>CM068375.1:2768418-3968418 GCA_034769895.1 Magicicada septendecula
AGAGAGAGAGAGAGAGAGAGAGAGAGAGAGAGAGAGAGAGAGAGAGAGAGAGAGAGAGAGAGAGACTGGCTACGTACATTGAACGGCGTAATGTTACCACCGCCACGGATAATACAACAAAGCCATAAGATTAAAAAAAAAGATGTATATACACATATATATATAATATAAAATAAAATAATTTTTAAGTATTTCAGAAAGCACAAAATGTCCAATACGTGGTTCAAAGAAACAGAAAAAGACATAGAACTCCAGACTACTCAAGAAGACATTGAAGAATGCTTGTCACTCAAAAAGAAATTAAAGAATATCCAAGATTTTCAGGAAAACCCCAAGAAGAGGGCAGGTGCTATCTGGACTGACGAAAGGAGTGATCAAGAATGAAGGGATGTGGGAGAGGAGAAGAAGGAAGGAACTATTGAACCAAACGTCGTCCACAGTGGCTCATAAAAAAAAAAACTGCTTTATTTTATTCCTTCTTCTATGTTGGGAAGAAGGAACAAACGTATTGAAATAAACTTAAACAAAAACGTAAGAGAACAAAAAATAAAACAAATTCACTTGCATTGTCCTATAATTTTTTTCATCATGCTATTGCCGAAATCACACCATTTCCAGCGAAAAATCACTTTAAATCGCAAAGCATTCCTTTTAGTGAAACAGTTTATCGATTTGGAACTCCAAAGCCAGAAAAATAAGGTTTGAGTAAACAAAAATTTTGAGCAATTAATAATGGAGATTAAAATTATTTGAAAAACGTTTGTTCGTAGCGTTTTGATTTCCTTTGCGTAAACGCTGAGGAAAGTAATGGGTCTTTTGTAATATTTCCGGTATTTATTATAATTTGCCAATGTATTCATGTCGTAATATATTAAATTAAATGGAATGTAATAAATTAATTGGAAACAAGACCAATTTTTGTTTATACAGTCCACATGTTCCTAAATAATAAGTAGTGTATAATTTATGAGTAAATTGTACGGTACACTCGTTGTTTGAGAGGTTGGAAGGTAAATGGGGGGAGGGGGCAAAAATTCATCAGCCTAGGGGGGGTAAAACCTTAAGTCAGGCCCTGCCTATGAGTCTTATCTCCATGGTGACTAGCCATCGTGGGGGATTTATGTACGGAAAGTATTGGTTGTGTATTCTCGTAATAAACAGTTTAATTTTTAAAACCCGTATATGTCTGTAAGCTCTGAGCGCTGTTACGCAAGGTTTAGTGTAAATACAACTGGCTGGCATTGGTTACAGACAGAAATCCTCCCAGACTGCTGTGTGTGTGTGTGTGTGTGTGTGTGTGTGTGTGTGTGTGTGTGTGTGTGTGTGTGTGTGTGTGTGTGTGTGTGTGTGTGTGTGACATCTGGCGAGAGTATTACTACTGAGTAACGGTTGTTTCTGTTAGTTGTTGTTTTTGTGTAACTCTCTCTGTCTCTCTTTCTCCTGCTACGCCTTCACACCACCACCATCCGATTAATATTCCACACTTTCATCCTCTGTTGGTTTGTTTTTTCGTCTTTGTACCCCCACCCCGCCACGCCGACTCCCCGTCTCCGTGCTCAAGTGGCTTCTTGCTGTTGTAGTTATCGCTCGTTGCGCGCATGGGAGAATTATTTTTAACCGTTTCGCCGTAGCCGTTGTGGGAGTCCGAGAGAGGGAGTGAGAGAGATCGTGTTATTAATTCAACACCTCTTCACTGTGTGTCGTGTTGTGTAGTCGGTCGCTTGCAGTCGTTTGTTGACATCGGTTGCCAGTGAAGTGATACACAATAATCAGTCGAGGCCGCCTTACGAGATATACCGTGTGATACAGTTTTTTTCATAAGTCCTGGAAAGTTATGTGGACGTTTCTAAGTGTTAGTTTATTCAAATAGGCTACTAATAGTGTGTATAAGTGTTGTTCAGTGCACTGTGTTTATGTACGAGGTCTTTAGGATGTGAAAACTTTAGTTGCTCGCCGCTTAAACTAGGTATGAATGAACTATATTGAACTATATTTTTTGAATGGTGTTTTTAATTTTGAAATATATTTTGTCCATAAACTTTTTTGTCGCGTTCACCGGAAGTTGAGAGTGGATATATAAAAAGGAAAAATGATGGCGAGACGTCAAATTAATAAGCATAATTAAAAATATAAGGTTAGCCGAAGTCACACGAGACGAATTTTGTAGCGTGTGAACCCAAACATCATAAATTGTGTTACTGCTGGAATTTGTTGTATATAGGCTACAGTAATCACCCCCTTATAACAGACAAATAGGGGCTCTGAGGTGTCTGTTATATTGAATGTCCGTTTTAACAGTATATTAGCAAGTAGGCCTTATAATATGGATATGATACATTTAAACTACGTGCATAGAAATAGAAACTATGTATTTTACTCTTTTGATGTAACATAGACATACAGCACAAACTTAAAAATAAAAACAAACAGTTACATCTTAAACAAAATTCTGTATTGTCTACAAAATTGTAATAAAAACTTAGTACAATTTAAAGAACAGTTTACATTTTACACAAAATATTCATAGTTATGGTATAAAGCTTTTTCATTGTCTATCGCCATCAAAAAGAAGAATCACTCCTCCTATGCGTCAGAATCACTTTCCATGTTTACTGGCTTAAAAATTGCTAATGAAATTACTACAGAAAATTGCCAATTTCTGTGTGAGATTGGTCACAGTTAATTTTTTAGTCAATAACTCACAAAGGTGTCATACATAATAACACACAAATAATAGGGTGACATGTTTTCGTTTTTTGATTGGTGAACATACCCAGTGACAAAGTTCAAGTGGTCTTTTACTTCGCTCATTTTAAATTTTTGAGCCCGATTGTTTTTTATTTTTCAGCATTCCACAACTATATGTATAAATTTGCCAATTAAGTCAATATAAATTGTGAAGAAGGATTACAAGTTATCGAGTCGGAAGCCTTTGATGTAATAATAGTTTCTTGGCTGTGGGGCGCTTCCCGACACTGTGTCTGTGCACCAATCAGACTGCTCTGTTAGTGATATTACCGTTGATGCCGCGTTGCCACAGTTTGTATTCTTCAACCGCAGCTTGTCACCTTTAAGTTTTTAAAATTCTCTTCATTTTGATACCCCGCATGACATGTTGCTGTGGTTTCAAAATGTTTTCCCATCACATTGTAACTCCCTGCCACCCTATTTTTTTTGGGGGTGGTCAATCTTAAAAACCATAAGGCTCTGTAAGTCAAAAGGTATGAGCACGCGTGTCAAGTTTTATGAAAGTCGGTTATCGTGAGACATACCCCAAATAGACAGACAGACAGACACCAAACGGTTGAGATAATACCGAGACTCGATTCGCTCGTTCATTGAATAATCCTTTTCTGTATTGCAATATATTGTGCCGAAACATTGAAAGAGAAGTTTTAAAATTGTGTTTAGTCAATGAACGGACCTCACAAAAAAGTCATGATAAGCTCAAGTGTCACATAACTTACGACCCACTTTGTATGTGTTAGTTTTATAAGCGAACTGACTCAATTAATCGTTTATGTTTTTTTGTTTCCAGGTGAGCATTTATAGAACATAGGATAAAAGCACCACGTCTTTAAAATGTAAGTATAGTTATCAGTACTATTGATTAATGTTGTGGGAATGGTTAGGATCGCGATTGTCTACGTACTTGGGTTCTACATGACGACCCCAAATAGGTGAAACCATTTTGACGATTGGCTGAAACAAACGCACAGTAACCATAAGGCCATATTCGTATAAGGCCTTAAATGATGGCAGTCTGTCTCTAAGCTGAAGAAGGCGAATACGTACGCCGAAACGCGTTCGACGAGAAGAGAATTAACAGTAAGTTCACAAGAAAAAGTTTCATTTTTAGATAAGTGTTAGTGCTGTGAAAGAAGAGATGAATAATCAAGACAACCTTAATTTGTATACATTTACGTGAAGAACGAAATCCGAGTCATCGAGTCAAAACGTCGTAATCTTATAGTTTGGTTAGGCGTCGGTTGGAGAATGATTCTATTAATTAATTTTTTTAATATTGTTGTTGTTGTTGTTGTTGTTCCTCTTATTAGACCTTACAGTGCGGTGCGCACTCATTGATCTGACCATCTTTTCATGTGTCTTCCGATGTTGCAGTTTGCACTTGGTCCATTCACCACGGCTGTACTGCTTTATCCTGTAATTCAGTTTATTCAGGTTTTTGTGTCTTAATCCCTCAGTCGGTCTCTCCGAGATGCTCCTAATACAGGCCGTAGGAACCTCACCTGTCTAGGCTACACGTCTTGCGACTATTGTTCGTGCGTGTCTCACTACCATTCACATCACTTTATACAATTTTAAGAGGTGACATAGAGGACGTCGTCTTACGACATCTCATGTCTTCCTGTCCGTGCGGGCGGGCGAGGACGTTTGCGTACTCTGAAGAGGTTGACAGCGCAGCTACTGGTAGTGCCTCCTTTGCCGGACACGTCTCAACCGTGGAGCCAGATGAAGTGTGTCCCACAACGACCCGTCTGTTTAGCCAAGTCCCTCTACCTGTTCTAACTATTCTGTCATCGTATTTGTCGGGATGGATGAGCAGACGAAATCGTCTATGGGAGAATACACTACACAAAACCTGCAGCGTCAGCACCCATCACCGGCCTTTCCCCGCGCAGCGCTCGTAACGCTTATTGGCAAACTCAGTACGATGGACTGGATGGATAATAGTTTTTTTTTTTTTTCTAAATATAAATTCAGTTCATCTACGTTTTGACGTTGTGTTCCATTGCCATCGCCAAAAAGTGGAAAGGAAAAGACGTACACCTCTGAGGGAGATTCTGTGGATCGAACCGGGAAATCGGGACCGTGGCAATTCATGGCTGCGGGCGTCGTTGTGTTCGGGGGTCCTGTCCCTCCGGTGTTCACGAGTTGAGGCAAGGTTCCGTTGTGGTTGTGGTTGTGGTTGTCCCAGCTACAGCAGACTTTCCCCTAACTCGGATCTTTTTGGGAGTTCGGGTGTGGCGTTGAGATCCTCGGACATACTAGATTCTTCTCCGGAAGTACCGCGTCTTCTTCGACACTCGGACACTATACACTGATCGAATGACCACGTAGATGCGGTCATGGATCGTCTGTGGCGATATGGCAGTGTTCACATCACGTTGTAAGCGCTCTTATAGGCTGTCGTTTTCCTCTCCAATCAGTCCGTGTTCAGTTGTACGCTGTGAACTTATCAGCGAATTCACCGACCAATATGAGTACCAGTTTAGTTTGTTGTTATTGAAAATCAAACAACCAGACCAGGGGCGTAAGTAGGAGCTGTTCCTGGGAAGAGGAATGAGACTAATTTTCGGGGGGTTAGACTAGCTTAAAGGCTGGACTCCTAAGTTTCCCAAAGACAAGTGAAATAGTCAGGACTCTCCGCATGTTATTATTTATACAGTTATTTGTAAGCCGAATTATAACACACGCAACTTGCTTAGAAGTAGGCCTACTTTGAGTGTTTGTGGAATTTAACTGAAATTTGAATAGCTCTGGAATTGATCCTCCTCCCCGTAGTTACGCCACTGAACCAGACCATGGGGCACACACGAAATAACCAAAACTAAGCGAACAGTATTAACTGGTTCGTGTTGTATACGGTAGTACAAGCAATTAACAGTTGTGATGTTAAAATTATTTCGGGTCGGCAACCGTGACTGAAACTATGCGTCGTACGCACGCGCGCATAGCCCGCTGTTTGGCGTTCTGTTTTGTGAAAGCGTGATCCGACGGTTATTCACAGAATACTGCTTTCTTTTGTAAAATGTTTGTACGCTGGATTTGTGTGTTGATGTTAAACAAAAGACAATCAGTGTACAACTGTTAGGACGATTGCTCTGTATGCGATCATCGACCGTTTGACAGGCACACCATGCCTTTTTATTCACGAGGTAGTTACAGGTGTTCAAAATATGGACATGGAGAAGGTTGGAAGGATGGCGGACTTCGTGGAAGGATAGAGTGACGAATGAGAAGGTGGTTGGAGGAGTAGGAGAGTGTTGGATATCATCAAAGACAGGAAGAGATATTGGACGGGACTCTGTTTTGCAGCAAACACAAGATAATGTGACGATAGAAGTACTGGTAGGGTTGGAAAAGGGAAGACTGAATAGAGGACGGAGGAGAGGCCAGATGATGGACGATACCGTATGAAGAAATGAAGCCATTAGCTCTAAAAGATATAGGGGTACGATATTATGAAATGAAATGACTAGTCCAGAATAGGAAAGCATGGGGCCATCATGCTCGGCGAGACCTGCCTTTGGTCAGAAAACACATTGTAACGTGTTTACAACCACATGTTGTCAATGCCTTTATCGTTATATCCGTCCTGGTTTCCGAGGCTGCTGTTGGAATTGTGAGTTGTTGATTGAGACCACCGTAGAGCGCAACCAACCCTATGCCGGCTAGATTTTTCATCGACCTTCTCTGGTCTAGATCCGTCGTGTTCTGTTATAGGACCACCTCGAAAAGGGTGTGGCTCTTCACCACTCACGACGGTCTTGAGTAGGTAGAGGCTCTGGACCAAAATATGCATAGACAACACATGCATTGAACAAGTAAGACATTTCAACTATCTTGGACGTGACATTACTTATGATCAAAACAGAGAGATATAGAAAATAAAGTGACGAATTTCACAAGAACGTGTGGAACGATATGGAGAACGTTGGAAAATAAATGTAGAAAAGATACCCAAATAAAATTTTATAAAACAATGCAATACCTACACTACTCTATGGCTCTGAAACTCTGGCTCTTTCTGTTCATAAAGAAAAAAGATGAACAGAAGATACAAACAGCAGAAATTTCTGTGATCAGTTAAAAGGTGTAATAGACGAGGTCATATAAGAAATGAGGAGTTAAGAAGTGATTTAGATATTTTTGCAGTTAATGAAAGGATTAAAGAATACAGAAAAAATGGATTCAACACATAGATAGAATGGAAGAAAGTAGAATACCGAAGACAGCGATAGATTACAACCCTAGAGGCAGAAGAAAAGTTGGTAGGCCTAAGAAAAGGTGGACTGTGGAATAGGAACAGGCCGCTAAAGCCTAAAACAGTTAAGATGATGATGATGATGATGTAGTCAGTGTTTCAAGATTGTAAAGGTATAGGTACTCAGACTTACAATGGTTAATCATTGATTATTTACTTTTTTTTTTAATAAATATGTAGATTCTGCCATCTTTATAAGTGCCATGTGTAGATTATATAGCGTATAGTAATATCTACGGTTTATGGTCACGATTTCGGAAAGATAATGAGATATATAAAAAGTGACAGTTCCCCTACGTTCACCATAACTTGCAACCCCATATGTTAATATTTTCTGTGGGCCATTAGGCCGTATTACTGTTTACAACAGACGTAAACCCACCGCTACCACCAACACCATTGTCACCGAAACGTCCGTTGTAAACAGTAATAGACCACGGCCGAATAGCTCGGCGGAAAGTAATATTAACAGAGTTGACGCCAGCCCTCATAACCTTAATGCTGGCAGCGCTGTTGGTGGCCACTGGTGGCGCCAACAAGATCACGGTGGCGAGAGGATGCGATTTTCTCAGCCACCAGCCTGGCACCTGGCAGCGCCACCACGTCAGTTCGTTGTAAGCAATTGTATCATACACATTGCGCCTCCAGACGTACCTCTTTTCCTGATTTTTTTGACAAAAGATCATTTTATTTTACGTTGTAGTGTAAAATGAATCAATAGCATATTGATGTTGAACGTTTCATTTTGGAAATTCAGGCAAGACCGTCAATATGGAATTTAAGATGTAAAGAGTACGGTTGGTTGTTCCACAGATCGTCTGGAACTTACCTAACAACATCAATATCAATATCCACACAAATATAAAAAAACTTATAGGGATTCCTCCTAATATCCGCGTGCAAAGTATAAAATACACCCTTCGTCGATCGATCACGTAAAATTGGATGCATCCAAAGTCTTCTACTATTTTTACGGCGTTTTCGTAAACGAACATTGCAATTACAGCACCCACCTATTTACTCCAACTCCATTATCAGACTTATGAAATACACTTTATACCATCTGGTGGCGCGTTTGCTGGCTGACAAAAAAATCGAGCTTCCAGTGGTAGCCCCACCAACCACCATGGCAGCGCCACCTTGGTGGCCGTGTGCGTAGCGGCCCTAAAATTCATTGCAACCAGCTGCACCAGCTGCCACCAGTTACTATTAACCTGAGGGTAATGTCAACTGTCGAGCGACTTTACGGCCCGCTCTATGGTTTGTATAACGTGGGTACGAGCGCGCGCGTGTCAATTAAGTGTTACGTAGAGTCATCAAGGATGAGTACGGGAATAGGTTTAATAACTGCTTTCTCTTGAGCAAGGTTTACCGGTGACATTGTGTGTTGCGCAAGTCGCCAGAGCGTTATAGATGTTTACGAACGTACAGATGTCTGTTGCGTCAGTTGTGTTCCGTTTGAAGCGCAATAAAGTTACGCGATTTAGTGTGCTGTGTGTGTATTGTTTGATATTTACTTGGAGTTCCACAGAATATACGAGACTGCCAGTGCGGAATCCTCAACCTCCGCCCCGCGTACCCGCCTAGGCTAGGCTGTTTGAAGCCGAACTTCAGACTCGCTGAACCGTGAGCATGTTCGACCTGTCCTAACCGTTTAGTTGCTATTCGTTTTTTTTTATCGGCCATCTAAGGACCACATGCCAATTTCAGTTCTTTACTCTTTGTTCTTTTCTTTTTCTCCAATATTCTTTCATCTTTTCACTGTCTCTCTTATTCCTGTCTTCAGTCCACTTTGAACTGAAAAGCAGGTGCGTTTTTCTCTCTCCTACCCTAGACTCCTTCTATTTTTAACACTTTTGCCCGAAAAACTTCTCTTTCAATTGCTTCTTCTGCGTGTATATAATTTTTTTCTAAATCCTTTTGAACTTCTTTAATCCAATTTGATGTTGACTTCTTTCTCCACAGATATTTGAAGAATTGCTTTGTCAACCTATTGTCGTCCATTCTATATAAATGTCCAAAACATAATAGTCTTCTTTTTCTCATTGTTTCTGTTATATTTTCTTTCTCTTTATTATTATTATCATCATCATCATCATTATTATTATTCCAGCTGTACAATGTTTACACATTTTCCGGAACAAAATATTACAGAAGTGATTGAATTCTCATCTTCCACTGCTGCTTGTCCATCCAAAGATCTTCAATTTCTCGTTCCCTCAATATATAGTCTGAATTTCTTCTATCCAGGTGATAGGTGGTCTTCCTCTTTTCCTTCTTCCTGGTGGGGTCCATTCCATAACTCTCCTTGATAATCTTTCCTGTGCCATTCTTTTCATGTGTCCATACCATTGTAATTTTTTTGTTTGGATAAAATCAACAATTGAATTTTTCACATTCATTCTGTCCTTAATGAGTTCATTTCTAATTTTCTCACGCCTGGATACTCTTGCCGAACGTCTCCAAAAGTCCATCTCTGTTGTCATTAATTTTGTTCTTATGTGTTTATTAGTAGTCCAAGCTTCTGAGCCGTAAGTCATGAAACAATGGTTTTATATATTTTGGTTTTAGTTTCTGCTGTAATTTGCTTATTCCACAGAATTCCATTTAATGTAGATGTAGCCATCTTTCCCCAAATTAATTCTGGATTGTATTTCTCTTTGCCTTTTTTATTTATTTTTTTTTAGCTCCTTTCTCGCAGATATGTGGGAGAAGGGACAGAAAAAGAAAGAAATTGAAAATAATAGTTGGCTGAGCTGTTAGGCCGTTGTCTTGATGGACGATGGTTCCAGAGACCAGTGTAGGACGCAAGGGATCCGATCCGCTGTCCTCGGGATGCAGCGTGTACAGTGTGCCTTGTTGCCCGTACATCGGCACCACGAAGCGCAGCGTCCTCACCCTCGTTGGTGAACACAGCCGCTGTTCTCGCTTGAGGCAGCCGGAGAAGTACTCTGTGTACACTCTTCAACGCTGGTCATCGCGTTCTCTTTGAGGAGACCAAAGATCTGCTATTACCCTCGGCTGCACATGAAGTCCGTAGGTATTTTTAAACATGGTTTCGTCGCGATGAATAGAAGAGTAGAAAGCCTCCTATTAAACAGGATTTGGCATACTGTGCTCCCTAACCAATCAGCTAGCACTTGATACTGTTTTCCAGCATAGATCGTGCTGGTATGAATGTGTGGCCTTCTTAACCAAATACACAGTCTCTACCTCGTCACTGGACACCGTGCAAATTGTTATCGACACTGATGGTGAGGCCGAAACGGCTGTCAGCATAGACTTTAGACCACGGCATAACAGCCCGGCCAGTAATGTTTGCAACTATGTGAATGCTGGCCGTGAAACCTTAGGGACTCTATTTGGAAAGTAATATTTAGTGACTTTTATTGATAAAGATTATGAAACGGGAAATTACAACATCAGTATGGTGGGTATGGTATACGTATGATGCAGTCTTAGACTGTGACCACATAGAACACTGGAAGTGGTCGTAAGAGCAGTGAGGAATACTTACTGTGGGCAACTCACAGAGACAGGATATCGCAGTGGATAAAGTAATCTTTACTCTCTGAACAGCCACACCTTGAGAACAATGTGTTGATCACCATCGTCTTCAGCAAGGATTAAACCAAAAATGGTTTGTTCCTGTCCCAAGCAGATAAGCTATAGGGTGTTCCAAATCGAATGGCACCTAAGGGATTAGAAGACCCTTTCTCTCGCACGGGCACTCACAACCGGCCCGGCACGGCCAATACGGTCCAATTCAAAACTATAAAATTTTTATTTTAGCTTATAATCCAAATTAAACTATAATTTTTGTAATCTCCGTGAAATTGAGAGAAAAATGAGTCCAAACAACACATAATTACGATATATGCGAGTATTTTAGGGATTTCTAAAGCAACCGCAAAATTGGAGTACTTAATAAAGCTTTTATTATAAAGTAATAAGTATGTTGGCGATATCTTGATGATTATAAACAAAACTGTATTTATTTAGATTCACGATGAAAAATTACGTCGGTAATATCAAAATTTGTATTTTTTCTACAAAAACAAATGCTGTCTTGTATATACAAATATATAAATAATAATAATAAATAATAATAAAATGTATAAATAAATATTTTGTTTAAAAATGTATCCCAAAGAAAAAGAAAAAAATATCAGTTATTTGATATATGCAATATACACACATAATACACACTTTATTACAATAAAGATCAGTCGAATTGTGCGTGATTATCAACGAAAATTAAATAACATTTGCAAAATACTAATTTCTAAAGCCAAAATTAATATTAAATTAGACTTAGTTATACATCTAAAATATATCACAACCACGGCGTATTTGGTGTCATTGTCTTTACAGTTGTATGGAGATTACAAAATAATATGGTAAGCTCGTTTGTTAAAAAATTCATATGATAAAAGTTGCAGTTACGTAGTAGACACCCCAGTAGATGATGATTCATACCCCAGGCGTGCGGGCTTGCTGCACCGCGCAGCAAGGTGCCATGCGACTTGGAACGCCGTATCTAGGTGGTTACTGCAACGCTTCTTCAGCCGTCCCACACTTCTTCGTCGTGTCGGCTTATAATTCCATAGTTGTCAGGGGATGCAGCAGTCATCCATTCGGACAACCATTTTAGCCGATATTGGACAATCCTATCCAGCGTACTAATAATATTCAGTTCCTGCCGTATATCTGCATTGCTTTTACGATATTGCAGAGTATATCCTGCCACTTGCCTGAGAAATCTCATTTCGGCCGCTTGTATACGACTGGCCTGAATTTCGGTTGAAGTCCAATTCTCAGACCCGTAGAGAAGTGTGGCGAGAGCGTTCCATCTAGAACGTCAGGCGTGTCTCTTTACTCGTTGATTTTAGAATTGGCCTGATGGTCCCACACATATGATTGAACTTATATAGCTTACTCAGCACGTCATTGTTTGAAATAGACACATTACAGTCCACATATTCAAAATTACTGACCTGCTCCAGACCAGTACCATCTACTACAATTTTCGCTCGTGTTAGATAATGGTCATCCATAGCGTTAGTGTATAATATGGAAATATGTAATCCGAAACAGTGTTTTGGTGTTAACTGAAAGTGCAGCTTTAAAATCTCGTGTTGACACACCGAGCAGACAAAAATTGAATCCACGCGACAATGGAGCAACCATATATTTTTGGACAATCTTATTATCCAAACGTATTATCTTATCTCATGTTTACATACATGAGAAGCTTCGAGTAAAGTAACTGAATTTGTTGAATACCCCAAACAGTAGATAGATAGACAGACAAATGTTAAAACTGAGATGTTTGCTTCGTCGTTCAACGAATTAACTTTCAGTAGCTCTTGCAGTGACAATTCAAGAGATTATTTTGATTTCTGTATCGTTACGATGAAACGAAACTGTAATCAATTCGAGAATACGTTATAATCATCTGTAACGTTGATGAACGTTGTGCACTTATTGGACGCATGTTTCATTGTGCTATATACTATATCTGTTGTAGTTAACGTTAAGATTAAGAGCAGTTATCTCGTGAGTACGGTGTAATCAGGCGTTTGTGTGTGTGGAAATGTACACGTTAGACTACTGAGTGGTCTCAAATTGCGAAATTTATTGTGTCTTGTAGTGTTTGAACATGACAGAGATAAGATTGGAAGTCTTAATACTCTAATTGGTGTTTTAAAACTGTCAGAGTAATAATAATAATACTAATAGAAATTCATTGTATTAATTAATAAAACATAATAGTTAAAATTATTTTTGGACATTTATATAGAATGAACGACAATAGGTTGACAAAGCAAATCTTCAAATATCTGTGGGGGGGGGGAAGAAGTCAACATCAAGTTGGATTAAAGAAATCCAAAAGGATTTAGAAAAATATAATATACACGCAGAAGAAGCAATTGAAAGAGAAGTTTTTAGAGCAAAAGTGTTAAAAATGGAGGGAGTCCAAGGTAGGAGAGAGAAAAACGTAGGTTCAAAGTGGACTGAAGACAGGAAGAAGAGACATAGTGAGAAAATGAAAGCATATTGGAAAAAAAGAAAAGAATAAAGAGTAAAGAATTGAAATTGGCATGTGGTCCTTAGATGGCCGATACGAAAAATAAAAAATAAACATAATAATTAAAAATTTTAAGAAAATTGTAAAATCTGTTTGGGGATAGTGTATCAATCGTGCTTACAGATTTTGGATCGCTTTCAAGACGTTTGTTAGATTTGTACTTATTGTAAATGAGTGTAAATGCTCAATTAGTCTCAGCAATATTCTGAGTTGTATGTGTAATAATATTTATTTATAAATGAGAACACACTTCTGTTGCTGCTCTGAATCATTCAATTTGTATTCCTTAATTCTCTTATTATAATAATTTTCTTTTCTTCTATTAATTAATAACAAATTTTCCTTTTTTAAGGTTCCTGCTCCATCTAGCTCTCGGATGCATGAACAAAATTTTATCTCAGGGTTAATTTTAATCAAATTAACAATCGTCTTCAGTAAAATTATAAATTCATACAAGTTTTACGTTAATAACAAATGAAGAAAAAAATTTTAGTGTGTAGTAATTAATTGTTGTTTCTGTATGATTGTTTGGGTGTGAGTTCTTGTGATTATACAAAAAGAAATCAATTCAGATAATTTTACAAACTTAATATTACACATTACAAATATAAAACTAATAAAAAATTAAAATAATTAATAATTAGACATTAGTAATACAATTGACAAGAGAACAAAATAAAAAAATAATTGTCTATTATATAGCTTATAGTTCATGAATTCTCAACATAGCGCGCTGCTCTCCCCTTTCAGAAACAGTTAAATAAAGCAAGGGACGCCATGTTCCTTGAGTTGTATACACACTACTGAATGTTTAATAAAAATTATATGAGTTCTACAATTTTGTTTGTTCAAAATAAATTTGTGTCACTCACTTTGTATATCGTAGATTATGTTTATAAATGTAGTCGCACTAATTGTGTTCGTTATGTAGTTTGTATTGAAGTGTTGTGTGAAACGTTGATAGTTGTCAATATGGCTTTAGTATTAAAACGGTCTTACCAAATTCAAAGATGTAGTACTCCATTTTAGGATATTATTTTCAGCTTTCCTTCTTCAGGTTGGTCGAATATATATTGTTCGTTAGTTTACTGATATTTCCTATAACGTTACTTGTCTTTTTACTATAATTTTCTTCTCTAATATTGTTTGGATTGGCAACTGATTTAGGTTGTTCGTTTTGCATTGAACGCCCACACTAGGGTCTAGTAAAAAAAAAACCTTTCTTCCTTGTAAAACCAGCTTTAGATTTATTTATAAGAGGTCTTGGTTTGTTTGGTGTATTTTTCGGTCTCATGGCTGTTTTATCCGCCTCCAGTAAATATATGTTTTTAATATAACCTTACTTTTCCTGATTATTTTTACATAATCCCGTTTGTTTTATTTCACTTAATTTTATATTGTCACTCACACTAATGAAGTTGATTTTATTGTTATATGGTCACTGTATATAAAATAAATTCCATTCTCACCTTTTGGCCATACTAGGTTCATAACACTTTATATTTTTATCATTGTTTACACTCTGTCATTTGCACTGTTTCATTATTATTATTTATCACTTTTCTATTCACTTATCTCACCTTGTGTGTTTTTCGAATAAACACAATTATGAAAATAATTACCTTGTCTTTACCATAACACTATATATGAGCTAATTACAGGTCCAGTCTTAGGTTAAAGACCTAGCTTGACTTTTAGGCTTGTGTTATACAAATGATTTTGCTTAACTCTAAATACATTTTTTACTTACATACTACAACATTATTATTTACAATTTTGTAATAAAATATACAAAATCACTTCCCTAATCTATTGGGTAATTAGTATGTCAAAGTCACAGTCCGGTCTAGTCCTTTATTATGTCTGTTTATAAAGTTATTTACTATGTTTGTTTACAAAGCTAATTCCTGTTTTTAATTTATTCATGCGTCTGTAAAATACTTATTTTTTATTCATGTATTATTGAATATTAACAATATTCATTATTGTTTTAGTTATTATAATTCTTCCTTATATAATTATTTTTGGTTGTTCTCATTTGATTACTCATTCTTTATTGCATTCCTCATTCAGTTACATAGTATTTATCTATTTGATTAGTTTTACTATAAATTTTGATGATTAAATTGAGTTTCCTTTTTTGTATTATCTCGTGATGCTACTATATATATATTTTTTTTTTTTTTTTTTTTTTAGGCAGAGGCGTGTCGATTTGTATGGAAACGTACATAACGTAAAAGCTAGGACTAAATAATTTGTCATTTAGGCATTATGGTTATAAAAACAGTACAATGAAAGTCTTGAACTATGTTGAACGTCATATTTAAAGGTAATATTATTACGAAAACATGTATTTTCGCTTTACATTAAGAAAGAATATCGACGAAACCGAAACATCGAAGCATGATAATGTTTTTAGGCTTTTGAAACGTATAATGTGGATTACGTTTGGTGGATTACGTAAATCATTTCCAAACCACAGACGATCACAAACAGAGCATGTAAAACCAAATTTATTCTCACTAAAACGTTTGCTAAACTCAATGTCAGCAGCGATTATTTCTGTTTTGATGCGTTTACATATCAAATTTCTAGACTGGGGGGAATCAAAAGTGTGGAAGCGTCACGTGTTTCGATGACGTTTTTGTGGAATGACCCCCAGCCTAAAAACATTATCATGTTAATAAAAAAACCAAAAGCTGTAGTCCGGAATGTTTAATGTCTCTTTAATGATTTTTGTTTGTTCTACGATGTGTGAATTTGGAGCACTGTGGCGTAGTGGCAGCGTGGGGCGCTGCTACGCTGTCGGTACAACTGTTCCCCCTCGCAAGGGAATGGCAAACCAGCGAGAGGTATCCTGCCTAGTATAAGCCTTCCCCAGCTATGCCGTTCCGATCCGGCCTTAAACTGTACGTTTCATATGCCTGTGAGAGAATCTGTAACACATGTCCCACGGGTATATGCGAGGGAGGTACAGACCAGTCGAAAGGCTAATGACTGAAGAAGAAGAAGAAGAGGGATTGTGTGATTGTATCTTGTACAATTAATATTGTTATTTTACTAAAAATTAGTAGAGTAAACGGTGGTTTCGCAATTTTTCTAAAATTGAATTGTGTTTAGTAATAAAAGGAATAATTTCAAATAATAAATACTTCTGCAAGTAAAATTTATTGTATTTTATTATAAATTTTACTTACAGAAGCATTTATTTTTTTGAAGACATTACATAGAAAACCTGCAGTAAACTGAGCGAGTTACTTACAAAGCAGTAATAAAAGTATATCGTTCAAAACAGTGAACCAGTTCTGCAGGTAAAGCAGCCTATTAATTTTCTTAGTACTTACGGTTAAAACGCTTCCAATTGTGTAATAAAAAACTTTTTAGAGGAGAAGCGTAAATCAGGAGAAGTTGAAGTTTCAGCCGAAAAGTTAATGATAATTAAGGACGGAGACTAAATAAGCGCGGTACTTCAGACGTGGAAAAATATGCGTTCTGCATACTACGAGCATTCTCGTAGCTTAGCGTCTGAAGAACAGAAAAACGGAAGAAGGCGGGGGATCACAATTAATATGCGTACAGAAGAGACGAAAGCCAAAGACGTTCCATAAAAAAATATAACCACTTATCCGTGATGGAAGCGATGGCCAGATGTTTACTCTTGTTTGTTATGGTGTTAGTTAGCACATGCTAGTGACATTCTCCAGTCGCTGGTTCCACTTAGCACAGTTGTGGTGTGATTTGCGACTGAAAAAGGCTTTGAAAAGTCGCCCGTCTGCTTTCTATCGTTTGCAGTGCAATGTTCTTGTCGCGAAGTGGAGATTAAAACAAGAATTGCCTTAGCTGAAGAAGCATTTATCTATTAAGCTGCGGAACTCGCTCAGTATTTTGAACGAATTACATTTATTACTACTAAATAAATTTCAATATTAGATCATTTTTCATTTATCAGAAAAAATTACAAAAATCTAGATTACCCTATTTTTTGTTTAGTAAAGTAACAGTTGTAGAACAATCATACAATAAACGCTAAAAAAATTCCAAACAATCTGATTTGTGTAAAAATGTTATTTTAGTCTGAAACCCGCCAGGATTTTTACTAATATTTCAAACTTTTGAACACATTTTTAGGCCTTAGAGTAAAAAAAGTTTGAAATTTCCAATTCTGTACGTTACATTTAGATTTTGGTTAATATTTTCTGTAATTTTATATGAAATTTGCCCATATAATTGGAAGTAATTTAATAAATTAATTAATTTAATTTGCGCATTTTATTTTTCTCTTTAGATTTTATCAAGCTTGCACCACTTTTTGGCCGCTAGCTTCCAAATTTTTTTAAATCTTTAAAACTTGATACTACCTTCACATTTTAATTATAACTCCTTTGTAATTTGATGCGCCATGTGAATTTTTGCAATTTTCATCAAAATGTTCAACTACTTTCTGGTTCTTGGCGTACCAAAATTTTGAAATGTTTAAAAATGTGTACTAAATTCACATTTTGGTTAAAATTTTCTTTAATATGATACATCGCGTTGACATTTGCGATTTTTCAAAATTTTGACCATCTCGCACTTTTGCCTCCCGCCCCTAATTTGGGAGAGGGATTAGCCCCATACACAATAGGCTTCTGTAGGGTAATTGACACTCAATGCAAAGTCTAACGAAATTCGGTTGATACATTTACAAGTTATCGTGAGACATATTCCAAATAGATCGACAGATAAGCAGACAGACAGATGCTAAACGGTCGAGTTGAAACTGATAATTCGCTTCGCGCGCGCGCGTGTGTGTTATATTGATTTTAAATCTAGACTCTATGAAATAAGAAGAGAGGCAGAGGCTCAGTGGCATACCCAGGATTTTTTGCTTGGGGGGGTTGGGTGGGATTATTGACCAAATTATTCAGTGGAGGAGGATATAGATCAGTATTCTCATCATGGTTACGGAGTATTGATGGTAACTGGGGTGGGGGTCGTGTAGTATCGAATAAACCTGTGTAAATTTGTGTTTTGATTATTAACTGAATTAACTGTAAGGATTAAACTAGTGCTTTAACTTTTGTTGTTAACCGTCAAATGTGTCCATATAACAATTGCTTAATCTTACTTGAATCACTCGAGTTTGGAGGATATTAACTGCATTAACTGTAAGGATTAAACTAGTGCTTTAACTTTTGTTGTTAACCGTCAAATGTGTCCATATAACAATTGCTTAATCTTACTTGAATTACTCGAGTTTGGAGGATATTTCGGGCAAAAATTTGCGTTCTAGGGGAATTTTACATTTCCTGCACCTGTGTAAATCTCCGTATATAAACCAATTGGATCGGACAGCAGGAGTATGTGCGCGTACCAGCACGCACGCGTGTATGTAGATCGAGTCAGAGGGATCTTTATCGCCACACCGTCAAGCAGGTGGGAAAAATGTCAGATCGCAAAGGATTGAACGTGCGCAAATTGCCACGCCAAACAAATTAAAGAATAAATTATGACAGTTTTTGTTAGGTTGAGTTGAACGTTTTTAAAAAGTTTTAATAATTTATAAAGTAAATAGTGACTTTTGGAGACGAAAAATGATACTTTTCTGTGTGTACAAAAATTAATTATAATCGAATATTTATAAAATTATATGATAAGAATCCAGAATTTCTCGTTTTCCGTGAGGAAAGAGAAGGGGGTCCAACCTTGAAGCTAGTCTTATTCTCTCCCCCTCCCAGGAACAGATCCTAGTTACGCCACTGTGTTCAATATCCGTTACTATTTTTGACATGATAATGTCTTTTGGCTGGCCATCATTTGAAAATTTCTGTAACGCTGTAAACTGTAACGCATCACGCTGCATGACGTCATTCTTGCGTGACGTCATTGGGATTGTTGTAAATAAACGTTTGTTTTGATACGTCGCAATATATTGCAACGAATCACAGGATCATGATAGGCGGGGCAAGTCATATATTACACAGACAACGGACATTCATATTATATTTTGGTAGATGGTTAAGTTTGGTTGTTATCAATTGTATTTAGTAAGGTTAAGGGTTTAGTTTAAAAAAACTGTGCATTATTATTTATGGTGATCCATGTACTGTGTTAGTGGAAATGTGCGCGCGTGCGCGAGGGTAAACGTTTCCCGGGTGGCGCGTGAAGTATTATCGTTGTGTGGCCATTAACTGAACTGAGACGTGTGTATCACTACAATCCCTATACCTGTCGGACTATTGTTTACGTTCGTGTATATTATTAATATGTAGGCAGCATGCATGAGATACGAGTAGTCTGATTACCGCTATGCATGCTGTTACAAGGTAAATGCACTCTGATGCATGAAAAGTGCATTGTCACTTTTACTAACCATGTGACTTCCATCCACCAATAGAATGCGGACTGGTGGTTGGAAATTTTCTTAAGCCTGTCG
Organism: Magicicada septendecula; assembly: GCA_034769895.1. Lineage (NCBI taxonomy): Eukaryota > Metazoa > Arthropoda > Insecta > Hemiptera > Cicadidae > Magicicada > Magicicada septendecula. The sequence continues at coordinate 2,787,934 of CM068375.1, forward strand.
TTACACAGGCAGTTCTTCTACGCCATCTACCGCGAACGGGTCGTGCACTCCTTGTACAAGAATTCTACCGCTTGCAAGGTGTTGTAAAAACTATTCGTCGCTAGTGAAACGGGAAGACTCAGAACTGTGTGTGTGGTACATTTGCACACACCAGTGTTTTAACGCATTGTTCGAAAAATTACAAGCAGTTCTTCACTGCAGCTACCACGAACGGTACATACAATTCCTTGTACAAGATTCTACCGCTTGCAAGGATCTGTTAAGACTTTTCGGGGATAGTAACGCGTGTGTCGCATAACAATTGAATTTATATCTTTACACACGATATTATTATTGTAGTATTACGTGTGTAAGAAGTGAGTGTAACTGTATCACTGTGCGAGATTTTCCGCAGTGACAGTAGTATAAATTGTTACGCAATAGTTCCATCAAGACGTTTCCGTGCTAGTGCAAGATTTCCTCATAGGGTGGTCTGCTGATCGCGGTAGACCCTCGTATTCGCGAGAACACTTGAAGAAGCTGGAGAGGTATAAGCTCAATATACCGTTATTGATTAAACTCACTGTCACCTGAGATATTACTTGGTCTTAAACTCTATATAAGTTTGGCGAGTAATAAAATCCGTAGTACCGTTGTGTGCGAAGTGTCGGATTCATCGTGGGTATTGCAGGACATCAGCCCAGCTGTTACAGGACATCAGCCCAGCTGTTACAGGACATCAGCCCAGCTGTTACAGGACATCAGCCAAGCTGTTACAGGACGCCAGCCCAGCTGTAAACGTTTCTGGTGAAACGTCTGTCATTTGTAAGCCACACCTGACGATCCATCTATACCGCAAAGACCGGCCCTTCTCTTCAACAACATCATCGTGGGAGTCTTCTTATGTAACGTATCACGTCTTGCGTATGAACATTATTTAACACTTTAAAAGAAAGACTCTATATCAAACATTACATTCTGTACATTTCAAATATACCATATAAACTATAACTTGTGTTTGTACAATAAATAATCTTAAACCCTCCAATATAGACTTGTAATTTGAATTACACATACTATCATATCCTATGCGCCAATAGTTTAGTAATTTGTGTTGTCGCATAGAGATATTTTGGCGCCCAACGTGGGGCTCGAACCCACGACCCTGAGATTAAGAGTCTCATGCTCTACCGACTGAGCTAGCCGGGCCAAAATATCTCTATGCGACAACACAAATTACAAGTCTATATTGGAGGGTTTAAGATTATTTATTGTACAAACACAAGTTATAGTTTATATGGTATATTTGAAATGTACAGAATGTAATGTTTGATATAGAGTCTTTCTTTTAAAGTGTTAAATAATGTTCATACGCAAGACGTGATACGTTACATAAGAAGACTCCCACGATGTGTTGTTGAAGAGAAGGGCCGGTCTTTGCGGTATAGATGGATCGTCAGGTGTGGCTTACAAATGACAGACGTTTCACCAGAAACGTTTACAGCTGGGCTGGCGTCCTGTAACAGCTTGGCTGATGTCCTGTAACAGCTGGGCTGATGTCCTGTAACAGCTGGGCTGATGTCCTGTAACAGCTGGGCTGATGTCCTGTAACAGCTGGGCTGATGTCCTGCAATACCCACGATGAATCCGACACTTCGCACACAACGGTACTACGGATTTTATTACTCGCCAAACTTATATAGAGTTTAAGACCAAGTAATATCTCAGGTGACAGTGAGTTTAATCAATAACGGTATATTGAGCTTATACCTCTCCAGCTTCTTCAGTGTTCTCGCGAATACGAGGGTCTACCGCGATCAGCAGACCACCCTATGAGGAAATCTTGCACTAGCACGGAAACGTCTTGATGGAACTATTGCGTAACAATTTATACTACTGTCACTGCGGAAAATCTCGCACAGTGATACAGTTACACTCACTTCTTACACACGTAATACTACAATAATAATATCGTGTGTAAAGATATAAAATCAATTGTTATGCGACACACGCGTTACTATCCCCGAAAAGTCTTAACAGATCCTTGCAAGCGGTAGAATCTTGTACAAGGAATTGTATGTACCGTTCGTGGTAGCAGCAGTGAAGAACTGCTTGTAATTTTTCGCACAATGCGTTAAAACACTGGTGTGTGCAAATGTACCACACACACAGTTCTGAGTCTTCCCGTTTCACTAGCGACGAATAGTTTTTACAACACCTTGCAAGCGGTAGAATTCTTGTACAAGGAGTGCACGACCCGTTCGCGGTAGATGGCGTAGAAGAACTGCCTGTGTAACGACAGGCTTAAGAAAATTTCCAACCACCAGTCCGCATTCTATTGGTGGATGGAAGTCACATGGTTAGTAAAAGTGACAATGCACTTTTCATGCATCAGAGTGCATTTACCTTGTAACAGCATGCATAGCGGTAATCAGACTACTCGTATCTCATGCATGCTGCCTACATATTAATAATATACACGAACGTAAACAATAGTCCGACAGGTATAGGGATTGTAGTGATACACACGTCTCAGTTCAGTTAATGGCCACACAACGATAATACTTCACGCGCCACCCGGGAAACGTTTACCCTCGCGCACGCGCGCACATTTCCACTAACACAGTACATGGATCACCATAAATAATAATGCACAGTTTTTTTAAACTAAACCCTTAACCTTACTAAATACAATTGATAACAACCAAACTTAACCATCTACCAAAATATAATATGAATGTCCGTTGTCTGTGTAATATATGACTTGCCCCGCCTATCATGATCCTGTGATTCGTTGCAGGATTTTTTTATTTATTTTTTTTCTTAAAAGAATCCTGCAACGAATCACAGGATCATGATAGGCGGGGCAAGTCATATATTACACAGACAACGGACATTCATATTATATTTTGGTAGATGGTTAAGTTTGGTTGTTATCAATTGTATTTAGTAAGGTTAAGGGTTTAGTTTAAAAAAACTGTGCATTATTATTTATGGTGATCCATGTACTGTGTTAGTGGAAATGTGCGCGCGTGCGCGAGGGTAAACGTTTCCCGGGTGGCGCGTGAAGTATTATCGTTGTGTGGCCATTAACTGAACTGAGACGTGTGTATCACTGCAATCCCTATACCTGTCGGACTATTGTTTACGTTCGTATATATTATTAATATGTAGGCAGCGTGCATGAGATACGAGTAGTCTGATTACCGCTATGCATGCTGTTACAAGGTAAATGCACTCTGATGCATGAAAAGTGCATTGTCACTTTTACTAACCATGTGACTTCCATCCACCAATAGAATGCGGACTGGTGGTTGGAAATTTTCTTAAGCCTGTCGTTACACTGGCAGTTCTTCTACGCCATCTACTGCGAACGGGTCGTGCACTCCTTGTACAAGAATTCTACCGCTTGCAAGGTGTTGTAAAAACTATTCGTCGCTAGTGAAACGGGAAGACTCAGAACTGTGTGTGTGGTACATTTGCACACACCAGTGTTTTAACGCATTGTGCGAAAAATTACAAGCAGTTCTTCACTGCTGCTACCACGAACGGTACATACAATTCCTTGTACAAGATTCTACCGCTTGCAAGGATCTGTTAAGACTTTTCGGGGATAGTAACGCGTGTGTCGCATAACAATTGATTTTATATCTTTACACACGATATTATTATTGTAGTATTACGTGTGTAAGAAGTGAGTGTAACTGTATCACTGTGCGAGATTTTCCGCAGTGACAGTAGTATAAATTGTTACGCAATAGTTCCATCAAGACGTTTCCGTGCTAGTGCAAGATTTCCTCATAGGGTGGTCTGCTGATCGCGGTAGACCCTCGTATTCGCGAGAACACTTGAAGAAGCTGGAGAGGTATAAGCTCAATATACCGTTATTGATTAAACTCACTGTCACCTGAGATATTACTTGGTCTTAAACTCTATATAAGTTTGGCGAGTAATAAAATCCGTAGTACCGTTGTGTGCGAAGTGTCGGATTCATCGTGGGTATTGCAGGACATCAGCCCAGCTGTTACAGGACATCAGCCCAGCTGTTACAGGACATCAGCTCAGCTGTTACAGGACATCAGCCCAGCTGTTACAGGACATCAGCCCAGCTGTTATAGGACATCAGCCAAGCTGTTACAGGACGCCAGCCCAGCTGTAAACGTTTCTGGTGAAACGTCTGTCATTTGTAAGCCACACCTGACGATCCATCTATACCGCAAAGACCGGCCCTTCTCTTCAACAACATCATCGTGGGAGTCTTCTTATGTAACGTATCACGTCTTGCGTATGAACATTATTTAACACTTTAAAAGAAAGACTCTATATCAAACATTACATTCTGTACATTTCAAATATACCATATAAACTATAACTTGTGTTTGTACAATAAATAATCTTAAACCCTCCAATATAGACTTGTAATTTGAATTACACATACTATCATATCCTATGCGCCAATAGTTTAGTAATTTGTGTTGTCGCATAGAGATATTTTGGCGCCCAACGTGGGGCTCGAACCCACGACCCTGAGATTAAGAGTCTCATGCTCTACCGACTGAGCTAGCCGGGCCAAAATATCTCTATGCGACAACACAAATTACTAAACTATTGGCGCATAGGATATGATAGTATGTGTAATTCAAATTACAAGTCTATATTGGAGGGTTTAAGATTATTTATTGTACAAACACAAGTTATAGTTTATATGGTATATTTGAAATGTACAGAATGTAATGTTTGATATAGAGTCTTTCTTTTAAAGTGTTAAATAATGTTCATACGCAAGACGTGATACGTTACATAAGAAGACTCCCACGATGATGTTGTTGAAGAGAAGGGCCGGTCTTTGCGGTATAGATGGATCGTCAGGTGTGGCTTACAAATGACAGACGTTTCACCAGAAACGTTTACAGCTGGGCTGGCGTCCTGTAACAGCTTGGCTGATGTCCTTTAATAGCTGGGCTGGTCCTATAACAGCTGGGCTGATGTCCTATAACAGCTGGGCTGATGTCCTGTAACAGCTTGGCTGATGTCCTGTAACAGCTGGGCTGATGTCCTGTAACAGCTGGGCTGATGTCCTGTAACAGCTGGGCTGATGTCCTCTAACAGCTGGGCTGATGTCCTGCAATACCCACGATGAATCCGACACTTCGCACACAACGGTACTACGGATTTTATTACTCGCCAAACTTATATAGAGTTTAAGACCAAGTAATATCTCAGGTGACAGTGAGTTGAATCAATAACGGTATATTGAGCTTATACCTCTCCAGCTTCTTCAAGTGTTCTCGCGAATACGAGGGTCTACCGCGATCAGCAGACCACCCTATGAGGAAATCTTGCACTAGCACGGAAACGTCTTGATGGAACTATTGCGTAACAATTTATACTACTGTCACTGCGGAAAATCTCGCACAGTGATACAGTTACACTCACTTCTTACACACGTAATACTACAATAATAATATCGTGTGTAAAGATATAAAATCAATTGTTATGCGACACACGCGTTACTATCCCCGAAAAGTCTTAACAGATCCTTGCAAGCGGTAGAATCTTGTACAAGGAATTGTATGTACCGTTCGTGGTAGCAGCAGTGAAGAACTGCTTGTAATTTTTCGCACAATGCGTTAAAACACTGGTGTGTGCAAATGTACCACACACACAGTTCTGAGTCTTCCCGTTTCACTAGCGACGAATAGTTTTTACAACACCTTGCAAGCGGTAGAATTCTTGTACAAGGAGTGCACGACCCGTTCGCGGTAGATGGCGTAGAAGAACTGCCTGTGTAACGACAGGCTTAAGAAAATTTCCAACCACCAGTCCGCATTCTATTGGTGGATGGAAGTCACATGGTTAGTAAAAGTGACAATGCACTTTTCATGCATCAGAGTGCATTTACCTTGTAACAGCATGCATAGCGGTAATCAGACTACTCGTATCTCATGCATGCTGCCTACATATTAATAATATACACGAACGTAAACAATAGTCCGACAGGTATAGGGATTGTAGTGATACACACGTCTCAGTTCAGTTAATGGCCACACAACGATAATACTTCACGCGCCACCCGGGAAACGTTTACCCTCGCGCACGCGCGCACATTTCCACTAACACAGTACATGGATCACCATAAATAATAATGCACAGTTTTTTTAAACTAAACCCTTAACCTTACAAAATACAATTGATAACAACCAAACTTAACCATCTACCAAAATATAATATGAATGTCCGTTGTCTGTGTAATATATGACTTGCCCCGCCTATCATGATCCTGTGATTCGTTGCAGGATTTTTTTATTTATTTTTTTTCTTAAAAGAATCCTGCAACGAATCACAGGATCATGATAGGCGGGGCAAGTCATATATTACACAGACAACGGACATTCATATTATATTTTGGTAGATGGTTAAGTTTGGTTGTTATCAATTGTATTTAGTAAGGTTAAGGGTTTAGTTTAAAAAAACTGTGAATTATTATTTATGGTGATCCATGTACTGTGTTAGTGGAAATGTGCGCGCGTGCGCGAGGGTAAACGTTTCCCGGGTGGCGCGTGAAGTATTATCGTTGTGTGGCCATTAACTGAACTGAGACGTGTGTATCACTACAATCCCCTATACCTGTCGGACTATTGTTTACGTTCGTGTATATTATTAATATGTAGGCAGCATGCATGAGATACGAGTAGTCTGATTACCGCTATGCATGCTGTTACAAGGTAAATGCACTCTGATGCATGAAAAGTGCATTGTCACTTTTACTAACCATGTGACTTCCATCCACCAATAGAATGCGGACTGGTGGTTGGAAATTTTCTTAAGCCTGTCGTTACACAGGCAGTTCTTCTACGCCATCTACCGCGAACGGGTCGTGCACTCCTTGTACAAGAATTCTACCGCTTGCAAGGTGTTGTAAAAACTATTCGTCGCTAGTGAAACGGGAAGACTCAGAACTGTGTGTGTGGTACATTTGCACACACCAGTGTTTTAACGCATTGTGCGAAAAATTACAAGCAGTTCTTCACTGCTGCTACCACGAACGGTACATACAATTCCTTGTACAAGATTCTACCGCTTGCAAGGATCTGTTAAGACTTTTCGGGGATAGTAACGCGTGTGTCGCATAACAATTGATTTTATATCTTTACACACGATATTATTATTGTAGTATTACGTGTGTAAGAAGTGAGTGTAACTGTATCACTGTGCGAGATTTTCCGCAGTGACAGTAGTATAAATTGTTACGCAATAGTTCCATCAAGACGTTTCCGTGCTAGTGCAAGATTTCCTCATAGGGTGGTCTGCTGATCGCGGTAGACCCTCGTATTCGCGAGAACACTTGAAGAAGCTGGAGAGGTATAAGCTCAATATACCGTTATTGATTAAACTCACTGTCACCTGAGATATTACTTGGTCTTAAACTCTATATAAGTTTGGCGAGTAATAAAATCCGTAGTACCGTTGTGTGCGAAGTGTCGGATTCATCGTGGGTATTGCAGGACATCAGCCCAGCTGTTACAGGACATCAGCCCAGCTGTTACAGGACATCAGCCCAGCTGTTACAGGACATCAGCCAAGCTGTTACAGGACATCAGCTCAGCTGTTACAGGACATCAGCCCAGCTGTTATAGGACATCAGCCCAGCTGTTATAGGACCAGCCCAGCTATTACAGGACATCAGCCAAGCTGTTACAGGACGCCAGCCCAGCTGTAAACGTTTCTGGTGAAACGTCTGTCATTTGTAAGCCACACCTGACGATCCATCTATACCGCAAAGACCGGCCCTTCTCTTCAACAACATCATCGTGGGAGTCTTCTTATGTAACGTATCACGTCTTGCGTATGAACATTATTTAACACTTTAAAAGAAAGACTCTATATCAAACATTACATTCTGTACATTTCAAATATACCATATAAACTATAACTTGTGTTTGTACAATAAATAATCTTAAACCCTCCAATATAGACTTGTAATTTGAATTACACATACTATCATATCCTATGCGCCAATAGTTTAGTAATTTGTGTTGTCGCATAGAGATATTTTGGCGCCCAACGTGGGGCTCGAACCCACGACCCTGAGATTAAGAGTCTCATGCTCTACCGACTGAGCTAGCCGGGCCAAAATATCTCTATGCGACAACACAAATTACTAAACTATTGGCGCATAGGATATGATAGTATGTGTAATTCAAATTACAAGTCTATATTGGAGGGTTTAAGATTATTTATTGTACAAACACAAGTTATAGTTTATATGGTATATTTGAAATGTACAGAATGTAATGTTTGATATAGAGTCTTTCTTTTAAAGTGTTAAATAATGTTCATACGCAAGACGTGATACGTTACATAAGAAGACTCCCACGATGATGTTGTTGAAGAGAAGGGCCGGTCTTTGCGGTATAGATGGATCGTCAGGTGTGGCTTACAAATGACAGACGTTTCACCAGAAACGTTTACAGCTGGGCTGGCGTCCTGTAACAGCTTGGCTGATGTCCTGTAATAGCTGGGCTGGTCCTATAACAGCTGGGCTGATGTCCTATAACAGCTGGGCTGATGTCCTGTAACAGCTGAGCTGATGTCCTGTAACAGCTGGGCTGATGTCCTGTAACAGCTGGGCTGATGTCCTGTAACAGCTGGGCTGATGTCCTGCAATACCCACGATGAATCCGACACTTCGCACACAACGGTACTACGGATTTTATTACTCGCCAAACTTATATAGAGTTTAAGACCAAGTAATATCTCAGGTGACAGTGAGTTTAATCAATAACGGTATATTGAGCTTATACCTCTCCAGCTTCTTCAAGTGTTCTCGCGAATACGAGGGTCTACCGCGATCAGCAGACCACCCTATGAGGAAATCTTGCACTAGCACGGAAACGTCTTGATGGAACTATTGCGTAACAATTTATACTACTGTCACTGCGGAAAATCTCGCACAGTGATACAGTTACACTCACTTCTTACACACGTAATACTACAATAATAATATCGTGTGTAAAGATATAAAATCAATTGTTATGCGACACACGCGTTACTATCCCCGAAAAGTCTTAACAGATCCTTGCAAGCGGTAGAATCTTGTACAAGGAATTGTATGTACCGTTCGTGGTAGCAGCAGTGAAGAACTGCTTGTAATTTTTCGCACAATGCGTTAAAACACTGGTGTGTGCAAATGTACCACACACACAGTTCTGAGTCTTCCCGTTTCACTAGCGACGAATAGTTTTTACAACACCTTGCAAGCGGTAGAATTCTTGTACAAGGAGTGCACGACCCGTTCGCGGTAGATGGCGTAGAAGAACTGCCTGTGTAACGACAGGCTTAAGAAAATTTCCAACCACCAGTCCGCATTCTATTGGTGGATGGAAGTCACATGGTTAGTAAAAGTGACAATGCACTTTTCATGCATCAGAGTGCATTTACCTTGTAACAGCATGCATAGCGGTAATCAGACTACTCGTATCTCATGCATGCTGCCTACATATTAATAATATACACGAACGTAAACAATAGTCCGACAGGTATAGGGATTGTAGTGATACACACGTCTCAGTTCAGTTAATGGCCACACAACGATAATACTTCACGCGCCACCCGGGAAACGTTTACCCTCGCGCACGCGCGCACATTTCCACTAACACAGTACATGGATCACCATAAATAATAATGCACAGTTTTTTTAAACTAAACCCTTAACCTTACTAAATACAATTGATAACAACCAAACTTAACCATCTACCAAAATATAATATGAATGTCCGTTGTCTGTGTAATATATGACTTGCCCCGCCTATCATGATCCTGTGATTCGTTGCAGGATTTTTTTATTTTTTTTTTTTCTTAAAAGAATCCTGCAACGAATCACAGGATCATGATAGGCGGGGCAAGTCATATATTACACAGACAACGGACATTCATATTATATTTTGGTAGATGGTTAAGTTTGGTTGTTATCAATTGTATTTAGTAAGGTTAAGGGTTTAGTTTAAAAAAACTGTGCATTATTATTTATGGTGATCCATGTACTGTGTTAGTGGAAATGTGCGCGCGTGCGCGAGGGTAAACGTTTCCCGGGTGGCGCGTGAAGTATTATCGTTGTGTGGCCATTAACTGAACTGAGACGTGTGTATCACTGCAATCCCTATACCTGTCGGACTATTGTTTACGTTCGTGTATATTATTAATATGTAGGCAGCATGCATGAGATACGAGTAGTCTGATTACCGCTATGCATGCTGTTACAAGGTAAATGCACTCTGATGCATGAAAAGTGCATTGTCACTTTTACTAACCATGTGACTTCCATCCACCAATAGAATGCGGACTGGTGGTTGGAAATTTTCTTAAGCCTGTCGTTACACAGGCAGTTCTTCTACGCCATCTACCGCGAACGGGTCGTGCACTCCTTGTACAAGAATTCTACCGCTTGCAAGGTGTTGTAAAAACTATTCGTCGCTAGTGAAACGGGAAGACTCAGAACTGTGTGTGTGGTACATTTGCACACACCAGTGTTTTAACGCATTGTGCGAAAAATTACAAGCAGTTCTTCACTGCTGCTACCACGAACGGTACATACAATTCCTTGTACAAGATTCTACCGCTTGCAAGGATCTGTTAAGACTTTTCGGGGATAGTAACGCGTGTGTCGCATAACAATTGATTTTATATCTTTACACACGATATTATTATTGTAGTATTACGTGTGTAAGAAGTGAGTGTAACTGTATCACTGTGCGAGATTTTCCGCAGTGACAGTAGTATAAATTGTTACGCAATAGTTCCATCAAGACGTTTCCGTGCTAGTGCAAGATTTCCTCATAGGGTGGTCTGCTGATCGCGGTAGACCCTCGTATTCGCGAGAACACTTGAAGAAGCTGGAGAGGTATAAGCTCAATATACCGTTATTGATTCAACTCACTGTCACCTGAGATATTACTTGGTCTTAAACTCTATATAAGTTTGGCGAGTAATAAAATCCGTAGTACCGTTGTGTGCGAAGTGTCGGATTCATCGTGGGTATTGCAGGACATCAGCCCAGCTGTTACAGGACATCAGCCCAGCTGTTACAGGACATCAGCCCAGCTGTTACAGGACATCAGCCCAGCTGTTATAGGACATCAGCCCAGCTGTTATAGGACCAGCCCAGCTATTACAGGACATCAGCCAAGCTGTTACAGGACGCCAGCCCAGCTGTAAACGTTTCTGGTGAAACGTCTGTCATTTGTAAGCCACACCTGACGATCCATCTATACCGCAAAGACCGGCCCTTCTCTTCAACAACATCATCGTGGGAGTCTTCTTATGTAACGTATCACGTCTTGCGTATGAACATTATTTAACACTTTAAAAGAAAGACTCTATATCAAACATTACATTCTGTACATTTCAAATATACCATATAAACTATAACTTGTGTTTGTACAATAAATAATCTTAAACCCTCCAATATAGACTTGTAATTTGAATTACACATACTATCATATCCTATGCGCCAATAGTTTAGTAATTTGTGTTGTCGCATAGAGATATTTTGGCGCCCAACGTGGGGCTCGAACCCACGACCCTGAGATTAAGAGTCTCATGCTCTACCGACTGAGCTAGCCGGGCCAAAATATCTCTATGCGACAACACAAATTACTAAACTATTGGCGCATAGGATATGATAGTATGTGTAATTCAAATTACAAGTCTATATTGGAGGGTTTAAGATTATTTATTGTACAAACACAAGTTATAGAGTATATGGTATATTTGAAATGTACAGAATATAATGTTTGATATAGAGTCTTTCTTTTAAAGTGTTAAATAATGTTCATACGCAAGACGTGATACGTTACATAAGAAGACTCCCACGATGATGTTGTTGAAGAGAAGGGCCGGTCTTTGCGGTATAGATGGATCGTCAGGTGTGGCTTACAAATGACAGACGTTTCACCAGAAACGTTTACAGCTGGGTTGGCGTCCTGTAACAGCTTTGCTGATGTCCTGTAATAGCTGGGCTGGTCCTATAACAGCTGGGCTGATGTCCTATAACAGCTGGGCTGATGTCCTGTAACAGCTGAGCTGATGTCCTGTAACAGCTTGGCTGATGTCCTGTAACAGCTGGGCTGATGTCCTGTAACAGCTGGGCTGATGTCCTGCAATACCCACGATGAATCCGACACTTCGCACACAACGGTACTACGGATTTTATTACTCGCCAAACTTATATAGAGTTTAAGACCAAGTAATATCTCAGGTGACAGTGAGTTGAATCAATAACGGTATATTGAGCTTATACCTCTCCAGCTTCTTCAAGTGTTCTCGCGAATACGAGGGTCTACCGCGATCAGCAGACCACCCTATGAGGAAATCTTGCACTAGCACGGAAACGTCTTGATGGAACTATTGCGTAACAATTTATACTACTGTCACTGCGGAAAATCTCGCACAGTGATACAGTTACACTCACTTCTTACACACGTAATACTACAATAATAATATCGTGTGTAAAGATATAAAATCAATTGTTATGCGACACACGCGTTACTATCCCCGAAAAGTCTTAACAGATCCTTGCAAGCGGTAGAATCTTGTACAAGGAATTGTATGTACCGTTCGTGGTAGCAGCAGTGAAGAACTGCTTGTAATTTTTCGCACAATGCGTTAAAACACTGGTGTGTGCAAATGTACCACACACACAGTTCTGAGTCTTCCCGTTTCACTAGCGACGAATAGTTTTTACAACACCTTGCAAGCGGTAGAATTCTTGTACAAGGAGTGCACGACCCGTTCGCGGTAGATGGCGTAGAAGAACTGCCTGTGTAACGACAGGCTTAAGAAAATTTCCAACCACCAGTCCGCATTCTATTGGTGGATGGAAGTCACATGGTTAGTAAAAGTGACAATGCACTTTTCATGCATCAGAGTGCATTTACCTTGTAACAGCATGCATAGCGGTAATCAGACTACTCGTATCTCATGCATGCTGCCTACATATTAATAATATACACGAACGTAAACAATAGTCCGACAGGTATAGGGATTGTAGTGATACACACGTCTCAGTTCAGTTAATGGCCACACAACGATAATACTTCACGCGCCACCCGGGAAACGTTTACCCTCGCGCACGCGCGCACATTTCCACTAACACAGTACATGGATCACCATAAATAATAATGCACAGTTTTTTTAAACTAAACCCTTAACCTTACTAAATACAATTGATAACAACCAAACTTAACCTTCTACCAAAATATAATATGAATGTCCGTTGTCTGTGTAATATATGACTTGCCCCGCCTATCATGATCCTGTGATTCGTTGCAATATATAATGTGTTAAAAATAATATCACTGCAAACAATTAAACCAGATTTATAAAGCGTCCTGAAAGTTTAAAATCAAGTGTTAGCACAATTTACCAGCCGGGAATCGTTAACTAAAACCGCGACCGCTAACATGCTAACGTCGTCGCAGATTAAAGACCTAACAAGCAAACAACACTGCATAGCTGTAGTTAGGTTATTGGGGTTATTGTCTCTAGTTAATGGTTGTTTTCGTATGTGATTCAGCTAACGATCTATTCATTAAAATATTTGTCATCGTAAATGCAAATCTACTGTTCTTTATATTTAATTACTCACCGCAGAAATGTGAAGTATAACACAGATACATAATGTCATTGGGATTGTTGTAAATAAAGGTTTGTTTTGTGTTGTGGTGAAATACACTGCTGCTGGTATATAGTAACCATAACGTGGCGACTGATTAAAACAGCGTTCGACAATGGATAGCAGCGACGAGAAGGCTCAGATCAAGAAACGACAAAATGCCGAGCGAGCAAGAAAGTATCGGGAACGAAAGAAGCTCGAGAAGGAACAGCAACGAGCGGTTGCTGTCGGCGGTGAAGCTTCAATACCAGCAGCCCCATCGCAACAAAAAATTCAAGTACCGTCTGCCTAGTGGCAAAAGCTAAAGAGCATGATAATGTCTTTCGGCTGCCAGCTAAACGCAACATTATTATGGTTACTGACTGACTGATTGTTTCCTTTCTGCAAATGTTGCGTTTAGCTGGCGGCCGAAAGACATTATCATGCTCTTTAGCTTTTGCCACTAGGCAGACGGTACTTGAATTTTTTCACAAATATTACTTAGTATGACTTTGTCTGCGTTTAGTTATTGAAAAATATTTTCAATAATCTTTAGGCGTATACTTTAAACACTCTTACAGTCTTAAACATAGTGCAAAACTTACTACACAAACAACAATGAGCTTTTCAAACACTTCTCACTTTAAAATGCTAATTTTGGAAGTTTTTCTCGCGGAATACGGTGCACTATGAGATTTTGATGGTTACTTTACGAAAACGTGTGTGAGGCATTAAGCGGAAAGGGAAGTTTTAGCAGAGTACAGTTAGTTTAATATGTAAAGCTAAATCAGGTGGCAACGGCACATATCGGTAGTACAGTACAACGCAACAACACATACCAACAGTCCTACGCGATTGTGGTGTGGCAGGCAATTTACTCAAGACCTTCCCTTGCGACTAACCCTTTACCTACTTACTTGGCCGGTGTGGCGATTCGCCCATAGTTCTAGACTCTGGAAACGAAGTGGCAGTTTACCTCCACGATTCCAAAAAGTGACGCACGCCGCGGATAATGCACCGTGGTTTGCTCCTGAAACAGTGGGTGCCGGGATAGACAAGAAGCGGTTGGAGTGAGAGATCGGCGTCGCTTCCGGGCAATATCTGTATGCACCACGATTGTATTAATATCGATATAATATTTGGTAACGTGTAATTTTGTTGCGTGCAGTGTGGTTCAATTACAGATCGTTTGATCTTAAAGATAACATGGAAACTAGGTACGTAAAATTGCCGCCGCGAGGTTTCCGAAAAAGTAGGCCTTCCGTGTCTTGTAGTCGAGAAAGTAGTAATATCCAGCACTTCCAAAAACTCGAGAATTGTCATCTAAAAATTACGTCACACAATCGATACGTCGTTATTCATATCAGTCGGAGCTGAGTTATGTTTACTACAGGAAAAGCGTACTTGACGAGTATTATAATAATCTACGAAAGTTTCGGATGTTAAATAAATAATGACTTTTTGTGTCAGAAGGTATAAAAATAACGCATACTGTATTTTATACTTCAACACTTTAAAATTTATGTTTGAAATAAAAATTTACGTATTTTACCTTTATATAAAGTATAATACTAATTTACGAAATCAGTGTGTAAAATATAAGTATTTTCCATACAGTATTACTATATTTTTTTAAATAATAAAATACGTTTATTATTATTATTCCTTTTTCGTTTCACCAATCCATGTGCTTCGATAACAACTTCCTTCACTTTCTGAAGTTCTTTTCTCATTCGCCAGTATTCCTTCAGTCTCTGGCTCGCTCCTGCTCATTATTATGTCCTCTTTGGTTTCTGTTTCGTTCAGCTCCGCTATTTTCTTTCTGATCACTGTTTCGTAAAATCTTCTACCTTGATTCCATACTTTTTGAGATCCTGATGGACTTCCTTCACTCACAGTACTTCTGTATTTCTGTTCTCTTTTATAAATGTGAGATCTACTCCCTATCGTTTTGTGGTTCCATTCTTCTAAAGTGTTCATAGATGGCCACCCATCTTTTCTTTATCGATATTTTCTTTTGTTACAACCCGTGCTTTGGTCTCGAATACAATTTAACCTCATTCACTGATACTTTTCGGGGATTTTCCTTCCTTTCTTTTTTATTTTGCACTAAAGATTTCACAGCCGTTGTCAGTGTTATTGGAACGAGCGTTTGCCGGGCTGTTAGGTCCGAACCCGGATCCGGGTTAGGCTGGGCTCATGGCAGTAAAACCAGACGTTTCGGCCTCACTATAGGGGCCCATCTTCTGCAAAAAAGGTTTTGGCAGTTTAGTACTGAGGCACAAACCATGTTCCGGCCCTGAAGTCCCACTTAAGAAGGCTATGGGAATTATTTAAAAGGGCCTTCTTGAAGCCGGAACAGTTTGTGTCTCAGTAGGCCTACATTTTGAAAAGATTTTGAAAATCCAGGAGGGTATGAGACTAAAAGGATTATTCCCCAAATCCGAGGAAGTAATAGGGAAATCGGGATTTTTGCGGTTTTCCTATAATTGAGGACTTATCTGATATCCAGTTTATGTAATAGTAAATAAACTTCGTTCAAAGTAGTGAACGATTTCTGTAGCTCAGGGATCATAGTAGGCTACTCTAACAATGAGTATGAGCAGTTTTCGAAAAAGGTATGCTTAGAATTGAATAGATTGAACCCCAAATATTACTAAACAGAAAACAGTAAGGAACAATAAATTTGAGATATGCCTTTTTGACGTAGGCGGGCAACTAATTAATTTCATTTTTCGAAAGGAGGATAATGTTATTGTAAAAACAATCAGTCGGCCGCTACCATTGTACAGAATGTCGGTTAATGGGCTTTCCGTTAACGGAGATTTTACTGTAGTCAGTTTTCGATCTAATATACTTATCATAAGCCGTAATCTATAAATAATACAGCCGCAACAGTTGTCACGTAGGCATCGAAGTTAATGACATAATAGCAAATGATAGGAGGTGGGAGTCTGTAGCAACAGAGATGAAATAATTGTCGCCGGGGGGTGGGGACGTTATGTAATAATTGTGGTGAGTCATATCATTGGGGCTGCGTTAATTTACGTAAGTTAGTGTAAAGTAGTAGTGGGTTATGTAAGCCGCGATGTGAGTGACCGTCTCATTGATACCTCACGCACGTATTATGCACTGTTTGTGTGAAAACTAACAGGTGTTTTGTTTTTTTAATAAATAAATACGTAAAAGAATGAATTTATGTTTCGGTAAAAAGAGTAAAGTAGAACTCAGCTGTGAAGTCGTCGAGCAAGTCGTGAACGAGCTTCAGTTATCTCGGCATACAGTCCCTCTCCTTTGTCTGGGCGTTCTGCTAAACCGTCGTCTAAACTTCAATGAACACGTGACCGAACCCCAGAACAAGGGTCAGAGCCAAACAAACTTTTCCCCCATGCTTTCGTGGAGCAGTAAACTGACTTTGTTCTGTTCCTTCGAAGAGTACTTACATATGCGGCGCCCGCTTCATGGCCTCTCCTGTCGGCCACCAACAGGCGTAGGCTGTCAGCCTTCCAAAAACCGAACACTCTTGATTCCTCTCGTGGAACCCGTAGTTTGTCAGAAATGACGCCCTCCACCAGCGTCTTCGAGTCCCTACCTTGAAGCTCTTCGTTCGGTCCTTGGCGGCTGCTTTGTTCGCAAAGGCCGGCGAATCCTCCTACCCGTATCTCCGTCGCCTGGACAGTATAGACAATGCTCGCCATCTCGCCTCGTTAGGAACCCCTCTGAACCCTCCCCCCCCCATCTTACTGAGCTCCCTGCATCCTGCCTGGAATAGAGAGGCAAATCCCTAGACTGCGGCTTGCCGACGCTAGGCCTTAAAGGGGTCGCAAATCAGCGTCTGCCTTAAAGATAGACAGTTACAATTTTAACAACCAGTCAGCGCCCGCTTTGTCGTCTCGTCTGAGCTGGAACTCAGAGCTTGGGAAACAGCATGGTGTGCGAGTCCTAAATACGGGAGCCATTCGCACTGACTTGGCAACCCATCGTTACGAACAACTCGCCTCCGGGCAGTCGAGCCTATCGGCCACACCAGTGCACCTGTAAGCTCGTACAGGCGATGTCGTAAGGGGATCACGAAGGCGCGCGGCTTAAGCCTAGCGACTGGCTGCAGTTTTTTTTTACCCAGGTACAGTCTCTACCTCATGACTGAGATGAATTGGTGGACACCGTGCCAATTGTTACCGACACTGATGATGGCCCCCGATGGTGAGGCCGAGACGTTTGTCAGCATAGACTTTAGGCCACGGGGTAACAGCGCGGCCAGTAATGTTTTCAAAATTGACAGATATTAACGAAACGGGTCACAAGAGGTAGTTTGAAAGTAAAATATGTATAAAAATGGGCGTGTGTATAATTGCTACATACTATTAAATTTCAGTGGTCGATCAATAACGATGGGTTGTCGAATCACTATCGCCGACCTGGACGGTGATAAACAAGTATAATGAACTAACGTAAATAAATAGCTTTCACGAAGCTAGTGAACCGCGGAAGGGGAAGGGAGGGCATCAAACACGTGGCAGTTACGTAAATGTAATACGATTCCGGTTCATGTGTTCACGTAGGACTGTATCGCGTGTACTCTTCCGCGACACCTTATACAGTGTCTCTCTTGACTTGACATGTACATCTCCGCGCCCTGCGTTGATCTTCCTTCATCCTCCTCTTCCTTATTTGAACGCGTTTCTTTCTTGCATCCACAATTGGTTTTGTTTGTTCGTGCTGTATGTAAACCGTATGAACGACGGCGAGTGTGTGTTTGTGTGCGAGTTGGCAAATTGAAATATTATGATGGGGAAAGATGTGGTTTAAATCTACTACATACAAGTATTTTTATTCGAAACAAGTATTTTTATTTTGCGAATTGTGTAAACAGTTAAAAGCCGGACATTGTGTTTCTTGAAACATATCCTGAAGTAGGCCTATTACTTAGGTTGGGGTAAACGGTTCAGTGATAAATGTTGAAATTTCGTGTCACGCGGGATACGTATGCCATTTTAGAAAGCCCATAAACCGGAAATGATTGTTGTTCCGGAAATATTGATGTAAAATAATTAACACGAATAAAATACTAAAACTAAACGTCTTGAAAAAGATAGCAACAGAAAACAAAAGCCACTGCTTACTAAATAACGCAGACACGTGGTTCAGTTGTTTTGGGATCGATGCTCTACATCAGATATCTAAATTTTGGTTTATTCTTAGAGCGCGTCGTGATGTAAAGAAGGCGCAGTGGTACAACACAGAGGCATGTAAAGTACGAAGTTAAAACTTTATTAATAAAACAAGCTTACCTTAAAGGAGTATAAAATCACTTATCTCATTTGTGGTTGTATTAATCCCAGTTGTGTTTTAAAAAAAAAATTTGTTGATATATTTTTAATCAATTAACACTAACCAGTTGCGAACTATTTTATTTCTAGTGGAGAATTTAGTGATGCGGCCACTGGACCAACCAATCCGGTACACGTACAAGCACATGGCTTTCGAGTGTACAATGAATGAACAAGGCTCACAATGAACAAACTTTTCAGAAATATCAGAAATGGAACTTTGATCATTCGCAAGACGGTGGAGCTGTTCCGTTTGGCACAACATATAGGAAAGGGTGGTATCTTGAGCCCCCACTTTCTATTTTTATTGTAACTAAGACAAATATACCATTTTCTACATGAAACTTTGGCAAAATATACATTGATATGTTTTTAACCGTATTTTACTATTTCTTTAATGATTAGTAGAATGTACGTTGTAATAAAAAAAAATTATTAAAAGTTTACACTTTTTGAAAATTTTGAAGAGTGTTGGTAATATGAGCCCCCTAATGTAAATCGGTACCTACGGCTTTTTCAAATCTCAAATTGATCTAAAAATGAACCTTAATTCTTATAATTTTGTATTTATCAATCGTTTCTAGAAAATGTCTAAAAAATTATATATAAACAAAATTAAATAAGTGTACAGAAATTTCTATACAAGGTATGCTGGTAATATGATGAGCCCCAATGTTTACAAGTGGATAGGATAAGAAGAAAAATAAAGGTAACTGACAATTCATTTGTACAAAACATTTTTCAATTTATTTAGACAAAAAGTTAATTGTATAGGTTAAACAAAATAAATCTTATAGGTTGACCTTAATCTACTGTACTTAAATTTTTTAATAAATCTAAATATAACTATGTAATAACATTTTAGATTACAATTTCAGGTAGACTTGTTAATTTGACAGGATCTATTTACAAAAATCGCATACGTAAATGTTTTTTTCGCTACCAGCACAGTCATTATGTGTCCACATGCCACACACCAAACATTTCACCCACAATTCTACCATTGTGTCTTCAGAAAAAAGCCCTTCACAAAATAAACAAACCACATCGTCTTCATCTGGTTTTCCACCCCAAAAGAAGTTTCTAAAATCGATTCCCCAGAGTCAAACTCAGAGTCACTTAAATTATCATCTGATTTCTTCCCAGAAAGCACAGGTTTTCTCCTACATGACAATTTAAGTACCTATCTTTTTAGAGTTTTCTTTTAGATCATTCCCCTGTTTTCTACGATCTGTTTTTTTCTTACTACTGATCATCTCATCTTTCATTTTTCCTTTAAGAATTTTCTTCTTTTCTGCTTCTTCCAGAGCATTTTTGAAGGGAGACGAAGTTATCGAAGCTGACTTCGTAGGTTTGGTCCTTTGTTACTAGTCCTCTTCTTAGGTTTTGGGATGGGCCAAATATCCTTTGGTGAGACTGAAGGAGTTTTTTTGTCCATGGAATTTAATTCTGATGAAACACAAAGTCTTGATGGCTCTGCTTCGGCGAAATCTCTAGCACTTGGAGTTACTGGATGAGATCCACTAAAATTATTTGCTGTTGTGACACCAGGAGAAGAGCTATTAGATCTAGTTGTCTCTTTGGAAGTAGGTGATGTAATAGGAATCACCTCAAAATCCTCCTGAGTGGCTATATCTACGGTTTGAATGGAAGAGGATGTAGGCCTACTAGATGTTGGGACATTTTTTTGCCCTTTTTTGGGCTGCTAAGAGGACACAAGCGTCTATGTCATTAGTGATTAAATGTGCAAAATCGACCTCAGTAAATCTAAATCGGTTGCAGGGATAAATACCAGTTATTTTGAAACCGTTTACTGCATTTGTTCCCGTTTGACATGATAAATAGGCCTTTCTAAACAACTCTGCAATGTCGTAAGGACTAACGGGTTTTTTACTGTGGCGTAGCCACTGTCTTACTTTTTCATTGTAATGGTGCTTCAAAGGGCTGAAAAATGATCTGTCTAAAGGTTGCATCTTGTGACTTGTGTGGGGTGGTATACTGCTGATTGAGACGTAATTTTGACGGGCAAGCTCTATCACATCAATGTTTTTTGTGTGGGTATTGTGCCCATCAAGAATCAAAAGTACGGGGTCTGTAGAGGTTGGTCTGGTTTTTTGAATGAAATGTCTCAGCCACTCTGTGAATAAGGGACCTTGAATCCATCCAGATGGCTGACATCTCCTAATTGAACCAGGAGATGCTCCTTTCATGAGGGTCTCGGTCGTGTTCTTCCTGGGGAATATTAACATCGGTGCCACAAAGTCCCCCCCCCCCCAGCATTCATACAACAAACAACTGTAACTAATACCCCCCCTTCTGCTGAACTTAGAGCTCCCACTTTCTTCTTCCCTTTTAGGCCAACTACTCGGGGAGTTTTGCTTTGAACGATGGTGATCCCCGATTCATCAACATTAAAAATTCTTTGTGGTGGATATTGGTGCCGTTCAAACTCAGCTTCCAAAATGTTGGAAAATTCATTCACAGCCCCTTGATTAAAATTATATGCACGTGAAAATGATGTTGCTGTAGGTTTTAACAAAGATAATACGTCCTTATGCCGATTCATAAAGTGGTCAAACCAAGCTCTCCCGGCAATGCCATCTTTACTGAAAGGATGTTGAACTCCATCCCTTTCACACAGTTGGAATGCCAATCGTCGCACATCAGCTCTAGTTAATCCATAGAACTTGCTTTCCATTATAACTAAATAGTTAACCAATTCTTGTTCAAGTTCTTTTGACATTATCGGTTTTCTTCCCATTTTAAGATTTACAGCCTCCTCCGGAGTCATCGAGATGCGCAAGTCTCTGAAGAGTTGGTCTGGGCACTGAAAAACGTTTTTACTAGTTTTTTTTAAACCCATGGTTTTATTTTTTATGGCTTGAATGGCCTGAACAATGTCTTCTTTATTCCAAGACTTTCGGCTAGAGTTTCTTTTTTGATTAAGTTTTTTCTGGGCATCTGTAATCAATTAAAAGAAGGATTTTGTACTGGTTGTAATATGAGCCCCTATCAGAAGGGGGGCTCAAGTTACCAGCACGCGTGGGGGCTCATTTTTCAACCCTAGCCATACTGGAAATTAACAGTTAATAACCTAAACATATTACCGCCTATTTTTGTACACGACCATGGGAAAACATTCGTAGAAACTTTATCTAAACAAATCCCTAATCGTAAATCTCACATATGTAAAGCTGTATTGTATAATAAATGTGTAAAAATGTACCTTACAGAGTTTTCGAAACGACAAAAACACACAATTGCACGCCACTACATCATCAGTAAGTACGTACAACATCATCAGTAGCCACTGACTTTCTTTAAATTTTCGCCCTTCTTTAAATTTTCGACACCATTCCCGAACTGAACCCTCGAATTCCCGAATTTTCTCCGTACACATTACATAACCTTCGATGAATTTCTGCACCATTATGACCTTCAGCTTGAAGAAATCTAATAACAGGCCTAATCTCACACTTGGAGGCAATTTCAGTTGTAGTTGCCATAATTAAACTGTCTTCACCACAGTAATAGACAAAATAACTATAAAACCAGTTGGAACAAAGCCTCAAAAACATTAATCAACAATCAGATTGTTGCTATGACAACAGAACCAGGTTTGCCAGCTCACCGGAGGTTGAAAAAAGAATAGTCCTATAAATGTTGGTAGACTTGGAAAGGAGACGATTATAAATTACATATAAAAACGTTTTCATAATACAGTAACCTAAGGGTTAATATGTTACGTGTTGCGCAGTAGTATACAATTTTATGAATAGAAAAGTGCACAACAATAGCGGTTAATCTTTTAATCTTGTTGTACGTTGTGAATTATACACGGTGTGCGTGCTAGTTCGAGTACAAAAGAAATTGCGAATTGCATTAAACAGAATTATGCGCGATGTACACAGACCACTGTTTCTGGTCCAGGGAAAACGTTAACCCGAATACTGTGGCAGCGCCTTTGTTAATATCACATTTTTCGCTTTATTAACGCAACAAGTAATTAGCTGCGACGAGCCTGTCGCCGTGCTGGTTTCGTTCCCAGTGTGATGATGATGAACCCAAAGAAACGGAAGTCGTGCTTTATTGTGTTTGTTTGTTATTTCTCATTAGACTTGTTTATTGCTTAATGCAATACGATACGAGTGCTGCTTTGTTATTGCTTCTTGTCGTTCGTTGTTCTTTGGTCTTGATAAATCGTCGAAGTGGATCTGTGTGTCTGGTTTAGTTCATTCCCTCACTGTCCTTTTCGTGTTTACGTGTAAAATTAATTTATGCGTAAAAAAAAAATACGATTTCTTGTGAATCAGTGCTGTAACAAGAGCTAGTGCAAGGGGGTAGACCAGTCATAGGCAACATTTGAATTTATGGGGGCGCATGTGTAATTGAGGACCAGTTCGATGGGCGCACCCCTCCCCAGGTGCGGAGTTCAATAGCCGGACGTTACAAACATTAACTATCGCTTTATAATACCGTTGCGCTTATATTTACCGACGTGGAATACCGAATCAAAAAAAAAAAACTTTGCAGTATTTTTCGTATAAATTTGTGAAAGTTTTTCTCATTAGGAGTAAGTCGTCAACAATTTGTCATCATGTATCACGCACGTTAAAACTAACAGAGCTTTAAACGAAAAAACGGTTAAACAGGAAAATATTTTAATAAAAATAAGGTAAAGAACTAACCACAATAAGGCTATTTATTTTCATAAAGTGCACAGAACTGTAAAACTTGAAAAAACAAATCACTTTGGGGAGAAGGGTGTTTACAGACTCTCGGCGACAAGCTCGACAATCGTATTGGGGGAAGACGTAGTTCGGTTCGGTAAATGGCTTGTACTATAATATATAATACAGTACTTCGAAGCAGGTACAATGCGGGTGCGTTCCTTCGTTCAAAAGATATTACAAATTTGGTTCCACGGCGCGTCAAACCTTGTCGAGGGGCGCAGGATTGCCGACTGCCGGTCTAGTCCTTACCACCGACTCATAGGACGGAACAGAGATGAGACTAGTGGCTTTCTATACTTTGAGTTAATATCCCTCGTGTAATGCCACAGGCAATCGTCCAGTTACGGTGTAAGGCCTCGTTTATACTTCCAGGAGACAGGCGACGGGTGTCAGGTGCCAGGTGGTAAAGAGGTAGGCGTAAGGGTGGTGCAGCATTTATACTTCAGGCTACGGTCGAGCTACTACACAGGAGATGTCATTTGGAACACGTCAAATGTTTCTCATCCTAGAAGATCATAATGAAGTGGAGGATAGTAGGAGGAAATATTGTGTTTATCCGATCAACGAGTTGCCTGAAGTATTTGGTGAATTTCACCATCTGCATTTCGACTTGAGACAACACCAATCGAGTTTTTCCAACAGATGAGAATGTCTACTGATACTTTCGACTTCATTTTAGCAAAGATGGAAGGAAAACTGAGGCGGAAGAGAACTTGTAAATTACCAATTACTCCTTCTGAAAAGCTTTATGTAACTCTTAGGTAAATTAAAATAGTTTATTTAACAATTAAGTAATAAATTAAATAAGAATCGTATGTTTCTTAGTGCTTGTAGTCAGCAATAAATCAACCAATATCTTTTCGCATAATATGTATTTTATTTTCTTAAACAAATGTCGTACTTTCTTAAACAAGGGATTTTTCATGAATTACAAACAATTAACAGACAGGGATATATCGAATAATTTGTAGATAATATTTGTATAGGGTAAGCTCACCTAACTCCGTGATATTACGGATATTAGCTCACAGCTACAAAATCTGTTTATTAAAAATATTTTAAGAAGTACAGAGTGTTCCTAGAATTGTGTATTTAGAGTACATACCATGTAATAATGAATCTAACTTTCTTCATTTCTGTACAAAACATTTATTCCCGTTTATTCATCAACTGTGCTATTTTCTTCCAACATTTCTCCACCACATCCATGTTTTTGTGATTCGGGTCTGCATCATTCCAAATTGCAGGCCTTGTCTGCACGTCATTATTTCGACACGAGACAACACACGCAAATGCCAAAAAGCGCGGGAGATGTCACCTGTATCTGTGACAAACTACAACGACAGGAGGTAAGAGGTAGCGTCACCGAGGAGTCACACGTCACTTCGCAGAAGTATAAACAAACCCATTCTCAACAATGTACCACAGCTGCGCAGCCAACGTCTTTCTCGTTGGCTGCGCCACAGCTGCGGGTGACGTCACCCGTCGCCTACCACTTGTCACCCTCGCCTGCCACCTGGAAGTATAAATGAGGCCTAAAGGTGTCGTTTATTCCATGGCGCGAAGCTATGGGTGTGAGACGTAGGCGTTGAGGAAACAAGCCGCGTTGTGGATACTCGGCGTATACAAGCCGCTGACACGTTGTTGTTCCCTTTGCGATAAAATTATGAATGAAGTGATAAGGGCCGAGTTAAGCATATACAGTATGAGCGATACGGTTAGGCAGTGTTCATTGTATTGGAAATACTATACCTATAGGGAGGACGAGCGATGACTGGCTAATAAAACAGGTAATAAATGTGTGGGTAATATGTAATAAATATTATAGAAGACACGTAGACAGGTCCAGTGAAGATGGCAGGACTGGGACAGAACAGGCTGTTAAGCCTAGACCCGGAGGTGAAGGAGAAGAATTTTGCAATTTAAAGTTAAGAAACTGCTGGTTTACCCACGCAAAGACGATGCTTCAGATCATCGATATATATATATATATATATATATATATATATATATATATATATATATATATTTGAATAGAGGAATCATGATATACACAACCCTAAAAGGGGAAATGTATTTGAGCGATAACTGAAACCCCCCTTTTATTTTATTGAGTGTTTTATGATTTTTTTTTTTTGTAAAGGGTAGAGACATAATATTTAAAACTAGGTAATGAACCTAGAGGAAGCCTAAAGTGTGCCAAGACTCAAGCCACAATTTCAGACATGTCCACTGGTTGGATGACAGGACTTGCAAATAAGCAACTCTATTAACAATAACAAATTTATATTTATTTGATGTCCAGTCTGTACATAATATAATAAGCGTGAGTGAAGTACAATTATATAAATGCCACTGGGTACTATTAAAATACAAATATATATGTATATCCTTGATCAAGCCCTAAGCATCATGTGAATGTATGCAAGAATGTTCAATCACCAAAATGTATTGCTCTACTTATGACAGTCATCACTATTAGAAGTTATGTGTGTGTGTATCTATATATATAAAATCATTATGCATGTACAACTATTGTAAAACACCATAGATTTAGGCATGAATGCTTAATGCAGTGGCTAGTAAAAAATAAATGCAACTCAAGGATTGATATTTGATATTAACATCTAATATTCGATATTTGATAATTGATATACGGTATTTGATATATATATTATTTGATATATGAAATTCAATATATGATAGTTAATATATAACACTGGATATTTGATATCTGATACATGCTACTTGATCTATGATATTCCACATAGTATTTGATGGCAAGGTAGCCTAGAATTACTATTTCTGTCGCCAGTCCTGATAGCACATGTGCTATACATCATTAACATTATATTATATTCTCTTTTTTATATTAAGAATTACACATAAACACGTACTACACACACATATAACACACACCCCAATTCCTGCATCAACCTTCTCGCTATAACCCATCATATAATAGAAACTTTACAACTATACCCAACTTGTAATTCAGAAACTTGTGTCACCATAAAGATGAAAATTCATACAACCCAAAACAACTGATTTGCCCCCACATTACAAGATAACTTAAATTTGTAATTTAATACAGGATTCATGCAGTCTGGATTAACAACTCAGGGAAATAGCCATAATTACTGTTAAGGCCTCAATAATGACACGAAATTCAAACACCCCAGTCCTGCATTATGCCCACATGGAAGTACATGATTAAGCAGGGCACAACCAACACTCTGATACATTGAACACGAGAAACAAGGGAACTCAGAGCTGTTCATCTAAGTACTTGTATATGTGTAATCCCTTACATAGTATAAGAGTGTCTTAAATATACATAAGGTGTTTATCTATGTACAGTGTCCGAGCATGCAGGCACGAAACCTAACATGTGTTTGCAGATTTTAAACAAGTTCTGAGCGGATTTTATAAGTCTGTTTTTGAGTGTCTGCAGATGCACCGTGTTGTGGTAGATGATGGTGTTAAATTAAATTGAGATGGATCACACCTGAATTGTCCAATGTAGTAGGTGGCCATGTGTCTAGGTTGAGCAGTAGTTGAAACGGATGATTTCTGGGGCAGAATTTCTCTAAGAGTTTGCATCTCTGTCCCGACTGACGGCGTCTCAAGGCTTAAGTAAGTAGTTTCTTTGCACCAGGGGTTGGCAGGTCTTAGGCCAACCCCGACACCCATCTCGCCATTGGCCGAGCACCTAGGACAGGCAACTTGCTATATAGGGTGTCATAGACATAACACAAGCACAGCTCGCACTCACGCCACAATTATAATGCTATAGAGAAATCACACTTTAATATTCAGCACGGGACAAGAACCTTTTCACAAACACTTACTATCTTATTAACAATCCGCTCTAACCACAAGATGTGCATTATTTAGTTTTATAAATCTTTTATAACTACGAAATTACTTTCTATCTAGGCCGTTCTCATTTACAATTTCTGAACGAGTAGCTGAGTGTAAGATAAGTTTAAATTGATTTGACCAAGTTAATAAGTTACAATTAATTTAATTAGACACTGTTGCATGCCTGGAAATTCACACACACACGGATACCTTTTAGTAAGAACACCTAACAAAAATGTTTCGAGGTTAAAAATAATTGAGCTATAATTAAGGCTATGCCTACCTGGAGCTAACTTTAAATTATTTTTCCATAGTAAAGGGCTTCAACCGGCAGAATGATTCAGGCGCCGTCAGTCGTAACCAATGAAGACTTCTCCGAGAAGGTCGGCAGATAAATGAGAGAGAACGCATGGCGAATTGCACCCACGAGACTTCGTTTTTATTACAGGTTACGGCAGCAACAGCTGGCCCATAGCTGACATGATTTTCGTCGCCGTAACCAACACGTACCCCGCTACACAGCGACGATGCACCATACAGAGCAGTGCACGACTGGTAGAACGCGCGAATTTTAAAAATGAAATGATATACGCGCATACCACCGAACTTAGCATATGAACAACGGAGCGCCGAACGAAGTACGCCACATAACGATTGAAGATAGATTAATAGGATCTGCCCTCGTTTTCTGACGCGCGCATATTTTTTTTTTAACGCAAAATTCGTACGTTATTTAGCAGATGTTGCGTGTTGTCATTATAAAGAAAACTCTAACTTCATTTTATTAATTTCAAAAAATTGCGATTGATGTTATTTCTACAATTATTTATAAGCTTTATTTTAACACAGGCAGGTGGGTTAGAAACAGGCCTGCGTTAAGTGATCCCCACCGCAGTTATGCCACTGCTAAGAGGTACGTTAAATGGCAAACGCTGACATAGTGTAAGAGTGTTTTTACTGGAAATGGAAGAAAATTCTTTGCTTAAACGACAAAATAAAATTCTTCTCAGAATCTTCTAGTTTCGTTGTTACATTTCAAAGCAGTCGTTACCAAACAAAAGCTAATTTCTACTTGTCAGTAACAATTGTATACAATAAGTACTCTACTTTCGCACATCTCGTTGTTTCCTACATTCAAAATCGATACCCTTTATTCAGGTTTCGCACTACAGCTTCGGACTTTCGAACACTGAAGGAAGTGTGAAGAAGTGAACAAGCGTTAAGACATGCGCACATATTCGTTATCATTCCCGCTGCTATGTTTTGTATAATTCATGTTAGTTTATCGTATAAAGAATGCAAAGTGTTGAAGAGATTAATTTTGTACATATTCACGTGAGACTGTGCTACAGGCTGTTTCACAAAACACTGCTTATAAACTTTACAAATGTACGAAAGTGATTATTTTAGCATGTTATTGTATCATGCACTTTTTTGTAGTAAGAGTCGTCATTTTAAGCGAGAATAATAACCCATTTCATTACAGTACGATGTATTACAGTTCATAGGGCCGACCCTACTATAAGTACGTACTGAACAGTACTCGACTTTCGGACAATTCGAGATTCGAACGCGTTTTGGGAACACGTTGTGTTCGAAAATTGAGAACCTCCTGTATGTATACTACAGAAGATATAGCTAAGGCTACTACAGTTCGTTGTATTTCTTTTTGTATCACTTTATTACGTTATTGAAGAATTCAGTATTTTCCGCAACTAATCTTTTGTTATAAGGCGCGCTATAAACGTTATTTAATCGACCGGCAGAAAATAAAATGTCCAGTTTATTTTAATTAAACGAGTTTGTTTAGGAAACACGTTGGTTCCATTTATCCCTGTCTCGCATTAAATGTAAAAAAAAACATGTAGGGATCAATTAAACTGTCAAACATGGATATTTCTTATCATGTCCACATATCACATTGCCAGTACGATACGTTGTGGAATATTAAAAAAAAAAAGCCTAAGGAGTAAGTGGCACTACAACAGGTACACGTGACGTCACGGCTTCACAGTGGCCTGCGCGTGAATCATAGAGGTATAACTATGTAAGTAAATAGATTATACCTCTATGGCGTGAACCCTGTAGGTCAGAATATTCTGTGCACTGTCGAGTAAGTTCGCGTCGCCGCCAGCGAACGGTAAACTTTTACAGGTTTGCCATTGCTATTAAAAAAACCTGCAGTGTTTTTACGTTTAGTAATAATTTTGTCAGTAATTCTAGTGTAAGTTATTCAATAGCTTGTATGAAATATTCCATTTTGGATGTGAGCCATCGCAAAATTTCTCCAAACGATGCCAATTCGCTGTGCGGCGCGCGGTATTCAGGACACTTGATTTCCTTACCCGTATAAGGCGCGCGTGTTTATTGCACCGCAGGTACGGAATACAGAGAGTTACGCAACCGGTTGCCGTCGGCCGCTCGTTCTTGTTGATGTAAGACAAAGTGGAAATATTTGTTGTTAGTGCGCTTTCAGAGAAACTAAAATAGTGAAATGGCAACGGCATTCCTAGATAAGCAAATGTCAGGCGTGAAACGGAATGTGTGTGAGTGCGTAATTGTTTGTCGTCAGTCTAATACGACTTGCCGAATACGGGCAACAAGCATTGGGGGTGTCAAAATGTCAGTATGCGTACTCACAGGCGCACCGGTTCCAACGAAGACCGTAACCTTTTCGCCAAAGTTTTTCCTTGTGCTGTCTTTAGATTTAAAATCTGTTGTTCGGGCGAGACACGGTTGCTACCAGGTCGTACGCTGTAAAGGTCATTTAACACCGCACGTCCATCCATCCAGTGGACATACTGGACTTCCGTGCAATACCATTCACACCGAGAATGTCCGCCTGATGGATGGACGGAATTTTATTGTGCCAGCCCCTACTCCTGTCAGTATACACGGGAATATATTTTAGCTATAAAATATAACGGGAATGCTTATGTGCGGCAGAGATAATAGCCAGTAAGGCTACTGTCTCAAAAATAAAAAAGAAAGTGTTATTAGAAAGAGCATTCACCGGTGTTAGTTTAAAACACGCATTTCGAGTTTGACGAAATCGGTTGATGCTTTTGAAAGTTATCGCGAGACATTGGGTAAAGTGAATAAAGTTGAGTAACCACTCTGAGAATTTACTCGGTAATTTGAGGAAATTCGCAAATCGGAGTGAATAAAAATGTTCTCAAGACGTTACGTAAGTGCTCAGTACATCGGCTACGTGCTCAGAGCGCCCGTGTTCTGAGCGCTAACGTTGAAATCGTGCTCTGAGCGCCGACACTGATAAGCCCGTGTTCTGTGCGCCGAGCTTATCTGTGCAACATTAGACGCGGTAACACGTATAAAATAGCTGCATATCAGTCTGTCGTTGTTCTTGAACTCCGTATCCAACATTAGCGGTCCTATGAAAATTTGTACAGTTCATTGCTAAAAGGAATTATCACACTACTAAAGCATAGTAAGCTCCCGGAGCTGCAGATCTCTCTATTTTGAACAAATACATTTATTATTAAGTTAGTTAAACTTCAATATTAGACAATTTCTTATATTATCAGAAAAATGATGAAAACCGAACTACGGTACTATTTTATTAGTTACATAACAATTTAAAGCAGACAGTCATAAAATAAATACTAAAATTTCCGAACTTCTGCGTTCTGCGTTGGATTTTTAGTTAAATGTATAACCATAATACCTAAATGATAAATAATTTAGTCATATATTTTCAGTTTATGTATGTTTCCATAGATATCTGTAGGTCTATATCTAACTTTATTCACGGACACTTATAACTGATAACAAAAAATGAGGTTTTTTTGGACATAGTTCACAAACGTTTTAAAAGCGATCCAAAATGAGTGTTGAGACATGCTAATTCTGTCAAATTACTACAAATAGAAAATACAGAGACTACAGATACAGAGATATGAGAGATTTTGTACTTTAACAAAAATGTCTCATACCTTTAACCCCAAATAAACTTTTAAAATTGTTGTAAAACTTTGAGTTCTATTTTCGGCCCTTGGTGCTTCTAAAATTAGCTTTTTGTTTTCATGTACCCTTGACGTGCTCAGAATGTAATAGCCTGTACTCATTTGAACGTTTCACCCGGTACTGATATTCCTCGTGAAAAACTAGAGCTCCATCTAGATCAAAATTCACGACTTTCGTACTACTGTGTCACAACGATTCAAACCACAACTAATGAAAGGTGCGAATAACAAACTCATCTACGAATCGTATGGTCAGCGGATTTAAGGTATGCGGCTAGTGAGTTTTGTCTTCCTTATCAATCCGCTTACATTGCACATCCTGTGTTTACGCATATATGCATCTCAGCTCTCCGTCTCATAATCGTACTTTAAATTTCTTAATTACAGTTGTATTTAATCACTTTTTTCTCTCCTCAGATTTGTTCGTCCCAACCAAATGAGAAATCCTGAGATAATAAGTAGAATTATTCGCTAATGATCGATGTGCAAAGGCACCATTACATGCATAATAAAAAATTGCAAAGTGAAAGTTGCAGGCTTCTGAAAAATGTATAAGACAATATTCATCCGTTACCTTTAAACAGAAGTAGACCTGAAATACTTGACTTCGGCTGATATAAATTATTTTATTTCTCATTGACAGGCACAAAAACAAACACACACACACACACACACACACACCTGTAGTTTGAGAACAAACCCGTGATTTCTGTAGTTAAGTGTGATTTACAATTATTAAATAATATTAAAAATATGAAATAAAAATAATAATAAAATTCTTAATTTTAGTAGTGACCGTCGATCAATAAATTTTAACGATGGAAGGTTTAGCGAGGATCGTCAATAAATATAACACAAATTTTACATTGTTTATATCGGCGTTTCGACAATATTTATTGTCATCATCAGGACCTGTGTACGGACAATAGAGAAAAATCAAACATATAACTACCAACCAGAACACCCTGCTGCCTTCTAAACATGTGTTCTTTTAATTTCCTTTACAGGTCAAAAAGGACGCTGTACTTATGTCTTCTGGTTTGTGTTTATAAATAGGGTGTGTGTTGTAGGCACGTTACAATTGTAGGCAGTCATAATACGTATTATGTAGTATCAGTTATACTTTGTTCAACGAGTGTTTGCAGAAAATGTTGGCCTATTACGACACTGGCGAATGGTAGAGGCCGGTTCACAGGCGGACGTGCGGGGGGCGCACGGACTACCGAGCATCTAATAAATTGATGTTTTGTGATCGGTGGACGTTAGTATTAATAAGCCTCCGAGGGAAACGTCAAGCCCTCCACCTTGTCGGAGGTCACTCTTTATGCTAGGGGAAAGAGGCTTCCACAGGGCTAGATCACATAAACCTGTGGTACGGAGAACCCCGGACTAAAATTGTAACATAGGCAGGCCCATTCGCTATCACAATACTAAAATCTACAATGAAATTAATTATAAAATAAGCCTATTTGCTATGATAATACTAACATGCCATTTACTACAATATTTACATCAGCCTATCTACTACAGTATGTACGTACATTGGGCTATTTACAACAATGGAAACTACGTTTATTCCTGTTCCATAGCTAAGTCGGGGTCACTGCTAGTGTCATCATTACCAACATTTATAATCAAAGGGCCACTCTTCTCCATTTCTTCTATTAAGTTGTCCAATTCCCACAGTTTCGCCTCTTCTTTCTTTACATGCTCTATACACTTCTTCCAGTCTTCTTCAGTTACTTTTTCCACCCCTTCTTCCAACAGCCGTTTTACATCTGCAAGCTTAAATGTTGTGTTGTTAGCCGCAGCATGATTTTTCACTTGAGCCCAGATCAACTCGATGGGATTTAACTCACAGTGATAGGGGGGTAATCTCAATACTGTCTTGTTTTCCTTCTTGGCCATCTCATCAATAACATATTTGTCGTAATTTCCTTTTTCTTGTTCTACTATATAAAGAAGTTCTTTCTTTAGATAACTACTATCAGCATTAAAACCTTTTTGTTTTAACCAATTTGCTATTTCATTTTTTTTTCCACGACATGTTCGGAATTTTCTCACACTTTACTGAATGATATGGTGCGTTATCTAACACCACAACAGAGTTATCTTCCAGGGAAGGTAGGAGTTCTCGAAAGTAATCTTCAAATACATTCCCGGTCATTTCTCCGTGATAGTCAGCAGTAGACTTTGATTGGAACACCATTAATCCATCTTTCAAAAAGCCCTCTTCACAGCCCATATGCACAACTATCAGGCGGCTCCCTTTCCCCTTCGGACTTCGTAGTCCTGTCGACAGACCTTTCAAAAACGCATCTTTCGGCTACTTAATAGTTTTATCTTGCCAAACCTTATTTTTGACATGGCCTGCATTTACCCAAGTTTCGTCTTGATAGTAAATTTTACGGCCTTCTTCACGAAACTGTTTAATTTTGCGTAGGTAATTTCGTCGCCATACAACTATATCATCCCTGTCACAGATAAACATGTTACGTCTTCTTTCATGAAATTTAAAATTCAATGATTTTAACAGTTTATACAGCGTAGACCGTTTGAAATCCGGTAAGTCTTTATCGTTGTTAACTGCACTCAAAATTGTATTTATTGTCGGTTGTTCATTTTTGAAAAAAAATTCGTGAACTTTTCTCCTAATAGCACATTTTGTAAATTCGTCCAATTTATCTACTGCCGCTACTCTAGATTTTTTATTTTTTGGTGCACTCAAGCCTAACGTTTTGTTTTTCAAATATACATTAATAACACTATAAACACTCCGCTTGCTACCACCGGTCATTTCAGCAACTTTTTCCATGGCCTTGTCCTTTTTTATGGTAGGATTCTCTGTACTTAAATGTTTAAAATTATTCACTATACACAATCTCTTAGCACTATGTATAACTTTGCCGCGTTTGTTCCTTGCTATTGGGGAAAGAGTCTCCATATTGTACAGTTTTAGTCCAAGCTATTAATAATAACTAAACAGTAAAAACAGACCCAAATGACACGTTATTCAACGGTGAAAACAGGGAAGGAACTGATCTTCATAGATTTACGCACAGTACCTACAGAACGTGACGAACAGGAAATATGAGTTGGCGGACTGCTGTGAAACGGGCGTTGGAATGTTACCGATAACAATAGAATCCGACCCTCGTCAACGTCATTCGCGTGAAATATTTTCTGCAAACACTCGGTGAACAAAGTATAGTTTCAAAGTAGGTGACACATATTCGATTAGTTTTAAACTCGGTGCAGTTGCCAATCCGCGTCTTTCATATTTTACGCTTACGTAGAGGGTTTATAAGTATACCTGTGTGTGTGTGTGTGTGTGTGTGGAGGGGGTGAGACAGTTTTGTTTTACATCGGCAAAATAATAACATTTCTTACACATTATTTTACTTAAATAGATAAACATAATTACAATATTCCAAAAACCAAATTAATACAGTATTACAATTTAAATGATTGATAATATAATAATCCCTTAATTACGTTTGTAAATAATTATAGATCCAGTAATCATTGAATGTTTATTAGAATCGGTGCAAATAGCAATACATGTCTAAAAATATGTTATAGCTGAATGTAGATTGTAAGATGTTCAGTAACGTATATTATTAAAAGTTATTATTACTACACTAGTATTGAACACACTTATCCATAAATTAGAGAATTATGTACAAAATAACAGAACTACTGATACTAAAAACACAAAATGATTGTAAAAAAATCAATCAAGTGACAATGGTTATTACTTATTATTTATATTTTTGTAAAATAATATTTACCGAGTACAGTACATCGTCTATAGAAAATAATATATAGTCTGTTGTTAAATTATGTAGACGTCGACATTCACACTCTTCCTCTCAATCACTCGCATGCTCTCTCTCTCTCTCTCTCTCTCTCTCTCTCTCTCTCTCTCTCTCTCTCTCTCTCTCTCTCTCTCTCTCTCTCTCTCTCTCTCTTGCACTCCAGCACTCTCGCACTCCCTCCATTACTCTCTCCCACTTCCTCTCACTCTCACTCTCACAGTCTAAAACACACACACACACACATCCACACACAGCAAGATACACAAGCCCGCGTGCACACACATATACACACGCACACGCACAAAATTGTTTAATCTCCACATCTATCTCGCTCTCCCCCTCCCACTCTCTCTTTCTCTCGCTCCCTATCAAAAACACATAAAGATCCCCCCCCCCAAGACACTCAAATCACAATTACGCATATTCCACATATTGTAGGTACAAATAATATTAGGGTTCTTTACGTTTTAGCAGCTAGGTAGGCCTATACGAATACCTCTGCTTCACATATGTACACTTACTAGCGCGCGCGTGTGTGTCTGTCAAAGAGAAATAAAATAACTTATTTCCGCTGAAGTCTTGAAAGTAGGCCCTAGTTGAAATACTTCAGGTCTACTGCTATTTAAAGGGAACAGATGAATATTATCTTATTCCTTTACCTTTTTCAGAAGTCTGGAATCTGCAGAAGTCTGATTTTTCATTTTGAAATTTTTTATTATGCCTGTAATAGTGCCTTCGCACATGGATCTATAGTGAATAATCATCTTTATTATCTCAGAATTTCTCATTTGTTTGGGACGAACGCATTTGAGAAGAAATAAAAAGAATTTGGTTAAATACAACTGTAAACAATAAAGCAGAATACGATTATGAGTCGGAGACCTTAGCTGTATATACAGTATATGCATAAACACGGAATGTATAATGTAAGCTGGTTGATAAGAAAGCAAAACTTGCTATAAATATAGCAATACTATAACTTTCTTTTTTAATAGTATGGTCGTCTATACTAGATAGCCGCATACCTTAAACTTTCTGGCCATATGACTCGTAAATGAGCTTGTTATTCGCACCTTTCCTTAGTTGTGGTTTGACAATCGTTGTGACACAGTAGTATTAAAGTCGTAAATTTTGATTTAATGGAGTCACTACTTCCAAGAAGGTAAGTACAAATGATCCTCTATTTCTTCATGAGTGATATCAGTACAGGATGAAACGGTCAAATGAATGTATTACGTTCTGGGTGTATACGTTGGAAAAACATCAGTCAAAGGTACGTCAAAACAAAGAGCTAAATCTGGAAGCACCAAAGGCCTAAAATAAAACTCAAAAATTGTTAAAGTTTATTTGGGGGGTAAAGTTATGAGGAATATGTTGAAAATACAAAATCTGTATCTGTAGTTTCAGTATTTTGTAATTTGACAGAATTTATGTGCAAATTTTGGATTGTTTTCAAAAAGTTTGTAAGCTATGTTTCAAAAAAGCTTTATATTTTGTTATCATTTATGTATATTTGCGAATAATGTTAGATACATAGATCAGTGGAAACATACATACACTGAAAAGCCACGACGAAATTATATGTCATGTAGGTATTATGGTTACAAATTTAATAAAACTAACGCAGTAGTCCAAAACTTTTAGTATTTATTATGATATGTCTGCTCTACAGTTATGTTACTAATAAAATGGTAGAGTAGTTGGGTTTTCGTATTTTTTCTGATAATATGAAAAATTGTCCAATATTGGAATTTAACTAACTTAATAATATTAGTATTTTATTCTGGGGTCATACCAGTGCTGTGATAATTACTTGTACAAATTTTTATTGGACCGCTAGTGTTGGCTACGAAGTTGGCGAACAGCGGATATGCAGATAGATGTCTGGATGCATAGATAAGCTCGGCGCACAGAACACGGGTTTATCAGTATCGGCGCTCAGAGCACGCTACCAGTACATCAGAGTACAATCTGGAAAATCTTGAGTATTTTATAAGTGAGTCGTTACTCGTTTGCAAAATGTTGAGAATTTACTCATATTCGTGTTGAAACATGTCAATCCTCGCCTACCCGGCTGCCTGTGTTCTGTTCGTGCACTGATCACTTCTTCATTCCTTTGTTTGCCTCGTTACGGTACTCACTATTAAACTGCGCTGTATTATAAAACTACTGCTGATAATTATAAAACTTTTAATTTTTATTGTGTGCGTTAATTTAAAAATGTCATCAAGCGATGATACAGTGTCGGTGGATATTTCCATCTTAATGTCATCAAGCGATGATACAGTGTCGGTGGATATTTCCATCTTTTTTCGCGGCGAAATAGCGCCATTATAAAACTTTTAATTTTTATTGTGTGCGTTAATTTAAAAATGTCATCAAGCGATGATACAGTGTCGGTGGATATTTCCATCTTAATGTCATCAAGCGATGATACAGTGTCGGTGGATATTTCCATCTTTTTCGCGGCGAAATAGCGCCACCACGAGTTTCATAATTTTCTAGCAGCAGCTCATGTGTTAAAAAAAATTGCACTGTCATCAGAAAAACGTAAAAGATTTTAGTGGTTGCCCATTTTCTTTCTTACTGACTAAACATTCACGCTACGAACGTTCATGTACATCGCCATAGTGCAGACTAACTAAAAGTGAGCATGGTTTATACCAGACTCAAACAGTTCTAAGTTGTTACTCAAGCTGGTACTTGTTACTCGTCTTTATTCACACTAAACGTGAGAATACACTCAATCTGGCGGGAAAACAGATTATTCTCGCCTGAGTTGATACTTACTTTAAACGAGCATTTATTCAATTTTATTCACTTCGCCCATTCCTTAAACAGACAGACAAATGTCAAACAGTCGAGTTAAAACGGATACTCGGTTCGCTCGTTCAATAAAGATGAAAACAATAATTGTAGTTTGATAATTTGTTCTGACAAGTTAAACAGAAACCCCGAAGGCACCAGGGTTTGGACACTGGAGCTGGTTTGTTGTAACAAGCAACAACATAACTAGGTGTAATGTGAAGTAATTGTGTTCAGTACACGGCGATAATGTGACCGTAAACCGCACAGCTCGTTCATTACACTCCGCGTTCCATGTTTATGTATTTATGACAATGTCTCAATACCCGGAGTCGTTGCATACCTTTCACTCACTCGTTACCGATTGTGTCGTCGCTCCGAGTTCTCTTGGCACGTACTGTTCTCCTAATGACGTCAGTGGTCCTGTTTTGTGAACGCTTCGATTGTTCAGTAAATATGACCAAATCGCGTACACAGATATTAACCAACGAAGTACGAGATGTGCTAAAAAAATATACCAAACTATTTGTGTAGCACGCCAAGCTGCGCATAGAGCGACATGGACAAAGCTGCTAGCGACAGGTTTCTCCATCCCGTCATCATCATGCTACACGCGCTGTAGTGGACACGGGCACACACTGTCCGTCGGATTTATAACGAAGTGAGAATGAAGATCTTAACCCATCGTGTGTGTATAAAATGTTGCTGCTAACTTCGTAAAATCTTTACAGAGTAATTTCCATTGCATTCCAAAGTTGTCATTGTCATTTGAATTGGTACGCAGTTGTTTACCGATTTCAAAACGGATCTCTTTCTGATCGTCGTCAACAAACGCAGTAAGAATTTTTTTCAGTGATACGATACATTTAAATTTTTCGATCAAAATTCAATTTTACTATCTTATATGGATGCGCGTTCTCTCAGAAAGTCTCGTCAGTTAAACGATGATTTACAATTACCACGTCACGAGCACTATTCTCATGATCTTCGACATCGCGTTGATCTGCACCGACTATTGCTTTTACCGTCTTTAAAATTTCCTAAAATAATCGTTCGGCTCATGCAGGCCTCTGCATATGCTTAATTCAAAGTTTAATTGTATGTGTAAAGTTTTAACCTAGTTTTGCCGCAAAGTTTCATAGGCACACGTTGTTCTTCGAGGTCACTTTGTCACTAATCGGGCGGCCAGGGTGCGCATGTCCCCACTCAATCTGATGTAGCTCAAAGAATAATGCTGATAGCGAAACAGAATAAATGTCCGTTTGTTGTCAAACACTATCGCTAGATGCGCTCAAAGTCGCAGCACGTTGTTTGTGCGGATTGATATGGTATTGAAAAAGTTCGGTCTTTTTTTGAACACAACTCGTATTCCAAAAATGCGAATACTTCCCAGCAATTAGTAATAGCCTACGTATAATGTACCGATGTCAAAATGCCACACTCATGCGTGGCTGTAGTTGTACATCATTAAATCTTCATTTTATTACAAATTTACGTTCACTTTTCATAGTCATTACGAGCAGAAAAAGCAGTCAAGGAAGATCAGTTCCTTTCCTTATGGAAATTTTTGTATTAACGATATAACTAAATAAATGTCACACTGTGGGATTTTGATGTTACGATCTAATCATCATCACCATCATCATCATCATCCCTCCAAGGGGGAACAGGCCTTAGACCTGTTTCGGTAGTACCCATCTCCTCTTCGGTCTACCGATATCTCTCTTCCCATTAGGGTGATAACCCGAGGCAGTCACACAGTCCACGTTGCTATAATTAGCATTCATCAACTGCACTTTATCACCGTCAATGGACCCGACCATTGAAGGACCCGGTCATTGTGCTGTCGGTTTAGGCGTTGTTTAGCGATGTTCAGAAACATGTCAACAGCTGATTGGCTAATCACACTGATGACAGTTGTTGCTCTCAGGTAGCCGTATAGGTAGGTAGAGGTAGGTAGGTAGTGGTCACAGGTAGGCGGATATCAGGCATGCGATCCAAGTGTTCACACCGTCTCCTTCTGTGGGTAATCTTCTGGTGCAATGATACAATGTTTAATTCGCATTTAATATTCTCATTCCGTTTCCTATCCAGGAGAGATCAATCTTGCGTCCCTCTTTGGAATTAATTTTATCGTATGTTCGCTCGTTCAAAAACTTCTGTTTTCAGTTGATGAAAGTAAAACCTAACGTAACATCGAGACGGCATTTTGATTGCGTATGCTTGAAACCAGTGGCGGCTGGTGGTTCCAAATTTTGGCGGTTGCAGTAGCTGGTTGAGTGGATGAGAGAGGGGTTAAAAGACATTAAACTCTCATAATCACAGTTATACAAATTTATTACTATAATTTTATAGCCTCAAACAACAAATAACGTTTACCTTGAACCAACGTAAACACTAACTGACATAACTTATCAAGAAGGCCTGTGCTGATTTCATGACACATAGTTGCGCTGCAACGCTACTAGTGGAGCCACATTGCACCAAACGTTTGCAGAAGCTTTGCAACCGCCAAGCGTACATTGGGAACATAGGACAATTGTGAAGAGTAACGCACGTCCTCCCATATGATTGTGTAGTAAGCTCTGCCATTTAGTGTTGAAGTTGCAAGGCGGCCTACAACCACCAGCCTCCGCGCCACGTTTGGACTGTACGCGAACATTGCCGCGTAGAATCTAATACGCTCTCTGTTGAAATTTATGACACTTTCAACTGCTTAATGTTTTCGTATATCATTTTATAGTTTAGTTATTCTATATTGGTGGTTTTGCAACGCTGCAACCTTAACACCAGCCGCCACTGCTTGAAACGCTATTCTGATTGTGATAGTACTTGCATATGGATACGGGAGAACCGTGTGTGGTTGCGCCGCGTCCTTGCAGTGTGTGTCTCATTTGCATACGTAGGCCTACAGCAGAATTCTAGTTGACCTTTCAGGGTCGTTTGCACAGCACAGCACAGCACAGTACGTGTTCTCCTGTTGCGCTTCTATAGACTGTATTTATACCTATCGTTGTGTTTAATCTTAACCGTCGATCGATCAGCACACTCTCTTGCTACAGACAAATCCCACGTTATTTGACGCTTTTCTTAGTCGGTCGCGAATGTTCTGTAAATAAACTGAATAATTCAGTGTTACTTCCCCGCATTGTAATAAGGTATCAACATTTCGCTATTACTAGTTCCTCACAACGGCGTGGCTTATCACACCTGTTGCCGGTTGTGATAAGCCTAAAACTTAACCTAAAAATTAATTCGAATTTTTTCTTGTACCAAGTGTTCTTTTTAAAGCATTTTCTATCATTCGCTGGGAGAAGAAGAGGGTCCCGTTTCAACGGGATCTGACTCTCATTATACTTACACAGAATAAATCAGAACACAAATAATCGAATTAAAAATAATAAAGACAAACAGAGAAACACATGACTAAACGAACAAAACACAAATAGGTATGTAGTATCTGCTGCACGTCAGTTCCGAAAACGAACATAGCTGATAACTGAGCGTTTTGCTGGTTTATACAGCGGCAACACATCGGGTGGACGAATGTCCCCCCCCCCGCAGTTTGTACAGTGACAACTACTACCAGGTCAGTGACCGTACGCAGTAAAACATTGCCGATGTCTGAGCCGGCAACACAAGACGGTGCAAGTGCCCAGCAGTTCGAAAGCAATGCTACGTTTTTCTTCAAGTTTCCCTACTAATATTGTTCAGATTTCAAATTATTCAATAACTAAAGTATTTATATATTCTGTAATATAATTAATATTATTTTCCCTTATTTCCAGTACTGTTGCCGCCGGCAACAGCTGTTACATGGACGCCACGCTACTGTTTCCTCGGTTATTAAGCCGTGGGTCCAAGGTCTCCATGTAGAAATCTCCACGTTTCGGCTGTGCCCGCGACACTCGTCACCAGCGGTGTGGAAGCGAAATCTCAGCTTCCGCGTATAGACACACACTCAGTTGTAAACGTCTACACCAGCGGTTCCCAACCGGTGCTACGCAGAGGGGTCGAAGGTGTACGCAAGATGACCTAGCTAGGAAAAAATATTTACATAAAATGATAAATAAATTAAGTTGGATTAAAGAAGTCCAAAAGGATTTAGAAAAAAATAATATACACGCAGAAGAAGCAATTGCAGGAGACGTTTTTCGGGCAGAAGTGTTAAAAATGGAGGGAGTCCAGAGTAGGAGAGAGAAAACCCCAGGTTCAAAGTGGACTGAAGACAGGAAGAAGAGACACAGTGAGAAGATGAAAGAGTATTGGAAAAAAGGAAAGAACAAAGAGTAAAGAATTGAAATTGGCATGTGGTCCCTAGATGGCTGATACGGAAAAAAAATTAAAATTCATGGGAGAAATATCTCAGCCATTCAAAATAAAACAGGTGTAAGACAGGGTGATGGTTTATACCAATTCTTTTCAACTGTGTCCCGGAAAAGTAGTGAGAGAACTTGGAATGAAAAATTAAAAGAATGCAAAATATCATCAATTATGTTGGGAAGAAGGAACAAACGTATTGAAATAAACTGTTTGGCATTCACAGATGACTTTGCTATACTTTCTGAACATGCTACGTCTGCAGTAACACACAAGTTAATTTTTTAGAGGACATAGCCAGCAGAACAGGCTTAAGAATTTCTGCAGAAAAAAAAACAAATTTCTCACGAACATTAAAAATGCGCCAGAATTCCTGGTGATAGATATTGGTCGAATAGACAGCGTTCGAAAATTTAATTATCTAGGAGAAATAATTCAAGAGAACAGCTTATAATAATCTGCTATAGAAGAAAGGATTCATAAGATGGAAAGGGTATGTGGTATAAGTAGAGATATTTACAATAAAAAGTCCATATCTAAAAATGGGAAAATAAGGCATTACAGTACAGTAATGAAGCCAGAATGCCTATATGGAAGTGAATATCTAGCATTGAATTATAATTTAGACAAGCTAGAAATATTGGAAAGACAAATTATTACGAAAATATTACGCCCACGAAAAACTTCAGAAGGTTGGAAATTAAGAAGTAATGATGAAATATATCAAAGTATAGAAAATATAACAGAAACAATTAGAAAAAGAAGACTATTATTTTTTGGGCGTTTATATAAAATTGACGACAATAGGTCGACAAAGCAAATCTTCAAATATCTGTGGGGGAAGAAGTCAACATTAAGTTGGATTAAATAAGTCCAAAAGGATTTATAAAAAAATAATATACACCCAGAAGAAGCAATTGAAAGAGAAGTTTTTCGGGAGAAAGTGTTAAAAATGGAAGGAGTCCAGGGTAGGATAGAGAAAAACGCAGGTCCACTGTGTGTCTTCCTGAAGACAGGAAGAAGAGACACAGTGAAAAATTAAAGAATATTGGAGAAAAAGAAAGGAACAAAGAATAAAGAATTGAAATTGGCATGTGGTCCTTAGATGGCCGGTTAAAAAATAATTATATTGAAAACAACAATAAATTTTCATAGGACTAGATTTAAAACGATTGCCCTTATAAAAACACAACCTAAACACTTTGCAGTAATATTTCATTAGACGTCTGCTATCATCTTATTCTGTTTTCTCTATTCGGGTTTGCGTAAACTCTGGAAGCCTAAAATTAATTTAAAAAGTAAGTTCCCATTTTGTACATTCTATGTATTAGATTTAAATAATTATACATAACTAGGAATGATAAGGTATACTATTCATGTTGTATAACGTTTTTTATTGAGAAAACTCCAATAACCTTTCTTTAAGCTCCAGTGGTACTCGAAATGAACGCGGAAGCTCAAAGTGGTACGCGGTCCGCAAAGGTTGGTAACCACTGGCCTACACTGTGAGTTCTACGTGGAACAAATGAGGAACGTTTTGGATCTTCAATCTGATGATGTTGATGGTGATAGTATTGATGACGATGGTGATAAACAAGTTTAGGCATAGCTTAAGCCCTTGAAGCGAAGAAAAATGAAGAGAAAGAAGGGGAAATCACAGAGACATCAGCACCTTGAGAGGTACTGTACATGGTCTTAACTCCGCTTTAACTAGTTTAGAATAAACGAAAAGTAAAGATAGTATAAAAGTAGATAATTACAAGAGTAATTTGTTCGGTTTATTATGTTTTTGAAAACCCATATTCAAATTTGTGTTCTCTATTGTGATAATACATGCGTTTTTATTACAGTACTTACCAACTGTGTTAAGGACAAAATTAATTTCTATTTTTTTCCAATTACTTTTACTTTTTTTGGCACTTTTACAACTGTTTAGCGTTTACAAAATTGTATTTACTTCTTTTCATACCGTGCTGTTGTATTAATTATTCA
Organism: Magicicada septendecula; assembly: GCA_034769895.1. NCBI lineage: Eukaryota > Metazoa > Arthropoda > Insecta > Hemiptera > Cicadidae > Magicicada > Magicicada septendecula. The sequence continues at coordinate 2,832,409 of CM068375.1, forward strand.
TGTTGGAGATACCATTTTTTATAAAATGAACAAAAAATTATAGTACTCATTATCTCAGTTTTATTAAAAATTGGTATTAGAACTGTTTACCTCTCAGGTGCTGCCGTAGATCCTCGGTTTGAAGGATAACCGTCGGAAACCTCTGATGTAATAATGTGGTCTTAATTGGGCGCGACTTCGCGAGACTGGCTTATGCGTACCAATCGGACTGCACCGTTAGTAAGATGAGATTACAGTTTTGTACTCACGTTGACACAATTAGTAGTCATCAACCGCAACTTATCACCTTCAGTGGAACCGACCCGTCGTCGTTTCGACGTCATTCTACTGTCAGTGTAGCCGTCGTTTAATGATGTGCAGAAGAAACGTCTCAACATCGTAACTACACTCATGCGAGACGAAAAACTAATTACTACTGATAACTACGCCAACAACTGTTGTCCTTCTGGCCTAGGGAGCTACTGTATATACAAGCAAATTGTAATTAGTGATAACGATACCGATAACGGAGATTGGATAAGATTCAATCTTCACACAAAAACTTGTTTTATTCCATTAGTGATAGCCAACACCTAGTTAATATTCCCTCGGCCAAAAGGATGGCAGTCGGTATCAAAGCAACAACTGTCATCAGTGTGATTAGGTAATCAGTTGTTGACATGTGTACATAATTAAACAACGCCTAAACCGACAGCAGAATGACGGCGACACGACAGGTCGGCTCCATTAAAGGTGATAAGCTGCAGCTGATGAATGTGGACTAAACACGGTAATCTCATGTGACTAATGGTGCAATCTGATTGGTACAGAGAGACGGTATCGGAAACTGCTGCGCAATTAACAACACGATATTAAATCAAAAGCTTCTAACCAGTGGGGTAACTAGGAGCTGCTCCTAGCGAGGATGAGACTAGCTTCTGGGGAGGGGGGGACTAGCTTCTGGAGGGACGAGAGTAGTTAAACCTTATTTTAATACACGCAACTGGTTTAGAAGGAGGTCTGCGTTAAGTCGATTATGAAGTTTTGGTAATATATTTACGGGGTATTGATCCCCTGGCCCCAAGCCGTAGTTTACGCCACTGTTTCCGACCGTCGTCCTTTTGGCCGAGGCAGCAATACCAGCAAATCGTAATTAGTCGTTCTGATACCAATTAGATAAGATTCAATTTTTATACAACAAAACTGGACTAATTCTGTTTATGTCGACGAAGGAGTATTTACAACACGGCGTGAAAACACTTTCTATAGCTGTCAACCGAGCAGCTGCTTTGTCATGCACGGTTCCACGTTTCCTGGTATTGTTCGGTCGATGACTCAGACTCACACACGTTAAACAAAATACCTCTTCCATTGTCTTTTGATTGAACATAATGAGACAGAATTATACGAAGCGCTCGTTGCGTCTACACGTGTCTGCGCCCGCGCTGGTTGCTGTCAACAAAGTTCCAACTGGCGTACTCGCAACCGTATCTTGGTAAACCAATTTAACGATTACTCATTATCAGTGGTTCTCAAAAGCTGTGCCGCGAGATTCTTAAGGGGGCTGTACAGGTAAACCGGAGCGTGTGTGCTATCTAAAATGCACAGGCAACCTGACCTGTACGGGTCACCTCTGAAGTATCCAAATTTGATACTTTTTACCTGCGTCAGAGTGCAGACCGGTGAGTGTGTGTGCCACTCGCCTGCGCAGGTCCAGCACCAAGCTATATAACTTGGTGCTGGCAGGTCTCAGTTGTCCCGCATCAGGAGGCGAGAAAGGTGTGCAAGTTTTTCCATTTTTTCCCGCTATTTCAGTTAGTTACTTAATGTAGTTTATTTATTTTGTTTTAGTTATTATGGCTAACCTTAAATGAAACGCGGTCATAAAAGAATTTTTTTAAATTTACAAACCAGAACCATGCCTGGCGGATAAAAATTGCTTTCTTTCCAAAAGCCACTCCTTACACCATTTTCCGCGGTTTTTATTTTCTGTTTACGGCACTCTATCGCGAGCAAAACGCCTATCACCGCCAGCGCGTCGTCCTGTATCAATACCGCGTCGTCCTGTGTCAACTGAAAACCTCGACGGTTTACCGCAGCGTGTGTGTACAACGCACCTGTACAGGTAAACCCGACAGGTATACCGCAACGTGAATGGCCGCCTTTAGGTGTGCCGTGGAAGCTCCGAGACTTTGTGATATTGCTGGTAAAAGTAACTAAAATAAATTTTCTCAATATTTGTTTTAGAATAGGAACAAGACAAACATATGTATTGTACAGGAGATTTATACTGGCTTACGGCTCACCATAAACACTTGCGTTATTAATGAGAAACTTGAGCTTGTCGTTTCTTACACAGAAGTTCAATTCGTGGTGGTACAATTGAACACAAACACACGTATTTCCTGTTCACCTATCAGAAGTCTCTCGCGTTTCTTAATTTTCTTATATTTGTTAGTGTCGAAAAGCTCAGTTCGCACAAGTAGGTGGAAGAAAAACGTAACTGTTTCTACTTTTTATTATTAATTTATTTAATATTTATAATTCTTTACCTCAAGATGTTTTTTCCCTTATTTGGAATATGTTTCGGGAATCCTATTGTTCCCATCCTCAGCCTTCTTAATTTTGTATCTTGTTGAGTACTTGTGTTTTGATTGGTTGTTGTTATGGTTTCCTGTTGTTTTTTTTGTATTTTAAACGGGTATTATTGTCTATGATTGTTGTGTATATATTAGCTTTTTGAGTATTTTCGATGTGGAGTGCTTTGAAAATTGTGTCATGGTTTGTATTGATTTGTATTTGTTCAGGTATTAGTTTGTTTTATGTTTGTATATTTGTAAATTTTCCCATATGTTCATTATGTTTCTTTGTGTGGTATGTGTTTTATTAGTGTCATGTTGGTTATGTGTGGGAATTCATGTCCTGTGTTTACTGGATGTGTGGCCAAATTAGATTTATAAATTTCTGGATTTTTGTATGCGTTTAGATGTTCAAAATAACGTTTTTTCAGTTTTTTTTTTTCATCCTGTGTAACATTTATTGCAATCTTGGCATTCAGTTTTGTATATGCCATTGGTTGTTGTATTTAAGTTGGTAATAATAATATGATACGCTTTCTTCCCTAACATCCAGAACTTGAGAAGTGATACTTCATCATGTTTTACTTGAAATGTTCGGTCTGACTGAATTTCTGCGAGTCGTTCTTCTTTCTCCAGATGGAGGTCGATGGTGAACGACGAACGTAGCTCCCAGGACTACGCACCCAGTCATACCTTATGACAGGAATGGGGGGAGGAGAATTGTTGCCGACTCGTACATTAGTGTGGCGCGAGAAGTCCTCACTACAAAAGATAGTGTGCCGTGAACGAAAAAGGTTGACTCTATAACTATTATATACTCTAACCTAACTGCTCTATATACTTATTAAATTACTTTATGTTAAAATATCACCATTAACAATTTGTAATCAACAAGATAGTTACTTACAACAAATCAAATAAAAATTGTCCACGTCAATAATAATGTCAGCGAATAGAGTCTCGCACAATTATAAAAACAGAACACTTCCCCAGAATACTTCGAACCTCACTGGAGTAAATTGTCACTTAAACTGAAACTAAGCGGCAGCTGTCGTTGTTTAAATAGACAGCACAAGTTTCCAGAATAATCCACATTCCAAACATCCATAATAACGCGTCAACACTACTAGAAAACACTAGAGCGTAATTGCTTGCGGCCTTGAATACAGCGTGCGCGGTAATATCTTTTTTTTGTCTTCTACTTCTTCTGCACCACACTTTGGCAGTTCCGTCTTCACAGAGTATCTCTCCAGCTCGTTCTCGGTCTTCCTGCGTCTCTTGTACCAAAGGGTCTATTAAAGAAGCACAACCTTAAGTATTCGTCGATCCTCCATCCTGTCCAGATGCTGTAGCCATTCCCTGCGATATGTCTGTATTTTATCGTTTATGGAGAATATCTTCTCTAATATCCTCATTGGGCAAACGATCCTCTCTCGTGCAACCTGTACCATACAAATTACACATTACCGAATAACCGAAGGTTCTTCTCAGAAACTTCATTTCCGAAGTTTGAATCTGATTTTTAACCTTCTTTGTTATAGGGACCCATGTATCGCATCCATATAGTAGCTAAAACAGGCACTACCTGTTTTATTTATAAAACTGTCTAAAGTTTATAAAACCATAAAATATAACAAACCATATAAAAAACTATAAAATTTATAAAAACTGTATAAAATCATATAAAAATTTATAAAATTTAAGCATTGTCTCTTTCCTTTTCTTAATATCTTTTTTATATCTTCATTAATGTACTGATGTAATAAAGATTGTACCGTTAAAAGTGTTTAGCAACATATGTAAAATGTGCTAATTATCTTTTACTTCCTTACTTCTACTTCTCACAGAAGTTACCATTTTCTCTGTCTTTCAGAATAACGTACATCTGTTTTCAGAATAAAATTCCACTTTGTTATTTTCATTATTGGGATTATATTTCACTGGAGTCGTAATCTACCGTGACCCCCCCCCCCAAACGTATATTTCACAATTTACAGATTCATTGAAGGCAGTAAAGTTAAGTTTCATAAAAAGTCAGGAACGAAGTGCTGGAAAGTGTAGGTACGGAGATGAAAACAACAATCTATAAGACAGAAAATCCAGTAGATGAATAGTAAATCGGTAAGATATAACTTAGGACCATGAGTATATGGCGCTGAGACGGTTTAAACCAGAAAACAAACACTTAAAACATCATCATCATCTTCATCATCATCATCTTCTTCAAAGATTAAACCAAGGATGGTTTGTTCCGATCTCAAACAGTCAAAAGAGTCTAGAGCTGGTCACTCCAGCTCTTCTTCGGACGTCCCACACCTCTCCGTCCCGTCCCTTCGGCGTATAGTTCCATAGTTGTTTGGGGATGCGGCAGTCATCCATTCAGCAGAGATTTTCCCACCAATTCAGCCGATATTGTGCAATACTATCGAGTATTCTCATAATATTCAGTTCCTGCCGTGATCATGGAGAGTATACTCTGCCACGTGCCTGAAAAATCTCATTTCATCCGCTTGGATACGACCAGCCTGGCCTTTCGTTAAAGTCCAGTTCTCAGACTGAGAAAGAAGTGTGGAAAGGGCCATCATCTTGCAGAATTTTAGGCGTGTTTCTTTACTTGCTGACTTAAGAGTTCGCCGGATGGTCCCACACATAAAATTGAACTTATGCAACTTATTCACAACGTCTTTGCTTGTATTATAAGATACACTGTAGCGCCCTGTTACTAAAAATTGCTGACTTGTTCCAGAGCAGTACCATCTACAACAATTTTTGGCGGTATGGGATCAGGTCCACGAAGAGCCATTACCTTAGTCTTAAGTGTGGATATTTGCAATCCAGAGTCTTTGCAGAGTCGATTTAACAAATGTATACTCATCTGCAACCTGTTTTCCGAGTCCGACAGAATAACCTGATCGTCCCCAAACAACAAAGTGTCAATTGGAAAGTGACCAATCATAAAATGCCCCGGTAGACACATCTCTGTTTTTTATGATATCGTCAGTATATAAATTAAAAAGATTAGGTGATAATGGACACCCTTGTCATACTCCGCAATTGATCAGGCAACTCTACGAGCTGTTCTCGGTTTGCCTGCTTCAATTAAGATTTTATTCTCCACATAAAGACTCTGTATAGCTCTAATTAGATGTTGTGGGATCCTTTTCCTTGCCATTATTGCCCACAGTTTACACCGATTCACCCTGTCAACACTTAAAACATGTTAAGACAAACGTTTTAAAAGAATTTTAATGCGTTTTCCAGATAATTAGTTTTTACGTAAATGACTTTATGTCTATGCAACCAATTAACAAACCAACTCAGAATTTGTTGCCTGTAAGCTGTATAACGTAGAGAGATATAGTTGTAATATTACAGTTATATTCATATTACAAAATCATGTTCCATACAGCACCTGTTGGAAAATGTATCGATCACAACGTACTGCGATGAGCGAACGGTAGCAGCCAATAGGAAAGAGTTTTATATACACTACGCCGTGTTTACCCGTGACTATGAAATCGGACATGGACTCGAGGACAGTATCAAGGTTGAGATTTTCTCTCCGGCATTGGATTCGAGTCCCGTGTGTGAGTGTTCGTAATTGCATCGTGTATCGATTTGTTGACGACTGTTGACTTTTCCAAACCGTCGCGCGTCGCTAATGATAGATAACGGTTGCGTTTGTTTTAATTAATTTAAGAGGTTTACGATTCCCTTAAACCTCTTACGAGAGTCGTTTTATTAATGAGAAAATTAAATCAGCAATGTTCAGTGTCCGACTTTCACATTAAAACAGAAATATGGCATCAAGGCTACCGTTTAAAGTTATGTTTGTCATATTAATTTATCAGTTTTGAGATTCATAATCTTAGAATCGTTACAAGCTGAATGCTTGAAATTTCTGCAGATTGTTAACGACAGTAACAGAAAACAATTAGAATTGTAAAAATACATTTTAAGTTTCTGGATTTAAGTAGTCAGTGGTAAAGTATCTGATTTTACGATTCGTACAAATTTGCGTTAACAGATATAGGCTAATTATAGTTTCTTTAGTGGAACTGTACGGTCTTCTTCTAAAGCGCCATAGCACTTTGGCTTCCTCCAGTAATGGCTTCCACTCACTTCTTCCTCCTGCCAGGCGGCTGATTCCCATTGTAGATTCCACCTCTTGGAATCTTCTCGGTCTTCCTACCCGTCTCACTCCATCTACTTCACCGTACAAGATTCCCATTCTCTGCACACAGGGTGTCCTGATCCATTTTCTACACTACACATTTCCTAACCACGATTCTTGTCACCGACCAGTAGCCTTTTCGGCATCCGTTCTGTGGGTACCGACGGTGGGAGGGGGGATGCCAATTCACGCATCCGTGCATGCCGGACTGTGAGCGGCGGACGCTATGTCAGTTGTTACCTCCGATGGTGAGCCCGAAACGTCTGTTAGCATAAACTCTAGACCACGGCCTAACATCAAAGAGCCCGAAACGTCTGTTAGCATAAACTCTAGACCACGGCCTAACATTCAGCCCGGCCAATAATGCTTGGACGCCGGCGTGAAAGCCTTAGCAACACTACTCTTCTAACTTTATTTTATTAATATACAAATTTATATAATTCATTTTATTTCCATAATTATCAGTAAAGCTTATTTAAACACACGTAACTGGCTAGAAATAGACCTACTATAAGAGTTATGGAATTTCCCTGAAATGTTTAATAGCTCAGAAGTGAATTGATCCCATGACCCCACTGCTTAAGTTTGTACTCTAATTAAGTTATCAGTGGCTTCGTCAACAAAACAACGATTACACACGGTTTTCCTTTGTTGATGTAAACCCCAAGAGTTAATGCGAGAGCGCTGATATGGGCCTACAGTTCGTATGTTGAGCTTGCGTGCATGTACATACTTGCACGCCCGGAAAAACAAAAGCAGAACAACGCAAACTCTGTAACGTCATCCACGCCCATGGTAATTACACGCTGCTACGAGTCCAGCGTTTTTAGAAAGCTTTGTGTTTTTTAACACGTCTGCGAAGGCGTTGCCAAGGTTTTTGTGTGCAACTACGTTGTCGGTGATGAAATTAATGAGACTGTGGCCGCTGCGCTGTGTACGTAGTAATACCAAACGTTTAAGCGACTAAAAATCGTAAGGAAACATGTGCTGTAATACAAGTCGGTACAACCATACCATGCGCGCATCAGAAATATAGGCCTACGCATCGGGGAAAAAAACCCCGGCTGAAGCGTAGTGCTGGCCACACTGCCTTCCTTGTATGTCGTACGGCTCATATAAGGCAGCCTACCCTGCTTTACTCCTAAGCTATTTCGGTGGTATACATGGGAGCCATTATTAATAATCAGAAAATTGTGTAAATTGATTTTAAAACCTTTTATTGACAGCTGTGATTGGCGACGTTTGATCCGTTCTGTTATTCCTTACTTGAGACAATTTACTAAGTAATGTTCACTGGGTATGGAGGCAAGACATGGACTTTGATAAAACAGTAACAATCCGCTGAAATGGGACTCAATGTAAATATTAGCAAAACAAAATACCTGCTGATTTCTGCACCAGAAAGTAGAGGAAATCTATAAGATTTATGCATAGAGTATAATTCATTTGATACAGTTAATTAGTTCAGATATCTGGGTAACACGGCCCATAAACACGACAATACATGACAGGATACAAATAGGAAATAGGGCATATTATGCCAACAGCAGACTATTGAGAAGCAAACTCATTAGTCGTAACACAAAAATAAAAATATAAGACAATTATCACACAGCTTGTTATTTATGGAGGCGAGACATGGACATTGAACAAAAAAGGAACAAGAAACACTAAGAAAGTTTGAAAGAACGATCGTAGACGTGTTTCTGGCCCGGTTAAAGAAGATTACGAATGGAGAATAAGAAATAACCAGGAGCTAGATGAGCTATTGAAGCATGAGGACATTGTAAGTTTCGTAAAGGCTCAACGAATACAGTGGCTAGGTCACCTAGAGCAGATGAATGATCAGCTTATGCCAAAGAAAACCCTGAGGGCACAAGTCTATCAAAACGGAAAGAGGGGCCGACGTAGGATAAGATGGTTGGATGATGTGCTAGATCTCAGAAGAATGGTTGTGAGGGGTTACACTGAGATGACAGTGGACAGGAGACTTTGGAGAAGATTAGTGTTGGAAGTTAGGGCTCATGTTGGGCTGTAGTTCTGAAGAAAAAGAAGAAGAAGAAAAAGAATGTTCCCTGGGTATGTTACTAGCATGTTGCAGGGTAACACGTGGTGGGATTGCCACCGTCTAGCTTAACGTCCAGCTTGATTTTCTGTCTGGGTTGCCTCCCATAAACTGGCTGTTTTACCGGACTAAAGAGACCAGTTTTCACTGTTTGAGATGTCCATAAGGACCGTTAATGTGGTGGTTTCTCTTTGCCTCCCGTATTCTACGTTGTTGACCAAAAGGTCATCCACGCCTTGAGGGGCAATTTCTTTCCCCAAGGTGCCCTAAACTCTACTTGGCTAACGTCTGCCCTAACCTGTATCGGCAGAAATGCTTGAAACATCTTCAGCGAATGGATCTCTGCCGCATCCCCAAAGAACTGTTGAATTATAAGCCGGAGAAACGAAGACTTGTAGGAGGTCCGTAGAAGCAACGGAGTGACCAACTTTAGTAGGGACGTATCATCTCTTGGGACCGGAAGAAACCATTTTTGGTTTAATCCTTGTTGAAGTTTATTTTAATCCTGTATATATTTTTTTCGTTAGTTGCGGCCGTAGAATTCCATTGTGTTAGAGGATGGTGGTTTTGGAGGTTCAAAATAATTGGTTTTGCCATTAGAGGAAAATTTTGTTGTTATTCGATTGATCGTCGTCGTCGTCACATAGTCTGTTCCGTTCTTCACCGCAGTCATCTCTTCCAGGGTCTACCCACAGATCTTCTGCCGACAGGTTTGCAGTCTACAGCGCACTTTACTAGCCTCTGGTGATCCATTCTGTAGACGCGCTCTATCCACTGCTGCTTTCGTTCTTCTATCTTATCATTGATGGAGAATATACCCAGTTCGACCCTTAAATGTTCATTACGCATTCGATCCCTTAGACGATAACCACTCGTGTGCCTTAAAAATTCATTTCAGCGGTTTGTATATGCTGCTTCCCAGTTATCGTCCATGTTTCACTAGCATGTTATCGCCATTACCTTGTAGAACTTTATTCAATTGATATAAATTTAATTTTAAATTATTACGGTCATTTGCTTCACAGTCGATCTTAATTGAATGAATCTTCGAGTTTTACATAGAGAATAATAATAAAATTTGTCGTCGTGACCTTTTGCCGGTTTAGGTCACTGGACCCGTTCTGCTTTACCAACGTTTCAATGGGCCTCTCTAGGGTTTGTATAGACGCAACATTGTCGAGGACTCGCTTTATAATAACATTGGCCATGCGGGTGATGAGGTTCTTGTCGTCTAGTGAAGTTGAGGACGCGTAGCGGCCACCGGGTGGTAGGGGTAGGACTACTGGTAGGGTTTATCTTGCCGGACAGGCTTCAACTGAGGGGCCAGACGAAGTATGTCCCAGAACGTCCTTCCAGTTATACACCAATGTTTCTACTCTTCCTTACCTCAGTCATTTTTATCCTTACTATACTCGTCCAACGGAACGGAGTGGCTCATGTCTTAGACCTCCCACTGAGGCCGACAAGTGTAACTAAGCTACTCTCATCAGAACAACGGATGCAAGATCTGCCCCTTTCTCAGACCAAGACCTTGGAACCTTTTGGTAGACCAAGGAAGAGATGGCTTCAGTGAAGGCGGAACAGACTGTACGCCTATACCTTGATGTGGAGGAGGAGAAGAAGAAGAAGAAGAAGAAGAAGAAGAAGAAGAAGAAGAAGAAGAAGAAGAAGAAGAAGACCTGTATTTGAAAAAGGGTTACTACTGTATTAGCGTACATAGCTGAGAAATTAATGAAACAGCTTAAAAATTAAGATACGAACAAAATTTCGACCCTCTGGTAGAGCCGGTCCCGTTTGCCCCCCCCCCCCGTAAATACGCCCCTACCGTCGGGCAATGTATGTTAAAACCTCTACAAAGAGTCCCTGGTCGTCCTAGTTGGTGGGGGTCTTGCGACCGGGCTGGTAACTTGTCCGTGTAAAGAAATTGTGACTGGTAACTTCACCGACGGCCTCGGAACGGTTGGTTTCCAGAGTAATTAAATTTGTGTCGTTAATTGATTAGGTAATATCGATTACAGATGTTTCATTCCGTATTACCATCGTTATTACAAAAAAAAAGCACTGTGAGAAAGTATTGTAATTAAAGACAGATGGTGTTTCACGATATATTATTTTTATTTCCGCAATCATCTGTGAGAGAGATAAAGAGATAGAAAGGAGGGGAGGGGAGTCTTCATATATTTAATTAAAATTTAAGGTGATTAATGAAAGGAATTAAATGCAAACGAATGCTTGAGGCCTTCGAGACGGCGGCACAGCGCAACATTCGGAATGTCGGGAAACTTTCGTGATACGTTTGTTCCCCGCGGCACAATCGCGGTATTTTGAACCGTCGATTAAACAGAAATGCGCGCTCGCGCGCACACACACTTCAGCTCTTAGTACGAGCCAGTCAACGTACAAAACTATTGCTCTCTGTACAGCGTAGTATAAAAAAGAAGAAAGTACAACGCGTTTGCTTTCGATGCTATGAAGTGAACAGATTTCTTACTGACGGTGGAAATACCGTATCTTTAGTCGTATGACATGGAAGTATTAATACTCTATGAACCTGACAGTTAATTAACGTAGTAAGACATAGGTTGAGCTGTGATCAAAATGTACATTTGGTAATTCACAAATACATGATGATGATGATGATCCTCGTCGCTACAGACCGGGCCTCCAACACCAGTAACCTCCGCTCGACTCTGTTCTGCGCTTGTCTACGCCACTGGCTTAGACCAGAGCGGTACAGGCGTTCTTCCACATCTTCCACCCATCTTTTCTGGGGGGGTTTCCCTCTTTTTTCTCCTACCTGGAGCCGCATTTAATAGTTCTTTACAGCTCTACGATTCACAAATTCACAAATACGTAATAGTTCGTAAAAGGATAGGTTGTAAACTCTTTTTTTCTTGTAAAAAAGAAACACATTCACTCAATTAATTGATCTTGTTGTGTATGATATTTTCTCTTGTATCTGTACGCACGTCCTGTTTAAAATTTGTGTTATACTTTTTGACCGATCCTCGCTAAACCTTTCATCGTTAAAATTTATTTATCGACGGTCACTATTAAATTAAAGATTCTTGTAAATTCTGCTGTTGCGTGTGAAAATTACAGCTGTTTATAATGTAGGTCTATCAGTTATAAAACAAGACTGGAAATACATACCATTTGACTTGAAAACGACCCATTCAGCGAGTCCAGTAACGATAAACGACTGAAATGATATAATAATCAGGTTTTGTTATTAACTTATCGTCAACTAACGTAGGTGTCGTAAAATTGGATGACGATTAGGATTCCTTTTTCTTTGTTGTTATGTAAATGTCACACGAACTACTGAATGTACTTGAATTAACCGCTAATAATGCACTGAATATTGTGTTAATCGACGTGTTGTATGTTCGGACAAATGTAAAAGATTATATAACAACAAACTGGGGCCACTGGCTACCCTATGTAACTGGGTGAAGTTCGTACTGTGCAATGGAATATTCACTCACTTTGTTTACTCATTGTTTCTTTGTTACCTTAAATAGATAATATACCTGTGTTGCCTTATTAATTGTTCTAATTGTATTATTAAATTATTCGAAAGTACGTTGACGTTAGTTGATAAATTTCAATGCGAATAATTCCGTTCGTTGCTGTGGTTATCAGAAAAACGGGAAACGAGGTTAAGTATGGTTAGTGTGCCTCCGTAGTTACCCCCTCCTCAATTTCTGATGCCATTTTTAAAATAATTTTTAAAGCATACAGTATGTATGCAAAAAACGAGAAAAGTTAGATGAAGTTAGGTAAGAAGATTATTCTTTTCGGTTTATAGAATAACTAGCTGTTACCCGCGGCTTCGCACGCGAATATTTAACTTTTAATAAATATTTTAATACAATTTTTATTGTCTGTGTCTTTACATGTCTATCGATACAATCGCATATTATATAAAACATCGAAAATGTAGTGTAGGAATTGATAAATGTACAGTTCCGATGCCGCTAAATAGTTTTTGTTTATTTACTTGTTACTATGGTAATTAATTCTGGTCTCCATGGTGTTTTTGACATCTTTAGTTAGTAGTATTTAATATATTTCATTACTTATTCATTGCGTCTTCAGAAATACGTATAAACATAAATTTTATTATCGTTTTAAGACAATTACAAAATACATAGACGTATCTGTATACAAAATTACAAAATATATCAATACAATCGCATATTAAAAACATTAAAAACTGTAGGAACGGATAAAGTTACAGTTCTGATGCCGCTAAATATCATTTGTTTATTTACTTGTTACTATGGTAATTAATTCTGGTCTCCATGGTGTTGTTTACATCTTTATACGCGTCAACGAAAAGGCATAATTAAAAGGGCCTAAATCGTGCGAACGGGGTAAAATATCTAATTGCAAAGTTAAACAGTATTTTTCGCCTTGTGTCAAAGGTTACCTGTGCAAAATTTGGTGGTAATCGGTGTGGATTTGTATTCAGTACCCGTAAATCCTCAGACTTTGAGTTTTGTATAATAGATTGTACTTCATACAAAGTGATCAGATATGTGTACAAAATTAACGAAGGAAACAATAATTGTTTTTTCCGGATAACAAATAAGGATTAAAAAAATACTTCGTCGTTCGCGTGATGTTTCTTAACGATTCTTAACGGCGGCGTGTGACCAGTGACTGAGTTGTTAAAAACAAGCGGACGATACCAATTTAACTCGTCGCTCCAGCAACAGCTGACTCGTGTAATGTAATCTGGTTCAGTGGTGACGTAATGCGTTTCATTCTCGTACAAAAAGGGTCATTTAAAGTTGAGTCACTCTCTGTGCTTGCTTGACGCTTAAACTTTAAACAACTCACAGTTGTGCACATTAGAAAGATTATCATTTTGGTTTTGCAATTTTTGCAGTATTGGTCCCTTGCCTCGAAATGCGTTTACCTTTGTTTTTGTAGTAGATATCGGATGAAGCATAAAATAGATTTTTGTAAAGCATATTCTGTATTCTGAATTAGAAGCAAGTCGTCACCAAACAACAGCACATTCAAATATCTGTCTCGTGATATCTTGATACCAGGGTTCACTAAATGTTTGCATTTCCTTTCTAGATCCTCTAAAACGAGTAGGTGATATACTGCGCCCTTGTCTTAACACCTTGATTGACAGATATTTATTAAGATATCCTACAATTGTTTTTAACAGCTATTCTTGTCCCGTTATGTAGGCCTTGTATAGTTCTTGTAAGTTGCGACGATCCCCGTTCTTCTGGTACTTGCCACAGCAAATTTCTGTCAACTCTATCAAAGGCCTTCTCAAAGTCAACGAAAGCAAAGTACGTTTCTTTATCTGAACTCTCGATGCTTCTCAGTGATTTGTGTAATAATAAAAGCATCTCTGTACAAGATCTGCTATTCCTGAAGCCGTTTTGTTGTTTCAAAATAAGATGCTCGGAAATAGTCTGCAGCTGGTGGTTTATGATCCGTGCATATAATTTATAGACAGTATCAACCAAACATATTCCTGTATAGCTCAGATACGTAAGCCTATTATTCTACGAGTGGACAATACGTAGGCTATATTTAATATTTGATATTCAATACGTATTAATCAATTCACCGGTGGATGCAAAATGTCATCTATGACTGTGCGACGTGAGACGTTGAGACGCCTATTGCTGATTGGATTAGAGAGCTTTGTAAGTAGTTGCTGAGTAACATAAGGAACAAAAATAAAACGCATGTGGGTTCAGGAATTGACAGGTAGAAGGAAAACTGGGTGCTTCAACAACACTAATAATAGAGCTAGCAGCTGAGGACTCCCAATCGTACCATAACATTATTCCGAACCAAAGTTTCAAGAGTTGCTAGATTTAATGTCACCAAACTAACGTCGGTTTTGTAACAATGTTGTTAGGCTTTCACGGCCGGCGTTTAAACGGCCGAATGACAGGCTACTAGGCCGCGGTGTTGTGTTGTTGAAGGCAAACGTTTCCACCTCACCAACACGTGGCAGATGTTGGCCTAAAGGCAAACCAACTTGAAACTACTATTTCGTGACCCGACCACTTTAGTAAGTCACCATTTCCATTGTAAGTATAGAATACGTAGAAAACTCAAAAGCACAGTAAAACAACAAACAAAACCAAAACAAAAGAGGAGACGAGCACGTGGTGACAAGGGAGGCGCTACTTCACGGCTACTACATTGTCACACTGGGCAACTGGGTGCGGCTAGTGACTCTCAAGGTCGGCTACTGGCTACTTAGTAGCGCTAAAAAGTTGAACACGCCCAATTCCTCTAGCTACGGATTTTCCACTCGCTGTCGAGCGCTAGTAGTTGCTACTAACTGTGTCACACTAGGCTACTTAGTAGCCGCTACACGAGTGACGGCTAGTGAAGTAGCGTAGTGTGACAGGCGTAAGATGAGATTACCGTTTTCAGCCCATGTTGACGCCGCGTACAACCGCAGCTTATCACCGTCGTGTCGTGTGTGCTGTCGGTTGAGTGGTGTGTAGAAACACGCAGAGGAAAACAAATTAAAACTCCCAAGTGACGGGCGATTTCTATCAGGTAAATTCTCCACTCGGCCTGCCTCAATCGTAATATTTCTTACTAGACGTTTCCATCCCTGTAACCTGGGATCGCCCTCAGAAGCTGTGAGTGGCGGTTGGAAGACTCTGTCGGGTATATATCCTGTTGTTAGGTCTTCCGACAAAGTCTTCCGGTTGCCACTCACAGCTTTTGAGGGCGATCCCAAATTCTAGGCATCGAAACGTAAAGCGAAAAATATTACGATGAAGATAGTCCAAGTAAAGTCATTGAGGACTGCCGACAGAAGTGAAAACTTAAAACTATGAAATAACAGTGGTTTTTTTTGGATATTCAAATTAATTGTAGTATCAAAAATTAAAATTTTTTGTAAATTAAAATCTTTAACATCAGTCTGGTTTTCACATCTATCGGCACTCCGAGCAACAATTATATACATTTTTATATGGTTTACTTATTAATTACTAATCCGCGGCAAAAATACTATCGAACAACTAGAAATTTGTTTTACCACGCTAGTAAGATAACTCCTAAGCCACTATGAAATACTCATTGCATGATGTATGGCAGAGGTCAAATATCAAAAATAAAAAATAAATAATATCAAATTTTTAAACGGAAATATTGATACGAATATTGGAAATATTTGAAAATACATGCTTTGTTTATGTTATTTATTTTTCTAAATAAAAATATTAACATATTTAGTACTCACTTTTGTACTGCACAGTGATCCTACATTTGAACATTTAAAATAATGATGAAACTAAACCCCAATTTAAACAATGTACAGTATACACACATTAAACTTTCCACGTAGTCAATTTAACTTTACTTATACTGTATACATATACACAGCACTAATGTTACAATCTTACAATAATAAAAAAAAAAAACTATTAAAAATACATACTTCGACATTAGACATGACGAAAAACCCTAAGTTAACAGCCAGACGGACAAATAACAATTATGTAAATATCATATAATATAGTATAAGTAATTAATAAGAATAAAAATAATGTAAAATAGATCATAAGTATTGCGTTAATTGTTAATACGGAAAGCCAAAATCGCGCTAGGGATCGAACACGCGATAGCAAATTCGGCAGTGTAAGAAACTCCAAAATAAAGTACGTAAACGATAAAAGTGTGTTAAATAGTATAAATAATAGTATTACACACAAGTATAATCTATACTTTCACTGCTGGCCACGCGCAACACGTCATACTTATAGCTACAGATATACTGTTAACATTAGCATGCCGACATTATCATGTTGGCATTAGCATGTCGGTGACGCGAACTCATAAGATTTTACCCATCCAAAAATCGCCCAACGTGCCTATAGAAGTTTTCACTTCAAAAATTAATTACGACTGATAACAGTTGCTTTGATTTTTAAGTTAACGGTTTAAACAATTGAGTTATACGAAACCTGGCAACTTACAGAATACTGTATGACGACGATAATGACACAAATAGTCATCGAAACTTGATAAGACAAATGGTCTATTACGTTAGGAATTTTCTGCCGATTTTGAGTCAGTGTCCATGAATCCTTCTGATTTTTTTTGCAATGTCTTCATAAAAGGATATAGAATAAAGTAAGGGCATTTTTTGGGCCGCTCTTAAATTTAGGGGTTGTTATCGCCCCCTTTTTCGGGTGTTAAAAAACAAAATTTAATCGACCCTGGGACCCGATAGAGAATCAAATTCTAAGCAACAAGGTCGTATACACTTTTTCGAAAAAATTCGTTGTTTGCGAGTTACAAGGGTTCAAATTTTTGCAAAAAAAAACGCGTTTTTTAACATTAATCTGCAAATAACTCAAAGACGACGCCATTTTACAAAAATGTGTATAAATCAAAATTAAAACTTATTAACAGATGAACATTTTCCACTTTGGTTGGTTTTGTTATGTCAAATGGTTCTCGAGATACAGCCAAAACAAGATGGCGATTCACCGTTTTTTGATCAAATAACGTACTTAAAACTAATATAACTCGGTGGAAAATGGTTCGATCGTAACCAAATTAGTATCAAATGAAAGATCTGTTATTTCCTAAAAAATGATGGGTTAATCCCTTGTCTAGCTTGAAAAATAACGAAGTTATGTAGAAAAATATCATAATTTTTGCACATTTTTTTCAAGAAATTTAAAAAGGGTCGTCCGCTAGTTTGTCAAATATGCATATTAAGCCGAGATACTGAAATTTTCTGTTGTCTATTATATTAGCAATGTTCTCAGATTTTTTGAAGGATATATGTATTGCTGTACAGTAACGCGTAACGTTTTAAGAAAGTTCAAGTTTTTGGATTTTCGCCAAAATTCGCCTTTTTATTAAATATCTCAGTAACAATGCGTTCTATCGAAACATTGATATGGACAAAAAGAATGCTTATAAAAAAATAAAAATTTTGTTTTATTCCTTTACGACTAAAACACGATGAGTTATAGGAGTTTATAGGTGTATTTTGCCGACATCGTGTAAAAAATGTTTGACATCTACGCGAAATATCTAGCGTACAGTAGGTTTTTCGACTATAGTGCATACGACAAAGGTTGTAGCTCTTTAAGTGTCCTATAAGATGCATTTTGTTTGAAATTTGTTTCCTGAAAATTGACCGAGTTATGACCAAAAATGTAAACGCGCTCCAGAAGTTAGATTTTGTTATCGTACGTTATATGTTCGGGTGCGGTCCTGAGAGCCTATTAATTTATACTAAACTAATTTTTTTTCAAATTGACAATAAAATTAAGTATCACTATTATTTTTTAACGTCTATTGTAAACAAAAGAATATCTGTTGCAATTTGTCTGTTGTCTGTACTGCTGGTTCGTTATGTCAGTCGAATATTTAATTTAATAAAATAATATAATGTTTATGGTTCGACTTTTCTTTGATTAAATTTTATAAGCATGGATGAAGTATATATTTTTTCGACTGAATTTTGAATTATGACCGCCAAAAACACGGCTCCTCTAGCGGAGACTAGAAGATGCGCTACCTGATGCTCACTGCTTACAGCTCCCACATGTTTTTTGGAGCATCACCTGAGAGTCGGAGTTATTTGTTATTGTGCAAGGGTTGTAATATTTTGTTAAATATCATTCATGTTGTGATCTTTAAGTAATTGTAGGTTAAACATCCCCCCAAAACCTGTAGGTACCAAATTTCAGGACTTCAAAGTGCATCCTCGCGTTGTTTCATATTTTCAACCATTTAGGGGTGGTTTTCAACCCTTTCAAGTCCAACCCATTTGGTCGGATGTATCCTTTGACGTCAAAATCGTAATCAGCACTCCCAACAACCTATAGGTTAGGTATTCACTTTCGAAGCTTTGACCGGCATTCTCGCGACGTTTAATACTTACACCCCCTGATTATAGTCTGCTTCAACCCTTTACAAACTATCTATTGCGTGAATTTTGGACGTCATAATCGTAATCAGCACCCCCAAAAATCTGTAAATACCAAATTTCAGGGCTTGAAAATGCATTCTCGCGTCGTTTCGTATTTTCAACCCTTTAGGAGTAGTTTTCAACTCTTTAGGGGCGAGAGCGGGCCAAAATGTTTCCTTAACTTTGTTCTGGAACCTTTTAGGAAGCGATAGCAAAAGGAATCAAAAAATGACAGGGACACTGACCTTTGTTACCCTTTGTTACGCCTCACGTAATAGACTAAAATACCACCTCTGAATCAGGTGCACTTCTCGCGTGCTCAACACTACGAAACTAACACGTGTGTTTACATTGTAAAGTGACTTTTGTTTGAAAGCGAAACCACAGAATACATGTTTATTACGAGCAAGCTGGAGCAGCAGTTTGTACGAAGCAAATGTCTGCCACATAAGATTTTCAGCGTTGACGTATACAAGAAACGCGCTTCTCGAATTGCTGGCAGATAAAAAACGTTAAGATTTCACACAAAAAACCCGCTGTTCTCCTCCGGCTAATAACAACTTTCTAGGAGCACACAAATTACACGCTCGTTCAGCGTTATGTAAATCCGTGGTAGTCGTCGTCTCTGCGTCGACGAAATCTTCTCACCAGCGATGATTGTTTCCTTCCGCAAACGGACCGCTTAATTTGTTGTGTAGCCGTACGGCCGATACCCACTACCGGTGTTTTTGTTGTCGGTTGATACAAATTGGCTCCGACGCTAACGAATTCAGACGTAATCGATTTTGCATTAATTAGTGCTTGCAGCCTCCTGAATCTCGTGTATCTGTG
Source organism: Magicicada septendecula (assembly GCA_034769895.1). Classification (NCBI taxonomy): domain Eukaryota; kingdom Metazoa; phylum Arthropoda; class Insecta; order Hemiptera; family Cicadidae; genus Magicicada; species Magicicada septendecula. The sequence goes on from CM068375.1 coordinate 2,851,977, forward strand.
TTTCTGTATCTCGTGTTTTAACTAGTAAGTTTCTTGAGCTCCGAACTCGTTCACTGTTTTGAACGAAATACATTTATTAGGCCTATTACTAGATAGAATGAGTGGTGTACCTACGGAGGGGGTTCAGGGATCGATCCCCCCCCAAAAAAAAACAATTAAACATACCCAAACCCATATTCACATAACGCAGGCCTATTTCTCAGCCAGTTGCGTGTGTTAAAATAAGACTTACCAATAATTGTAGAAACGAAAGGAATTACAATATTTGTAAATTATAAAAATAAACTTAGAGTTTTTCTTAATAATGACAATCACTCAACATTTGGTAAATAACGGACGTATATAGCCTTACATATATTTTATAAAATGTTTTTACAAAATTGAACGAGAAGAATCCTGAATTTCTTGTTTGTCCTGAAGAAATTGTGGAATGGATATCTCAACAAATATCTGTCAATCAAGATGTTAGACAAGGGTGCAGTATATCACTTACTCTTTTTAACATTCATATTGACGCTCTAGTAAGGAAATGGAAACATTTAGAGAACGCTGGTATTAAGTTGTCACGAGACAGATATTTGAATCTGCATTGTTTGCTGACGACTTGGCTTGGACTTCAAAATAGAAAATCTGATTTACAAAAATCTGTTTTTAAGCTTCATCAGATTTGCAAACAATACAATATGAAACATCTCTACTATAAAAACAAAGGGAATGGCATTTCGAGACAAGAAACCGATAAGAACAAAAATAATGATTAATGATATGTGATATATAATATGTGAGCCACTTTAATTATTTGAGGAATTATATTTGCTATGGTGGGAATTATGTAAGTTAAGTATGGTGGGAATGCTATTAAGTTATGTAAGTTCCAGGCGATCTGTGGCAAAATTAACCGTATTTTTAGAAACAAAGTACGTGTAAAGAAAAATGTGTGTGTACCAGAGTACACAGGTAAGAAGTGAAACTTCTTTATGACATATCATTTTTCTACTATTTACAACTTCACAGAAATTGGGTAGATAAGGCTTAAGAAAACTTACGTCACTATACTGAACTTTGATAAAAAATAAATCATCGGGTTATTAATATTGTTACTTTTAAATTATATATCCATTCACGATCAGCACCACCAGGTCCATCGGGGCCGCGACCGAAATGTTTTGGTTTTTAGGCCTCAGGCACGTTGTCCACGGCTAACTTCATCCTGTTAATCATGTCGCACTTCCGTAACAGGGTGCGCGCGCAGCTCTCAAAAACAACATGGCGCGTAACCGAAAATCGTGACGATTTTTTTTTACATTGCTATAAAATTTCTCTCATACGTCGATAAAGAAGTTTCACTTCAATAAAGATACAAAAGTTGTATTAAGTTATGGTAGTCCCTGCACTGTGCGAATTATGCACAACAACCAAGACAGTAAAATACAGGCCTCGGAAACGGCGTTCGTAAGAGGAGTTACAAGGTGTTTAAACTTGACCGTATGAAGAACGAGTCCATAAGAGAAGAGTTGGAAGTTTTTAACTTGATGAAATATTAAAAAATTACAAACAACCGTGGAAAGAACGCTTAGAAGGAATGTCAGATTACAGACTGGCCGAACGAGTCTGGAAGTACAAACCTATAGGACACAGATGTGTGGGTAGCCCCAGGAAGAGATGGCTGGAGGATCTTTGAAGGCGGAACAGGCAGCACCTTGCCTGTGCCGTGTAATGAAGATGATGATGATAATGAAAATGTGAAGTCCAGGCTGTTCTCCCCCTCCTCAGGAGTAGCTCCTAGTTACGGGATTGAATCAAGTTTATAAATTTGAATTCTTTAAAACTGTGAGATTTTAATTCTTGGTGTGTGAGATACATAGTGTTAGCTTTTAATTTTTGTTATTTTTGAGAATAGAATAAACATTGAAAATCATGACTATATATCATTTTTTTTTTTGTTAAATTTATAACCAATGAATTGATAAATTTAAGAATTCAGATTTCTTAAGCTGAACACTATATTCAGATTTTTATTTAAATTCTCTTAATTTGATACTCTTAATTTGCGTACATTCATTCCTTCATTCGTCCGAATTTCTGGTTCATTTTTGTTGGCCTGCCATTCTAAAGTATTGAAATTTCCAAAACTTGTATTCAAATTCCTCTTTAATTTTGTACCCACAAAGGGATTTTTGTGATTTTTGTCCCAAACTTGTCACGCCAATTAAAATTCATAACTGTCTCCCCCCTTCGACAGTGTAAAACAATAGACCTTACTAAACACAATAGGTTTTGATTGAACATCATCATTCTCGTAAAAGATGGAAGTCATATCGATTCCGTCGTTCTAATACCACGTATGAGAATTTTTAGAGAAATTCTGGTTCTGAATCTGTCTTGACCTGTTTTTGACATTCTATCCAGTGATTGTAACACTCCGTATCAGAACAAAAGTACTGTATGTGTTGCACACTTAATTGAAAACACGTGTCAGAGTCAGAATTTTACCTTTAGTGAGTTGTAATATTCGAATATCACAAATGTTAATTTAAAATGTAGCTAAGTAATTTTGAATACTATTTAATTTAAATGTCATCACAGTTAGTACCTTACTCAGAGAAATGCAGGATCATTAAATAAAATATTTAGCAAGGGTGCACACATAATTTTTCCTTGTCCCTGTAAAACGTTGATTTTGTGTCATAAATGATTATAGATTTAAGGTATCGATGTGTGTGGTGTGTGTATATTTGTGTTCTTTTATTTATATGTGGCGGCTCAGTAGACCAGTGGGTATGGCACCTGGCTACCAACCTAGAGTCCCGGGTTCGATTCCCGGGCTCGCACCATAAAATCAAGGTGCGTTTTTCAGCCCCCAGGTCGATCAGCCTGTTGAAAATGAGTGCCTGGGATAACATCCTGGGAATCATAATGGGCGGCTGAAGCGTAGTGCTGGCCACACTACCTTCCTTGTATGCCATACGGCTCACATAAGGCAGCCTACTACCCTGCCTTCTCCTACTACACTAGTTCAGGTGGTACACATGGGAGCCATTATTATTATTTGGGCTATATGTAAAATCCTTTCTAACGCGTTTTTATTTTGTTTTCAGGTGAGTTCCTTGTTTTCTCCGTTTTGGAAAATCAGTTAACCGACTTTCAGCGTAAGTACACAGATTACGTAAACAAACTTGTATTATTTAAATTTAGATAATCTTAAATGTTGCTTTCAGAACGGCATGTGTGAGTACTATTTGTTTCTAATGTATTGCGCCTTTTTAACTTTGTGTGTATAATAATACATTATTATAGCCCGGAGATAAGTCAGTTTGTTTCTAACAGTTTCAGAATCACGAGTTTCTTGTACTTCTCATTCAGTCCATGCATTAAGCAAACCATGTCTTACATCTCTACGAGATATATCTCGTATAGTGCGCACATATTCTTCGACCAGCAGGAGTATCAGTCCTATCCCAATTTCTGCACGACTTAAATTGTTAACTGTTGATTTGTTTTCCTTCCAAACCGAATATATTTAAATCGTTGCCTGTATCGAGGGGTTAATGGTAAAACTACCCAAGTCCAATGATGTTTCGAAAATTACATTTTATTTTTTATTAATTTCTATTTTTACTTCCATGTTCCATAAGGAAATGGAAGTATGGTGATGGCAAAAAAATCGTGTTCGAGATAATTGCAGATTCTGATTGTACTACCCTCAAAACATGAAAAAAAGTCATTTTTCGAAAAGTGTCTGTGTGTCTGCTGTAGATTTTTTCCCTATGGCAAACGATAAGAGCCGCAAATTCAAACAATCAAATAATTTTTTGCAAACAGCCCTGAATTGTAGAGTACTCAAGACGTATTGTTTTTGGTGAAGATCGGTTAAGAGAAAGGGGTAGTTTACCTGCAACATTTTATGTTTTAACAAGAGTATTTTTTTCTATGGCAAACGATAACAGCCGCAACTTCAAACAGAATCAAATAATGTTTGGCATACAGCCCTGAATTGTAGAGTTCTCAAGACTTATTGTTTTTGGTGAAGATCGGTTAAGTGAAAGGGGTAGTTTACCTAACGTTTTATGTTTTAACAAGGTTATTTTTTTCTATGGCAAACGATAACAGCCGCAACTTCAAACAGAATCAAATAATGTTTCCCATACAGCCCTGAATTGTAGAATTCTCAAGACCTATTGTTTTTGGTAAAGATCGATTAAAGGAAAGGGGTAGTTTACCTGCAACGTTTTATGTTTTAACAAGGGTAATTTTTTCTATGACGAACGATAACTGCCGTAAATTAAAAGAGAATCAAATAATTTTGTGCATACGTTCCTGAATTGTAAAGAACTCAAGGCCTATTGATTTTGGTGAAGATCGGTTAAGAGAAAGGGGTAGTTTACCTGCCACCTTTAATGTTTTAACAAGAGTAATTGTTTCTATGACGAACGATAACTGCCGCACATTCAAACAGAATCAAATAATGGTTTGCGTGCATCACTGAATTATAGAGGACTCGAGTCCTACTGATTTTGGTGAAGATCTGTTAAGGGAAAGGGGTAGTTTACCTGCCACGTTGTATGTTTTAACAAGGGTAATTTTTTTCTATGACGAACGATAACTGCCGTAAATTCAAACAGAATCAAATACGTTTTTGCACACCTTCCTGAATTATAGAGTAATCAAGGTCTGTTGATTTTGGTGAAGATCGGTTAAGAGAAAAGGGTAGTTTACCTGCAACGTTTTATGTTTTAAAAGGGTAATTTTATTTTTATGACGAATGATAACTGCCGCATATTCAAAGAGAATCAAATAATTTTTGCATACATTCCTGAATTTTTAAGTACTCAAGGTCTGTTGATTTTGGTGAAGATCAGTTAAGATAAAGGGGTAGTTACCTGCAGCAACGTTTTATGTTTTAACAAGGGTAGTTTTTTCTATGACGAACGATAACTTCCGTAAATTCAAACATAATCAAATAATTTTTTGCGTACGTCCCTAAATTGTAGAGAGCTCAAGGCCTATTGATTTCGGTGAAGATCGGTTACGGGGAAAGGGTAGTTTACCTGAAACATTTTTTGTTGTAACAAGAGTAAAGTACTTAATTTTGATAAATAAAGTATCCTGATAAGATCTTAATAATCCACTGTAGAAACGTAGATGAAATATCTATAAATGAAGAGGCTAGTTGAACGGGTGGGGATAATTTTCAATAAACGAAAATTTATAGTTGAAGGGGGAGGGGATAATTTTCTTTATATATGTACTACGTTATCGGCAACAAAGAAGTAGTTTGTTGTTAAAATTCCTTCCCGGCCTGTTTGGCCGTAGACCAATGTTTTCTGCAAAACCAGACGTTTCGGCAGTGCCATCGACTTCCAGCATCAGTGAAAATCGAGTGCGATAACGTGAGGTGGTATACGTTAGTGACCACAGTACTGTGGTTAAGGCTGAAGCCCCAGTAAGTAGAAAGACGTAGTTTCTATGGAAATATTTCATTTCGAAAATGATTTTAAATAAAAATCTTAGAACATGGAAGACATGTATGGTTCTCCATACCGATTTTTCTTTTCATTTTCAAAAACCTGTGTAATAAATAAGAACTGTATTAATAATACAAACTAACCTTGAAAATCACTTTAATGATTTAATTATTTATCATTACACTTGAAAGCTTTTAAATTCAGTTTTCCGTAAAGTCACCTAAGTAGACTTTGGTGACTACTAATTAATAACCTCACGATATATTTTCTTCTTCCATCGTGCAAAGTGTTCCCAACGACGGCCCGCAAAATTCTCATCTTCGACGACGTAATCTTACCCTATTGTTTTTTGACAGCCCCCGTGCGGAAAACACATCCACTGCCATCGTCTTGTAAAATTGTGGTGAAATTTTTGGAAATTACCGAACGTAATTTAATAACCATACCATAATAGTAATGGTTACAGGTTTGATATCATAAGAATGAATGTGAGGGGTTATACTGAGATGGCAATGGACAGGGGACTTTGGAGAAGATTGGTGTTGGAAGCCAGGGCTCATGTTCGGCTGTCGTGCTGAAGATGAAGAAGAGAGTGGTCATAGATGATGTGTTTAGTCAGGCCGATAATAGAGGAAATTACGAAAGTGTTTGGAATTGAGTGATTGGCTGTGTCAGATTAGATGAATTATCGCAGTACTTATCTTAAAATACCATTCCGTCGCTGACACAGTTACTTTTTAATTAAATCTGTTCGGGTCGTTGAAAATATGCTATGTGCCTCAATTGTTATCTCTTGATGAGCGATTTTGTTTTTTGTTCGTTTACGACCACGTAATGTAACGTAATGATCGGCTTCTCGTTCGACTTTGCCTGGCAGCTTCCTTCTTTCCTGCTGATCAATTGTTCTTGTTGCTCACCTTTTCCTGAAAACCTTTGAAGTTGACTGTGGAGTCCCTAAAGATACTTCTGACTATTACTGTGACTCGATTTATGTTCATTAACTGTATATCCTTCTTAGTCTCATGGAACCATTTGTTAGCCCTTTCTTTAGGCCTCTGATGAAAGATGTCAAAGATTTGTTTAGTTACTCTGTTGGAATACATTAGTCTCTTCAGGTGCCAGTAGAACATAGCTGTTCGTCTTCTCATCTTCGTTTTTTCTTTAGCACTACAACCCAACGTGAGCCCTGGCTTCCAAAACCAATCTTCTCCAATGTCTCCTGTCCATTGGCATCTCATTGTAACCCCTCACATCCATTCTTCTGAGATCTTCCAGCACATCATCCAACCACCTTATGCCTCTTTCTGCTTTTATAGTCTTGTGCACTCAAGGTTTTCTTTGCCATACGCTGATTCTTCCATCCGCCCTAGGTGACCTAGCCATTGTATTTATGAAGTCTTTATGAATATTATAATATGTTTATGCTTCAGTAGCTCATCTATTTCTTAATTATTTTTTTTCTCCATATACCCCGAAATTTTGGAAGATATTAATATTTTTAATATTCAAGAAAATGCGAAATTTGATATGAATCTTTGGAAATTTTTCCTACGTCATTTACAGAGTTATGTCACGTTTCTAGAATCTTGTTTTCGCGTATGACATCAAATCTGGTGTTTCTTTGCAACCATGATTATCACTGCTTTCAATAAAAGTTTATAGTTTCTTCCTCATGCAATAAACAATTAGGACCACCCTAATTAAAAGAATTGAAATTTAGAAATTTTTCAATTATCGGTTATTTTATTTAGCTGTCAAACCTGACAGTATCACTTTTTTGTTTACCAACCTCCATCAAAACAGTTTGTGAAATATTCAGTATCTTCCGAAATTTTTACGTCCAATCTTCAAAAAAAAAATTACTTAGACTTGGCAGCAATGTATGTCAACATAAGCCAAATGGAACTTATAACGACTTTGTAAAATCTTCATGTACTTAATATCATCATCATCATCATCTTCAAGGATTAAACCACGTGTTCTTTTAAAAGCATTTTCTTATCATTTGCTGTGAGAAGAAGAGGGTCGCGGTTCAACGGGATCTGGCTCTCGTTGTAGTTTACACAGAATAAATCAGAACACAAATAATCGAATTAAAAATAATAAATACAGATAAAGACAAACAGAGAAACACATGACTAAGCGAACAAAACACAAATAGGTACGTAGTATCTGCTCCACGTCAGTTCCGAAAACGAATATAGCTGCAAACTGAGCGTTTTGCCGGTTTATACAGGGGCAACACATTGGGTGGACGAATGTGTCGCCCCCCACCCCGCAGTTTGTACAGTGACAACTAGTGAGAGGTCAGTGACCGTACACAGTACAACATTACGTCAGAGCCGGCAACACAAGACGGTTCAAGTACCCAACAGTTCGAAAGCATTGCTACGCTTTTATTCAAGTTTCCCTACTAATATTGTTCGGATTTCAAATTATTCAATAACTAAACAATTTATTCTGTGATATAATTAATATTATTTTCTTTTATTTCCAGTACTGTTGCCGCCGGCAACAGCGGTTTACATGGACGCCACGCTACTAGAGAGAGAGGAACAGTCTCCCCCAATTCCCTGAGGGAGGAAGGAGTGGGGAGAGAGAGAGAGAGAGATATGTTGCCGGACAGCAAAGCGATACCAACGAATGGTGTTACTTAACGTTCGTTCATGACTCGATTACGTGTTCGAATTCACTGGCAAAATGGGTGATTAAAATTGTTCAGATTTCCTCATCTTGACAAAATACGTAAACAACTTTCAGAACACGTTTTCGCGCTGAAAAAGTTGTCGTTTTACCGAGGAATGCACCGCGTCGGCTCGATGCGAATTCATTTATGTAACTAATTAATTAATTGTGTTGCTTAATGATTTATATAATAAAGGGTTTCTCCGTGTGACCAAACGGACGCGTTCCCACCGTGTTGATTGAGTTGTTACGTGCGCTCGCGTCCTCGTGCGTGTTACGTGTGCGGCGGACACCAATTGGAACTGGCTCAGTAATTGTTGCGTTGCATTCACTTCACAGAATCTAATCCTAATCTCAGATTTTTCTGTGTAATCTTAGTCTTAGTCTTAGTCGGGTCCTCTTCTACCCTGGGGTGTTGAGGAGTTGCAAAGATATCGCCACTGTTGCTTCTGGAGAGCACGCGTCCATGCCTAATTCCCAGGAATACCCCGTCCTCCAAGAGGTCTTCCACATTGGCTTGCCGTATTGTTCTGGGCTTTCCTCTAGACCGTGCTTCTTGCCTCTTATAGTTTCCTGTAACGTCTCTTTATCACCCATTCGCAGAAGGTGTCCGAACCATCTCATTTGGGATTTTTTTTATTGTGTCCGCCATTGGTCTTACTTTTTATGCTACTCTTATTGTAACATTTCTGACTCGGGGTGCCTGCGAGTTTTACCTTTCACTCGTCTCAAGGATCTCATTTCCTGGCTTTGAATACCACTGAAGTGGCTTGCATCTAGTGCCCAAGTTTCACTCCCATAGGTAAAAGTGTGTTATCACGGTTGTAATTCGTTGTCTGTTCTGGTCCCCAAGCAATTCGGATTTCGAGCTGGGCACTCCTCGACGCATCAGCTGGCCCGTTTCTTGGAGACTATTGCCGAGGTCGGTTGCTCGCGAGAACAGACCATCGCCGTTTTCCTTGATGTAGAGAGAGCTTTCGATCGTGTCTGGCACCCTGGACTTCTGTACAAACTCACGGAGATTCTGCTTCCGGATTGCTACGTTCAATTTATTGCTAGCTTTCTTCGGAACAGAATTTTCCGGATGAGAGTAGATAGCACCCTTTCTTCAGAAACGGGAAACGCCTTAGGCGTCATGCTTTTCTCTGTGTACGCAGTGACGTGCCCAGGTTGGCCATGTTCGCCGACGATACGGCGGTTTATGCCGTCGATCGTGGGGCTGAAACGGCCGGTATCTGCCTCCAGAAACAGCTTGACTCCTACGTTAAGTAGGCAGAGAAATGGAGAGTCGCTCTGAACGCGGTTAAGAGCACAACTGTAGCCTTCTCCAAACGCAGAAGGCTCTCCCAACAGACTCTACATAGGTGATAGTCCCCTGCCCTAGTCTCTCGGTGTCTAGTACCTCGGGCTTCACCTACAGCGTCGTCTCAACAAGTACCCCGCAAAACTGCCAATCGTCTGTAGCAGCTCCAACCCCTACTTTGCAGAAAATCTATGACACGGCGCCTACGTATGTGACACCGATGGTTACCTACGCGATCCCTGTACGGGACTATTTGGGTAAAACCCATAACCGTAAGCTTCAGTCTCTCCTTGACCGAGGAATGCGCTGGGCTTGTAAAGTCCATTATTTGGCTTCAAACCAGACTATCCAAGAATCCTCCCCTTTCCGTTCCCTGAACGCCACCACACGGACGCTTTCCCGAACGTTCTACTGCCGCTGTGTGCCCGCTTCCAGGGCAATCCCCTAATTAGCTCCCTCGGTCGAAACCCATCTATGCCTGGTGAATCTTGAACCCGGCCTGACGCTCAATTAGACTTGTCTAGTTGATATCCCACGGCCGGTAGCAGGCCACATCTAGTAATCCAGTGCATTGTGGTCCCCGCGGCCGGAGCTCTGTATCAGACGCGTAGCTTACAACAAAGCTGAGCTTTTGGACAAATTGTATTTTCTATTGGTGGCTGGTTCGGCCCTGTGTTTATTCTGTTTCTCATGTGTATTATTATTTTCTTATTTAATACTGTGGTTTATGAAATACGTATTTCTGAAGTCCAAAGTAAACATCGCCTTCAGAGGAATTGGTCTCTGCAGCTAGTGGCTTTCCATATTTAGACGTCGATCAAGTATGTCGGGGCTAAAAACCCTGTCGACTCGTCGAGTCACGTCAAGCAGGGCCGGCACAACTGAATGAGATTTTCTGCAACGGTTGCTGCCCTAAGTGATTAAGGATAGAGGCGAATAGAGAGAGATTATATCCTAAAACATCCCTGGAGAACCACGCGAATACAGGAGTACAGCGCGGATGAGTACGGAATAATAATCGATGTTCTTTAATCGATAATTTGGTTATTCGGTGTTCCATCAAAGACAGTAAAACGTCAAATGGATATTCTCATCCTCGAATATTCAACAATTTAGTTGATACGCACGATTTTTCTTATATAAATGATAAAATTCTCCAAACATATCTCGTTGTTCGATTGCCTGGTCGATCCATGTATCTGTCTGTCTGCCAATACGAGGTATGACAGCTGCACTTTCAGCTAATATCAAAACGTTTTTCTGCATCGTGTGGCTGTTCAGAGACTAAAGAGAATTTTATCCGCTCCGATATCCATCCTGTTTGTGTGTGCCCATCATTGGCGTAACTGCGGCGTAGGGGTTCAGGGTAATCGATCCCCCTCCCCTCGTAGAGATATTACAATTTTAGCAACATTTCTTAATCATGATTGGATAAAACTTCCGGGCTGAAAGGCCGTGGTCGATTGCTTGATGCATTGGCGCTATACGTTTCGGCCGCACCACCGGTGGCCATCTTCAGTAGCAAAACTTGTTCGAATAGATGTACGCCGAACACGTCCCCAATGTACTGGGAACAAGCAACTGCTACTGAAGATGGCCACCGGTGGTGCGGCCGAAACGTATAGCGCCAATGCATCAAGCAATCGACCACGGCCTTTCAGCCCGGAAGTTTTATCCAATCATATTGACACCGGCCGTGAAAGCCTACGTACTAAAATTTCTTAATCACTTAACGTTAGGCTATTTCTAAGCCAGTTGCGTGTGTTAAAATAAGGGTTATAAATAATTATAGAAATATAAGGAAGTAACAATATTTCTAAATTCGTAAAATATAGTTAAGAGTTTTCTTAATAGTGACAATCACTCAACATTTTTTTTTGATAAATAACGTACGTATTTACAGCCTTAAAAAAAAATCAGTTACTCGCCAGACACGAAGGCGACTATTTCAGGGCTACCGTCGTCTTACCTGGCGGACACACTCCGCACAAGTAGCCCGCAAGACCGCCAATCGCCTATATCAACTCCGTCCCATGCTATGCAGCAACGCCATGACCCGCCACCTAGGGAAGCTTATCGTCTTCACCTATGTAGTGCCCATGGTTACCTACGCGATCCCCGGTTGGGGCTACTTGGCCAAGACCCATAAGCGAAAGCTTCAGTCTCTCCTTACCGAGGATTGCGCTGGGCGTCCACAGCCCACTATCTGACATCAAATACCCCTGCGTGTTCGTTCCCTGGACGCCACTATACGGACACTGTCCCGCAGATTCTATCGCCGCTCCGCCCGATTCCAGGGCAACCACCTCGTTAGCACCCTCGGTCGCTACCAATCTGTGCCAGGAGAATCTTGGACCCGGCCTCGGCGTACTTTCACCCTCAATTAGCTGATACTTAGTTGATACCCACGGCCGGTAGCAGGCCACACCCTTAATCCAGCCCCATCTATCGTCCCTGCGGCAGGAGCTCTATTTGAAGCTCGGGACGCAGTATACGAGCGGACGACGGCAATGCCCTTCGTCCCGCATAGTCCTTGAACTTGTCCTCTAGTCTATTATCTGTATGGTTTGAACCATAATCTTCGCACATGTAAACTAATATATATATATATATATATAAATTTTATAAAATAAACTAATGTAAATAAACTTTGCCCTTCAAAACATCTTCAAGAAGAAGACGCATTTTCACAAGGTCTTTTAAGAATACAAATTTATAATGAAAGTTATTCACAACGGCATGAGATTTATTACCTTTAATTTGAATAACAACAGTTAATCAAAATAGAATATTTTTAAGCCATCGCTTTTCAATATATTTTTCATAATGGTTAAAGAGAGAAGAACCGGGTTTACGGGCAGACCAGAGAAACTAGAAGTGTGCAGAACAAACGATTTCATAAAAGCTTGCGGGCAGAAGGAAAAATTCAAACTGAACGTATCGCTAAAAAAAGATTTGGTCTAGTAGACGTATGATGGAAAAGACGTTTGGTGACATGCATTTCTTCAAACATTTTAAAATCTTGTGTCTTTAAACCGGTTTCTTTTTTCAGTGATGGTCATCATCGGAAGCGTATCTTTGGGCTAAGAAACGTACCTCTTTGTAACATTTGTGGATTTATGTTTATGCGTTATGTTTGTGGATTAAGACCTAACCAACAACACCCGTAGGTAAAATAAAGCATGAAACAGAAGTGAAAGGCGCAGGCGATCGTGGACGAAACAGAACCTGAAGAGATAATTCGATTAACAAAAACATGAGAACGTACACGTAGAGTCGATTCTGTTTTGTACAGTAGCAGCGGTGTGATTCAGAAGCCACGTGTATAATTTACATATCCATAAAAAATGAGTTTGGGTACGAGGGACACGTGTCCGAGACCGCTTCACCACTGCCGCCGTAATCGTAACTAGTTTCGCTTTCGGGCGTAATCACAGAATGACAGTGCTGGTGCGTGATGCTCTCGTCGTTATATTCAGCACGAATTGTTGGTTTTCTTTACTGAACATAATATTTTTATTGAAAATATTAACTAAGTTTTCTCATTTTTGATATTATAGATACACTGATGTTACGATTAAATCCTCTGTTCGGACTGCTTCCATCGGAATATTTAGACGTTTCGATCCCTGGAATCGTCCCTGAGATCGTCCTCAGAAGCTGTGAGTGGCGGTTGAAAGACATAACAAGAGTTGAAAGGCATTAGGTTGTTAGGTCTTTCATCAGGGTCTTTGCTAAGGAAGCCTTTAGCTATATAAAATTAAGAATAAAAATAATGACGAGGTTCTGAAGAAAGTCGGTGAAAGAAGAACGCTGATTGGAGCCATTCCGGAAAGAAGAAAGAGGGAAGGGGAAGTATGGTTGTCACCTATTACGCCTTTCAAAACTGGTTCACCATCCCAGTCGACGAAATGATCGAGGACCGTAGTGGGAAGAGAAGTCTCGGACAGGAATATATGGATGACATAAGTACGTGGTGATTAAGAAACTGTCTAGGGAATGGAAGGAATTGCAAACCCATGTCTGAATTGAGAAAAAGAAAAAAGGCCTTAACAAATTATTATGCTGGTCACTACACATAAAATTGTCTCCTGTCTATTGTCAGCTCAGTGTAACCCCTCACATCCGTTCTTCTGAGATCTTCCAGCACATCATCCAACCATCTTATCCTAGGTCACGGTCCCTCTTTCTGCTTTTATAGACTTGCGCCCTCAGAATTTTATTTGGCATACGCTGATCTTCCATCCACTCTAGGTGATCTAACCATTGTATTCGTTGAGCCTTTACGAACCTTACAATGTCTTCGTGATTCAATAGCTCGTCTATCTCCCGGTATTTCTTAAATCGCAGACGATACAGTGATGCCAAATAGACGTGATTTTGAAGTTTTCGCTTTACGAATTGTCATTCCGATTGCTTTCATATTGGTACGCCATTACAGAAAGTTCTACATGTTTCTCGGCTATCCCAGCTGTAATGTTTGTGTGCGTACGTGACACTCAACATGTGAGGAATGCGGAACATTCTCGTACATTCGATAGTGTTGTTCCACAAGCTTCTCAACTAGCCCAACGGTGTGTGTTTCTGCCAAGGCCGCGCTGAAGTATCCTCGAGAATTTTCGATTGTTTGTTAAGAATTTCCAACTTTGATTGTTTAAGAAATACCTGCGTTTTTTAATAAAACAGAATCTCATCATTTCCGATTTTACTGTGCCAACCGTTCAAAAATTTCCGAAGACTCTTGAGTCCTGCTAATGGCGGTAGATTCAGCAATCTTTGTTACTAGTGGCGGGTTAATTTGAGACCGTCGTCATTAACTATCCCCTTATTTACGGACATTATGTTCCAGTTACAGTGAAACACTGCCCAAAGCTAATTAAAGCCGAAACCGGAACAAAAGGAATTGTTTTAGACTGCAGTTTCCTGTCCTGTGTACACCGCTTCCTGTGCATTGTGTCCGCGTCGGAGCTTCGGATCAGTGACCAACGCTGCGACCGATTGTACGCAGACGCGACCCGAGCGTCTGCAACCGCTGATTTAACGAAATTGTTATACGGGTACAACGATTAGGCGAAAAATTACTGCGATTTTTGAAGATTAAAAAAATGATACATATCGATTTACCTACATTTACAAAATTAAAATAATAAATATCTGTTAACATAACCGTTGTGTTTCCACACTTACCTTCTTGATTACAACAAAATAAATAAACATTTTATAATAATAGCAATAATAAAAATAATAATAATAATACTTTTTTAACAGGGAAATGCTTTATGCACCATAGTGGAAACCGTATATCACCTGGTGTGGGAGATTGTGACCCAATAAAAAACTCGTCTCTAATTCAGGCTTTCATATCCATCCTGGAACCACTTAGCGTTCAGGATGGAGACTAACGCGCCCTTGCCGGGCTACTTCTAATTCTCCCTTATGTGGTACTGTGCGCAAGTTGGGCCTGTCTTTACTTGTAGGACCCACTGTAAATGTACAAATGCGGTCTCTATCCTCCTCGCCACGAAGCATAACCTCAACTACAACAATGCCTAGGACGTGAACTCCACGAATTTCATCTCTAGTGCCATCCTCTCTCTTATGAATCAGCTGCATTTGAAAAAAATACTAGTAGTAGTAGTAGTAGTAGTACCAGCAGCGGCGGCGGCGGCGGCGGCAGCAGCAGCATAGTTGTTGTTGTTGTTGTTGATGTTGTTGTAACAAAATTAATAATAATAGTAATTTCTTTTTTCGTGCCTAACACGTCTAGGAGTTAGGGTAGCCTACCTACTACCTATTTCTGAGGCTTTTCACAACCGGCGTCATAATTATTAAAATTAAGATCCGGACTATTGGGCCGTGGGCTGCTGTAATGACGGATGTTGTTATCAAACGGTTCGGCCTCACTTCGGATCTTCAGTGAAAGCACGGTTTTAAATACAACTGACACAGTGTTCGTCAATAACTGTGATCTCCAGTCTGACAACATCCGTCAGAACGATCGTTATAGTAGATCACGCCCCAAAGTCCGGATCTTAATTTTAATACTTAGGGTAGGCGACCTTATGTGACGCTTTCAGGAGACAAGAAAGATATGTGGCTAGCACTCAGCTTCAGCGGCCCAATATAACCCCCGTGGAGTTAACGTCGGTAGTCACTTCCACCGGATGAGTAGACCAGGAGACTGTGAAACGAGCCTTCGGGTGACCCCGAGAAAACAACAATAATTCAGACTGTGTCGATACATCGCGGATATACCGTTAACTGTGCCAACATTCAGATTAACACGATTACATTCACTTTGTCCGTCCGAGGCGTACAACTGGCTAAATTGAGCGCAATGTAAACACACCAACGAAGCCCACCAAATGTAATGTATTATAAACAGTGAGTGCGTTGACACGAGTCGCTTGGGCATGCGCGGAATGTTTCCTCATTAGCCGGATGCAGCAAATGCAGTAATTAGGCTAACCCACTCGCTGCCAGTCGTGTCACTGGTATCACGACTCAGTCGCGTAACCCCTTTGGGGGGGGGGATGAATCCATTCCAGAGCTATTAAAAATTCCATAATCACTTAACGTAGCCCTTTCTCAGCGAGTTGTGTAAGTTATAATAAGGATAATAATAATAATAATCTTGAGAACACGGCATAAGCAAGGTGCTGGCTGTTCCGCTTTCAAAGATGTGTCCTATAGGTTTGTAGGGTACTTCCAGACTTGTCTGTAATCTGATATTCGTTCTAATTGTTCTTTCTACAGTAGTTTGTAAGCTTTTAATTTTTCATTCATGTTAAAAATTTGTAACTCTTCTCTTATGGCCTTATTCTTTATACGTCCAGGTTTAGAACACCTTGTAACTCCTCTTGAGAATGCCATTTCCGACGCCTGTATTTTACTGTCTTGTTTCTTGGTTGTTGCCCATAATTCACACCCATTGGACAGTACAGGGACTGCCATAATTTTACAGAACTTTCATTTTGAATTCGACGTGCCTTATTTCTAAAAATATGGTTGACTGTCCCACAGATCGTTTAGAACTTATCTAACATAACATCATCAATATCATAATTCCTATCATAGCTAATATTATTTCCCAAATCATTAAAATAGCTCACCTATTCTTAGGATCCGAACATAGGGAGCGTTTAACATGATGTACATGGAGGACAATTTGTAGCGTATAAAATGCTAAAAGGCATGAAAAAAAAAGAAAACGATACAGCTTATAAATAATTGAACAAATAAAAATAATTACTGTGTTTGGAAATTTATAAAATAAAGTTAGAGTTTATTTAATTCTGACAATCGTATGGTAAATAACGTACGGTTTTGCAAACTTAAAAAATCGATATTGACTTTCATGTTCTAAGATTTTTATTTAAAATAATTTACTTCAATTCAGTTCGATAATTTCTAAAAAAATATCCCCCACCCTCAAACTGTATTCACTGTTTATAGATATTTTTGTATTATGGGGTAGTCGTTTAATATAATGTTATTTTCGACTCACTTTATAAAAATTAGGTACTTTATTCTTATAATGAAACTGAACTACCCATATAATCACGCATTAATTACATATTTATGTAATTATGTGGCCACAAATTTTTTCGTGGCCTGTTGGGCCGTGGTGCGGATCTTCACACATGATTTAAATTAAACAAAAAAAATTATAATTTTATTGCCTGGCAACATTGTTTTATTTGTAACAATTAGGCCTACCATTGTTTGAAAAAGATTAAACGGATTTTATTTAATTTCGTCAAACTCATTAAATCAATACCAAACGTGAAAAAAATTACCCCCTCCTCTTTTAACTACCCTTTTCATTTATAGATATTTCATCTACTTTTCTACAGTCGATTATTATGACCTTCTTTTCAGGATACTTTGTTTATCAAAATTAACTGCTTTACTCTTGTTAAAACCTAAAACGTTGCAGGTAAACTACACCTCTTCCTTAACCGATCTTCACCAAAATCAATAGACCTTCAGTCCTCTACAATTCAGACACACATGCAAAAAATTTAGTTGGTTCTGTTTCAAATTGCGTCAGTTATCGTTCGCCGTAGAAAAAAATTCTACACACAGACACAAAGGCACATTTCCGAAAATAACTTTTCTTTACGTTTTGAGGGTGATACAGTCAGAACCAGCCCTTATCTCACACGATTTTTTCGCCATTACTGTATTTTCATTTCCTTACGGAACGTGGATGTAAAAATGAGAATGGAAGATATTAAACACACAATAAACGTTATAAGGACAACATCGAAAGTGAAAATGCGAATGGCTAATAAACAATATCGGTATGGAGAACCATACATGACTCCATGTTCTAAGATTTATATTTAAAATCATTTTCTAAATGAAATATTTCCATAGAAACTACTTCTTTCTAGTTCTTGCTTCAGCCTTAACCACAGTACTGTGGTCACTAACGTATACAAACTCACGTTAGCGCACTTGATTTTCACTGATGATGGCAGTCGATGGCACTGCCGAAACGTCTGGTTTCTTAAAATTACTCTTGTTAAAACATAAAACGTTGCAGATAAACTACCCCTTCCCCTTAACCGATCTTCACAAAAGTCAATAGGCCTTGCGTCCTCTACAATTCAGTGATGTATGGAAAAAATTATTTGATTCTGTTTGAATTTGCGACAGTTATCGTTCGGCATAGAAAACAATTCTACACACAGATACACACACAGACACTTTTCGCAAAATGACTTTTCTTCGTGTTTTGAGGGTAGTACAATCAGAATCAGCCCTTATCTCGAACATGATTTATTTTGCCATCACCATACTTCTACTTCCTTATGGAACATGGAAGTAAAAATTATACCCTCCCCCTTCAACTATCATTTACGTTTATAGAAAATTACCCCTCACCCTTAAAATGCCCTTTTCATTTTCAGAAATTTCATCTACCTTTCTACAGTGTGTTATTATGAACTTCTTTTCAGGATACTTTATTTATCAAAATTAAGTACTTTACTCTTGTTAAAACGTAAAATGTTGCAAGTAAACTACCCCTCCCTCTTAACCGAGCCCAGAAATAACGCGAATTGTGTGTGTGTGTGTGTGTGTGTGCGCGCGCGCGCGCGCGTGTCCTGCCGGCATTTTTATTGCTGTAATCACAATAATAAAACTTTGGAAAAGTAAACATTACATAACTGAGATATCCTTGCCTCCCAGGAACGGTATATTTTCACTCATACATGATTTAAATTAAAATGAAAAAATCAGTATGGAGAACCATACATGACTTCCATATTCTAAGATTTATTTTTAAAATCATTTTCTAAATGAAATATTACCATAGAAACTACTTCTTTCTACTTACTGCTTCAGCCTTAACCACAGTACTGTGGTCACTAACATATACCACCTCACGTTATCGCACTCGATTTTCACTGATGATGGAAGTCAATGGCATTGCCGAAACGTCTGGTTTTGTAGAAAACATTGGACTACGGCCAAATATCCCGGGAAGGAATTTTAACAAAAACTACTTCTTTGTTGCCGATAACGTTGTACACATATATATAAAAAATTGCATAAAATTAATGGCTTGTATAAGTTAATGATTGATCTCCATTAAGTAGTGCTCAAGTTTCCAAAGTTTTAATATTATGATGTCCGTAATTAAAACATCAGAGCAGGTTTAGTGTGTATGAGGGTTCACCGTGGACAAAAATTTTCAACATTTCCTATTGAGCGTTGCTTAGAATAAATCTGCGAATCTACAGTGTACGTTTCACAGAACAAACACGCGAAAAAGAAGGAGCGCTCCGAAGTCACTCATGGACCCTCAGCATCTTGCAGAGGGTTCATTCCCTAAAGACGAAAAGTCTGTCTATGAATCGTTCCTCTGTAAACACGTGCAGTTACACTGCCCAGCGATCCACAGGAAGCAAATCGCTATCCACGCTGGACACTTTTTCGGCTTGCATGCGTTATGTTGGTATGGGTTCGGCACTTTCCATTTAAAAACCGTGCAAATGTAAGAAAATAAACATGAATAAGGCCAGAAATAACGCGAATTGTGTGTGTGTGTGTGTGTGTGTGTGTGTGTGTGTGTGTTTTCCCTGCCTTTTTATTGCGGTAGTGATAATAATAAAATGGAAACGTAAACAGTACATAACTGAGATATGCTTGCCTGCCACGCACGATATATTTTCTCTTATACATGACTAGCAGAATACCCGTGCTTCGCTACGGAGTTTCACGTTGTACGTAATGAAAATGTTACTTTAATTAATAAAGTTTAATTAAAGTAGGCTTCTTAAAAATAAATAGCTGTTGCCCACAACTTCGTTCGCGTGGTCTTCAATTTAATGCGATAATATATTTAGAACAGAATCTATTCTATTGGGTTGCCATAGTAAGCAGATCTAATAGTTTTTTAAGACCGCAAAGGACCCCCCAGAGGATCGTATCGAAAAAAACACCTGTCCTATGTTGGTTCTCCCGTTGCGTAAAATATTTGTGCCAAGTTTGGTTGAAATCGGTCCAATGGTTTAGGTGGAGACGTGGAAGACCCCAAAGGACCCCCCAAAGGATCGTATCGAAAAAAACACTTGTCCTATGTTGGTTCTCCCTTTGCGTAAAATATTTGTGCCAAGTTTGATTGAAATCGGTCCAGTGGTTTAGGAGGCGATGTGGAAGACCCCAAAGAACCCCCAAAAGGACCCCATCGAAAAAACACCTATCCTATGTTGGTTCTCCCGTTGCGTAAAATATTTGTGCCAAGTTTGGTTGAAATCGGTACAGTGGTTTAGGAGGAGATGTGGAAGAAACCTTCGCGGACGTGCGCACAACAACTCACCGAAGTTTCATCGCAATCGGATGAATGGTATAGGAACGCATACGGGACAAACAAAGAAACATTCATTTTTATATATAAGATGTAAACTATACCACTTACTTGACATAAACCGTGATAGCTAAGCTAATGTACAACATATATGTATTAATTATACACATAAATATTCCTCGATAGACACTCTATCTATTGGCGAAAACTTGAATAAAATCCGTTCAGTACTTCCTGAGATTAGCGATTTCAAACACAGAGAGAAAACGGACCGACTTTACTTTATACTATGTACAGATTTACATTAAAATGAAAAAATTATAATTTTATTGCCTGGCAACAAAATTATTTTATTTTTAACAATTACCATTGAAAAAGTTTAAATGAATTTTCAAGTACTTTACTCTTGTTAAAACGTAAAAGGTTGCAGGTAAACTACCTCTTCCCCTTAACCGATCTTCACCAAAATCAAAAGGCCTTGAGTCCTCTACAATTCAGTGACGTATGCAAAAAATTATTTGATTCTGTTTGAATTTGCGGCTGTTATCGTTTGCCATAGAAAATACCCTTGATAAAAAAGCGCTGCAGGTAAACTACCCCTTTCCCTTAAACGATCTTCACCAAAAACAATAGGTCTTGAGAACTCTGCAATTTAGGGTTGTATGCAAATAATCTTTTGATTCTGTTTGAATTTGCGGCTGTTATCGTTTGCCATAGGAAATACCCTTGTTAAAACATAAAACGTTACAGGTAAACTACCCCTTTCCCTTGACCGATCTTCACCAAAAACAATAGGTCTTGAGAACTCTACAATTCAGGGCTGTATGCGAAACATTATTTGATTCTGTATGAATTTGCGGCTGTTATCGTTTGCAAAAAAAATAAAATTCCCTTGATAAAAAAAACCGTTGCAGGTAAACTACCCCTTTCCCTCAACCGATCTTCACCAAAAACAATAGGTCGTGAGTACTCTACAAATCAGGGCTGTATGCAAAAAATTATTTGATTCTGTTTGAATTTGCGGCAGTTATCGTTTGCCATAGAAAAAAAATCTACACATAGACAGACAGACAGACACACAGACACTTTTCGGAAAACGACTTTTTTCATGTTTTGAGTGTAGTACAATCAGAATCTGCAATAATCTCGAACACGATTTTTTTTTGCCATCACCATACTTCCATTTCCTTAAGGAATATGGAAGTAAAATGTAGAATTTTGTTAAAGTGAAATGAATTGTTTCCATAGAAACTACTTCTTTGTTGTCAATAACGTAGTACACATATAAAACTTATAAAAATTTACCTCCTCCCTTTAACTACCCTTTTCTTTTATAGATATTTCATCTACCTTTCTACAGTGGATTATTATGACCTTCTTTTAAGGAAACTTAGTTATCAAAATTAAGCACTTTACTCTTTTTAAAATGTAAAACGTTGCAGGTAAACTACCCCTTTCCCTTAACTGATCTTCACCAAAATCAATAGGCCTTGAGTCCTCTACAACTCAGGCACAAATGTAAAATATCGGTATGGAGAACCATACATGACTTCAATATTCTAAGATTTATATTTAAAATCATTTTCAGCCAAACAGCCAGGGAAGGAATTTTAACAAAAAAAAAAACTTCTTTCTTGCCAATAACGTAGTACACATATGAAAAATATTATCCCCTCCCCCTTCAACTATAATTTTGATTTATAGAAAATTACCCCAGCCCGTTCAACTAGCCTCTTCATTTATAGATATTTCATCTACGTTTCTACAGTGGATTATTAAGATCTTATCAGGATACTTTATCAAAATTAAGTACTTTACTCATGTTACAACAAAAAATGTTTCAGGTAAACTGCCCTTTCCCCGTAACCGATCTTCACCAAAATCAACAGACATTGAGTTCTCTATAGCTCAGGCACATATGTAAAAAATTATTTGATTCTGTTTGAATTTACGGCAGTTATGGTTCGTCATATAAAAAATTACCCATGTTTAAACATAAAACATGAGATTTATAAAACATATCTAAGATTTATATTTAAAATCATTTTTGAAATAAAATATTTTCATAGAACCTACTAACGCTGGGGAAATCTGAGGAGCCAATCAGAGTTGGGCCTACCTGTCACTCTGCTGAATTTGGTGGAAAGCCCTGTCACTGTCGTCAAAGTATCAGCCTTGACAGGGTCCTCTTTTTCTGCAAAATGGGAGAGGAGGCTTGAGATGGAGTGAGTGACATGGTCCCCACCTCAATGAAGAACCCATTGTTTTATAAAAATATATTTAAATTTTGAAAACTGAAAATTCTTTTCTTGTTGTAAATATTTATATTTTATAATCAAAATGACTTTATCAAAAAACAAACATTATTTTTTTATAATAAGTACTTACATATGTTTCTTAATATGCTTACTTTTTCTTCAATGTTGATGATCATTTCCAAACATTCTGACAAAATTGTATCTACAGAACAGTTAACATTCCCCAGGTTTCCATTTCTGCTAATTTCTCATTACACCTTCCACTGACGTAATAAACCATTTCATAAACTATCGTATAATCTTTTCAGATTTTGTGGTACAAACTCTCTGAAATTTTCAGATTGCCTGGCAACAAAATTATTTTATTTTCAACAATTACCATTGTTTGAAAAAGTTTAAATGAATTTTCAAGTACTTTACTCTTGTTAAAACGTAAAAGGTTGCAGGTAAACTACCCCTTCCCCTTAACCGATCTTTACCAAAATATAAAGGCCTTGAGTCCTCTACAATTCACTGACGTATGCAAAAAATTATTTGATTCTGTTTGAATTTGCGGCAGTTATCGTTTGCCATAAAAAATACGCTTGATAAAAAACGTTGCAGGTAAACTACCCCTTTCCCTCAACCGATCTTTACTAAAAACAATAGGTCTTGAGTACTCTACAAATCAGGGCTGTATGCAGAAAATTATTTGATTCTGTTTGAATTTGCGGCTGTTATCGTTTGCCATAGAAAATACCCTTGTTAAAAAAACGTTGTAGGTAAACTACCCCTTTCCCTTAACCGATCTTCACCAAAAACAATAGGTCTTGAGAACTCTACAATTCAGGGCTGTATACAAAACATTATTTGATTCTGTTTGAATTTGCGGCTGTTATCGTTTGCCAAAAAAAAAATTTCCCTTGATAAAAAAAAAACCGTTGCAGGTAAACTACCCCTTTCCCTCAACCGATCTTCACCAAAAACAATAGGTCGCGAGTCCTCTACAAATCAGGGCTGTATGCAAAAAATTATTTGATTCTGTTTGAATTTGCAGCAGTTATCGTTTGCCATAGAAAAAAAATCTAAGACAGACAGACAGACACACAGACACACACACAGACACTTTTCGGAAAACGACTTTTTTTCATGTTTTGAGTGTAGTAGAATCAGAATCTGCAATAATCTCGAACACGATTTTTTTTGCCATCACCATACTTCCATTCCTTAAGGAATATGGAAGTAAAAATTATTTGATTCTCCTTGAATTTGAGGCTGTTATCGTTTGCCATAGAAAAAATTCTACACACAGGCACACACACACTTGTCGAAAAATGACTTTTCATGTTTTTTTAGGGTAGTACAATCAGAATCTACCGTTATCTCGAACACGATTTTTTCGCCATGACCGCACTTCCATTTCCTTGTGGAACATGGAAGTAAAATTGGGTTTTTCAAAATATTTTCAGAAAGATTATTTTCACATGATCGATTAAGAACACAAATTTAGAACTAAAATGATCACTAATGCCATGAGATTTATCGCCTTTAATTTTAATAACAGTTAAGTAAAATAGAATATTTTGAAATCAGCGCTTTTTCAAATTTAGTCAACCCTTATAATTCACGTTGGTTTACTAAAAAATTTCGAGACGCAAAGAATTTATAAAATTTGTTGGCAAGTATCCTGAATTTTTCATTTGTCCTTAGGATATGGGGAACCTAGAATAATCAAGACAGTCTCGTCCCTTCCCAAAACTATTTTCATCCCCCTTTCCCAGGAACAGTCACCGTCACGACTTGTCAAAAATCTCCCGACTGTCAAATGTCCATCATTCCTTATCAAACATGTATCCTCAGAAATTCTACAGTGGGAAAGCAAATGAAAAGGGTTCGAGAAGGGTTTACTTTACCAATGGTCAACACATACCAGTTATCAAGGTCATTTACCTCCCGGCGCGGTTGTAGTGGGGCAGTTTACTCATGTTCATCCTTTGCGATCTGATTCTTTTCTTTTCCCACCTGTTTGACGGTGTGGCAATTTCGGTTATTCTTCTAGACACTAAAACGGTGTGGCAAGAACCTTCTGCTATTTTATTTGCGCGCGCGTGGGCGCACACACACACACACACACACACAATTCTGTTATAATAAACGTTTCTTGTTTTTGCTACCAATGTTTAAAAAGAGTTCATTTGTATGTATATCGTTCAATGTACACGCTGAACAGAACAGCACCATAATGTATAGCAGTATTACAACAACCGGAAATAGCCTTTAAGTAAACACGAACAAAAATAATCTGATTTTTATTGGACTTATGTTATTTCCTGACACGGCGAGAACACGCGTGCTAAAACAAGCAAAGAACAAAGGACTCTCCACCCACGCACACACAAGCGCGCACGGTTTACGCATGGAGATGTCATTGCTCTGACGAGAATTCAACTGAGCATAATGGATCGACCTCGTGACCTTTACATATCGCGTACAACTGGCTGCAACGTTATCGATACTTCACTTCCTTCACTGTCACATCTTCGGTATAAAAGTAATAAAATAAAGTATAAAATATAGTAAAGTATAAAATAACACGCTTTATGGGCGCAACACTTCAAGCCTAGAGCGCTGTGATTAAATTAAAAAAAATATCGGTATGGAGAACCATACATGACTTCCATGTTCTAAGATTTATATTTAAAATCATATTCGAAATGAAATATTTCCATAGAAACTACGTCTTTCTACTTATTACTTCAGCATTAACAACAGTACTGTGGTCACTAACGTATACCACCTCACGTTTTCGCACTCGATTTTCACTGATGATGGCAGTCGATGGCACTGCCGAAACGTCTGGTTTCTTAAAATTACTCTTGTTAAAACATAAAACGTTGCAGGTAAACTACCCCTTCCCCTTAACCGATCTTCACCAACACCAATAGGTATTGAGAACTCTACAATACAGGGTTGTATGCAAAACATCATTTGATTCTGTTTGAATTTGCGGCTGTTATCGTTTACCATAGAAAAAAATTACCCTTGATAAAAAACTGTTGCAGGTAAACTACCCCTATCCCTTAACCGATCTTCACCAAAAACGACAGGTCTTGAGTACTCTACAATTCAGGCCGGTATGCAACAATTATTTGATTCTGTTTGATTTTGCGGCTCTTATCGTTTGCCATAGAAAACACCCTTGATAAAACATAAAACGTTGCTGGTAAGCTACCCTATTCCATTAACCGATCTTCACCAAAAACAATAGGTCTTGAGAACTCTACAATTCAGGACTGTATGCAAAACATTATTTTATTCTCTTTGAATTTACGGCAGTTATCGTTCGTCATAGAAAAAATTACCCTTGTTAAAACATAAAACGTTGCAGGTAAACTACCCCTTTCCCTTAACCGATCTTCAACAAAATCAACAGACCTTGAGTTCTGTATAATTCAAAAACGTATGCAGAAGAGTAGTTGATTCTGTTGTATGCAGAGTTATCGTTCGTCATAAAAAAAATTACCCTTGTTAAAACATAAAATGTTGCAGGTAAACTACCCTATTCCCTTAACCGATCTTCAACAAAACCAACAGGTCTTGAGAACTCTACAATCAGGGCTGTATGCAAAATATTATATGATTCTGTTTGAATTTGCGGCTGTTTTCGTTTGCCATAGAAAATACCCTTGATAAAACAAAAAACGTGGCAGGTAAACTACCCCTTTCCCTTAACCGATCTTTACCAAAATGAACAGATCTTGAGAACTCTACAAATCAGGTCTGTATGCGAAATATTATATGATTCTGTGTGAATTTGCGGCTGTTATCGTTTGCCATACAAAATACTCTTGATAAAACAAAAAACGTGGCAGGTAAACTACCCCTTTCCCTTAACCGATCTTTACCAAAATCAACAGATCTTGAGAACTCTACAAATCAGGTCTGTATGCGAAATATTGTATGATTCTGTGTGAATTTGCGGCTGTTATCGTTTGCCATACAAAATACTCTTGATAAAACAAAAAACGTGGCCGGTAAACTACCCCTTTCCCTTAACCGATCTTCACCAAAAACAATAGGTCTTTAGTACTCAACAAATCAGGCCTGTATGCAAAAACTTATTTGATTCTGTTTAAATTTGCGGCTCTTATAGTTTGCCATAGAAAATACCCTTTTAAAACATAAAACGTTGCAGGTAAACTACCCCTTTCCCTTAACCGATCTTCACCAAAAACAACAGGTCTTGAGAACTCTACAATTCAGGGCAGTGTGCAAAACATTTTTTGATTATGTTTGAATTTGCGGCTGTTATCGTTTGCCATAGAAAATACCCTTGTTAAAACATAAAACGTTGCAGGTAAACTACCCCTTTCCCTTAACCGATCTTTACCAAAATCAACAGATCTTGAGAACTCTACAAATCAGGTCTGTATGCGAAATATTGTATGATTCTGTGTGAATTTGCGGCTGTTATCGTTTGCCATACAAAATACTCTTGATAAAACAAAAAACGTGGCCGGTAAACTACCCCTTTCCCTTAACCGATCTTCACCAAAAACAATAGGTCTTTAGTACTCAACAAATCAGGCCTGTATGCAAAAACTTATTTGATTCTGTTTAAATTTGCGGCTCTTATAGTTTGCCATAGAAAATACCCTTTTAAAACATAAAACGTTGCAGGTAAACTACCCCTTTCCCTTAACCGATCTTCACCAAAAACAACAGGTCTTGAGAACTCTACAATTCAGGGCAGTGTGCAAAACATTTTTTGATTATGTTTGAATTTGCGGCTGTTATCGTTTGCCATAGAAAATACCCTTGTTAAAACATAAAACGTTGCAGGTAAACTACCCCTTTCCCTTAACCGATCTTTACCAAAATCAACAGATCTTGAGAACTCTAAATTCAGGGCTGTATGCGAAACGTTATTTGATTCTGTTTGAATTTGCGGCTGTTATCGTTTGCCAAACAAACAAAATTACCCTTGATAAAAAAAAAACCGTTGCTGGTAAACTACCCCTTTCCCTCAACCGATCTTCACCAAAAACAATAGGTCGTGAGTACTCCACAAATCAGGGCTGTATGCAAAAAATTATTTGATTCTGTTTGAATTTGTGGCTGTTATCGTTTGCCATAGAAAAAAATCTACAGAACACAGACAGAACACACACAGACACTTTTCGAAAAACGACTTTTTTTCATGTTTTGAGTGCAGTACAATCAGAATCTGCAATAATCTCGAACACGATTTTTTTTGGCATCACCATACTTCCATTTCCTTAAGGAACATGGAAGTAATACGATCTCGTCAACGGTCTGCCAATCGACCAATTGTTGCCAAGTTTTTAATATTGTTACGACGATCTCACTGATCGTCGAATGGTACAGTGGAAAACAAAATACAAGACACCAATTAAGTCACTAATCACCAGCTTTAATTAATCTCAATCAACAGTTTGAAATCAAGAGTTATTCAACTAGATTATACTTGTACAATAATTCGAGTAATGTCACCTATAAAGAATTCCACACTATAATAACTTTTCACTAGTACACCACTTGAGACGCACCGTGTAAATCACCCG
The DNA here is from genome assembly GCA_034769895.1 of Magicicada septendecula. Classification (NCBI taxonomy): domain Eukaryota; kingdom Metazoa; phylum Arthropoda; class Insecta; order Hemiptera; family Cicadidae; genus Magicicada; species Magicicada septendecula. The sequence goes on from CM068375.1 coordinate 2,880,071, forward strand.
ACAATAACTGAAGTAAGTGGCAGATGTGGGCTATTTATAGTCTTCAGGGTTACGTAATATGTTTGTTGACAACAAATTGCATAACAACCAATCGCACGGTGGTATAACTTTGTTGACGCCGGTCGCGAAACCCTCAAAAACTCTGAACCTAGTCATCATCATCATTGCCATCGTCATAATCTTCAACGGTTCCTTCTTGATTTTTTTGTAGGAGGCACAGAATTTTTGACAAGTGCAATAAAAAGTGTAAAATGCCTGACCGAGGGTTGTGCGGAATAAAGGGCAAACCCTTCGTCCTCTCGTATACTGCGTCCCGACCTTCTTATAGAGCTCCTGCCGCAGTGACCATAAATTTACTGCATGTTAAGGGCTTACCAGCCATTGAAAAATGGCAGTATTTAATTCTAAATAAATAAAGAAATGTAATTTATACATTTAACATATCTTACTACACATCTGTAATGGCACAGTATTTATTATGCCAGAATAATAATGATGGTATAAGAAAGATATGTTTACATAGAATCGTCATTGTTAAAACTGAGGTCGATCTGCTGAGACCACTAAAAGTAGGAATGTGTACGTCGAGCTGAGCTGTCGGCAAAGCAGAGAAGTGGATCTGCGGGCGACTTCTGCTGTAGTTATTGATTGACTTCATTGTGGAGAACACGCTTTCACAGATATTTGTACTAGCAGATATCGACATTACTTTCTGTCCAAACGTTTGCAGCTTCGGAAGTCATTCACGCACAGTGATTCGTCTTAGCTTTGCTTTTAATCTCTCCTGTATAGTTTTAGGAAAGTAGTCATAAGTTATTCGTCCTTTCGTACTTGTATTCCATGTTTCCTGCCATTTTGTTACAGTTTCTTGTCTCCTTCTTTCTTTCCAATTTTTTGTTGTCTGCCATTAGGCCTACATACATGTTCTTTGATTTTAATTCTTTCCTCTATCAACAGATGTATTTGGGCCACTCCAAATGACTAGGTTAGCATCGTATGATATGGTCGTATAGGCCTACACCTTGTCGACCATCATAACTATTTTTCTCTGAACCTGCAGTAGCTTTCTTTCTATTCTTAATGTCCTTAGTGCTACGTTTACCATCCATAAGTTAAGAGTAGCACTGCAACTCCTTCGTATGACCTTTTCAATGCTGAACCCTCTAAACCTCCTGTGGTTCTAGTGAGGGCTACTAGTCCAACAAGAGTAGATAGCATTTTCTCTGTTTGTGTCATAATGTGGTCGTAACAAGTTGTTTCTTCGCCCCACATTATTTCCAAATATGTTACATTATTAACCACTCTGATCTGATTATTCTCCGTTTGGAGTCTTGGTCACCGTTCTCTGTGAAATTTATTTTTCAGCATCATAGTCATGGCATATGAACATAAACAGTAGGCCGTACGATGCGGGTGTCTAATTTCTGATCCTCCCCGGCATCTATGCCGGAGTTGTGTTTGCTAAGTTATGGTACAATACATCACCATGTACAGACGTCATTTGGGAAGCAAATCAGAACCAGTTTCCTGCCGAGCGCGGTTTTCCTCCGTAATTGTTGACCCTGAAATGCTGTTGTTTTTCTGTAACTCTAAGTTTCGTCCGCAAACAATGACGAGATCCTCTTATTAAGGATTCTTATTACAATAATTAAGGAATCTTCCAACTTCGTTTTTTGCTTCGGTCGACCTTCTTATTTACCATATTATGCACGTGTGTTTGTGTAATTTCGTTGTAACTTTTTTGTAAGTTTTTTGTTCCGTTTCTTTTCCAACAGTTGTTTTTCTGTAAATTAAACTAAGCGTGTAGTAGATGCGTTCCGTGTTAGTGCGATCTTTAGGTTTTCCACATTGGCCGTCCTTGAGTCTGATTAACGTATCCGCTTGTGTGTTTAGTCCGTGGTTTTCCTTATCATTATACTCGTATCGTCTGTTAGTGGAATGCTGCTTTTGTTGAAATTCTCGCGACCCAATGTCTGTACGTTTGTACGTCCACACGAGATTTATTTGTCTTGAGCGTTGAGATCGTAGAGCGCCTGGTTGTAGCCAAATTGTATCAATTCTTGTATAACAGATTTGGAGGGGGTGGTGGTTAAGTTACGAGAAAAATTACGTTAACCCCACATAATGTAAAAATGTTATGTTTAATATATCAGTCCTCTGGTGAGGCTTGAGGGAATAGTAACCTGGTAAAGAATATAAAATACATAGATTCGGCTCACGTCTTTTAAAAATTCCCCAACCTTCGAAGGATGTCTGAAACCGGGAAGCAGGTCCCTTTAGGAAGAAAGGATTGAATGGAAAAATAAGGATTACCTGCATCGTGGAATAATATAAAACTTGTAGACGGTATAACTTGGTGGGCGAGAGGGTATAAACGTTAGTTACTCAAACTGCTCATTTAGTCGAGACTAAAGTGGAGTACACAGCACGGAGAGAATATGCCGAAAGCCGTTGCAAAGCAGTCGTCAGGACGCGCGAGTCGATCGATGTACGCGATAGTAGTAAATATTGTTAGGCGCCCCAAAATACTGAACATAAAATCACATAATTCACATTTTGAGAAAATATTCAGTTTTCCGAAGGTTCTCTTCGGAACATGTAATGTTGTAGTCACAAGTACAACACGACACGGCAATAAACGTTAAAAAGAAAAGTAGAAATACAACTGTAAAATGAGAAGATATCGGTTGTCTTACACGTTTCGGTAACAGCACGCACCGATAATACTGCCTCGGTCAAAAGGATGATAGTCGGAAACCTTTGATGTAATAGGCCTAATGCATTCTTGCGCTGGACTTCCCGAAACTGGTTCTGCGTACCAATCAGATTTTAACGTTAGCAAGATGAGATTACCGTTTTGAGTTCACGTTGCCGCAATTATAGTATTCATCAAGCACAGCTTATCGCCTTCCCAGGAGCCGGCCCAGGAGAAATACCTATTAGTGTGAAAAGAATGTTTTTTCTCAAAAAATGTAATTATCTGAGGTAAAAAAATTGTAAATTATTAATCCTCTGATATGCTCTTTCACGTGGTCTGGCTGGATGTTGGAACTGGAATATTAGTCTGACTACTTTCAAGAAACTATAAAAATATATTTAAAAAACATATATAAAATTCAGCTCTACTCCTGTAACGTTAATAATACCTTTATTTCAGCACTTTAAAATCATCTGTCAGCAATTTGAAACCGAAAAAAGTGTCTGACAGTTGTATTTTTTACTTCCATATTCCTTAAGGAATGGAAGTATGGTGATGGCAAAAAAAATCGTGTTCGAGATTATTGCAGATTCTGATTCTACTACACTCAAAACATGAAAAAAAGTCGTTTTCCGAAAAGTGTCTGTGTGTGTGTCTGTCTGTCTGTGTGTCTGCCTGTCTGTCTGTCTGTCTGTAGATTTTTTTTCTATGGCAAACGATAACTGCCGCAAATTCAAACAGAATCAAATAATTTTTTGCATGCAGCCCTGATTTGCAGAGTACTCGCGACCTATTGTTTTTGGTGAAGATCGGTTGAGGGAAAGGGGTAGTTTACCTGCAACGGTTTTTTTTTAGCAAGGGTAATTTTGTTTGTTTGGCAAACGATAACAGCCGCAAATTCAAACAGAATCAAATAATGTTTCGCATACAGCCCTCAATTGTAGAGTTCTCAAGATCTGTTGATTTTGGTGAAGATCGGTTAAGGGAAAGGGGTAGTTTACCTGTAACGTTTTATGTTTTAACAAGGGTATTTCCTATGGCAAACGATAACAGCCGCAAATTCAAACAGAATCAAAAGATTATTTGCATACAGCCCTAAATTGTAGAGTTCTCAAGACCTATTGTTTTTGGTGAAGTTCGGTTGAGGGAAAGGGGTAGTTTACCTGCAACGTTTTTTTAACAAGGGTATTTTCTATGGCAAACGATAACAGCCGCAAATTCAAACAGAATCAAATAATGTTTTGCATACAGCCCTGATTTGTAGAGTACTCAAGACCTATTGTTTTTGGTGAAGATCGGTTGAGGGAAAGGGGTAGTTTACCTGTAACGTTTTATGTTTTAACAAGGGTATTTCCTATGGCAAACGATAACAGCCGCAAATTCAAACAGAATCAAAAGATTATTTGCATACAGCCCTAAATTGTAGAGTTCTCAAGACCTATTGTTTTTGGTGAAGATCGGTTGAGGGAAAGGGGTAGTTTACCTGCAACGTTTTTTTAACAAGGGTATTTTCTATGGCAAACGATAACAGCCGCAAATTCAAACAGAATCAAATAATGTTTTGCATACAGCCCTGATTTGTAGAGTACTCAAGACCTATTGTCTTTGGTGAAGATCGGTTAAGGGGAAGGGGTAGTTTACCTGCAACGTTTTTTTATCAAGCGTATTTTTTATGGCAAACGATAACAGCCGCAAATTCAAACAGAATCAAATAATTTTTTGCATACGTCCCTGAATTGTAGAGGTCTCAATGACTTTCGATTTTGGTGAAGATCGGTTAAGGGGAAGGGGTAGTTTACCTGCAACCTTTTACGTTTTAACAAGAGTAAAGTACTTGAAAATTTATTTAAACTTTTTGAAACAATGGTAATTGTTAAAAATAAAATAATTTTGTTGCCAGGCAATAAAATTATAATTTTTTCATTTTAATGTAATATAATATTTTTCATTTAATACAGCAATAAAAAAGCAGGTAAGACACAGCCTGGCTGTTTGGCTGAAAATGATTTTAAATATAAATCTTAGAATATGGAAGTCATGTATGGTTCTCCATACCGATATTTAATTTATTATATTATAAAATTATTAAACATTACTTACCCAAAGGTCGAAAACTCAACACAACTGAACAATACGAAATATATAAACACCACACAACACAACCAAACAACATACTTAACGATCAATTACAATATAAATCACATACACGTTTTGACACAATTATACAAAAAACAAACATTAAGTTGTATCCCCGCGCCAATCCCCTTCCACCACACACCACCCCCACTACACCTTCCACACAACAACCGTTACTAAATGATGGCAGTCTGTCTCAAAGCTGAAGAAGGCGAATACGTACGCCGAAACGCGTCCAACGAAAAACAGTAATCAGAATGATCACTGTTGCACACCACTATATACAAATTATTCCGATTAGCGCTTTCAAGCTTCACAGCCCATCGCCAGATCGAAATAGCCTATTGGGCTTGAAAGCGCTAATCGGAATAATTTTTATATAGTGGTGTGCAACAGTGATCATTCTGATTGTGATTTCAACCACTAACACAAATTTCTTCATTAATCGAAAAACAGTAAGTTTCACAAGAAAAAGTTCATTTTAGATAAGTGTTAGTGCTGTGAAAGAAGAGATGAATAATCAAGACAACTATAAAATTCAATATATAAAAAACAGACATACTGCTATAACGTTTTATTTATTAAGTTTTTTAACCCTTTAAGGTCTTGAAGGCGCCAAGGGAACCGGTAGCAAAGTCGCCAGACTGACCACTCCATTTCTAGCAAGTCGAGTTGAATTATTATTCTACAAATTATCAAGTGTTCTGAAATACCGTAAGCATTTTCGTCGTCGCCAGCTCTCCCTCTATGAGGTTTAGGAAGCTACAGCTGAGGTCGTCATTTAGAAATCGCTCCGTAGGTATGTAGTTTTCTAAAATTAAAAAAGTTTAACAACGACAATTCGTCTTTATCAGCATAAAGACAATTATTGTCCCGAAATTACTTGGCGGTGACGCAGAGAAAATAAAAAAAATTAAACGCTCTCGTGGAGAGTGTAGTACAGTAAACTTTCTCCCCCCCCCCACACAGTATGACACTCCGACGCTCGTATCTGTTGTCTAATTCTATTGTTTTCTATTGTATTTAAACAATGATTCACGGCGAGCTGCTGTCATTTAATAATGCCGAACAACAACAATAGGACATTATCACGGACAAGGTCGCCGATCTTATCATCTTGCTCCTCCTTCACTTCTTAATGTTCGCTTTGTTCTTAGATGTTTTTTGCAGGTGTCTTTCTGAGAAGTAATCACTTTTTGACTTTATTCTGAATTCATTAATATTTACAGATAATTTCATTGCACTAACGTATTAAATTATTATTTTGCCCTGGCATAAAGCGGACAACAGACGTAGAGGTGTTGTTCTCTTTCGACCAGAGCAAATCTTCCCAATTAGTGTGCTTGCTCATCTTATAACCCTCTCTCTCTCTCTCTCTCTCTCTCTCTCACACACACACACACACACACACACACACACACACACACACACACACACACACACACACACACACACACACACACACACACACACACACACACACACACACACACACACACACACACACACACACACACACACACTAATACGCCTTTGTATTTACACGGCAGAAGTAAAGGTAAAATACTTGGATATGAAACAGCTGAGCAGTGTCGAAAGATCTAATTATGCATGCTTATAGCTTTGACGCGTTGTTTTCGGAGCAATCGTTTTGTGGTAACGCTGCATTCGGGTTTGAATCAAAATTCTCTTTAGTTCGGTTTAATATTTAGTGTCCTGAAATTTAAAAATTTTTAAATATGAACACGATATTGAAGTTTTGATTTAAAATTTCGTAATTCTGATACTCTACATGGTTTTTGCGACTTTATACAAAAATTTTTATCCCTTACTTTTTTGCCTCTCGCCCAGGGGTGCCCTATGATGACATCAGACTGGTGACCCGCCATTCAAAATTCAACCTTTTATCCATTATTTACGCTGATAAATGGCATAAACAATTTCGAAAGTTAACAGTTATTTTATTAAACTCTCAGAATTACAACAAATATTTAGCTAAATTGATTACAATTGATTAAACTGATTGGTTACAATGAGGATAGTAGTACTTGAACTTGGAAAATACCAATCGATCAATTTTTTTCTTGATTTTGTCTTAACGAAGTGTTGTATAACTTCTAAATCGAGCGATTCAGGTGTCTCGCTTTCAATCTTTTTACTAGACTCTAATGAAGATAATCTCTCAACTCTCGTAGTTGAACTCAACACATGTTTAATGGGTTTTAATACAGAAATGATCTTTCAGATTCGCAGTTAGCCTAGCCATTGTAATCGTCAAAAGCAGACGATAAGCAATGTGTATATTCCGAAATACATCAATCATTTTACAGTCAATAATCCAGTTTAATACTTTGAGCGGACAAATCTTTTTATGATTTTGGATTGAGGACAGTTGTTATTTTTTGTTTCCTTTTTTACAAATTTATTATCTTCAAAAGGTTTTTGTGAGTTAGGGCTGGATGGTGGCTCTCTGACAGCTGCTGCAGTGCTGCAGCATACCCTAGCGTTATGGATAATCGTCCACTGCTCTTACCACTTGTTTTTGGTGAATCCAATTTCAAAAACAGTGAGGGCGAATGGGGTAAAGGATTGACATCCAGTCTGAGTTTTACGAAAATCGGTTGAGGCATTCAAAAATTATTGTGAGGCGACCTACAAATAGATAAAGACAGAGAAAGACAGACAGACAGCATTGTAATAAAAGTTGGTAGGAAAAGGTTAAACATGTTCAACATTTTTGAGCGTTAATAAGGAAAACGCGTTTATTGTCGAATGGTTATTGTTTGAGAGCTTGATAACGGCGATTAGTGGCGCAACTAAGAGCTGCTCCTGGTGATGGGGAGATGAGACTAGCTTGAAGGCTGGATTCCCCATTTTCCTCAGGATTCTTCCCATATAATTTTATCAGTATATTGTTTCCATTCGTTAGATCTCAGTTTTTTAGTAAACCGACTTGAAGTGTGCTGAAAATACTTTCGTTTTTTATTACCAGATGCTGTTGTGATTGTCATAATTGAGAAACCCAACTTAATATTTTTAAATTTAGAAATATTGTGTAATAACTTTCATTTTTACAATAGTTTATAAGCCTTATTTTAACATACATGCAACTGGTGTAGAAACAGCCCTACGTTAAATTATTATGTAATTTTGCTGAAATTTTTAATAGCTCTGGGGAGGGATTGATCCCCACTAGGGACATATTTACGGGGGGGGGCGAACGGGACTTGACCCCCTCCAGAGGGTAGAAAAAGTTGACGAATTTTGTTAATCTCTTAATTTTTAGGGTGTGTTTTTATATTTTATTCACCTGTGTAGGCTAATATAGTAATAGCTCTCTTTGAAATATACAAACATGTTTATTACACAGCATTAAGGTATACGTGTGAAATATAGGAAAATCAATCAATAAGCATCTTTTAACAATTTTCAATAACGCGTATTTTTATTTTGTTATTACCGTTTTATTTAATGCGACTGATTTCACGCGTTTTTCAGCCACTTTAAAAATGTTGATTGGTTTTAACTTGTTTTTCTTTTGTGTATGAAGCCGACCCGACCTTGGAACCTCCCCCAAGCCAAATTCTAGATACGTCACTGCCCCCCCCCCCCCAAGTTACGTCACGTCCTGTAGGAGGCAATTAGCGGTTCAGCGCACTAACCTACGTCAAAGTGTGACTTAACGGAAACTACGTACTAACAGAATTAACCTGGGTGGGAAGCCGGAAGCAGGTGAGTACGTTCTGAACGTCGTCGTCATCTATTCATTTGGATTAGTTAAACGAAGAATGTTGCTGTTAGTTACAGTAGTTTATATCGGAAAGACGAGAGGGTCACGACCCGTTACTAATGCGTGTAGTAAGAAGTTGGCAACAGTGCGTGCGGGACACTTTCACTCGATCATTATGGATGTGGTACGACAGGTGTGACGCAGGTCAGCGGGTTATCAGCTGATGGAATGCTGCTGCTGTTGCTGGCTGGTCGTTGGACCCGCGGCTCTACCTGCCGTACCGCGGCTCCACTCCCCCGCCATTGTTTGCAGAACATAAATTTTTTCTCATTTATTAATTAGCAGTTACAAACTACAGTATCCTGTTAGTTTATATGATATTTAACTGGTAAGCTCTCCGAGCTGGAGAACTGTTTCACTAGTTTGAACTAAATACATTTGTTATTAGATAAATCGTATTAATAAATTGCAGTTTTATTAAAGCTGAGGGTACAGTTCTTCGTATGTACGATTAACCGAGAAACATCAGAAGGACCATACTTAAACGATACAATAATAACTACAGAATTTCTGTACCTAAAAAAATAAAAAAAGTAAAATAACAATTGTAAAGTAGACTATCATTACTAGTTATTATTATTCTGAATACAATAAACACAGAGGCGTATTTATGGAGTGCGAACAGGACCCCCCCCCCCACCGAGTGTCGAATAAGTTGACGAATTTTGTTCATCTCTTAATGTGTACGCTCTTTTATAATATACAAACAGGTTTATTACACAGCATCAGCGTATACGTTACGTTTAAAATATGTAATATAGGAAAATCAATTCAGTCAGTATCTTGTAAACAGTCTTTCAATAGCGCGTATTTTTATTATGTTGTTACTGTTTACTTTCATTAGACTGATTTCAGCCATTATAAAGATAGTAATGTTGATTAGTCTTGTTTTCCTCTTTTGTATGAAGACCCCCACCGCCCACGGATCCCCAAGGCCAAATTCTAAAACGTTGACTTGCAAGTTGTGGTCCGTGATGCCGCTTCAGTCTTTTAACACTACGTTCGGAGTAAACATTTTCTTTAATCTGACACCGCATTGATTTTATATATTTGTTAAAACGCTTTTTTGAAGCCCTTGGTATCTTAAAAGTTTTAATTTAACAAAACTGAACACTGTTTTCTGTGTTTTGATTAAAATTCTGTGTAATTTGATACACCATTTGATTTTTTGCTATTTTTAAAATGTTGGTACACTTTTCTGACTCTGGTGTCCCATATTTTTAAAATTTCCAAACCTGAAAATTGTATTCAGGTAAACTTTTCTTTAATTTGATACCCCACATGGCGTTTATTTTTTAAATTTGTGGCATTGGTGTCTTAGAATTTTAAATTCACAAAACTGAGTATTAAATTCATATTATGGTTAAAATTATTTATTATCCCATTTGGTTTTTTTTGCGACTTCTAAATAAATTTTTGATACCTTACATTTTTGCCCCCTCCCTGCTCACTTGGGGGGGGGGGGTAGATAATCTCGGAAACAGTATAAGACTCTGTAGTCAATGATGTGGAAACGCGTGCGAAGTTTCACGAAAATCGTATAATGCAATCAAAAGTTATCATGAAACATACCTTAAATAGACAGACACATATGCCCAAGAGAGACAGACATACGCCCAGCGGTTGAAATATAACCGAGACCTAGCTTTACTCTTCCAATTACGTTGACAATAATTCATTTAGCCATGTGAAGGAGACACGTAATGGCAATGGCATCTCACCTTAATTTAAATTGAAGTGGGTAATAAGGAGCAATACCTGGACGTGGAATGTCAGACAAGTAGTGTCAGAATAGAAATTAATATTTGCCATACTATTCACTAGAATTTATAAATAGGTCTACCGTAAAGCAGCCAGATCTATTTTTTGAGCGCGCAATTTTCTCATTTTTTGATTAGCAGTCTGAAAATACAATTCTAAAAAAGTCCCTTTCCTGACGTGCCGTATTGTTCTCAGCCTTTCGCCTTTCTACTTTGCTTTATCAAAGTATTTTTTGACTACCTTAAGCAAGTATAGTTCAATGGATGTTATTAATTTATTAATTATATTTAAACTTAGACGGCTGTGAATCGAAATGGAAATGACTAAATGTGTCGTTAATTATCCAGAAGTTATAATTTAGAAAATGTTTCAACAATTATCGATCTTATACTTAATAAAACTGTCGATTTTGCGCCATTTTCTCCTCGTTAGCTGCGATAGTTTCCGGACAATTATAGTAACGAAACTTCTTCCAAGATATGAATTAATAAAATTATAAAATCTTACATAATACAGATAAATCGATTAAAAAGAACTAGAACGTTTTTGATTCGCTTTATACGCTTTTGTGATCGCTGTCGAAGAAAATAGTTTTATAATCGACAGAAAGTTGAATTTAAAATAGGCGCAACGATCATTTTAAACGGTGAAATTATACAGTGTGATTATGGTATCGATATTTTTCGGCGGTCGCAGTATCGTTGCAAACGCAGTTGAATATTCGCTGGTGAGATAATTGTTGTCTGGGCGTGAGCGATGCTGACATTTCAGGTGTTTAGATTGGTACCGTGTCTGCGACCTGCGATAGGTGTGGCGCAACAATTGTTTACCAGCAACTGTTATTACAGTCGTTTATTTCAAATTACAGTTCACAGTATTGGCAGTAAATTGAGCCACTTGGCAGGTTATGTATTGGCGTGGTTTGTTTTCTATGAACCCTTTGATTTGACTTACTTAGTCAGTGCTTACGTCTCTATTAGTTAGGCCTACTGATTCAGTGGCGTAACTAGCTAACTGTTCCTAGGGGAGGGGGGATGAGAGTAGCTCCTGATGACGGACCCCGTTTCCCTCAGGGTAAATAAGCATATATTTTTATAAATTCTTTGCGACTCAAAGTTTATTCAGTAAACTAACGTGAAGTATAAGAATTGAAAAGAATACGGAAAACCGCTGATTCCAAATATTCTATCGTGTTTAATTTATATCAGATTTAAAATTCAGTATATCTTATGTCGATAGGAATCACTGTTATTCTAAATTTTTGATCTTAATAAGTCCTGGGAAAACGACTCTTTCTGAAGATGTCTTGTGAAAAACCAGGTTTTATCACTCTTTCTCACTTTAATTTGAACATCCATACACAGAACGTCAAGAGCTACTGGTCAAAAATGAAAAAAAAAACATTAGGCGACGGGTAGGAAGGATGCCGGTGAGTTCCTTTTGAAGGAAGTCGCAGTCTGTGTAACAATGTTACATGAACAAAATTAAATTTCTCTTATCACAAAATGAAATAAGTTAATTATTTTAGTGTTAAATTAGGCCTATAAATGAATAATAATCATCATTCAGCATGTATTATTATTATTATTACATAACGGCAATACTATCATTAATATTTTACATAATCTTATATAATCGTTGCGCTGTTATCATTATATATAATAATCAAATAAATGTTTTTGTACCAACTAAAGTTACATTCAACGGACTGAAATGCCACTCAATCCGCTGGATGGGGCCGCCTCAGTAACTCTAGTGTAAAACCCCTCTTAACAATAGATGCACCGTTTTAGTGGCCATAAAAATAACCTTTCTTGAAGCCAAGGGTAAAAACAGGTAAGCGGACGCTGACGTCCCCGTCCAGTACCGACAACCCGTGTTTTAATTTCAAAACATTTTGGTAGTAATTAACTTATTCCTTAAATCTTGTTTACTGATGTTCGTGAAAAGAGTCAGTTACGATAAGGACTCTTTCACACGGTAAACCAGTCTGCGGCAGACGTCTGCCATAGTAGGCTCACGCGAGCCTGCTCTCGGTACGCTGTCCCTGTGTGCCTCGCACCAAAATTCCAGCCTCAATTTAGTCATTGAAGAGTAAACACTCTAATTCAGCATATTTTTTTAATTGTTTATATACAGTATTTCAAAATTTTTAATGAACAGGAAGAAGTAGTTGCAATATTGGCTCTAGCGTTAATTGAAAATAAGAAAAAGAAGAAACGAAGTAACAAGAAACAGAAAAATGTATCACGAACTGAGAAATGACAATGGAAAGTTTTTAAATTATTTTCGTATGTCGATTTCTTCTGTCGATGAATTGCATAGTTTGTTGAAGAATAACAGTCAAAAACAGAACACCAACATGAGGAATTCCGTTGCAACAGTTGAAAAGTTAGCAGTTAAAATGTATTCACTTTAAATTTACAATAGACTACACATTGTTTTTTTATTCAGTTAGTATTTTTAATAGTAAAATTTTTAAGTACAATTAATAAGACAAAACTGCAGTGACTATCCTACTAACCTAATGCAATTTTATTTTTCTTGACATTTCTTCGTAATCTTTGTAGCCAATTAAAAATATTTCGTTCCAGGACTGTTGTTTTCTTATTTTATTACTATTATCTTTTTAAAAACAATCCCATATAGCTGTACGATTGCGAATTTCTTTAATAAAGGATTCGACATCGAAAGTATGAATGACTTTTTCCAGTCGGAAGAGGCAGACGTCTGCTCGTGTGAAAAGGTTCTAAGGATTTGCACTTGCTAACTAGCAACTGGCGTGCCCGACGAGTTGAATTCAACTGTCGGGGAGAGAACGAGCCGGCAGACGTCTGTCTCTTGTTGGTTCACTCGCACGCTCGTGTGAATAGCTGTGCATTACATCAATGGGATTTCAGTCCCTAGCAGACATGTGCTACAGATGTCTGCCTCGTGTGTAAGGGCTCTAACGGTAGCGGGTTCTTAGAAAAATCCGTGATCTGCCGGTGTTTGTGTGTGTGGACGGGGGAGTTACTGGACCTGTAACCTGTAATGTAAAAGACACCTGCTGAAGTGTTGAGAGACAGAAGAATGTATACTTTGTCATAGAGAGAGTAAATTTGGGAGATGTTTGTATTTGTGTGGCTTGTGGGGATGCAACGCTACAATTAACATTTTTGGGCACCACTATGTGTCATGAAGATCCCCCCCCCATGTATTGTGTGCAGCGTTCCTATGGGGCGAGCACTAACAACGTAGAAATAGGTTGCGTGCTCACAAAAATGTTCACATTGTTTTTGTTTAAAAATTGTACGTCGTCGATTTCACTTCGCGTCGCCAGTTAGCTAAAATCGTTGTCACTTCAATGTGAATTCTAACCGAAACCAATTTTATTAAAATAAAAAAAAACTTGTCTTCATAGTGTGAATAGATGGCATTTTAAGCAGAGCGTTCCTGCTTTCCCTTCTGAGATATTCTCTAGTTTAGTTGCACGACGTGTTTTGTAAAATGTTTCCCGTTTCAAGGAATGTTTAGTCTTTCAATTTATTCCAAATCGCTCGTTCTTTTTGGGTTGAAGTTGTTTACCATTATTTCCGTCCGGCTGTGTTCTTTGAAAGTATTTATATTGACGATGTAGTAAGGAAATGGAAACGTGTAGTGGATCATGAGACAGATACTGTATTTGAATGTGCTGACGACTTGCTTGTACTTCAAAGTACAGAATCTGATTTGCAAAAATCTGTTTTTGGGAAACTTCATCCGATTTGCAGACAATACAATATGAAAATCTGCACTACATAAACAAAGGTAATGCCATTTCGAAGCAAGGAGCCAATAAGAGCGAAAATAATTGCAGAACAGATGAAATTGCAGAACAGGTGAGGCATTTTAACTATTTAGGGAATGATATTGGCTATGATAAGAATTGTGATACAGATGTTGGGTGATTGAGATAATCAGCCGTATTTTCAGTAACAAGGTACGTCGAGATACAAAATTAAAGATCTACAAAGTTATGGCAGTCATTGTACTGTCCTGTGGACAACAGCCAACCAACAAGACGGTATCCTCGCTGTCGTCGTCAGCAGCGTCAAGGATTAAACCAAAAAACGCCTGTTCCGCGTTCACGAAAACTGACACGACGAGGTCGACCAATACTCCTCCTAGTGAAGGCTAGCTTGGGAATTCTTTTATCATCCGTCTTATCCAAATGTTGATGCCATTGGACACCATTTAACTGTTAGAGATTTTCTACACCTTTGCAGATTAGCTACATTGCCTGTTGCCTGTTCAAAGGCAACCTTTCCAGCTTCACTCGTAGACTTTTCGTGGTCGGATAATAACGCGTTTTTAGGTTGACAACCACGTTTTATTGGTATCGTTATGAACAGCAAACGTTTCGCCCGTTCTGTAATGTGGCTTCGTGAGTAATTAAGCTGAGAGTCAACAAGAGAGTTTAACGTTTCTTGCTTCTCGTAAAGTGAGATGCTGACTTATTTATGCACCCCTCCAGTGGCCGGATCCATTTTACAATATACACAATACATTATAACAACGCATATACAGTTAAAATAATAGTAATTTTGTTTTACTGAGGGGGACGTTCTTTATACACCTTCGGGGAACTCTTTCAACCCTGTTGTGCGCGACTTACACCCATTAAAAAAAATCCACCTTATATCACTTTTTACTTCCATGTTCCATAAGGAAATGGAAGTATGGTGGTGGCGAAAAATATCATGTTTGAGATAAGGGCTGATTCTGATTGTATAACCCTCAAAACATGAAGAAAATTCATTTTTTGAAAAGTGTCTGTATGTAGAATTTTTTCTATACAACTGCCGCAAATTCAAACAGAATCTAAATAATTTTTTGCATGCATGCCTGAATTGTAGAGGACTCAATGTCTACTGATTTTGGTGAGGATCGGTTAAGGGGAAGGGATAGTTTACCTGCAACGTTTTATGTTTTAACGAGAGTAATTTTTTCTATGACGAACGATAACTGCCGTAAATTAAATCAGGATCAAATAATTTTTTGCAAATGTTCCTGAGTTGTAGAGGACTCAAGGCTTATTGATTTTGGTAAAGATCGGTTAAGAGGAAAGGGTAGTTTACCTGCAACGTTTTATGTTTTAACAAGAGTAAAGTACTTAATTTTGATAAATAAAGTATCCTGAAAAGAAGGTCATAATAATCCAGTGTAGAAACGTAGATGAAATATCTATAAGTGAAGAGGCTAGTTGAAGGGGGTGGGGGTAATTTTCTATAAATGAAAATGATAGTTAAAGGGGGAGGGGATAATATTTTTTATGTGTACTACTACGTTATCGGCAACAAAGAAGTAGTTTGTTGTTAAAATTCTTACCTGTGCTGTCTGACTGGGGTCCAATGTTTTCAAGAAGTAGAAAGAAGTAGTTTCTATGGAAATATTTCATTTCTAAAATGATTTTTAAATATTAATCTTAGAACTGGAAGTCATGTATGGTTCTCCATACCAATAATTTTTGTACTGCATTGGGGCAATGCGTATCGTGGCTCTGTTGGGCTCCTCCTTAGCTCATCTTACTTCAGGGAGCTCCATTGATTGGGCTCTAGACCGTTCCGACTACGTACGGATTGTCTGACCATTGTTTCCAGGGGTCAGTCACGATCCTACCAGCTGGTCTGTATTTCAGCGCTTGTTTAGGAATACGCGAGTCTACAACTCGAGACTTCCAATCTTACCTGTATGTCTTTATTCCACCAGCTGATGATACCTTGGCGTCTTTCCTTGTACCTTCATTCCGAAGATAGTCCCTTAAATTACAGTCCCTAACGTAAGCTCTTATAAGTTTCATTTCAGAGACTTGTATTGTAGAAATATCTTTCTGCAGGAGACCCCGTGTTTCGCTGCCATACATTAAAGTCGGCACTGACATGACCTTGTAAAACTTCAGCACTGTTTCCCTCTGTTTTGTTCTTTAATAGTCGTCTGATTGTTCCACAGGCATAATTAAATTTATTTAATTTTCTCTCAATATCTTGATTCTTTGTATATGAAATATCACAACCGAAATATTTAAAATGTAATACCCGCTCCGAAACTTTATTATCAACTACAATTTTTGTCCTTTCAGGGTTCTTCACAGAGAAGGCCTTTGTAGAGATTTTATAATTATATTTCTGGCAGATTGTATTCAGTGTATAAACGATTCAATGAAATAATTTAGACAACAGTCATGATCAGCGGATTATTATATGTCAGAAGAATTTATATTTCTGATAAAATGTGAATTTCTAGCTGTGACAGACCGGTTTGATTCAGTTCAAGTGTGAAGATCGTTAGCAGAGAATCTGTTTTGAATGGTTTTGATGGCTGTAGTTTAGTAGCTTCGGCAACAAATTATATTGACCCTGGGACACAATCTGTACCCTTGTTGTATCTAATTAGGGGGGTGCACGTTGCACCCGGAGGGAAACGTGTTACATATGTTTGATTATTGTACCAACGTCGTAAACGAAGACGCCAAGCCGAGGCAAATAAAACAGGTAAAACCAGTACTACTGGGAACCGAAGAAGGAAATAAAAACCAGTATATTGACCCAGCCTGGCGCGAGTGTTTGGTGCCGCGGTGCGTTATTGTAATGTCGTGTTGATTGTGACAAATACTCATACTGTTTGTATGCAGACTAATGAGACTGAAAGTTAGTTGCAGTAGCATTAAAAAAACATCTGAAGAATATATATAAAACAATTTTATTAAAATTAAGATCCGGACTATTGGGCCGTGGTGTACTATAATGATGGATGTTGGTATCAAACGTTTCGGGCTCACCTCTGGAGTATTGGGCCGTGGTGTACTATAATGATGGATGTTGGTATCAAACGTTTCGGGCTCACCTCTGGAGTATTGGGCCGTGGTGTACTATAATGATGGATGTTGGTATCAAACGTTTCGGGCTCACCTCTGGAGTATTGGGCCGTGGTGTACTATAATGATGGATGTTGGTATCAAACGTTTCGGGCTCACCTCTGGAGTATTGGGCCGTGGTGTACTATAATGATGGATGTTGGTATCAAACGTTTCGGGCTCACCTCTGGAGTATTGGGCCGTGGTGTACTATAATGATGGATGTTGGTATCAAACGTTTCGGGCTCACCTCTGGAGTATTGG
The DNA here is from genome assembly GCA_034769895.1 of Magicicada septendecula. Lineage (NCBI taxonomy): Eukaryota > Metazoa > Arthropoda > Insecta > Hemiptera > Cicadidae > Magicicada > Magicicada septendecula. Next base: position 2,897,594 of record CM068375.1, read on the forward strand.
GCCGTGGTGTACTATAATGATGGATGTTGGTATCAAACGTTTCGGGCTCACCTCTGGAGGCCATCTTCAGTGAAAACGGTTTTAAAAATAGAACTGACACGGTATTCGTCAGTGAAACCACGGTACTGTGGCAAAGTCAAAAGGCTTTAAAACAGTTTCCACTGAAGATGGCCTCCAAAGGTGAGACCGAAACGTCTGATACCAACATCCGTCATTATAGTAGATCACGGCCCAATAGCCTGGATCTTAATTTTAATAATTATGACGCCGGCCGTGAAAGCCTCCGAAATAGGAGAACTATTTTATTTATCTACGTGTATTTATTTTTTTTATACATGTATTAAGGAGTCATTTTTTATGTGACTGTTAATGACGATAGGGAGACTACAAGAAGGATACTTCAGGCCAGGCAAACGGTTGGATGCCTCAGTGGAATTTGGTGGAGTAAGGACATTCGTAAAATGAGAAAATATAACGTTTATGATCGATTTGGGAAGGCCTTTGGGAGGCCTTCAGTAAGTGTAGCTTACTGTGTGGAGCAGAAACGTGGCGCGTCAAAGAACAAAACAAAAAGAACTTAGAGCCAGTGACAATGGATGTGCTCCGGGGATCCCTAAGAATTTCTAGACTGGACAGAATTTCAAATCAAAAATTTAGACGAAAAATGAGGATAGAAGGAACTTTGTTTCGGGATATTGAAAGGAACCAGTTTATTTGGTACGGCGAAGTCCACAGGATGGGGGCTGAGAGACTCACAAAGAAGGTGATGTAGTGGATTCCCCTCTATCGTCAGAAGCGGAGAAGATCAAGACAATCCTGGAAGCAAGGCATATTAAGAAGCACGGGTGCAAAAGATCTCCGGGGTGGAACGTGGTATCGTGTGTCGAGTGGATGTTAGGCATCGGACATCGTTGGAGGACGTTTTGAAACCTATATATTGTCACAAGACAAATGGCTCCAATCGTACGTCGTATCATATTTGTGGCCCTGAAAAGGCGGTTGGTCGAGGACGGCTGGTGTTGCTGCGCCGCAGTCCTCTTCACTCGGCACCGGGATGTGAAGCCCGCTGCCGTCCCAATCGACCTGCATGTTCTCTTCTTTCTTCTCCATTTTCTGTTCTTCCCTTCTTCCTTTTTTGATCTTGCTTCCTTCGCGTCGCGCCGGTCGGACAGGAGGAGACCGGAAGCGGTGGAGATGGATGCCGTGAGATCTGCTAGAAAACCACGACCGACCAGAGTTCGAAATGATACCATCAGAAGTGTTATGGGGACTGAGGAAACCATAACACACACTAAAGATATGGTAATGGCACGTTCGGCGAATGGCTGGTGTTAGACTTCCGAAAGTAGTTTGGAAATGGAGGCTACCCAGAAGAAGGAAAAAAGGACGACTCAGAAGAACGTGGGACTACATAATCAGAAGGGAGATAGGATTGCTCGAAGAGGGAGCCTTAAACAGAGAGGCTTGGCCATCAAGTTTGGAGGTCGGAAGGCGTAACAGAAGAGAGAGTGAGAGAAATAGCGAGAGGGGGGAAATAGATAGACAGACAGACAGAGGGCCCGCGTGTGTGTTGCCATTAAATGATATCAGTGAAATCGTAAGGTCAAAGCTCTTCTTCATCGGTCTTTGTATGTTGGTAGTAACTGTGTTATACTTTTTGCAAAAATATTACTTTGATTTACTTTGTGGAACAACGTTTGTTAAATTAGTTTCACAGAGGAGGAGAATTATTTGCTGAATTTGTTACCGTTGTCAGACCGCACACGATACGATGTCTGTGTGTGTGCATGCCTACGAAATGTTTCGTGTTTCACCACAGTTACGGGGGCAACGCTATCGTGTTGAAACGTTATTGTTCAAGTAAGTCGGAGGAGAGGAAGTCAATTAGCGAAATGGACGGACGTCTTCGTGCGCGGGCCAGACACAGGCGTCGACTGTTGTTAAACTTTTAATTACGTGGCACGCCAACTCCAAATAAATAAGCTATGAAAATAGTTTTTACATTAAACAAAGAAGGCGATTGTTTGTTTGTTCAACCTAACAAGACGTTTCCTCAGATAAATGAACGCTTGCCGTGTGGTCTAGTTAGATACATATTTATTTATTATTTAGCACGATTTCTGTTTCTCACTGCCTTCTCTGTTCATTTTGCCTGTTTTTTCTCTGTGCATTCGCACAGTCTCTTTCGTTTTTCTATTATGCTATTACCACTATTATTATTATTGCTGTTGTTCTTCATATTGTTATTATTCTGTTTATTGGCGTGAATTGTGTTTGATAGGGTGAGAGAAGACAGGCTTAATGAGTATTTTGGAAAGTGTGTAATAGTTTGCAGTGAGACGACACTGATAACATTACAACTTTCATGCCAGGGTCAGTTTCAGTAAAATTATCTTCCGGACTGTTGAGTTGTGGTCCTCTTGTTAAAACACCAGACATTTCGGTTGCAGTTGCGGTAGTTATCTTCACAGGTCATTGCTTTGCTTGAGCGGGCTTTCTTTGCACCATCTGAGTCGAGCACATTGGCTGCCAGAAAATAAGTTAGCGTTGGTACAATCGACGGGTTACCTAATCCAGGAAGGGAGACCGCCAACGCAATTATCCGCTGACACGGAACTGGATGCCGGGGGATGAAGGAGACTTATATTAGGGGCACTGTTGCTGGAACCCATTCACACAATACATCCCAGCTGTCTCATGGGCAGTAAGCAGACTCCGTGAGGCCTCGGACGCTCTCCGCGTGGCAGAGACCCTCCTTGCCGGTGATCAGGGCATCGACGACAATCAGCGTGCTAGGAACAAGCATACTTAGGATGGGAGGACAGTTCTCAAAGGCCAATTCTGGTACTAATAACAGAAGTTAAGCACGAGGATGGCTTTATGGTGGGTCATCAAGAATCGCTCCAGGGCGTTTGACCCGGATCAGGGGATGGAGGTTCTGTGGCGCTGATGGTCCTTAAGTAAGAGAAGGATGAGGTCGCAGCTGCAGCACTGGTCATTATTAACCGTCGCATTTATATAGACTTCTGCGGAGGGTAGTTATTTATTTGGGCAAGAACACGACCCTAACCCGTTGCTCGCTTGTCCCACCAACGGAGATAGATATTATATTCAAGGTAATCAGATAGCCTACTAGGTCTTATTCAGCTTCAAGCTCTCATCCTTCCTATTGAGGCTGTACATCTCGATCGCTTCCCGGTGTAGTCGCGTAAGGTAGTGCAACGTAGAGGACAGGATACCTCACCGCGTCATTGGTCAGAAAATGCTCCGCAAGCTCCCGACCTCTTCGACTGCCCCTCTGTTCAGCAGTGCGCATCCTGTTGTGCCCCGATGTATATACGTGAGCACGAACACGGAGCTGAGACACGGGCAGTTTCAAGGCAAGATGATAGGAAGATACGGTCAATAGAGATGAGGTACCTTAAGGGTACCTCCCAGGCTCTACACTTTTAGACGGGAAAAAGAACGTTGACATAAGAAAAGAATTAAGTGCAGTTTCCGATATTTGATGTGGCGTCTAAAACGAATTGATGTAGCCATATGCGAATGCATAGAGGCTAATTCATTTGATGCGGTTAATAAGTCAGATACCTGGGTAACATGATTAATTAATGAAGGGTCTATAAACACGACAATACATGACAGGATACAAATAGAAAATAGGGCATATTATGCAAACAGTAGACTATTGACAAGGAAACTCATTAGTCGTAACACAAAAATAAAAATATATAAGACACTTATCAGACCGGTTGTTACTTATGGAGGCGAGACATGGACATTAACACAAAAGGAACGCTAAGAAGGGTTGAAAGAAAGATCGCAAGACGTGTTTATGGCCCGGTTACAGAAGACGACGAATGGAGAATAAGAAACAAGCAGGATGAGCTATTGAAGCATAATGGCATTGTAAGACTCGCAAAGGCCCGACGACAACAATGGTCAGGTCACCTAGAGTGGATGGATGATCAGCGTATACCAAAGGAAATCCTGAGAGCGCAAGCCTGTAAAAGCAGAAAGAGAGGTCAGCCTAGGTTAAGATGGTCGGATGATGTGCTAGAAGATGTAAGAAGAATGGATGTGAGGGATTATACCGAGATGGCAATGGATAGGAGACATTGGAGAAGATTGGTTTGTGAAGCCAGGGCTCGTGTTCGGCTGTAGCGCAAAAGAAGGTCTGCGAAGAACGCTGTAGAAAGTACTACCAGCGGCAGCACTAGGATATAGGCCTGAAGGAATACGAGATGTAGGTAGGGTGAGGAAAATGCGGGTACCGAAACAGGCCTAATCATTAGAAGAAGTAGGAGAAGGAAAAGGAGAAGTAGAAAGATTTGGCCACAAGAACACTATGTGCGCCTCTTCCCTCTGAAATCGTTATTGTCAGTAAGCTGTGTATAGTTACCAATGTTCATGTGTATTGGCTTCTGCTACAAGAGTGGTACCGTGCGCGCGGTCGTTAAACTGTTTGCTCGCAGGTGTTGTAATGATCACTTTGTATAGATGATGTTGTTGCTGACACGATGCTGCTGCTGCTGGTGGCCGTCCTTTGTATTGATACAGGAAGTTATTCGTAGCGTCGTCAATAGCTTAGACGTTTTCTCTCGGCCGCTCTCGATGCGTACGCTGCGGAATGTGTGTGTGTGTGTTTGTCGATCGGCAGGCACGCACCACACACACACACACACACACACAGATGGTCGCGATACATCGTCAGCGTTAAACGTGTGGGGACAGTTTGTTCCGGTTTCGTGCGTTTCAAAAAATTGAACGAGATTTAAGCTTTCTATCACCATCGGCCCGTTTTGCATTTAGACCAGTTGTTTTAAAAGACTAAATCCAACTGTTGGTTCAGCTATAGTTTCTATCACAGATACCGACGACGAAATACAAATCCAAGACATTCCAAAGCTCCCGTCCCTTAATGCATAAGCTTGTACTAGGATGGAAAGCAAAATACAAGTCAGTACCTTCAGAATCCTCCATGCCTTTAGGATACGCTGTGAAGCTTATCCTACCGTGGCAAAGTTGATGTTGAGAAACTCTCTCTCTCTCTCTCTCTCTCTCTCTCTCTCTCTCTCTCTCGCAATGTAAGTCCACAGTCCAGTATCCCCTTTCCATGGCTCGTGATGTAGTATCCCACACTTCAGCACCATGTGTTACAATACTTTCTGCTGTTGCCTTCTATATTTTGATTTTTGTTTCAGGTACTTTCATTTTTAGTCTTTCTTGTATATTTAGTTGATTCGTCCATAAAGTGGAATGTACCTGTCTCGTCACTTGTTTCCCTTGTTGTAAACGTTTTATTTTCTGCTACACTTAGGCCGTATTTGGTAACCGAGACACCAAGATATCTGTATGAATCGACTCCCTTCACAATCCCCCGTGCCAATAATACGTCTTAGCAGTATTTCTCACGACAACAGCTTATATTTAATCTTATTTGTAAAAGTAGATAAATTTAATTGCGCGGCGCAATAAAAAGTACGTTTAAGAGTAAATTAAAGTAGAACACGATGTTAAAGTTCTATGAAGTTATTGTTATTGCTGTGCCCCGTGGTCTGTGTGAAAGACCCTAAATACTTGTAGTGAAGTGCAGTCGGCTGAGATGGGGTTTGTGTGTCCAGTTCTGGGGGTAACAAGAAGTGATACACTTCAAAACGAGGCGATCAGGGAGAGCCTTGGAATGTATCATTAAAAAAAAATAATTGAAGAATATAGTGAAGGATGCAGGACGACATGTTAAGAATGGACACGGACGCTTTCCAAAACGAATTCTTCTTTGTACGCAAAGAGGAACAACAGAATTATTGGCAGACTGAAAAGAAGAAGATGGGGGGTCGATCAGTGGCTTTTGCTTTTACTTTTTGGATTTTTTGTTTTGTTTCAGTGATTATCGTTTGTGTTTAAAGATTTGTGAATTATTTTTATTCCAATCAAGAGAATGAAGGAGATAGCGAATAAAGGCGAATGATCTAAATCGATTCACAATCGCCACAGGCGGAAAGTGTTTAAATTCTCGGCAAGCATCTGGGTAGACGTCTTAGGCCTCATTTATACTTCCAGGTGGCAGGCGACGGGTGGCAAGTGGTGGGCGATGGGTGACGTCACCCGCAGCTGTGGTACATTGTTTGAGAATAGGTTTGTTTATAATTCTGCGAAGTGACATGTGACTCCTCGGTTACGCGACGTCTCCCGCGCTTTTTGGCATTTGCGTGTGTTCTCTCGTGTCGAAATAACGACGTGCAGACAAGGCCTGCTTTTTGAATGATGCAGACCCGAATCACAAAAACATGGATGTGGTGGAGAAAATTTGGAAGGAAATAACACAGTTCATGAATAAAGGTGAATAAATTGTTTTACAGAAATTAATAAAGTTAGATTCATTATTACATATTATGTACTCTAAATACACAATTCTAGGAACATTCTGTACTTATTAAAATATTTTTAATAAACAGATATTGTAGCTGTAAGCTAATATCCGTAATATCACGGAGTTAGGTGAGCTTACCCTATACAAATATTATCTACAAATTATTGGATATATCCCTGTCTGTTAATTGTGTGTAATTCATGAAAAATCCATTGTTTAAGAAAGTACGACATTTGTTTAAGAACATAAAATACATATTATGCGAAAAGATATTGGTTGTTTTATTGCTGATTACAAGGGCTAAGAAATATACGATTCTATTTAATTTATTACTTAATTGTTATTTAAATTATTTTAATTTAGCTAAGAGTTACGTAAAGCTTTTCAGAAGGAGTAATTGGTAATTTACAAGTTCTTTTCCGCCTCACTTTTCCTTCCACCTTTGCTAAAATGAAGTCGAAAGTATCAGTAGACATTCTCATCTGTTGGGAAAACTCGATTGGTGTTGTCTCAAGTCGAAATACAGATGGTGAAATTTACCAAATGCTTCACGCAACCCATTGATCAGATGGACACGATATTTCCTGCTCCTATCCTCCACTTCATTATCATCTTCTAGCATGAGAAACATTTGACGTGTCCACACGACATCTCTTGTGTAGTGGCTCGACCGTAGCCTGAAGTATAAATAATGCTGCACCACCTGACGCCTACGTCTGTACCACCTACCACCTGCCACCCGTCGCGTCGCCTGTCTCCTGGAAGTATAAATGAGGCCTTAAACAGCTTCGGCTTACTTTTAAAACATATCTGTCGGTTGCTAGGAAGGAGCCCATAGATTTGTCTGTACAATAAACTCTTCCTCTGTAAGACCATTCTGACATAGGCATTCAACTATGAGGGAGAGAGCACATAACTCAAACAAAGAGACCCTGCAGCGTTTCCAGAACATGTTACTCAGGAAGAGTGCGCGCGTCCACCACTAACTTCCGCTCGTGTTTACATCAGTTAATTCGTCCGTCTTGAATTTTCTCTTGCGTTTAATTTCGTTGTTAGCTATAGTGAAACTAATAAACCCGTGTGTATTTATTAAGGAGAAAACCCTCGTTTTTCTATTCAACAGAAAGGGGCCTCTTTTTGTTTGTTTGTTGGCTTTATCGTCGTGATAGCGTCCAATTTTCTGGGCCGTAAAGCAGAGCAATCGTAACCGTTTCTTGCTCCAGCTTACCCCGCCATTATGTTTTCGGATAAAATAGTTTTGTTCCTTACCTTTTAAAATAGCACTTTGTTTTCTCTCGACGAAAGACGCAGCGTTCGGTTTGACTGTGTAGGGTCTTAAACTGTGCGCTCGTTCAGCCGTGTAGGATTGTAGACAGGGTGATTGTTGACAAAGTTTTTTTACGCCTTATGAGAGTAAACTGTGCTCGTTATTCTCAACCGGGGTACGGGTCCGCGGAATAAAGTTAAATTGATAATAAAATTATCGCCTACAGCTTTTAAAATAATTATTATAATTAGCCTAGCCCGTATAGCCAATATAAACGTTATTAAATACGTAATCCGTGTGACGGAGAGCGCCTGACAAAGGTCTCATGCGTGAGTCTTCCAGAACTACCGTATTTTTTCTGTGAGACTGGAACCTCTGGAGGCGGGAATTTTTTTACCAAATCCATGATTTTATTAACCCTTACAAAACTAATGGTCATCATCTACCGCAAGGATTGTACCAAAAATGGTTTGTTCCGGTCCCAAGCAGATACACCAGAGCTGGTCACTCAAGCGTTTCTTCGGATGCCCCACACCGAATATTTATATTTTTGGCTTATAAATCGATAGTTGTTTGGGTTCGCGGCAGTCACCCATTAGGTTAAGATGTTCCAAGCAATTTAACCGGTATTGGGCAAGCCTATCGAGTATACTCATAATATTACGCAATAGTATACTCCCCACGTAGGACTTTCCAGCTTTCAAATTCGTCACTGTGGGAATCTAGAATTTGGTCTTGGGGAAGATGGTCCGGTCGAGTCGGCTTCTTACAAAAGAAGAAACGAGTTGAGACAAATCAACATTACTATCTTTAAAGTGATTGAAAAACGTGTTATAACATCCTGAAATCAATCACATTAAAGCAAACTGCACTAACACAGTATAAATAAACGTTATTGAAACATTGTTTAAAAGATTTTTATTGACTGAATTGATTTTCCTATACAGTATTTCACAAATTCTGTGCAATAGCCTAAGTCTGTTGATTTGATTTGTTAAGCTTTCACGGGCGGCGTCGTAATTATAACACCTACTTCCCGGGCTGTCAGGCCATGGTCTTCTGTTGCTTCAACCTCAGCATTGGAGCCCGTCTTCAGTGACACGGTATCCGTCAGTAACCACAGTACTGTGGCAAAGACCCCTCTGGGGGGTCCGGTCCCGTTCGTCCCCCCGTAATACGCCCTTGTACCTCCACGAGACACGTATGTTACTATTCTCGCATCAGATACGCTGTTTGACCACCACTGTGTATGAAATCATTAAAACTGATAATAATAATATGTAGGAAATCATTATATAACATTAAATCTTATAATAATATGTAGAAAAGAATAATAATAATAATAATAATAAAATTAATATTTAATTATAAACCGTAGGCTGGGAGCGGACGCTTGTGAAACGAGTGCGGAAACACGGAGCTTCATAACGGCCAGTTTGTAGGCCAACGAGCAGACGAAACTAGTTTCTCGTTTTCCGGCATTTCAAAAGCCGTTGCTTTTCGGCAGAGGTATTAATTTAATCTGATTACATCACAACGGCGCCATAATTTGTTGTGATCATAAAGGGATAATGAAAGCTTGAATATTAAAATATATTGTTTGGAGGCACGGCTTATAACTAGCAGTATCAGACGTTTCATACCTTATGTGGGAAGACTGAGCAGTGGTTTCGCATGAGTCAGACTGCAATCGCTCGGGGTTTACATAATCGAGGTTATCATCAGATTGTCAGATTCTTGGTATCGATTCGCGCAGTGTTGATTACATTGTAACCGACACTGGTTAACATGACAAAGCTTTTCTACTTTTAAAATAGTCAGTTCTTATTAGTACGCCCCCTGAGCTGAAGAACTCGCTCATTATTTTGAACGAGTACCGTACGTTTGTTGTTGAATAAATTTGGATAATATGTAATTTTTGAATTATCAGAAACACTACAAAAGTACCGGTTGCCCTAATATTTTTTGTTTAGTACAGTTCTTCAGTAATCATACAATAAACGCTGAACATTCCAGACAAACGGATTTATATTAAAATTCCGTTTATCTGACACCCGGCTGGACTTTTATAATTTTTCATATGTTTCATTCCATTTTTAGGCCGTGGGGTCAACAACGAATTCCGCGGACGGTCCATAATTTCTTACTTACAACGACGCAACAACCCATTACTGAGTCAAGGCCTCCTTTAACAGCCTCCGCCAGCTGTCCCGGTCAAGTGGAGCTGCTCTCCAGTTCCGGGTCCCAAGGATATGGTGCGCATCATAATTCACACTGATGGTCCACAGTTTGTACAAAAATACGTAGAAAGTAATGAAAACACTTTATTAACATTAGCTGATTACTTAAAGTAAAGGAATAAAATCCCCGTTAAGGCGCTCATCAAGGGTCCTCGTGAAAACCGCGTATTAAGCGGGATATCACCAAGTAGCATATAGGCTATACTTACTGAAACTGTGTAGCTAATAATCACATTTTCTATACAGTTTAAATACTAATTCACACGTCTGACATTTCGTCTGAAGAAGTTTTACTGATAAATTGCCTAATGCAATGGTTCCCAAAGTGGGGTCCGCTGGCACTTAAGAAAAAATAGAATAAGCTTAATTTTCTCCGATTTGTGTAGTCTAAAATCGAAATCTAAAAGTCTAGAATCTTAAAATAATTAGTACAATATTCCAGTATTTTTGTTTGTTTCATACTAATTTCAAACTAATGGCTTTAATAATGTCTTTAAATCATGTCGTGTAGCAGGTCTGTTTGTCAGCCGAACTGACTAGAGCGCCGCATCAACGCAGAACTGCTGGCGTTGTTTTAGTCCACGTATAAGCATTGTATCTCAGCGAAACTTTTTTCGGTGTAGCTGGTTTTACGCCTACGTAGCTGGATTTCGACACGTGGATGGAAAGATAGAGCCGAGTTTGGCAAAGTTAAGAAATAAACTTGATGTCGGGAGGGACTTAATATTTAAATTATCGGACCTTAAACCTAATATTGCAGAGCTACTTGTTCAAAAGCAGCTTCATTGTACACACTAAACTATAATTTTGTAAATACAGTATTATAATTTTGCAACTTAAGAGAATTTTGAATTGAATACATTTTAATTAAAATAATAAAAGTCTGTATCATATTTACTATTAATTTTGTTTCATAACTCAGACGGGTCCGTGAAATTTTTAATTTTTTTGTGGGGGGTCCACGGACTGAAACGTTTGGGAACCACTGGTCTAATGTGTATCATCGGTGTATCATCCATATTGAGTATTTCTGAAGTTACTACCTGTGTACGTGCAAAAGTTATATAGGCCTGTACGAAATCCAAATGAACGACTCTCACATTTTCATGCGGACCAGGTATTAGATTTAGGAATGAATTACCACAAATGTATGAATTTAAAAATATCAGAAAAATACACGTCAGTGGAGTCACTGTTGACCTGTCGGTAATCATCATAGGTGGCGTTCAACGTCAACATCTAATTTTTCAGATCCATTGACTAAGCTAGTAGATTACAACGGCTTTCAATTATGTAGGTAGGGAGTAAACATACAGACAAACGTAATTGAACTGAGGTAATTAAATGTTCCCACAGTCGCAGTAAAGTAAACATGCCCGGATTATTCATGGTAGCCAGCTTCCGATCGACAAACAACACTGTACTTGTCGGTGATCGGTGACACACTCCGTCCCTCGGACATACCTTTACATAACGTATACGAGGTGTGTATGACGTCCACCTGCGCATAGAGCGAGCTGTACAATTAAATGTTGCAAGCGACAGGTTTTGACCTCAGGAATCCCGTTTTCTCCGTCTCGTCATGTTCATCAGTCTTCGAGCTACACGCCTTGTAGTGGGCACGGGCACACACCGTCCGGCGGATTTATAACGAAGTGAAAATGAAGATCTTAACACAGTGTGTGTGTGTATATAAAATTTTGCTGCTAACTTCGCAAAATCTTTACAGACCAATTTCCATTGCATTCCAAAGTTGTCATTACCATTTGCATTGGTACGCCGTTGGTGACCGATTTCAAAACGGGTCTCTTTCTGGTCGTCGACTCTTTCGGGTAGGGGCAGTAAGAATTTCTCAGTGATACGATACATTTCAATTTTTCTATCAGAATTTAATTTACGATCTTATATGGATGCGCATTCTCTCAGAAAGTCTCGACAGTTAAACGATGATTTATAATTACCACATCACGAGGTCTCTTCCCATAATCTTCGACATCGCTGCTCCGACCATTGTTTTTACCCTCTTTAAAATTTCTTACAATAATCGTACGGCTCATGCAGGCCTCCGCGTATGTTTAATTCAACAACCAGAATGTGCCTGTAAATGTTTAACCTAGTTCCGCCGCAAAATTTCGTACGCACACGTTGTTATTCGAAGTCTTTCTGAGTCACTTTGTCACTAATCCGCCGGCCAGCATGGGCACGTCCCCACTTGATCTGATATAGGCTATCTCAAAGACTAGCGCTGATAGCGGAACAGAATAAATGGCAGTTTATTGTCAAAAACTATCTCTAGGCGCGCTTAAGTCGCAGCGCGTTGTTTGTGCGGGTTGATATGGTATTCAAAAAGTTCGGTCTTTTCTTTTTTTGAACACACCTCGTATAATTTAAAAATAAGTGTTTACGGTAGTTAATGGAATAGTGTATTAAGATTAATGGAACAGAGCTTTATTATTCACCTGGAATTTATTTCCGTTATAAAGAAAAGTCCGCGCGTTCCCGCGGGTTTTATCGTTCGTCGATAATCCGGAGTTTACTGTATGCATATTTAGAAACGGAGCCAACGAATTTATAAGTGGCTCTGATTATCTAGCTGAGTACCAGATTTTATTTTCTGGTGCAATTATGTATGGTATAAGAAAGCAAGTAGTAGTCCCAGTAACGATTTCACAAAATTGTGAAACGGTTTTAAATTATTCAAAACGTTAAGACAAATCGAAAAAGAAACATTTTAGTGTGTATGAAATTCACACTGTTTGGCGTCCAACTGTAGAAGGAACCGTCGCTTCCTTAGTCGTATGTAAAAATAATTTCGAACGACTTGGAAGCGAAGCGGGCGACTTCCACATCGCGTTGTTACGTAATAATAGCATAGGGACGGATTGTTTTTGGTCAGGAAGCGTTGTGTTTCCGTGTCGCGAACATTGTTTCTGTTGTCCACTCGAGAGTTTACAACAACCACGTCACGCCGTTTTCGTGATAATGAGTGAGTACACGATTGTCGTCTCCGTTTTCGCTTTCTTCCTATTTTTCACTGTCTGCGCGTCTTCCTTTCGCTCGTTGACTAGTACCGACTTCTTGTTGAGCTAGTGTTAGTGATAAAGAGTCCGATCTCTGCAGATCTCGTTTTGCGTACTTCTTCGCGGCTGTCGGGAACGAACAATCGAGTTCTCCGATTTAACTCGGTGGTTTGGGATTTGCCTGTCATCATCAGCAGCTAGGATTAAACCAGAAATAGTTTATTGAAACGGTTGAACGTCGGGCTATCGGGCCGTGGTATCGTGTTTTCATGTTTGAAGAAACAAACGTTTCGGAGGTAAAGAGTACCAGCAGATTCTGTCTGAGTTATGAGAACTTCGGCTGTAAGGCCGTGGTCCAAGCCGTACAGAGGCAAACCAATGTTTACCATTGCAGATGGCTTCCGCAGGTGAGACCGTAGCGTTTGGTTCTTAGAACATGACACCACGGCCCAACAGCCCGACGTTCAACCGTTTCGGTAATATTGACGCCGACCTTGAATGCGTTTGTTTTGGTCCCAAGCGGATAGCCTAGACTGGTTACTTCAGCGGTACTTTGGACGTCCCACACCTCTCCGTCTTTTTGGCTTATAATTCAACATTTCTTTCAGGATACGGCAGTCATCAATTCGGTTAAGATTCCAAGCATTTTAGCCGACGTCGGGCTGTTCTATCAAGTATGCTCATATGTAGTTATTTCCATACATCTACATTTCTTTTGCGGTCTTGAAGAGTATAACCTGCCACGGACCTCAGAATATCATTTCGGCCGCTTGAATACGACTGACATAGGTCCAGTTTTCAGACCCATAGAGAAGTGTTTCGGAGGGCCATCATCACCTTCTAGAACTTTACGCGTTGATTTTACAGTTCTCCTGATGGTCCCGAACATGTGCTTGAACTTACGTATCTTGCACACTACGTTACTGCTTGTAATGTAAGACACACTGCAGCCCGTATATCCAAAAACTGCTCCAGAACAGTACCATCTACAACAATTTTTGCTCATTTGGGATCAACTCCACTTGGTCTTGATTGTGGAGACCTGTAATCCGAAATCCTTGCATGTTCGACACAGTGAGTATACACCATCTGCAAACCGCTTTGCGAGTTCGATAGGTTAGGCTGGTCATCAGCATATAACATCGTGTCAGTTGCAGAGTTACCAATCACAAAATGTTTGGCAAGGTTCGTGTGCCAATTGTCTATTATAATTATAAATTAAAAACAGAAGGTCATAACGGGCACCCTTGTCGCACTTCAGACTTGATAGTCCACACTACGAGTTGTGCTCGGTTTTTCTGTCTCAGTTAATATTTTATTTTGAACATATTATTATTTGGTGTTCTCCCCGAAGGCAGGCCTTCAAATGATAAGAGCTCTCCTAGCTGTCCTATCGCATGCCAGCCTTTTCGTTTCTTCGTAACACCCTCTGATTTTAATGCTATCTATTAATTTCATTCTTCTACGCCCTCTTCTTTTTTCTCCTTGTATGACACCCTCCATGGCAGTTGTATGCAAGCAGTCTCTTCTTAAACAATGAATTAACCAATTCCTTTTCCTATTTTTTATTACCTTCAGGATTCTTCCCTCTTCCCCTATTCTTCTTGAAACTTCATCATTCTTTACTTTATCAACCCACCTCACTTTTTCCATTGCTCGCCAAACCCACATTTCAAATGCTTCTAATCTTTTCTGATCCTCTTTCCTCAGTGTCCATGTCTCTGCACCTTATAAAGCAACGCTCCACACATAACATTTGGCCAACCTTTTTCTTAAATTCTTATTAATTTTGCCACACAGCAGTCTTTTCTTCCCATTAAATGCATCTTTCGCTATAGTAATTCTTGCTCTAATTTCACGAGGCAGGACATACCTTTACTTATCAAGCTTCCAAGATATTTAAACAACTCCACCTGTTGTATTTTGTCTTGCCCTATTTTTGTGTTTTGAACATAAAGACTGTGTATTTACTATAGTGAGGTGTTGTGGGATATGTCTGTCGGTTTGGGGTGTGTTTGATGATAACTTTTGAATATGGCGTCAACCGATTTTTGTAAAACCTGCCATGTCCATACCTATACTCTTCAGAAGACCCCACTTGTTTTTGCGATTTTTTCATCTGGCGCAGATTGGTTCTGACCGACGACGCTGATTAGGGGGTTGTCCTGAAAACGGACACAGCGGCGGTAGTACTTTCTGGAAAGCGTCCATACGGTGGCGTCCAGGAAGCGGACACCGAGGTCGTTAGGGACAGTCAGGCAATGAGCTTTGCAGGCTCAGCGCAAACCACGGGCCATGAGAGACTGTAGCTTTCGTTTATGGGTCTATAGAAGGTAGCACCATACTGGGGTCACATAGGTAAGTATCAGTTTCACATACGTTTGCCTAGGCAGCGGGACATTTGGTTACTGCAAATCAGGGGTCGTAGAAGATAATTTACAGAGAGCCATTCACAAACAGCCATCACACTGTTCAATACAATTTGAATATATCTGTTAATAAAACAAAAGTAATGGCTTTCAAAGGCAAACATATCCCATAAGATCAAAAATTACGATCAATAATAAAGTGCTGGAGCAAATATCCCACTTTCAATACCTAGGATGTGATATTAGCCAACATATAAATTTGACGAGTACATCGAGAGTAAGATAAACAGATTTCAGGCGATGTACGCTACTACTAGAAGAACTTTAATGAGAAAAACAGGAAAGAAAACCCAAATGAAGTTCTATGAGGTTATGGCAGTCCCCATTCTTTTATACGGTTCCGAAACATGGGGGTTATCTAACAAAGATACAAGTCATATACAAGCTGCAGAGATGAATTTCTTGAGATACGTAAAGGGATGTACACGAAACGATCGAATTAGAAACAATGTGATAAGACAATGTGAATTGGGTGTATTCTCTGTAAATGCAAGAATCGAGGACACAATAGATTGAACACATAGGTAGAATGGAGGTGAAAAGGCTACCTCAACAGTTTTACAATATGCGCTTAAAGGAGAAAGAGATGTGGGAAGACCACGCAAAAGTTGGCTTGAAAAGAGAGACCGGAACAGGTGATGTCGCCTAACCCTGGAATGAAGAAGAAGAAGAAATCCCGAATCCCGTGTAGAGAAAATATCAAAGAGACTGCTAACAGAAGAAGGAGAAAGACTACGGATATAGAATAGGATCAAATTTGTGAAATGAACCGAAGACCTAACGCTGCATGAGAAAGAGGAAAGACGCTAAAAACAACATATGTATCATTAGTAGCGATCAAAAGTAGGTTACCGACATGCAGCAGTCTCAACAGATATTTCCTGCCATTACTTACCTGTTGTTAATTTATATAGTATAATATCAATTTCATGTTTACGTTATGTTTCTTTTGCTTTCAGAAGTAGGACACACATGTACAAGTCTAGTTACATGTAGTGGAAATTTTTTAAATTCGTTTTAATTGAAGTATTAGTGTGTGTGTATGTGTGTGTGTTAATTAATAATTTGGCACACAAGTAAGTGGAACAACAGCAGCAGAGGAGATATTGTGTGGGACCGGTTCGCGATGGGGAACGTTGGATAGCCGCTAGCGGCGCAACGTCTCTCCAGACCACTGTCGGTTCAGATTAACTGGTTTTAGAAACAAGATTTAGATATTAACTAGTGTCTGCGTGTGTTTGACTTTCTATGCGAGAGACTACCGTGTGTGTTCTGCTGTCGGTCAAGGGTGTTGCTCTGAACGGAACGCTGCGTGATCATATCGGATCTTTAACTGGGTTATCGTTGAGTACCGTCTGCTCTGCACTGCGGTTGAAGGAGGAGGTTATCGTTGTTTTTTGCGTGTAACATGTTCTGTTGTACTTGGACTACTTCATTAGTGTCTTATTCAAAACGCATCACTTTCTGTCTTGTGTTGTACACATTATATTTTATCATGTGTACTTCTCTGTGTTCCAGTTTTTTGCTGTTTGTTTTTAATTTTTTTATTTATTGGCAATATGAAACGTAAAATTTACATCTATCCCCATCTGGCCGTGTTCTTAGAAAGTTGCGAGGAAATTAAATTACTTTCCTCATTATAGGGTACCAGCCTATAGATGGGTAAATCACGTGGAGGGGCTGCTTCCTTACAGGCCATGACTTCTGGTAATTTTTATTCAAGGTTCTCTTCCCCTAGCCTTTGACGCCGCAACACGCGACTTAAAGGCAGTAGCAAAATATGACACTAGGACGCAGTATTACAGCCGACTAAATCTCGCCTGTAATATTCCAAAGATAAGCCGTTCCTGGATCATTTCCCTTTCGCACTAACTTTGTACTGGTGGCTACTGTTGCCCTCCACCAGGAATATTTATCCACCTTCCGGTCTAGATCCGTACTGTTCTGCATCAACAGGGTCACCTCGTGTAGAATGTCTTTTCACCACGTGACTATCCCCTATAATTATGACTGTCTTAACTATAGGGGAATATGTTTTCTTGACACTGGATACGAAATACATGCAAGGATTATAAACCACCGTCTGCAGACTATTTCCGAGCATCTTATTTTGGAAGAAGAAACTGCTTCAGGAAGAGCAGATCTTCTACAGACAGTGTTTTTATTATTACACAAATCATTGACAATCATCGCGAATTCAATAAAGAAATGCGTACAGCTTTCATTTACTTTGAGAAGGTCTTTGATAGAGCAGATAGAAATTTGTTGTAGCAAACATTAGAAGCGGGGGTACCCTCAACAACTTATAAGAACTATACATGGCCTATATAATGGAATAAGAGGAGCTGTTAAAAGTAATTGTAGGATATCTCAACAAATGTCTGTCAATCAAGGCGTTAGACAAGTGTGCAGTATATCTTCTACTCTTGTTAACATTTATATTGACGATCTGGTAAGGAAATGGAAACACCCAGTGAACCCTGGTATTAAAATCCATAGACGGCCAGACCTTTAGAAGAAAAAAACAGGCGTCTACAAGATAATATGTGATGACTGTAACTGTTTTTATATAGGCCAGACAGGGAGACCTTTTATAAAGAGATTCAAAGAACATCTCCCCAAAAAAGACTTTGAAAAAACTAAATCCAATTTTGGACGACATTTGATTGACAATAATCATAATTATACAGATTTTAGTACAAACTTTAAACCGATACACATATGCAATAAAGGTAGGAATATGAATGCTAATGAAGAATTTGAAATATATAAGGCCTTTAAAACCAGTCCAGATTATTTATTAAATGACCATTTAAATTTTCACTCCGACTCTTTGTATGACACTGCGATGCAAATCTCAGAACAACTAAGGTCCACGTCACACATCATGCGCGAGCAGCGATAGCGGTGAATTGATAGCGTTAGTTCAGTGTCGTCAAGGTGCGCACCGAAAACGTATCGTGCGCGTTAGGTACTGAATGCGAACTTATGTTTAGTGTTTTATGTGTTTATGTTATCTCTTAATGTTTCGACGACCTCGCAAGAGTAATTACACCTGATGATGGAACATACGTTCCGAAACGCGTAGTGTTGTTTAAAAAAGTGAAGTCACAAGACGGATAATAAGGTAAATATAATTTATCCTGGTATTAAGTTATTACGAGACGGATATTTGAATGTGCTATTGTTTGTTGACGACTTGCGTGTACTTCAAAGTACAGAATCTGATTAACAAAAATCTCTTTTTTAGGCTTCATCAGATTTGCAAACAATACAATATGAAAATCTCCACTAAAAAAGCAAAGTTAATGCCATTCCGAGGTAAGGAGCCAACAAGAACAAAACTTCGTGCTTCGTGATCGAATTCTGGAACAAATGGGACGTTTTAGTTATTTGGGAAATGATATTAGCTGTGGTAGAAATTATGATATTGATGTTAAGTTAGGTAATTTGCAGAAGATGTGTAGAACAGTCAACCGTGTTTCTAGAAAAGAGGCACGTCGAGATGCAAAATTATAGTTCTACAAAGTTATGGCAGCACCTGTACTGACGTGTAGGTGTGAACATTGTTACAAATAGTTATGGCAGCACCTGTACTGACGTGTAGGTGTGAACATTGTTACAAATAGTTATTTTAGTGATACAGAATTTTCTTATTTATCCTTATCCACTTTGTTTGTCAATATGTAATTGCTTAATAATTTAATGTAGTGTTGTTCTGGTGGTGGCAAATCACCTGCCGTATGTGTCAATTGGTAAAATTATCGAGAGATATAATATGTTCTTATCTCTAATATATTATATTAATTAAATCCGTTCTGACTGAGTAGTGTACAATATTAGTTAGTATATTGTATGATTATGTTGTTACTATTCAGGCCTAGTCTGTACCAAGCATTAAGAGAGGAGAGTAGTGGCCGTAAATTGGTTTTCTCTTCTCTCGCAATTCGACAGTGGGACGCGGGCTTGCGCTGTGGTTTATAGTCAGCCGGTTATTGTAGGTTAAGTTGTTCTAAGCACAGAATTTCTCTCGTTTCTCTCTCTGTACGCTATAAATTATTCAAAACACACTAAAGCATCAACAAATAATAATAATTCATCAATTTCAGGAAGAATTCTTTATTTTTATATTTTTTTAAAAACAGATGTTCTCTCTTGGCACAGGTACAACACATCGATCACTTGAATGAATCGATTAGTTACAGAATTCGAATTTTAGATGTTTAATTTTAATTATATTGTTATTTTTTCTTAATCTCAGGGTTCGAAAGGTTCTTGTGACTATTAGGAAGGTCAGAAAATGCAAAATAAGAGTACAAGGTATTACAATTTAATTATAAAATCTTATTAATTAATATCATTAACGTAAGTTGAGTTTTACCGTGTGTTGATGAAGTTTACTTGTAATGGCAGCGCCCCGATAAACTCGATGGTCGGCCAACTAATGTACAGATGTCTGAAATATGCCAGTCTCCCGCTTTGAAATAAAAGTTTGGTGTTTGTGTCCCAGAATGTAGTGGAAGTTCCAATTCTTAATCTTCGCTAATGTTTGCGTTTCTGGTGGTTACGGGTTCCAACGGATTTTGTGTAGTCTTAGTTTCTTCACCTTGTCGTAAGAAAGTGAGGTTCAGAGTGCAGTTTTAATTTTGCCTTTTGTCTTTTATAATACTTGATTACTTTAATTTCTTTAGGTCTTTTGTTGTCTTCATTTATTTATTATTTAAATTTCATTATTAATCATTTTACTGGAATTAATTTGTAAATTTATTCCTTTAGATTTTCCGTTAAATTTATTGACAGGCTGAACTATACTCTCTTATAGATAACCATCGAAAGTCAGCAAACTTCCTTTTTTTGTTAATTATTAGTTATTTTAATTTACTAGGCAATTTATTCTTTAGATTTTTTCTTTTTTTCTCGGTTCATGAAGCTGAACTGTCCTCGTTCATAGATAACAATAGAGTGTCATTGAATAAACAAAATTTCTTGCATTTTGTCGTCCTTGACAACCAGTCTTTCTTCTGTTATTGGTTAATATTTGTAATCCTAGGGCCATAATTAAAAAAATGTTCTTGCACTTACTTAATAAAAAAATACTCCTTTACTAAAATCACATTATATCATATTAAATTTTCACATATCCTTTGTTATAAAATGATATACATTTTACTACCTTTTCCTCTTAATCTTCTTAGTCTAACAAGTACCATCTTCTCATTACAAAATACTAATTTTAGGCCTACTTTTCTATTACATATATTATGATTTTATTGTAATTTAAGTCACTTATCTGTTATTAATAACTACTACTGCTTTCTTCTAATTCATTATATTACATTTAGTGTTTTTACATTTTTTATTTACCTAACTTTTCTGACATGACTTCCTGTACAATGTGTCACTGGCTTATGGCCAATCATTCAATTTTTATTCCATTCTGATTTTAATTTATTATTACATAGTTTAGTTTAGAACCCTTCATCTGTTTACAACATAATTACAATAAACCCTTTGGCATCTTATCAACAATTATTGCCTTCCTGGCCAAGTTTACAATTATAATCTAGCAATACCTCCATTATCTATTTAATGTGAGTACCAAAATATTTACTCTTTATAAAGTTTAACACAAATTCTATGGTGACATGTTCGTTACCATAAATTAAATTAACATCAATTATTTGATATCCTCTTAAAGCAATTGCTTAACGCCTCCTACATACAAAATACAACATAAATACCATGATAACAAAATAACATGATAAAACATGATAACATGATAAATTAAATTAACATCAATTAATTAGTCTACTCTCAATGTAATCATTTTCGATCATTGACTAAACCGTCTATTTTATTTTCCACATTACTTGACTCTGTATTTATCACTCACTCTTTGCACTGACCACTTCATAGTTTGTATTTCTAAACATTTATTTATGACTCTATTATCTTGTAATTTTATTTGATGTTATTTATTTATTTACTTAATAAGGGTTTACTTTTCTGACCTTCATTACAATGGACAACTAGCGTTTTTTATTATGATAATTATAATTTTTTATGTAACGTAGGGGACCTTGGTTTTGTTACGTTACAATATGGACAAAAACCAAGAGACGAGAGTGTAAAATACTGGCCTCGGCTTAAGAGGAGGTACAAGTTTTTAACTTGAACAAAAAATTAAAAGATAACAACCAACGGTGAAAAGAATACTTAGAAAGAATGTCAGATTCCAGACCGTCCAAACAAGTCTGAAAATACGAAGCTATAGGACACAGGTGTGTGGCGGGAGGATCTTTGACAGGCAGCACCTTTCCTGTGCTGCCGCGTTGTGACGAAGATAATGATAATGAACAGAGTAGTTAAGTAAATCACTTGAAAGAGTTAGGTTTGTGAGGGAAACATCCACCGATGTGTTTCCATATAGAACAGCGTTTTTAAGCAAACCTTGAGGCCAGGTTTTGCGGAGTCTTCACACGTCGGGACCGTTGTTGTTGTATAGCTGCTCTGTTATTATTACATAAACGACACTGGTTTATTGACAACCCAGCCTTGGAACCTCTACACTGGGATTGCATGCACATAACGGACCGTGTGGTATGTTCTGAGAACTTCATTACGCCAGTGTACATAATGAGAAATCAACTGAGCCGAAGTGAAGCCGATTACATCAACTGTTCCAGGAGACACGCTTCGAGCGCACACAACCAGTTTCAGATCTCTTGTTGGTGGTCTGATTTTCGTTGGAAGCACGCCGTCTCACACTGTACAGATTATTGTAACGTTCTACTATGAACATGTGTAGTCTCTCTCTTAATCTGTGCGTTTCCAACGGATTTCATTTTCCTCGCTCGTCGTTGGTACAAACACTGCTGTTTCTTATGTGGGTGATCTTCTTCTTCTTCTTCAACACTACAGCCCAACGTGAGGCCTGGTTTCCAACACCAGTCTTCTCCAAAGTGTCCTGTCTACTGCCATCTGAGTGTAACCCCTCAAGGACATCACCCAACCGTCTTATCCTAGGTCGGCCCCTCTTTCTACTTTTATAGACCTACGCCCTCAGAGTTTTTCTTTGTCATACGCTGATCATCCATCCGTTCTAAGTGGCCTAACCGTTATATTCGTTGAGCCTATATGAATCTTACAATGTCTTCGTGATCCAGTACCTCATGTATCCCCTGGCTATTTCTTATCCTCTATTCGTCATCTTCTTTAACCGGGCCATAAACACGTCCTATGATCTTCCTTTCAAAGATTCGTAGTGTTTCTTGTTCCCTTTTTATTAGTGTCCATCAGTATCGTATGTGGCTGATACTGACCGTTAATGGCCACTTTCCCGTCCACTAACGTATCGAACCTGGCGCTACTGCCGTATGCGCTCTGTCTGCATTACGATGGTAGGAATAAGCTACCGTATCGTCCGCAAGGAACCTGTTTAGACTACGGGCTCTCTGAGTAGATGTTTCCACAGGATAGGGTGTAGGACTTTTTTCGTGATATTTGAGGCTTGTCCAAAAAGGTAGTCTCGGGCTGTTTTGAGGACAAGCCCCTTCAGCCGGTTTGACCCCGGTTTTGATACTGGAAGGTAGCCCGAACACATAACACAATGCTCCAAACACATAATGCTGCAGCTCTCTCTACATAGAACCAGGGAGTCGGTCTTACACGGAGTTCTATTCTGCAATCTTCTTTGTCAGATTTTAGGGCGATTTAATGCTTGATGTAGATCTGCCAATAGTTACCGCAGACGGCGGGAGTATTTGGATGATTATAGTAAATAATAAGAAGATGAATAAGGACCATGTTATTTTCTGACCTTATTATTTGAGAAAATACAAACGTGTGACGTATTGTTTTCTTTGTTTCAGGTAAGCATACGGAAGTGTGGAATAAGGTGTGCGAGTTTGGACCAAATGTAAGTTGTAACGTACACTGCTTTGTCGGGAGCAATCACTTACGTCATACTGTGTGTCAACTAATAAGGTTGGTAAGTCCAGGGACTTGAAATCAGCGTGTGCTTATAATATTCGTCGCTATTAGATCTAAACGTTACATATATATTTTTTTATTATCAGGCGCGAAAGCACAGAAAAAATTTGTAAGTGCAGCGATTCCCCGTTATAACGTACAGTAATAATAGGGGTTCTGAGGTGTCCCTTATATTGAAATAAAAACGAAAGTTAAGATAAACCAATATTACTATCTTTAAAGTGGTTGAAAAACATGTGACAACATCCTGAAATCCATTCCATTAAAGTAAACGGTAATAACACAATAAAAATGTTATCGAAACTTTGTTTGGAAGGGACTTACTGAATGAACTGGTTGTCTTATATTTCATATCTCAAACGTGTACGCAAATCTTGTTCAATAAACCTGTTTGTGTATTAAAAAAATAGTTACTATTATATCAGCGTACACAGCTGAAAAAATAATAAAGTAGCCTGAAAGTTAAGAGATTAACAAAATTCGTCAACTTTTTTGGACCTTCTTGGAAGAGGGGTCCTGTCCCCCCCCCGTAAACACGCCCCTGCCTTTTGTTTAGTTGTATTAATCTCAGTTCTAAAAAAAAGTGTTGCGACGACTCAGCTAACCAATCTGGTTCAAGTAGAAGCACGTGGTTTTGTTTGCATCAGGATCCATTCTAAGAAGAACAGGCTTTTTCACCGTATCTCCTCCATTTTGTCACGCGTGTTTTGAATGAAGCGTAGATGCTAATTTATACTTTGGTTGCTTGGTGGAGGAATTGGTAGTTTTACTTTGGTCCCGCTTTCATGGTAAAGGTATACGCCAACCTTGTTTATCAGTAACTTTGCTGAATCAGTGGTGTATTTGCGACGGGGGACGAACGGGATCGACTCCCCCCCCCCCCCAGGTTCGAAAAAGCTGACAAGGAAGTTTGTTAATCTCTCTCGTAACTTTAAAATTGTTTTTTCAGCTGTGTACGCTAATATAGTAGTAACTCGTTTTTTAAGTATGCAAACTGACTTAGCACAGCATTTTCGTATACGTTTGAAATATGAAATATATGAAAATTAAGATTATAATATTGATTATTCTTATCATGTTTGTTTCTTTTATGTGAAGCTGACATGACCGGAGCCCCCCCCCCCCCAGGCTAAATACTAGATACGCCACTGTGGCGAATAAGGTACACGTAATTTGTTTCTATTAAAAGGGACTTCAGCTGTGTGTGATTGTATGAGTACGCGGACGTGCGTGTGTATGTAAGCGAGAGGCAACCAACTCAGTGTGTTGCAGCGTATTACCTCCGAAATGACCTACAACCATAGTAACGAGCGATGTGATTTGTGTTCTCCTTATTATTCACAAATTAATGCGCCAGTGAATTTTGTAGTCACTCGATTTGATCATTTTGTTTCTTTTAGCGGTTAAATCGTGTTATGCATGCGATATCTATTGGCTCTGTGAGGAGGGAGTAACAATTAGGTTATGTTAACATAGAGAAAAGAGCAAGCATTGGACACAACCGTCAATTATTGTGGAAGTCGCGGTTTTGCTTCCATACCGCGGTGATGTGTGCAGCGTTGAATATTAAGAGACGATCATGAAGGCGTATGTAGGACGCTTCCGGTTCGCTCCGTTTTTATTATTTCGGTGCCGCGCGTAATCGTTCGTCGTATGGTAATTACGTACTGGGTAGAAAGCATGTGTAGCCAGCCAACGTTTTACTCATTTGAATATCGCTGCCTTCACCTCGTGTACTCGTGTAGATTTATCATTAACGATGAGACATTACATTAAAATTTATTGTATTTTTATTTTTTGTATCGCAATACAATTAGAAAGGCAGGTAATGGGAATATAAAATTGCTTAGTGATTCGAACATGTAGTGAATTCTGTTACCGCGCTTAATTGCATATACAACCTCTAACAATTCCTTTAAAAAACTTAGGAGTCTTTGTCACGGACGATAACAAAATGTGTCGCGAAATTCACGCTTTAATATCAGCTGGCAGCAGCAGATGTATTATGTTTTGGGCAGTGTCCTGAGGCTGGAAGTGTAATTACTGAGTTAAAAATTAAGATTTATAAGGCAGGTTAAGAGCTACTGTAATATACGGAAGTGAGACATGGACGTTGACAGCTGGGTAAGAGAGTTGCCAAGGATGGATGCCATGGGGGATGGATGTTTGGGGAGCTAGATACTGTTGTTCCGTCAGGGAATAGACGAACCACCTGTCCCCGTCCCAAAGGAACATTGTTACCGACATTAAGAAGAATAGAATTAGATGGGCAGGCCGGGTACAGCGGATGATAGACAATAGATCTGTGAAGTACGTATTCAATGGGAATCCAAGTGGAGGAAGAAGAAGAAGAAGAGGGAAGCGCCGGGAAAGATGGGTGTAAGATGTCGAAGAAGACCTGCTGCATTGCTTTGGAGTAGTGCAGTGGCACAGACAACTACAGAACAGAGGCGAGTGGAGGGCCGGGCTCGCCAGGGATAGCCTAGTAGCGCCATCATCATCATCATCATCATTATTGGTAATGCCTCTTGCTATTCGCTCGTCTCCTGTGTTGTTATTTCCTTTTTCTCGTTTCCTTAATTCTTGCAGGTCTCATTTTATTTTATCTAAATGTGCGTGTGTCATGGTCTGCTTGGTGGATTTTTTTGTTTCTTTAGTTCGTATATATTTTATTGATCTCTCTCTCTCTCTCTCTCTCTCATTTTCTCCTCTTAAAACGCGACCTATCCGCTCTTGTCTTGCAGCCGTAATTTCGCTTGTTATGAGAGCAGGCCTGTTATTCTTGTAACGAGAGAGTGAGAGAGGGGTGGTGAGTGGCGGGGAGGGGGAGACCAAAATACTGGAGGGTTGTGACTGCTCCAAACTCGTAATGCTGCAGGTTCTCCCTAAATAGAAACAGTGAATTGGTCTTAAACGAAGTTCTATTTTCTGAGCTTCTTTGTCTGACTTTATGGGGACTTTAATGCTTGCAACGGATCTACCAATAATTACGGCATCGTTCGCGTACGCAAGTATTTGGATGATAACAGTGAATATATTCCGTCCTTGGTCCGTTTCAACAGCAACGCTGATTATGGCCTGAAGAACGGTATTGAAAAAGAAAGAGAAGGGCCAACGGATCACCATTCCGTAGGCCAACCAATAGAATTGAAATTGCATATAGGCTATGTATCAAGTTGCTTGACAGAAGAAGGATACAGCGACCGTGTTGACTTTCGAAAGCGGAATACCGCGGTTTGTATAAACGCGTATTTTGTTTGGCGGGCGGAAATATTTTCCAGGTTTCGGAGACACGGCGACGTTGGGATTCAGTCACGTACGTACTGTGTGTTGCTAACCGCAGCGTTTCGTATACAAACGGCACGTAGCAGATTGATTGGATCTGTTTGGTTTTGTGTGCGTGTGTAAACAGTCTGTATTGATATTGCTGTCTGAATAGAATAATAATAATAAGTATTATTTTTATCTTTTTTGTTAAAAGGTATTCTAACTTGACCGTATAAACAATGAGGCCATAAGAGAGAAATTACAAGTTCTGGAAATACAAACCTATAGAACACAGGTGTGTGGGTAGCCCAGGAAGAGATGGCTGAAGAATCTTTGAAGGCGGAACAGGCAGCACCGTGCCTGTGCCATGTGAAGACTATGATGATGATGATAATTATGATTTTTATATTAAGGCCTGAATATTATTGTTATTTCTATCTTAAAGAAATCTTTGATCGGTAGAGTGATGAGAAATGAAGTTTCTTAGGTCAATGAAAGCTGTGTTAGGGGAGATACGATACAAAATGCAACCTCTAGAGACGAATTAATTCAGACATTCAGTCTGTCGTAACACAAGCAAAAATTTATAAAGAAAGATGGAAAGAACATGTATACAAAATTTACAAGGAAAGGATTCCAAAGCAGGACTTGAATTATCACCGTATAGGAGGATATTTTTATTTATTTTTTACCTTACGGCTGTCTGCGGAACACAATAATTCAACTGTTGTCTTCCTTCGCGTTTAACTTTTGCCCAAGTTAATCTCTGGACTCATTTTCATTGCGCTTCCTTTCTTTCTTCAGTCCACGTCGTGTCTGTTCTTAGCTTGGGCTTTTTATGGTGTGCTCAAGTTTCTTCTTAAGTGGGTTACGTTCCAGGATGTCTTGGCGAGCGATCCCCTACTTCCTGCAGATTCCCAGTACCTCGGTAAACCAGGCCCCATTGGTTTTCGTACTTGGCAAACTAGGCAAAGGTCCGGGTGGTCAATCTCTCTGGGTTCATTCTTTTCTGAATACTGTCCCTTACCTTTTCCCGAACGTGTGCATAGTTCTGGTTGTGCTGTCTTCTGTACTCGCTGTTTTCTTTGACCTTTCTTTCTTTGGCTTCCCGTCTCTCCGTCATACGTTTTCTATTCATAGCTAGGCATTCTGCGGCCTACGAGCCTTCAGTCGAGTGACTATGCAGTACTGTCTGAGTTTGACATCGAGGGACACAGTTCGCTTGTTGTAGACGCCATCGGTCAGCTGGTATGCCATTTGCATCTTGTCGTTCCTTGAAGCGGCGGCTTCTTCTGGATTCTGTCCACTCGCCTAGATATTTAACCTTTTCTATCCGCTTGATTTTCCTGTTCGACTTCTGGCTATCGTAAACACCGGTTTGGTTTTTTCGTTATGAACTCCGTTTACTCAAAGAGGTCTGGAGCCCCGCCTTGCGTCTTTAGTTTATTTTCATCATCATCATTATCAACAACAACAACACCATCATCATCATTACTACCTATTTCTTTCTTTCAAACACTTTCAAACTGGAAAAGTGGAAATGATGTGATGAACAGTGTAGTCAAGGCACACGATAAGAAAGTTGTCGTGTACAAGAAAATACTGCAGGTTACCACAAAAATAAAGCCTATGTACGAACATGAAGAATATAAATCTTTTTACGATGAGATTCCTTAGTGGCTGATTTCAAGGCCAGACAGTAGAATGGCACTGATTACTAAATTTTATAATTAACAATTGATGTCAGTTTCAATATAAAGATGAAGATTCAACTGCTAGAATTGGAAGTGAAGGCCAAGTTGTAGATATTCGGAAGTAATGTGAAGTCTCTTCCGCTCTACGAACGTGACACGTGGAAAGTGACTAAGCACCTGACCCAACAATCTGGAGACACCCCATCGTGGTAATGTGGTGGTCAGACGTCGTCACCAACGGGAAACGCCTAAGCAGAAACTCATTGAATTGGAAATAAGGCAGAGAAGACGGCGATGGTTGGGCAGACGCTGAGGCGGCCGGATGACCACATGGAACCCGCAGGAGAGGGGGAGATATGGTAAACCACAATCGAGAGAGAGGGGAATGATTATAGCGTACCGTAGATAGAACCTAGGGTATGAAATGAAGGCGATAGCTGATATGGTTATGAGTCAATGATAGTGCATTACTTTGATAGTGTTTGTCGTAATATTTGACTAAAGGCAGTGTAATGAACGCTCAAAAAACGTGAGATTTAACGGCAAAACACGCGAAAGGACTACACAGATACAGTGCAATTAACAACTAAACAAATACGCAGTTAACAACAGTGCAAATACGAGCGTATATACGTACACAGCGCGTAGGTATGCGAAGAATTGGCCGTCAGTGCAATTGACGATTTCTGTTAAACAGGCCACCAGGAAAGTCGATACCTTTAGAAGAGTAGAAGATTGTCCCTGACACAGTTGTCGATCCCCCCCCCCACAAAGTTTCTCATTCATCACAAAAATACCGTAACAACAGAGGGACCGTGCTTAGGTTATCTTTCGACTCGGTGGTCCGCGGTCACACGTACCGGAATGGGAGCCACTCGCCCAGATCATCGTCTTTTGTATACATGTATTTCCTAACACGGGCGGATCCAGCAAGCAGTTTGGGGGGGGGGGAGAAGAGTTGACTTTTGGGGGAGATATGAAAAGTTGGACCATTCTTTATTGGTCTACAGTATAAATGATCGGAACGATACAGATACAAATACAGTGCGTTATTATCAACACAGTAAATTTGTTAACATCAAGTCCAAAATCATATGTGTGTGTGTCCGTTCATTATTCTTTCAATAGCAGTCACTTACAGTTTAAAGTACACACTTATCATTTAATTTATGTATCAAACAAAAATTAACACGGTGGTAAGGTGCAGTTACAATTTAAAGTAATTTTTGAGGTTAATTGTGAACCTGCATAATGTGATATGAATGTCGTATCATATTTACAATCACAAACCATTCTACAATATAAAAAACAACGTACAAAAATTTCTTCTGATGTGACCATTTGTGGGGGAGGGCTTTCGCCCATACCCCCTCTGGATCCTGCGCCTGGTTGATAAATGCGACGAACCTCCTATCATCGTGTCCCAGCTGGTTAAATATGAGGACAGGACACTTTGTGGTGCCGCGAACACAACCAGCAAACAAACAACTTGCTCACATACAGTTCAACCTGATCAACATCGACGCGCGCGCGTGTGTGTAAAACGTTAGAGCATTTCCTACAATTATTTCGTAACACATAAAATCGAATTAATCTCAATTTCCAGCACGTTTCTTGACACTCGAGCGCTCTCGCACATATATCGTAATTTTTCACAGTAACTCTCACCAGTCAGTCCGTATCCGCTGATCGTTAGATAACACGCCGGATTACACGATTTCCTACCTCCACGATTCCACTACACACATACGACTGACTGGCCGCTGCACTTGTACTGCAGTGCTACTTCGTTAATATTTCTCAATTAGTGTGTATTGTATGTAATTATCGCCGACATAACTACTACTGAGTGCATCACTGAACATGCGCAAACCGTTGACACAGCGGTATAGCTTCCTCGACAGTCGACATCAAGTCAACTGTTATCAGTGGTAATTAATTTTTTATCTCGTGTCAGTGTAGTTACGTTGTTGAGACGTGTCTGTACATGAATGAGTCGCTCCCATTGACGAACTTAAATTGCGGTTGATGAATGCTAATTGTGGCAACGTCGAAGGATAATGTCATTTTACAAAGGCTGCTGACACACGGGCCATTCTGTGGCGCCACTCAGTCTCCTTGTACCAGCTTCTTTGTGACGCCACGCAGTGACATCACTCAGTGGCTCGTGTGAATGGGTCTCTTCAGAGACGCGCCACTGTCCATTTGCTCAGTGATAAAAGATTGTTTCATTTAGTTTTACATCAGTTTCATCATGGACTTTGTGACGATTTAAATTGTAAATAAAAAAAAAAACAAATTAATAATAAAATATAAAACGGGAAGTAAGAACATTAAATCGCACTATTAAACCAAATACCCCTGAACTAACTCATAATAGTAATGAGAATCAATTAAGAAAATCTAACTAAAATAAGTAATTAAAACTGTGAAAGTAAAAGTTAAAAATAATACTGTAAATTTATCATGCTATGACCTGTGTATTCCGGATCCAACTTGCCTACCGACCCGGCATTAAATAAGAAATACCTGTAAATCATAATGTAAATAATTAATAATTTAAAGTCACAGGTAGTAGTTGTAATAATTCACGTAGACAAGATAAGTCTCGATAGTTTATTTTGTCAAACTGTAAGCCTGTATTATTAATAAAGAGTTGGAACTATATTATGGCGGAGTATTTACTCCGCGTCGTTGCAGTTTTCCTGTTGTAACAATGCAGGACTTGTGATGCGGCTTTCAAACTGAGAACACCTCAAAGCGAGGGCTCTTCACAAAATGTTTTATTTTTATTTTTAATTGAGTGTTAGCTTCCACTAAAAGCGTGGAGAGCTAGTTATAAATAACGAAGATGTAGTGAGTAATTTGTTAAACAAGGATGTGAAAAAAGAAAAACTAGTGTATAAGGTGACATCTCATGTTAATTAAAACTAACGATCAAATATGGTTCAAGTAAAGTAGTTCCGACATAATGTGAAAAGAAGATGCAAACTCCAGTACTACGGTGCCATTAAATATGTGATGTGCATAACTATGGATAGTGACGACGAAGACCTAAACAACACTTACCATTACCGCCGAGGATCAGGACGACTTCACGCTACGTAACATCAGCCACTGGAAACACTACCCCGATGACAACCCTCAACTAAGAGATTACCGAAGATTCACGCCCCAGGACATGGACAGATAAAGCTTATCTAAGAGGTGACTCGGAAGCTCGTCTTCCGTGAATTATGTATATTTAAAATATAAGTATTTATAAATGGCAAAGACTTTTAAAAGACAATCTCCAAGTATTAAGTTTTAGAATAATGTAACCAGTAATTTCTGAAATCATACGTTGTAACATTACTCTTGAGATATAACTTTGAATCGCTTAACTAAATAAAACCATTCTTCAAATGGTGTTTAAGTAACAATGCAACCTTCTTAATAAGTAAAGTAAATTTGAAACTTAACTAGATTAAAAAAGACTCGGATCCGAGGTAAAATCCATGATCTGTGTGATCATTTGTTTTGACAGAAAACCCCTTTACAATTTCTGTATGAGTAAATTTTTATATGTAATGTGTTATATATCATATGTTAATAAAGAGATGTCATCTTGTTACATACTAAAGTGAGTGCATAAATCAGCTAAATTCCCCCCTTGTTTCCTGTAATTAGAGTAATTATAATTATTCTTAGTGTTGTGTTTGATTTTTCAGTTTGTTACAACGTAGGCAGCCTGTATAATTGGCTAGAGTCAATTATTACGGGTTCCCTGGATTATTACGTAGCCCCCAACGTTATAACTTCTGATGAGGAAGTTCTTCTTCTTGGTTTTCTCGTACGTCGACAACACCGTCGTAGACAACGTTGATTCTGGATGCACCAGATAACGTGTGAACGGTTGGTAGTGGGCCAGTTTAATACACTAATGAGTGAGCTAAAAGCGGACAATGCGAAATTTTTTAACTACTTCAGGATGTCACAAGACACATTTAATCAGCTTCTTAATTTGCTATAATTTCACATACAGAGGCAAAACACAAACATGAGAAGAAGTATCACTGCTGAAGAGAGGCTTGCAATCACTTTGAGCTGAGTAATAATATTAATTGACGTACAGTTACAAAACCATAGCGTTTCCAGATAAATTATTAACTGGAAATGGTAGCATCGCTTGCTTTCTTGTATAAAATGATTGCTACCAAATATTAACGTTCAAACAGTAGTTCTTCATTTACTCAAAATATTAAAAGTTCTTTTAATTATGTTAACATTACCATTTCTAACTTAAAAAAAAAATAAAATTATTATAATAAAAAATTACTGTTATCAAAGCTTAATATAATATTTGTGTAAAAATGTTTTTTAAGTTAGGGGAAGTCTTTTTGCTCACACCGATGTACTATATTAATGTGTATATTTTAAAATATAAATGTTCACGTGTCTATTATGAATGTTACGAGTAAACTAAACACTACGGAGTCCAGCTGGTGGCAAAAAAGGTTAGGTAACCATAGTGAGTAATGAAAAATTTGCATAACTGTTAATGTGGTAATGACAAAAATATTATTTTTTTTCTTTAAATGATATATCAAAAATAGTTTAGAAGTTGTATAGTTTTAAAAGGTCTACAAGAAAGGTCCTACGCATTATTCTCATTCTCAAACGTCTGAATTTCTTTTTAATCAAAAATTGCCCGTTTCTGTTCCACTTCAATTGTAAATCAATCAGAATAAAAATCCGACATGATAGTTTTAAAAGTCTTTAAATAGTTTTTAGAAACAAGAAAGTCTTAAAAAGTTTAAAAACAAATAGTAAGAAAACTCCAAAAGTTTTATAGAAATCACAGTGTTAATACACCCTTCACAACACTACTCTGAACACTGCTGTGGCGCCACTGAAAGTGGCCCGTGTGCAAGCTGCAACGCCACAATTATTCGCCACAAGTGGGGGGACTGGCTTCTGCCTGCCACAGTCGCTCGTGTGCAAGGGTACAATTTAAAACTATGCAAAACAACCGGGCGCGACTGAGTGGAGCCACAGAGTGGCCCGTGTCTCAGCAGCCTAATGGTGCTGTCTGATTGGTGCACAGAGACAGTGTCACGGAATGAAGAAAACATTATTAATCAAATGCTTTCGAACGTTATGCTTTCTAGTCAAGCGAGCTATGTAAGCCGTTGTTACGTGAGATCACACGCGCGCACCGGTGGTGCCGATGTTTTTATTATAGGCCCGACAGTCATTCCCGGCAGACCCAATGACCCAATGCATAAATTACCCCCACTTACTACAAGTATAGCTAAGTTGTTTACAGAGAAGAGAGGGAAGACGACGCTATAACAGTTCACTGTCTCGCTTCCATATTATCTCCACCTCTGTAACACACATCCTTCAGACTTGTTGCAGCCGATGTTCACACTATAAAACACTGTTGTGCGTATGTGCGAAATAAATGAAAATTTTGTTAGCCTCCCAACGAGGTGTTTCTACACAGCGCATCTCTAAGCCAGTGTTCGATTTCTATCGTCAGGTTTCTACTCCGTGGGATATTTCGTTATTTTCAGTAGAACGTGACAGACTTTCATGGACGCTGAGCTGCGCCTACCCAGCGAATGAATTACCCCACTTAAAAGTATAGATAAGTTATGTCTAGAGTGGCGAGAGGGGGAAGATAACGCGATAACAGTTCGCCGTCTCGATCACACACTACATCTATGTCTGTCACACATGCATCCATTGGTCTCGCCAGCCTTGTTGCAGCCGGTGTTCACACTATGAAGCACTGTACAAAACTGTTGTGCGCATGTGCGAAATGAATTAAAATTTTGTTAGCCTCGCAACGAGGTGTTTGTCCACTCAGCATGTCGAATTCTCAG
Source organism: Magicicada septendecula (assembly GCA_034769895.1). Taxonomy (NCBI): domain Eukaryota; kingdom Metazoa; phylum Arthropoda; class Insecta; order Hemiptera; family Cicadidae; genus Magicicada; species Magicicada septendecula. The sequence goes on from CM068375.1 coordinate 2,931,746, forward strand.
AGTTCTGTTTCTGTCGTCAGGTCGTACTTAGCAGCGTTATATAAGACAACCTATTTTGAATCTGGACAACTGTATTTCGTTGCAACTTTCTAATCAAATACAAAAGTTAATTTTTTTTACACAAATTGTTTTCGTTATTTCTATTTAAAATAAATTTTGTTCTGAATTTAGAAATAAATTCAGGTTATACATTTAGACCTTATTTCTACCTTTTGGGTTTCGTTTTCCAATACGCACAATCCTGAGAATATGCATTCCTATGTCTCCGATGCATATTTCAGACTTTGGTCACTTTAAAAAGGGCCAATCCTGGTATTGTGTATTTACTTCGGTCAGTAGGGCCGTTTTCGGACTTTGCTCACAACATAAGGTAATTGCATTAAGTCGTCGGCAATCCGATGCGTGTCTTCAGTAATTAGACGACGCGACGGCCGCCATTGCTACGACTGTACGTAAAGACAGCAAGTCAACCACAGGATATCCGGAATTCACGGTATTAAATAATTAACTGTGCCCAACACACGGACACGCTACACGTATTAGTCCCTACTCCCCGTCTCTCTCTCTCTCTCTCTCTCTCTCTCTCTCTCTCCTGGTACTACGGCAACACCTCCACTGTGTCTTCTTGTTCTTTTATGTAGGCTTAATCGCCTGGTTTTTCTTCGCGTATCAAGGGGATTCGCTAGAGGTCGATTACAAATCCCACGTCCATCTCTTCTGTGTCGGCCGAGGTTGCTTTTTTCCAAGTGTCTATAGTTTCGCACTGTGTTAACCTATCGTCGCTTCCCTTGTCGACGTGGTCATTCAATTTGACTACGTCCTGTATTTGACACGTTTAGGTATTCCAGCAGGGCCTTCCAAACGCCACGCACAGCTTCTGACGACGATCGCAGACCGTAGGCGTCGAAAAGTCAATCCAACATGGAGGCAGTCCGTGTAGAGGGTTTACCTGCGCAATACGTGATGGATGTAAACAAAGAATATCTGCTATCTACTAGTAAAATGGGCCAAGTTAATATTTAACAATTTCGTTACTGTAATTCTTCTCCTTCAAACTCTTTTGGTTCCCACACTCTGTGTGGCCACAGTTGTGGATGCTTTCTTCGAGTAAGGTTACGGGAATCTTCTCCTTTTTCTTTACATGGACTTACGACGTTCCACGTCTTTCGATACCCAGTCGTCATCCGTCTCTATCGTTCCACATTGTTCTCTTCTAATCCACTCCGTCTCTGCCACTGTGCAGCTAATTCTGGGCCGTCCCTGCTGCCTCCTTCCTCCCGGCTTCCACTGCAAGATCTGTTGCCGTAGTCTCATTCTACGAATCATATTAAGCGTTTATCTTTGATATCATCTATCATTGTGCTAGTTACCACTGTAATTTCTTTTATTCTGTCATTCGTTATTTTTATCACTTCATTTGTGTATTCCATGTTCCTAAAATCGCAGTCCGGTTTTGTAGCTGGATCCGTTTACATCCTTCCATCCCATTCCGAGGCTTGTTATTGGGGGTTTCAACAGTGAACTGTTGTTACAAGAATCGAGGAGTTGACCCAATGTCTCATTCGACACCCGGGGGGGGGGGGGACCTTTTGATTTTGTGTCGCGGTTTTCTTTGCCTAGCCTTCAACGAGGCAACGTTGAATTCTAAGGCATAGTCGTACTTTTGTACGATCTCTCAAAGCTGGGGCGTCACTTCCGCCGTAACCCCTGGACTGAAGATCCTCTTCTCCGCCTTCACTACCGTTGTGGTCTTTTTAGGCATCCCTGGATAGGGGAAAACACTATTGAGCCCACTGAGACGCGCGGCCGCTGAGAATTTCCCCGAGTGGAACAGAGGCGAGGGATCTGGCTTCCCTTATGTGGTTCAGTGCCCGCGTATAATGCCGTAGGCAAAGGCTGCCGGTGTCTTAACATCAACAAAAAAAGTGTAAAGGGTACGGACAAATAAGGGATTGTATTTTTTTCTTAGCGGTCTGTGCCACCGTGTAACCAATATAATTAGTAAAGCATTAGAAAACAAACAGTATTCCACAGTCGCATTCCTAAGATATCAGCCAGGCCTTCGATAAAGTACGGCACTTCGGACTGCTATACAAAATCTAAAGAATCCTTCCCTCCTCACCTTACGGGAGGCAACTGTCCCACAGTTCGGCTCAACCACGTGGAAATATCACACCAAACAGTAGTTGAATATCTAGCCCTCCATTTACACGCTAGACAGACCTGGTAACACTACAGAAAATAACTAGATTTCTGATTTAAGGAAATTAAGTAGCTGATAGGCAGAAAGTCTGATCTATGTTTAGACAACAAAGTTCTACTCTATAAAACTGTCCTTAAACCCATATGAACTTACGGAACCGAACTTTGGAGCTGTGCTACCGAATCTGACATAGCAACCATACAAGATTGCAATCAAAGATCCTCTGATTGCCCCGTGGTATGTGCCCAACCACACTTTGCACACAGACTTCCATATTCCATACGTCCGTGAAGTCATCCACGAACGTGGCACTAGAGACCGTACAAGACTCTTTACGACCGTCGTAACCTATGGCTAGTCATGCCACTTTTACTGTCTGCAATAGACAGAAGATCGAGAAGACTGTGGCCGTCCGACCTTTAAGGGCCACGAGGTGACATCGCTGGATGCAACACCTCTTCACGCCAACTGGTTCTACATCTCGTATGTGTGTACGCTAATCAGCAGATTAGCTTAAAGAATGTATTTTTGAGATTGATAATAAATAAATAAATAAATAAAAATCCTAGCGCTTTCAAAGCATTTCCATTTTATTTGATTTTTGAAGTGAAATTCGTGCGCATGCGTGTGTGTGTGTGTGCGTGTGTTGGGGGGGGTAGAAAGTAGAAAATGCAGTAATTGATGATGTCGTTATAGATCTCCGAGATAGCAGGAGTCGTAGGTAGTACCATACGTTTGAAATCATATGAGGAAGTGAAAAAGTTATGAGCGGTCACAACGTATGCATAAAAGGAACCGTTTGAGCAACGAAAATGCGATACAGAAGTGAAAGCGACATCACGTGATGGATGAAGACGTTTCGTTGACCAAAAACAACAAGGGAATGCGGCAGAACAGCTTGACGTTTGTCTAAATGCTGTGCAACCAACCCAGTTACCGGTAGACGTGAAGAATCAAACACGTTACAAGTTGGCAGCAGGAAATATGCCGTTAACATCTGTGGGGTTCAAACTTATTACTAACATGAGTGATATGGTAATACTGTCTCGGGCAAAAGGATAACTTTCGGAAGCCCTTGACGTAACAGTCATCATCATCATTAATTTCGACAAAGGTTGGAGAGTCGAACGTACCCCTAACCGAGGTAAGGAGGTAGAGTTTTGTTTTACCTCGGTTAGGAGTCCGTTCGACCCTTAAACCTTTGTCGAACATTTTTGTAACTTTTTTCTACTGAAGAAGTCCTCCGGTGCGTGGCCGAAACGTTTAGAAAATGTTTGAAGAAAACAATCCACCACGCGAGAACCATAGATGACGTCCATGTTCTAAGATTTATATTTAAAATCATTTACTTGAATTCGGTTCGATAATTTCTAAAAAAAATCGGTATGGAGAACCATACATGACTTCCATGTTCTAAGATTTATATTTAAAATCATTTTCGAAATGAAGTATTTCCATAGAAACTACTTCTTTCTACTTAGCAACGCTTCAACTGACTGCCTCGGTACCATCCAGTGCCGCGAGAAACTGGCCGAACTCATCAAGAATGGCTGGGTTGTAGCTCTTCAATGGGTTCCAAGCCATGTTGGAATACCAGGCAATGAAAGGGCGGACATCATGGCAAAACGCGGCGCAGAGACTGACCAGCCTGAGATACCTTTCACACTCAATAGAGCAAACAGCCTCATAACCAACACCATCAACAACGCCACGCTCAAAACTCTGAAGGACCTTAGCATTGGCAAAAAGTGGGAAAGCCTTGCCACAGCGGGAACGATTCCAAAGCATCTTGAGAGAGCTGAGGCAGTAGCACGATTTCGTCTTGCTACTGGACATGACTACCTCCAAGCGCATCTCTACCGTATCGGTCTTGCTGCTGATGAAACATGCCCTCTCTGTGGTCTTGGCAGGATGGACGGCGACCACCTGCAGACGTGCCAATCGCTGACTTACCCGAACGATGACACAATCAATCGCTACTGGGAGGCTCGACGTCGAATGGTGGAAGCACCAAAGACGGGCGTTGGATAAGTAAGTAAGTACTTCTTTCTACTTACTGCTTCAGCCTTAACCACAGTACTGAGGTCACTAACGTATACCACCTCACGTTATCGCACTCGATTTTCACTGATGATGGAAGTCGATGGCACTGGCGAAACGTCTGGTTTTGCAGAAAACTTGGTCTGCGGCCAAACAGGACGGGAAGGAATTTTAACAACAAACTACTTCTTTGTTTCCGATAACGTAGTACATATATACAAAATTATCCCCTCCCCTTCAACTATAATTTTCATTTATAGAAAATTACCCCCACCCCGTTCAACTATCCTCTTCATTTATATATATTTCATCTACGTTTCTACAGTGGATTATTAAGATCTTCTTATCAGGATACTTTATTTATCAAAATTAAGTACTTTACTCTTGTTACAACAAAAAATGTTTCAAGTAAACTACCCTTTCCCCGTAACCGATCTTCACTAAAATCAACAGGCCTTGAGTTCTCTACAATGTAGGGATGTATGCAAAACATTATTTGATTATTTTTGAATGTACGGCAGTTATCGTTCGTCATAGAAAAAATTGCACTTGTTAAAACATAAAACGTTGCAGGTAAACTACCCCTTTCTCTTAACTGATCTTCATCAAAATCAATAGGCCTTCGGTCCTTTACAATTCAGGAACGTATGCAAAAAAATATTTGTTTCTGTTTGAATGTGCGGCAGTTATCGTTCGTCATAGAAAAATTACCCTTGTTAAAACATAAAACGTTGCAGGTAAACAACCCCTTTCTCTTAATCGATCTTCACCAAAATCAATAGGCCTTCAGTCCTCTACAACACACGGATGCATGCAAAACATTATTTGATTCTGTTTGAATGTGCGGCAGTTATCGTTCGTCATAGAAAAAATTACTGTTGTTAAAACATAAAATGTTGCAGGTAAACTACCCCTTTCCCTTAACCGATCTTCACCAAAATCAACAGACCTTGAGTTCTCTATAATTCAGGAAGGTATGCAAAAATGTATTTGATTCTGTTTGAATTTACGGCAGTTATCGTTCGTCATAGAAAAATATCGGTATGGAGAACCATACATGACTTCCATGTTGTAAGGTTTATATTTAAAATCATTTTCATAATGAAACGTTTCCATAGAAACTACTTCTTTCCACTTATTGCTTCAGCCTTAACCACAGTACTGTGGTCACTAACGTATACCACCTCACGTTAGCGCACTCGATTTTCACTGATGATGGCAGTCGATAGCACTGCCGAAACGTCTGGTTTTGTAGAAAACATTGGACCACGCCAAACAGCCCGGGAAGGAATTTTAACAACAAACTACTACTTTGTTGCCGATAACGTAGTACGCATATAAAAAGTATCCCTTCCCCCTTCAACTATCATTTTCATTTATAGAAAAATTACCCCCACCCCTTCAACTAGCCTCTTTATTTATAGATATTTCATCTACGTTTCTACAGTGTATTATTATGATCTTCTTTTCAGAATACTTTATTTATCAAAATCAAGTACTATACTCTTGTTAAAACATAAAATGTTGCAGGTAAACTACCCTTTCCCCGTAACCGATCTTCACCAAAATCAAAAGGTCTTGAGTCCTCTATAACTGAGGTACATATGCAAAACATTATTTGATTCTGTTTGAATTTGCGGCTCTTATAGTTTGCCATAGAAAAAAAAATCTACACAGACAGATAGACACACAGACACTTTTCGAAAAATGACTTTTTTCATGTTTTGAGGGTAGTGCAATCATAATCTGCAATTATCTCGAACACTATTTTGTTTGCCATCACCATACTTCCATTTCCTTATGGAACATGGAAGTAAAAAATATCGGCCACCTTGTAAATCCAGTTTTATGTTTGACAAATTGAAGTGTGAAATATTTCCATAGAAACTATTCCTTTGTTGCCGTTCACGTTGTACACGTATAACAATTTATCCCATCCCCCTACAACTATTATTTTCATTTATAGAAAAAAACCCTCCCCCTTCAGCTACCCTTTTCATTTATAGATATTTCATCTACCTTTCTGCAGTGGATTATTGTGTCCTTCTTTTCAGGATACTTTATTTATCAAAATGAAGTTCTTTACTCTTGTTAAAACGTAAAACGTTGCAGGCAAACTACCCCTTCCCCTTAACCGATCTTCACCAAAAACAATAGGTTCTGAGTACTTTACAATTCAGGGCTGTATGCAAAAAATTATTTGATTCTGATTGAATTTGCGGCTCTTATTGTTTGCCATAGAAAAAAATACACACACACACACACACACACGCGCGCTTTTTTTTCGGAAAATTAGTTTTCTTCATGTTTTAAGGGTAGTACAACCGGAATTAGCTCTTATCTCGAACTCGATTTTTTCGCCATCACCATGCTTCCATTTCTTTATGCAACATGGAAGTAAATATCGGTATGGAGAACCATACATGTCTTCCTTATTCTAAGATTTATATTTAAAATCATTTTCAAAATGAAATGTTTCCATAGAAACTACTTCTTTCTTCAGAAGTACTGTGGTCACTAACGTATGCCACCTCACGTTAGCGCAGTCGATTTTCACTGATGTTAACAGTCGATGGCGCCACTGAAACGTCTGGTTTTGCAGAAAACATTGGACCACGGCCAAACAGCCCGGGAAGGAATTTTAATAACAAACTACTTCTTGTTTCCCGATATCGTAGCACACTTTTCTTCATGTTTTGAGGGTAGTACAACTAGAATTAGCCCTTATCTCGAACGCCATCACCATACTTCCATTTCCTTACGGAAAATGGAAGTAAAAAGGCTCTGTTGCTAAGTTACGTAGTCCACATAAGATATGATTGTATTTTGCGCAGAAGAGAATTAAAAAGGAATGGAAAAAAAGACTTGACTACATCATCATCATCATCTTGTTTTCATAGATTAAACCGGAAATGTTGTTCCGGTCTCAAGCAGACAGACAAGAGCTGGCCACTCCTACACGTCCCACATTTGTCCAAAATCATTAAATACCGGGCTGTTAGGCCGTGGTCGGTTGTTGTAAATTCTCGACATCGTCGGGAGCGTTTCGTATCCCACCGTCAGCGATCTTCTTCAGGCCGCAAAAAGCGACAGAGTGTTGGCAAAACAGACACTTTTTTCGGGTAAAAGCAACAGGCGACCACCAGGTCTCAGCCAATCACAGAGCCTCCCTCGACCCGTTGCCGACGATGTCGAGAATTTACAGCAACCGACCACGGCCGAACAGCCCGGTATTTAATGATTTTGAGAATATTGACACCGGCCGAGTAAGCGTAATACAGAAATTAATTCATTAGTGTTTGAGGATGCGGCAGTCATCCGTTCGGTTAAGATTTTCCAACTATTTTAGCAGATACCGGGAGATCCTATCGAGTATACCCATAATATTCAAATTCCGCTGTATAGGTACGCTGCATTCCTTCTACGATTTTGAAGACTATATCCTGCCACCTGTCTGGGGAATCTAATTTCGGTCGCTTAAATACGACCTGATTACATGATAAGGTAAACTTAATTTTTTTAAACTTGCTAAACAAACTGAGGATAAAAGGTGATGAAATCTGGTAATTTGCTCCCAACATGATACGACTGGGCTTTATGAAATCTTGAATGGGTTAAATACGTAGGCATAACGGAGAATAGCGTTGAGAATTACAAAAAAAAAAAAAAACAAATCATTAAAACTACTAAAATGGCGTATCTTGCGTGAAATTGTAAATTGTAAGTGAAATCCATTGACCTCACGTCGATGCTAATGCAGTGAAAACGCTTCCTAAATACGTCCAGGTGAATGTGCACGACGGTAATGCTGTTAGGTTTTCACACCTTCAGCAGTAGCGCCGCGTCATTTAAAGGGGCTTTCAGTCTGTCAGTGGTTTCGTGATGAAGTTTGTAGGTCTGTGACCTCCTTACGGTGTGGCAGACACCACCGCCGTCGACTCTCTGCCAGGGTTTAGGCTTCGTCACTTCATAAGACACCCCGCCGCAGTGTTACGGTGACCATAATTTCTCAGTTGCAATCCGGGACATATGACCCCAGTTGCGGTTGGTGGAAGGGGAGGTAGTTTATGTTAGGGGGGAGGTATGAGGTATTTCTTGAAACAATGTTGAAGATATCTATTCTATTAGTGGAGGTTATATTTGGCGTTAATTGTTAACAAAGTGATTTGAAATTTTTGTATGGAAGCTCAGGTACATTAGTGGTCTAAATGTATAAAATTTCATTCAGACATTTCTTGAAAAAATGTTGAAATACATATATTCTTTTAGTGGAGGTTATATTTGGCGTTAATTATTAACAAAGTGATTTAACATTTGGTATGGAAGTTCAGGTATAGTAGTGCTATAAATGTATAAAGTTTCATTGATTTATAGCCATTATTTTCAAAACAACATTAATTTGTTTAAAACTGTCTGCTACTAACTTTAAAAGCGATTTGCTTAAAAACTATTTATCGCATATAATTTTTATAAGTTCTGTTTTATTTGAAGTTTCATCGTGAACAATTTTTAATTAAACATTTTTTGATCTATACTTTTTGATCCATCTTTAAAACTTTTTAAATTAAAACTAATTTACCATATTCATTTTGGCCAGCTGATTACAAGGAAAATAGTTTTACTTCAAAATTTCAGTGAAGCGTTCACGGCAAAAAGCAGGGAGCGCTTCACCGAAATTTTGAGGTAAAACCTTTTTCCGTGTATTAACGTACGAAGAGTAAACTTCAGCAGAGCATAGGCAGCGGCTGCTATGTTTGCATCAATTAAGCACAATTTTTTGCTTTAAAACGATAAAATATTTTAAAGTCGAAATCTGCGACTTTTTAACGATTTTTCGCGACACCGGGACCTAGGTCCGAAATCAGGGACTATCCCGGAAAAAACGGGACGTACGATCACCGTAAGCAACGTACTTCGTTACGGTACTCCAGTCTCCCGTCTTCATCCTATCTTCTCTTCCTCTCCTTCCACTGTTCAGTTTTTAGTAGTCCTTTTGCCCTCAAGATACATCCAGTGGGGTTTCCTTTTCCTCTGTAAACTAGTAAGCTCGCTGAGCTGGAGGACTCGCTCACTCTTTTGAACGAAGTATGGTTACAGTTGTTATTAGATAGACCTACATGTTGTAGCCGGGTGTCAGACTAAAGGGAATTTTAACAAATCCGAATGTAGACATTTTGTAACCGGGCGTCAGGCTAAAGGGAATTTTAACCCAAATCCGAATGTGGTTACATTTGGTAGTCGGGTGTCAGACTAAAGGGAATTTTACCTCAATTCCGAATGTAGATACATTTTGTAGCCACGTGTCAGGCTAAAGGGAATTCACCTCAAATCCGATTGTAGCCTTTACTATAAGAAATTATGAACTTAAGGACCATCACGGGGCAAAAGAGTGAAACTCAAAATTTTAAGAAAATTTTAAAAGTCAACGTGGAGGATCAAGTTATGACGAATTTTATTCAAAATAGAAATTCGGTGTCTCCAACAATTTGACAGATTAATATCTGCCAACACTCCTTGCAAATTTTAGTTTGCCTATATAGATTTTACCAGTTATGTATATTTGTGAACAGCTGCAGCTTTAGGCTTATAAATATTTATGTAATCATACATAAAGTTAATAGGTAGGACTAAATTATTATAAATAGCATAAACTTCCTAGACCTCTCCATTACAAAATTTGAACACAGACACAGATTCAGTATGTACAGAAAACCCACTACACTGACACACTAATACACAACTCCTCCAATCACCCAATACAACACAAACTATGATACATTGACCTAACACATCGCACTAGATGAAAAAGACCACAAAGACGAACTAAACACGATAAAATATCAGCGTAATCCAACGGATACAACAGAACACTAGTCAATAAATTCGTACACAAAACAAGCAACAGACAAAGACAGAAAACAACAAATTCATAACACTAACCTACATCAATAACCACACGAAGAAAATAGCCCACAAATTCAAAAAAGCAGGGTACAGAATCGCATACAAAACTACAAACAAAACAGAGCACACACTATCAAATCACACACACAAAGCACAAAACAAATTCGATCTTCCTGGTGTTTACTAACTAAATTGCTCAGATTGCAACAAATTCTACATAGGCCAGACAGGACGTAGCTTCAAACAAAGATACATTGAACACACAAGGGCACTACACTCCACTACCGAATCCACCTTTGCAAACCACCTCATTGAAGCAAACCACACATACAAAAACGTCGATAACATGGACATTCTACACGTACACACAAAAGGCCGAAAACTAGACACTCTAGAACAACTGGAAATATACAAACACATAAAAACGACATCCTAAACGAACAGACACAATTCAAATCGCACGCATTATTCGAACATATCACACCCCACACACACAAAATCGATCCTTCAAAAAGTCGACACCTTCGCCAAGAACAAGACGGACAGTTCTCTCAACAGCAGCCTCTGAAAAGCTTTTTAAAAGCGAAAACCGGTTCAGGCCATAAGGTAAAACGTTTACGTTTTTACCCATAAAAACCTTTGTGTTCCGAGTCGGTAGTGATTTAATTATATTTAGTAAATTATTCTCATTTAGGCACTGTGGTTATAATAAAAAAAAAATGCAGTAATTATGTGAAACTTTTAGAGTTAATTCTATGATAAGATTGCTTTACGATTGTTATTTTACTAAAAAATAAAACAAAGATAAAAAATAGATTAGTCGACTTTTTCTTATATTTTCTGTTAGGCTAATTCAAATATTACATAATATTGATTACTACATAATTTACTTTTCTACACGTTCCGGCCACACCTCAGGAGGCCCATCTTCAGTAGAAGAAAAGATAAATATCGGTATGGAGAACCATACATGACTTCCATGTTCTAAGATTTTAAACTACCCCTTTCCCGTAACCGATCTTCACCAAAAACAATAGGTCTTGAGAACTCTATAATTCAGGACTGTATGCAAAACATTATTTGATTCTGTGTGAATTTGCGGCTGTTATCGTTGGCTATAGAAAAAAATCTACAAACAGACACACACACACACACACACACACACACACACACACACACATTTCGAAAAATGACTTTTTTCATGTTTTGAGGGTAGTAGGTACAATCAGAATCTGCAATAATCTCGAACACGTTTTTGTTTGCCATCACCATACTTCCATTTCCTTAAGGAACATGGAAGTAAAAAAACGTTTGCAAGGATGACAAACCGAACGGACCTTTCTTTTTTCTTCTACTGAAGATGGCCTTCGGAGATGTGGCTGTAATGTCGAATTTTTCATGTCTTCTCTGTTAATTGAAAAATTATAAAATTTGAATTTACCTAATAATAAATTTGTTTCTATGTTCCGGGTTGTAGGGCCGTGGTCGATTGCATAAGTTTACTTCTGAACGTTTCGGCCACATCTCCGCAGGTCGTGTTCAGTAGAAAAAACTATAGAAAACGTACGCAAAGATGACAGAACGAACTACCTTTCTTTTTCCTCTATTGAAGATGGCTTCCGGAGGTGTGGCCGAAGCTTTTAGAGAAGTCAACTTTTATGCAATCGACCACAGCCCAAAAGTCTGGAACACAGTAATTTAATCATGTTGACTGCGGCTGTGATAGCCTTCGTCGTAAATAAATCTACTTCGTTCTCGAGTTCTGCAGCTCAGAGAAATTACTAGTATTAAAAGTAGTTACCGGATGTAGACTTCTTCCTTGCGAACGCGGAAGCTTTGTTATTTTATGAAGATTCGGTACGGACAGACGTATCACTGTATTTTTGTGGCTTATATTTAAAGGAAAGTGTTCATCGTGCAGGTGAAGGAAAAGGCTAAATACCTAAATGAAGCTAACGTTTTTAGAAAGCTTCTCGAATTGCCTAATGATAAAATCATGAGATTTTATACACAAAATTGTTTATCTGCCACTAATTTGTATTTTTAGACCGCTAAAGAAAGTTAACGATTTAATTGGGAGAGTTTTTTTCAAATACTCTTCAAATCGTCCGCAAGGATGTCCGTGAACATTATTTGTTTATCGTTTCCTGCTTGTAGCAGTTTTTCTACTGGTGTGCTCGTGTGATTATTTTATTTTGTTACGCTTAGCAGTTTTACAAACAAAACTGCCACTCGCGAATTCGTGATACTCGAGGATTAATAATGATAATGTTGGTCGTCAACGCGGCGTCGTGTCTGGACGGAGGAATTATCAGGTTTTCAGTGTGTTTCCATTTTGTAGCAACCAATGCCGTAGTTATTAAGGTAATCTCTCGTCGTCACCGTTTGTCTGTTACATAAACCGCCGCGGCGCTGTCACCCGCTAATGTTTCCGTGTTCTGTACTTATCTTGACAAAACAATACGAGAGGCGGTGGCGCGCGGTCACCGCGTGCACTTTCTCTAACGTATGCGACCGAGACAATCTGACGGTAGGATCTCGGCCGAGCGGCCGCCGCCGTGCCCACCACGCTACGTGAACTCTTGACAGGTAGTATCAATTAATGCGATCACACGTGCCGAGTTTGCGCTTTCGTGAATCGAACTGACGACGTTTTGTTTAGCAACTGTGTTGCCTAATAGCAATCCGAATATAGCGTACAGTTTACGAAATTTCAAAATGTTAAAATTTTTGACCTCAGAGCCAAAAATGGGATCAAAAATCGGTAAATTATACAAATAAACCCGGGTATCAGAGCAAAGGAAGTTTTAACAGAAATCCAATTTTTTTGAATTTTTAGCGTTTAGGCCTATTGTGTGTTTACTCTACAATTCTTACTTTACTAAACAAAAAATAGTAGTAGGGTAATAGGGATTTTTTAATTCTTTTAATAATTGAAAAATTATGTAATACCAAAATTTATCTAAAAATAAATATACCTCATTCACAATAGTGACCGATTTCTGTAGCTCAGGGAGCATACCAGTATTGTAAAACTTAAAAACCAATTAAATTCTTCAGTTCGTGGACATTTTATATATGTGTTATTTAAAAATTGTAGTTTATTGGTCTCTTGGAAATAACAAGTAACATTTAAATTTTAGTTGCCTCGATTCACGTTATTTCATATTTTACTGTTTAATTTACCTAAATTTACGTCAGTCTATGTTTACTGATTTATACCTATTACCGCTTCAACTTTACTTGTAACTTCCAGTTAATTTAGTACAATTTAAGGTTCAATTGTTGTATTCCGATCAGGTTAGACGACTTCTACGTCAACCGCGCTGCCTGGTGTATTTATAAATATGCCTGCATAATAATATTTAAAACAGCCGGTCGCAGATCTGCATCTATATGTGGGTTAACAGAACACATTCGCCCCACTCACTCCAAACGTATATGTATTTCTCTCGCTAACTCAATCAGTCACAGTCGTAAAAGTAATTCAACACAAGAACAGGTCCGCGGACGGGATAGTTACATATATTATATATAGACTGTTTCCGGCCCATGTCACACCTCCGACGGCACTCTAGTTACTTCACACTTACTTATTTGTCTCACTATAAATATAAATCAATAGTTTTACACACGTGTGTTTGGATATATTTTTAATATATACCACTAAGCTCCCTGCACTATGTTGAACGACGTATCTCGATTATAATATCCAGGATATTATTAACTATAAGACTACGTTTTTATATATGCAAATGTATTATCAAATAGTAATTACTTCTGCAAGTAGATTGTATTATTTTTTATGAGTATCTTCAGGGGTTTTGTATCTTATCTTCAGAGGTAGCCTACCCGAATGAAATTTTATAATACTGTGGGTGTCCCCACATTCCTGTATGCTAGTGTGACATGGACTCTTGCTTAAAGGGACGTGCAGAGGATTCAGGCAGCCGAAATGAAATTTCTAAGAGGGACGCAAGGTTGTTCTCTCTTGGATCGGAGAAGAAACGAGGATATTAGACACGATTTAAACATTGTATCATTCCACCAGAAGATTGAAGACCACAGAAGGAGATGGTGCGAACACTTGAATCGCATGCCTGATATCCGTCTACCTGTGGCTGCCTTGGGTTATCACCGCACTGGGAAGAGAGATGCCGGTAGACCAAGGAGGAGATGGGTTCCGGAACAGGTCTAAGGGTTAGTCTTTGGAGTGGTGATGATGATCTTCAGAAAGACTGTTTCAAAAAGACTCTGTGATCGTTACGCCCGCGGTTTATTTCGTCATTCCGAGTCACCAGGTGAGGATTACCCGTCTCATGTGTCGTGCAGTACATTTATCTTGTCCGGGTGCTGTTCTAGTAGATACCCGCAATCTCATTTCCATCTCGGCTCGTTAAGTTTACAACGCATTGTTTTTGTGGTACTGACCGCATTCTTGTTGTCCAGGCATATCATCAACTTAGGGATGCACCAAACAGTCTCTTCTTATTCTTCTTCTTCTTCTTCTTCAGCACTACAGCTCAACGTGAGCTCTGCCTTCCAACACCAATCTTCTCCAAAGCCTTCTATCCATTGCCATCTCAGTGTAACCCGTCGTATCCATTCTTCTGAGATCTTCTAGCACATCATCCAACCATCTTATCCTAGGTCGGCCCCTCTTTCTGCTTGTATAGACTTGGGCCCCCAAGATTTTCTTTTGCATACGCTGATCATTCATTCCCTGTAGGTGACCTAACCATTATATTCGTTAAGCCTTTATGAACCCTATAGTGTCCTCATGATTCAATAGCTCATCTACCTCCTGGTTGTCTCTTAGTTAACAGGCCATCTTCGTCATCTTCTTTAACTGGCCATAAACACGTCTTACGATCTTTTGTTCAAAACCTTCTTGGTATTTTTTGTTCCTTTTTTGTCAATGTCTATGTCTTACCTCCATAAATAACAACCGGTCTGATAAGTGTCTTATATATTTTTATTTTTGTGTTGTGACTAATGAATTTGCTTCTCAATAGTCTACTGTTGGCATAATATGCCCTACTCCTAATTGTATCCTGTCATGTATTGTCGTGTTTATGGATCCTTCTTTATCAATCATGTTACCCAGATATCTGAACTTATTAAATGAATCAAATGAATTATGCTGTATGCACGAGTTGTAACCAAACAGTTTAGTATTAAAAAAGGTTTAAAACATTTTCAAAGTACATTCGACAATATCGTTGGTGCGTTCTGATAGGCCTACGTCAGAAACAGCGAGTTCCACAAGGCCGTGAAACCATGATTTTAAAAGTGCACAGTTTGTAAGGAAACGCGACGTGAAAAGATTTTTACATATAATACTTAAAAAGTTTGAAGACATCCGAAAACCAAAACAACGCAGACATGATACCCTGGCATTAAACGACGAACGTCTTATTATTACTCGTTTCGATATTAATTTTAACAGGTCGAACATAAAACTGATTTTCTTGTGGATTAATATGTTGTAACATTAATCGACACGCGGATTTGTTTATCCTGTGGTCGCCGATTTCTTCCGTTTCCTGTCTCCGCCAGTCTGTCCAGTTTCGTTCAGGAAATCGTATTCACACGTGGAATGAAAGTTTTGTATAATTGGTGGCGGTGGATCGGTCGGTGGCAGTGGCAGTGTCGCTTGGGGCACGTTTAATTGTGCATACGTAGTAGGTACATAGAGGAAGAGCGCAACGAGGAAGCGGCAGCGTCGAGGTTCTGATACCCGACACAATGAATGTGTCGACCCGCGTGCAGTGAGTTGAGTTTCTCCTCGTGTCATAAACTGGGCACGGACTTGCGGGTTTAAGTGACGTTCGGATTTAATGCAGATCTAAACACGTAGCGGGATGTATTGCGTTTTCATTTGTGCGTGCAATCTCTGCGTACAACCTACATGTGTGAGCAGAAAGGTAGCCGACTTGAAGAAACAGAATTCAACACGGCGGCCAGAACTGAATAGATAGATAATGTAAGTGACACAAACATTTAGCTGCATTCTTTGCGTGCTGTAAACTATATTTAATTCATAAATCACGTGACACAATGGGGAAGATAGGGGAAATACAATAGCATATATAGTTTCCGCTCGTCTGTACTTCACGACTTGAAAATTTACTTATCCAAGAAATTAAAGTTACATAATTATAATCTTTGAGCTCAAATAATGTTACAGTCGTTATTCTCCATCGCTTCACAAAGTTTTAAAATTATTTTAACCATAAATAAAGTTGTAAAAAAGTATGAAAGCCATAAATTTTACATTTCAACAATTTATTATTGAAATTTAAAACATAAACCGTCGTATTTTCCGTTGTTAATTGACGTAAATGGATCGTTTTTACTTTGATTTCTTGCTTAATATGTTAGTATGGCGACGGAATACTTAATGTTTATGTATAATCCTCTTGCTTATGACGAAATCAAAATTATATATAACGTTTGGTTACGATTTTTTCGGATTACGTCTTGTAAAAGTTGACCCGTGAGAAGCATTTTTATTGTTAGAGACGGGCCTCTATTGTAAGCGAATGAATTATCAGAATCGATTGAATTTAATTTTTCTTCAGTTTGTAAATCTCTCCCTTAACAGACTATGAAAATATAAATTCTTTCGGGTTAAGACTTGAAAAAGTTGACCCGTGAGAAACTTTTTTATTGTTTAGATATATGCATCTAGTGTAAGCGAATAACTTATCAGAATTGTTTTAATTTTTATTCAATTTGTAAGTCTTTTCCTTAACACACTGTGAAAATATACTGTTTTTCGGATTACTACTTGAAAAAGTTGACCCGTGAGAAACTTTTTTATTGTTAGAGGCAGACCTCTAGTGAAAGCGTATGAATTATCAGAATCGATTTATTTTAATTTTTATTCAATTTGTAAATCTCTGCCTTAACAGACTTTGAAAATATAAATGTTGGTATCGAGTGTTAAATATAACGCTCGGTCAGCGCTTGACGCCCCAAGTATACAAATGGCACACAACAGGTAACGTTTGTACAATTCACGTAAGTTACTTCGTAGTAAGTACTGATTAATTTTTTTTTTTGGTCTAAATACATTTCTTATTAGACAAAAATTAAGTTAATGAATTTTGGTTTTTTAAAAACTGTGATAAAAATTTTTCTTCTTTACGACTGTTAGCGTAACATTCTAGAACCACCTCGAGGTGGTGGTCATACATCGTTTCTCATAATCTTTTTTTTTTAATGCTGTAGCCCTGCTTTCAAATTTATGTATGTTCCGCGTATATCTATAGAAACATCAGACATCCTATCCAATGCTTTTCACAAATGTGTGCTTAACTGATAATAAACCTAAGGTTTTTTTAACAAACTGTTTCTTAGGGTTTCACGGCCGCCGTCATAATTATTTAAATCATTATCCGGGCTGTAAGGCCCTGTTCTGAAATTTTCATGCTCATTGATGTTGGTAATGTAATCAGATTTTTCGGCCTCACCTCTATAGGCCATCTTCAGTCAAAGATTTTCGAAACTACTGAAAAGATATGCGCCAGTCAACCAACAGTACTGTGTCAAAGGTTAAGTGGTTACGGCAGTCGTTGAAGCTTGTAAACCGCTTGTTCACGCACACCAGTCTCGGCAGAAGCCTTCTGAACACGTTTACCAGGACAGAGCAGTTTATCTCACAGATTAGGCTACACAAAATTTAATCCACGTTCTTCAAACTTCCATTGTAGAATGATAAAAAGAAATCACTTAATGCACCTAAGGAGGACAGTAATACACTTGATTCACCTTGTGAAATCTAAACTATGCATCAAATAGGGCTAACATTTTAGATGATTGTCACTGACATGTGTACCAACATCACATAAAAAACAGTTTTTTAATCGGACACTTGGTAGCATTGTAAATTGCAAAATTGCATGAACTTTTTGATCAAATCCCGTATATATTTTTTATGTTTTAACCAATCGGCGTATATATAAGCACAGGTTACCGTATCTGTCAGATGGATATTAACAACAGTAACATTACTGACAGAAGAGGTGTGTACACAGTTGACCTTGTGAAATGGGTGGCAGTGGCGTGGCGGTGCGGTTGCAAACACCTGTTGCGCCGTGACTGGCCCAAATGGCCCGGCCGGCGTATTAATTATAACTGGTCTCAACTGCTTATCAGTATAAACACTGTTACAACCGTTAAACCACCTTCACTCCGCATGATTTGTTTCCTATTAGTGTCCATTAAATGCCAGTTTGGGCACAATTCCGACGAGTGGGAGCTGAATTTATATGTGTATGTACGTACTGTTTGGTATGAGTTTGAATTGTGTTATGTGTGTATGTACGAGGGTCATCTCAAAAGTATGTTTCCCTGATTTAGGAAAAACAGAAACACATATAAAAATTAAAAAGAAAACTATACTTTTATTCAAAAACGTGTACTTATTTTTTAATATAATCTCCAGCCTTGTCAATACACTTTCTGTAGCGTAATAATAGTTTTTCAGTTCCTTCTTTGAACCACTGCGTGCCCAGATTTCGGAGCCAGGGGTCAACCGCCTGTTTCACTTCCGTATCGGTTTCGAAACGTTGTCCTCCCAGGTGTTCTTCGAGATGGAGAAAATATGGAAATCACTCGCAGCAAAATCGGGTGAATGTGAGGGATGGTCGAAAATTTCCCTTTGAAAGGACTCCAACAAATTCTGCGTGACTCGCGAGGAATGAGGACGTGCTTTGCCGTGGAGCAGAACTTTGTTGTTCAACAAACCTTTTCCTTTCCAGAACAATGTATGCCACCAGCGGACCATTTGAATGCTCACGCACTCAGGTCCGTACACAGAAACTAAGTGACGATGAGTTTCAGCCGCTGATTCACTTTTTGTAGCAAAAACCGAATCACACTACGCACTTCGCAATCGGACACGCTGGTAAACGGAACATCCGTGGTTTTAAATTCCGTGTTGTTGTTACGTTGCTACGAAACGGATGAGGTTTTGTCACTACTGCCACTACACACAAATAAAAGTTCTCCAACCTTCGTCAGCCTGTTTGCGCTACTTCCCTTTGAAAGAAAAAAATAGAGAAAGTTACTTCTAAGATGGCCCTCGTATGTATGTATGTATGTATGCTCTACAAGAAGCTCGGCACAAGAGCGGTCTCTCTCTCTCTCTCTCTCTCTCTCTCTCTCTCTCTCTCTCTCTCTCTCTCTCTCTCTCTCTCTCTCTCTCTGTCTGTCTCTCTCTCTCTCTCTCTCTCTCTCTCTCTCTCTCTCTCATAGAATATGCACGAACTGCTATAATTTAAAGTTACTTAAAGTTACTGCTTATGAATCTAGCAACAAGCGCAAATGGTCGAAATATAAATGTTGTGAAAAAGGCCACCAGGCCACATGTTTTAAATGATCAGCTGAACTTTAAATCTAATGTCCTGTACGATACCGCGTTGCGATATTGTCGCGACACGAGTCAATTATGAACCAGTGCGCTGTCGGTTACCGTGTGGTGTACACCGAAAATTGTTGTGTGCGTACTTTGTGTAGTGTAATTGTGTTTTGTGTTATGTGGATTTTAATATTTTTAATATATTGACGACTGTGCCATCGTATGATGGTATGAAGTGACTTTTTTAAATATTCTGAGGATGGGACAAGTGTCCCGAAACATGTCAATTGTATAAAGACATTTACTTAAGCCACAGACGGTGAGTTACATAGCGTTTAGTTGATTATAAAATACGTGGCTTGGACTATAAGCGGATTTATTCCATTAACAATATGAATATTGCAAGTCGAGCAAATATAGTACGTAATTTTCAGAATATTAAGATCCAGCTTCATAAGACCATTTTACATATCAGATTTAATAAAACTTGTCTGAAGAATAATATTACACCTAATTACGCTCGTATAAAATTTAAATGCTCATCCTTTGCTGATATAAAAACTAAAAGGCACGCAGAATTGTACAGAATTAGAGAAGAATTAAAATCGTTATACAAGAAAAAATCCCATCTCAATTCAAGATTATACAGAGTACATTTGCAATTACTTAATGAAGAACACCCGGCCTTGCTTGATAACTATCTTGATTTCATAAACAATGACATACAACGAATTATTTATCAAATGCGTAGCAAGCAAACAAGCAAATTCCAAAGGTTATTAGAGAGACAACAGCAGGAAGCCAACAACATTGCCTGTAAACATAAATTTTATACACGATTACAGAACTTAACATCAATAGATCTAACTAAAGAAGAATCTAATTTGTTGGAAAAGGGCTTAAATTATAATTTACCTCATTCAAAATCTAACTTCAGCCATAAACATATTGTTGCTGAAATTATAAATGCTGAAGCTGTGGTCAAAGCAATAGAAGACCAAAAGGTCCAAGATGAGGCGCGGATTTTTAATCAATAATAAGCTCAGTAATATCATAAGAAACCAGAATACTAATACTTATTCTTCGGTTCCGTGCACTTTTAATAATTATAATAAAGAACGCAATATCTTAACGGGTTTAAACCGCAAACTGTCAGACAACTGTGCTCTCGTAACCAAGGCTGACAAAGGCAACACTGTTGTCATTATGGACAATAGTGATTATACTGATAAGATACGGAACTTTATCGCTAACAACAACATTGAGAAATTAAACTCGGACCCTACTGCACAATACGTCAAGTGTCTAAATCGGGGCATAAATAAGAGTGTGCATTTGTTTGATGAGCGAACTAGACGATCGTTAAAGCCCATCAATTCAAGGGCACCCACATTGACAGGGTTACCAAAATTACATAAGACTGGTATTCCGATAAGACCGTTAATTAACTTCACTACCGCACCTGGTTATAAAACAGCTAAGAAATTGGTAAACGTCATTAAACGCAACATAAACATAGTTAATAGTCACAGTATAACCAATAATATCGATTTTGTCAATAAAGTGAAGGATCTAAAGATCGAACCTCATCATAAGCTGGTTTCGTTTGATATTGTTAATTTATATACGAATATACCGGTTGCTGATACCTTACAGATTTTGAGAAATAACCTCGTGAATACTAATAAATTGAATGTTGAAAGTATTAATGAATTGATGGATCTTTTGGAGGTGATTCTTAACCAGAATTATTTCACGAATGACAAGCAATTCTTTAGCCAACATGATGGTGTGGCAATGGGTTCTCCACTCTCTGGCCTCCTTGCTGAAGTGTACTTAAACCATTTCGAAAACTCCTTTATTTTTTCCAATAGTGTGTACAATGATAACATAATATTTTATAGCCGGTATGTTGACGACACCTTTTTGATCTATAAAGGCACACATAGACAAATAAATAGGCTACACACGTATTTAAACAGTATTAATAACAATATACAGTTTACACTGGAGCACGTGGACAGTGGAAAATTAAATTTTCTTGATTTGACGGTCACCAGAAATATTAATAAATTGGAGTTTAATATTTATAGGAAACCCACTACAACTGACACTATAATACACGCCACATCTTATCATCCGGTATCGCAGAAAATGGCTGCTTTCCACAGCATGGTTAACCGCCTCTTATCATTGCCCCTCAGCGACAAGGATTATCAAGACGAACTAAATACAATTAAACATATCGCGGTCACCAATGGCTACAAAAAAGCGGTAGTAAATAATATCCTTAAAAAACATATGAGACGAAATAACGCAAACACGCTAAGGGCACCTTGGGACAGTGTGTATAAATACATTTCTATACCATACATGAGCTTTCTACCTAGAATTCTGTCTTCTGTTTTAAACAAGTCAAACGTTGTTGTCACATATAAGACTACAAATAACATTTTAAATAGCCTTCGTACTCGGGAACCAACCGTCCTTGAAAAGAAAACAGGGATCTATAAATTAATATGTAATAGTTGTGATGCTTTTTATGTGGGCCAAACGGGCCGTGGTTTTTTCAAGAGGTTTGTTGAACATAAGCCACCCACTTATTTTCATAACACAGAAAATGTAAAATCTAAATTCGCTAAACATCTTATTGATGAAAATCACAACTATACTAATTTTCATACCAACTTGATACCCCTTCACTTTTGTAATAAAGGACGTTACATGAACGCCCTTGAGGAGTTTGAGATATATAGAGCGTATAATAATCCTGTTACCAGGCCACATGTTTTAAATGATCAGCTGAACTTTAAATCTAATGTCCTGTACGATACCGCGTTGCGATATTGTCGCGACACGAGTCAATTATGAACCAGTGCGCTGTCGGTTACCGTGTGGTGTACACCGAAAATTGTTGTGTGCGTACTTTGTGTAGTGTAATTGTGTTTTGTGTTATGTGGATTTTAATATTTTTAATATATTGACGACTGTGCCATCGTATGATGGTATGCAGAGACTTTTTTAAATATTCTGAGGATGGGACAAGTGTCCCGAAACATGTCAATTGTATAAAGACATTTACTTAAGCCACAGACGGTGAGTTACATAGCGTTTAGTTGATTATAAAATACGTGGCTTGGACTATAAGCGGATTTATTCCATTAACAATATCAAACTAATTAGTCTGTTACCGGGCTAATTCAAACTTACTGGGCTGTTAGTCCGTGGTTTACTGCTTGTATTAAAAACAGACGTTTCGCCTAGAAACGATTAAAAAATTGGCTAGGTGTTCGTCATTAGGTCACCCTAGTACTGAGGTGCAGACTGTGAATATGATAGCGAACACCTTGCCAATTGGCTAGGTGTTCGTCATTAGGTCGCCCTAGTACTGAGGTGCAGACTGTGAATATGATAGCGAACACCTTGCCAGTTGGCTAGGTGTTCGTCATTAGGTCACCCTAGTACTGAGGTGCAGACTGTGAATATGATAGCGAACACCTTGCCAATTGGCTAGGTGTTCGTCTTTAGGTCACCCTAGTACTGAGGTGCAGACTGTGAATATGATAGCGAACACCTTGCCAATTGGCTAGGTGTTCGTCGTTAGGTCACCCTAGTACTGAGGTGCAGACTGCGAATATGATAGCGAACACCTTGCCAATTGGCTAGGTGTTCGTCGTTAGGTCACCCTAGTACTGAGGTGCAGACTGCGAATATGATAGCGAACACCTTGCCAATTGGCTAGGTGTTCGTCGTTAGGTCACCCTAGTACTGAGGTGCAGACTGCGAATATGATAGCGAACACCTTGCCAATTGGCTAGGTGTTCGTCGTTAGGTCACCCTAGTACTGAGGTGCAGACTGCGAATATGATAGCGAACACCTTGCCAATTGGCTAGGTGTTCGTCGTTAGGTCACCCTAGTACTGAGGTGCAGACTGCGAATATGATAGCGAACACCTTGCCAATTGGCTAGGTGTTCGTCGTTAGGTCACCCTAGTACTGAGGTGCAGACTGCGAATATGATAGCGAACACCTTGCCAATTGGCTAGGTGTTCGTCGTTAGGTCACCCTAGTACTGAGGTGCAGACTGCGAATATGATAGCGAACACCTTGCCAATTGGCTAGGTGTTCGTCGTTAGGTAACCCTAGTACTGAGGTGCAGACTGCGAATATGATAGCGAACACCTTGCCAATTGGCTAGGTGTTCGTCGTTAGGTCACCCTAGTACTGAGGTGCAGACTGCGAATATGATAGCGAACACCTTGCCAATTGGCTAGGTGTTCGTCGTTAGGTCACCCTAGTACTGAGGTGCAGACTGCGAATATGATAGCGAACACCTTGCCAATTGGCTAGGTGTTCGTCGTTAGGTCACCCTAGTACTGAGGTGCAGACTGCGAATATGATAGCGAACACCTTGCCAATTGGCTAGGTGTTCGTCGTTAGGTCACCCTAGTACTGAGGTGCAGACTGCGAATATGATAGCGAACACCTTGCCAATTGGCTAGGTGTTCGTCGTTAGGTCACCCTAGTACTGAGGTGCAGACTGCGAATATGATAGCGAACACCTTGCCAATTGGCTAGGTGTTCGTCGTTAGGTCACCCTAGTACTGAGGTGCAGACTGCGAATATGATAGCGAACACCTTGCCAATTGGCTAGGTGTTCGTCATTAGGTCACCCTAGTGCTGAGGTGCAGACTGTGAATCTTGCCAATTTGTTAATCGTTTTACACTGAAGATAGTGGGGCCGAAACGTCTGTTTTTAATACAAGCAGGAGACCACGGCCTAACAGCCCGGCAAATAATAATTCCAACAAAATTGCGGCATTAGGCCTCTCAGTCGGAATTTGGTGGAAATGGTCCAGAATATTCAAGGGTTTATTTCAATTAAAGTTCGTTCCCGTTACATTGTGCGATGCAGAAAGAATTTGTCCAGTGGAATTGTATGCTACTGTGGAGACTAATTGAAGGCAAAAACTTTTATTTTTAACGTTTTATAAAATATATATTCACGTTTTACATTTAAAACAGAAAACCTAAATTGTTTATATTTCAATCTAATAAATAAACACTGGGTTTAGTTCTACAAATGTTTTGTTGATCTTGACAGGTGTTTGACCACAGGTTTAGCCTGACCGCCTGACCAGTGTAGAAATGTCCTGCCACCTGCCACACTACTACCACGTGGGCATCCATACAGGTTTCGTATTGATACATGTAATGTAACGCTTGACCTTGCAACGCGTTGACCACGCGACCCAACGTCATGCCGTCGGCTCATTGGTTACAAGATGTAATCGTTTCTGTGAACAATAATTGGTATTACGTGGCAATCGACACTTACCAATGTTTTCTAAAAGGTAACATGAGATACGATTGTATATAGTTTTTCTTCAGTTTTCAATCTCGTTATTAGTGTTATTAGGAGGTTACGTGTGTTTTACGTTTGCGTGCTTTATTTACCTGCAGTGACCGTGGAACGTTACGTTTGTACAAGACCGATAATTATACGAATAGGTTTATACAGCTCCCATATGTAGTGCTGACGTGTTAGTGGCATGATACCAACAGTGTTTTATCTCAACCGTTTGAGTGCCAGGCCTATTTAGAAGTATGTTAAACTTCTGAGGACCTGGATCTACAACTTAAACGAGTTATCATCTTCTTCTTCCCTCCTCATTCTCCATGTTTTACTCTTCCTCTCCTCCTCCATCATCATCATCATCATATCTTCTTCTTCTTCTTCTTCTTCATCTTCTTCTGCTGCTGCTTTTCCTCGTCGTCGTCGTCGTCCTCCTCCTCCTCCTCCTTCGTCTTCTTCAGGTCTTCGACCTTACAGTCCGTTGGGCATTCATTGTTTTGACCACCTTTTCCTCTGTTGCGGTCTCTCCTGGGAGAGATCAGTTGCTGTGGTAGTCTGCCCTGATGCTTCATTTGTACCTGGTCTGTCCAAACCTGTCTGTACTTCTTGGTCCTGCTACTTAGATTGTAAACTCCGAGGACGTCCCTGATGTCATCATTCCTTAACCGGTCTCCCCGAGATGCTCCAAGTACATCTCATCACTAGTCTGTATCCGGCTGCGGGTCCTTGCGTACAGTGCCCGTGTCTTATTACCGTAAACGCTGCATGACACTTGCCATAACTTTATAATATTTTAACAGAGTGTCTCGTCTGACCTTTCCCTTTAATGTTCTTTTGATACCTCCACACATGTAGTCGAAATCCTCTATTCTTTATCGACGTTTCTCCCAAGTAGACAGGTCAAACCCAAATAATTTAAATGAATGCACCAGATGAGTGAGTCAGTCATTCACAACCAGCTTAGATCTGGTTGGAAAGCAACCTCGAAAAGCCATGGACTCGGTCTTTGTACAGGAAATTTTCAAAGCGTACGTTTGAATTTTTAATGTACTGCAATTTATAAAGAGACCTCTGCAGCCTGTCTGTATTATCTGCTATGGTAACCTAGTCATCCGCAAGCTGGAGGATTTTTAACAAAAGTTAAACGTAAAGCCTTTTTCTCGCAATTGTTATATGAAGGGTGACGTGGGGAGGTATAACGCAGCATCCTCAAGTTCAAAGTATTTACCTCTTAATGGTACCTAATAAAAAAATACGTTAATGATAACTACGTCTCAGATTTGTGTGACCTAAAACAATCTGAAAAGTGCATCGATATATGCCCTGTAAACTACCAAAATATGACATCTCCTTATTCTTATTCTTCTTGTCGACACAGAGTTTGGTGGGCTTGCATTTTCTTCCTTTCTGTGGACAGACTCTTGAGCACTGCATACCTTCTTCCTTGTTTAACCGCATCCATGTACTCCTGCCACGGTTTCCCCTCCCACTACGCCCCTCGATCAGGGTGGTGAACCAGTTTGAACGGAGTACCAAGTAATCAAACATATTACTTTTCATTGTCACAGTGGATCCAATCAACATAATTTTTTCAACCACTCTCCTCAGAACCACATCATTAGGTACTATTTCCGTCCATTGTAGACAAACTTATCGCTTTCATACAGAACCACATCTGGAAAGCTTCACGGGAGCTCCTCTCTAGTTTCCTCAAAGTCGATGTTTCCGAGACGTATGTGCGTATGCTCCAAATGAAACTCTTTGAAAATCTTCCTGTTTACCAGGAACACGTTTCTGTACGCCAGAAGCGATCATTTCAAGAAAATGCTCCTGTTGTTTGTGCAGTTCTACTTTTTACATCACCTCCCATCTGATGTAATGCAGAGAAGATGACCTAAACTAGTAAAATATCTCCTGTTAATAAAGGAAATTTAAGATGAATGTGGAATGCCTACCTTGTTCGTAATTTTCTGTTTTTAGTTTTGGTTTTAAAAACGGTGTATTCACTTTAACAAAAATTTACTATCCATGCAGTTTTAGGCCGGCCACACGCTAGAGGCGTCGCAAGACCCGTCGCGACCAAAGACTAAGCTCCTTCAATTTGTGTCTTGCAACAAAACAACTTGAGATATTTTGAACTGCGCGTGCGCTGGATTCTAACTGCATAAGGCGAAAAGTTTATATTACATTTACTTAGTCTTACGTGGAAGATGCGTGAATTGTCCTTTCGTTCTGATTCTCGCATATTGTTGTGTATTTATTAGTATTATTAATGCTACTCAGTATAAAATAGAAACAAATGTAGGTGTAGTTTAAACTGAAACAGACGCAAAATAATGCCTGTCACGAACCACACACTTTTACATCTCAAAAATAAATGAAAGGAAATTGTTTCGTCGTAAGCCAGTGTGTGAAACCTCTCTCCACCGAAGCGACGCTTTGCAACACGGTACATCAAACTGGTTCTGTCGCGAAACAAAAATTCGCTCCAGTGTGCGGCCGGTCTTAGTCTTGTCCGTACAGGTTATCGTATTAGAAATGTCTGCAACGGACAGTAGCACTTCTTCAGTTTTTTAGCTGCTGTTGATTAGTGTTTTGACAGTTTTTAAAACCAGACTCGTGTATATAGTGGTTTGATATCGTAATGTCATCATTAAAATTAACGTCTCGCATTTTGTTATCAGTCCATATAAGACTGACTGACACTAGTCGATATTACGAGAGATAAGATCAGGGGTGTACATCGGGACCCCCGGACCATACTAGTTTTAATGGCACGGCTCGCCCGTCATCACTACAATTTAATAGTCAAGGATTAAAAAATTTTTATTAGTATGGTGTTGAGTATTATCATAAACAAGTGGATAGGATTCATTTTGTATGTTTAATGGCGAGTATATTATCACAATGCAACGAAATATTATCTCTTTATGTTAACCGTTATTTTTAATGTAAACTACTTGGGAGGATCGCAAAATTCCGTGGGGAGTATCAAATTAAAGTGAATTTTAAACAAAATCTGTTTGTTTTAATTGGAATAGAATGGAAGGTTCATTAAACGGAAACTTCTAGTGAATCCTGGTATTAAGTTATCACGAGACAGATATTTGAATGTGCTATTGTTTGCTGACGACTTGCTTGTACTTCAAAATACAGAATCTGATTTGCAAAAATCTGTTTTTAAGCTTCATCAGGTTTGCAAACAATACAATATGATAATCTCCACTATAAAAACAAAGGTAATGGCATTTCGAGGAGCCAATAAAAACAAAAATAATGATTAGTGATCGCATTCTGGAACAGGTGAGCCACTTTAATTATTGGGAAGTGATATTGGCTATGATAGGAATTATGTTATTGATATTAAGTTGGATAAGTTTCAGGCGATCTGTGGGAAAATTAACCGTATGTTTAGAAACAACGTTCGTCGAGTTACAAAATTGAAGTTCTACGAAGTTATGGCAGTCACTGCAGTGTCCTGTGTGTGTGAATTATGGACAACGACCAAGAAACAAGACAGTAAAACACAGGCGTCGGAATTGGCGTTATTAAGAGGAGTTAAATGGTGTTCTAAATTTGACCGTATAAAGAATAAGGCCGTAAGAGAAGAGTTACGAGTTTTTAACTTGAATGAAAAAATTGAAAGATTCAAACAACGGTGGAAAGGAGCTTAGAAAGAATGTCAGATTCCAGACTGGCAAAACAGGTCTGGAAATACAAACCTGTAGGACACAGGTGTGTGGGTAGACCCAGGTAGAGATGGCTGCAGGATTTTTGAAGGCGGAACAGGCAGCGTCTTGCCTGTGCCATGTTGTGAAGACGACGATGATGATGATGGTGATATGATGATGATGATGCCGTAACGAATATTATCCCTGTGTTAATCGTTATTTTTAATGAAAACTAGTTGGGAGGATCGCAAAAATCCATGCGCGTTATAAAAATTTTCTGTAAAATATCAAGAATTTTGAACAAAATCTATTGAATATCGTGTTCGCTTTTGGAAATTTCAAAAACTTTTTACTGCAAGGCCCAAAAAAAACATGAACTAACTGACTAAAATCTGGGCTATTGGACTGTGGTCTACTCCTGTTGTTACTGACAGATGTTTCGGCCTCTCCTCTGGAGGCCATCTTCAGTGTGCAATACGATTGTCGAACTGACATGGTGTTACTGTGGCCGTGAAAGCCTTAGGAAGACATGAACTAACTGACTAAAATCTGGGCTATTGGACTGTGGTCTACTCCTGTTGTTACTGACAGATGTTTCGGCCTGTCCTCTGGAGGCCATCTTCAGTGTGCAATACGATTGTCGAACTGACACGGTGTTACTGTGGCCGTGAAAGCCTTAGGAAGACGTGAACAGTTTTTAAAAATTGGAAAATTCTATCCCGGATGTTAGAGTAAAGTGAATCCTTAATTCAAGTGTGTGTGTAGTCTACTGTTTACGCTTGTAGGGAGAAAGTGACAGAAGGCAGAGCTGTGTGCGTCTCCCATGCCGCGTGTCACGGGCGGTTACACATTTTCATTGACGAACGTACCCATACGCACCGTGCTCTGATTGGTCCGTCCTTTCTAAATTGTACTGTTCGCCGCTCTAACTGTAAACAAAGCGTTGGAAACAAACTCCGGGCTTTTGAGCCTTGGTCCACTCCTGTTGTTACAAGGATACGTTATACAGGCTCGACAGTCGTTCCAGAACAGAACGGTAAGCTGCGCCGGGCCTCACTTATAGTATAGCTAAGTTATCGAGAGAGGGGAGACGAGATGATAACAGTTAGCTGTCTCACTTGCATGTTATCTCCCTCTCTGTCACACACTGTTTCCGCCGATGTTCACGTATGAAACACTGTACAAGACTGTTGTGCGCATGCGCGAAATAAATGCAAATGTTGTTACCCTCGCGACGAGGTGTTTGTACACTGAGTATCTCTAAACCACTGTTCGATTTCTGTACTACATGGCTCCGTTAACATAGAATGAGGGGAAGCGTAGCAGCACTGCCACTGCCAGTTGCGTGGGGGTTCAGTACGAGAGGGGAAGCGTAGCAGCACTGCCACTGCCAGTTGCGTGGGGGTTCAGTACGTTCCCCTACGCTGCTTGACGTTTGTACAGTTAAAGTAAAACTACTCATACGCGACTAGATAATTTACTCGTGCAAAAATTAAAGTTAGAGCATTATAATACTTAAACTGTACGCATATGGTGTCAAAATTGTTATTCTACACCGTTTCAAAAATTATTAAATTACTTTGACCATAAACATAAACAATATGAGCAATAAACTCCACAATTTCAATTAGGTATTGACCTATAAACCATAACTAGTTGTGTCTCTGTTGTTGATCAACATAAATGGATTATTGTTACTTCAGTTTTTTGTACTCTTCATACATGTATAACTTTATATCACTTTTGCTCATGATTTTTTCGAATTACAACATGAATCGTTAGCTGGTAGAGAAAGGTTTTGCTATTACAAATAGTAGTTCTATAAACGAGTGAAATTATGTGGAACAAGTGACTTTAATTTCTACTCAGTTAGCAAGTTTCTAACGTGATATTGTGTGTACCACGTTATAAACACGATATCACGTTATAAACAGACTTGGGAAAGATCATAATAATTGTTAACTGATCAAAGTTAAAGTTACTGTCCAAACAGACTAACTAAGTTAAAGTTACAGTTAATAGTTACAAAAACTAACTGATTAAAGTTAAAACAAAATTAACTGATTAAAAGTTATACCATTTTTGGTTTGCTTTTTTGTTTTATTTTTATTGAGTAAAGTACTTAGATTTTTGAAATAATTAAAATCGGATTAAAATATGTAATTAATGAGTCTATAGAGAACTTTAATTATTCTTTAAAGTTATCACTGTATTCTGTTTAGTATTTAATTTACAAATAAGTGTTCCATAGTAGGAAATAATGAATTAGCTATTACTGATACTTCAGCACACTCTGTAACACGAACACACACACAAATATTAATTATACCGCAGATCTATGATACAATTAGTAAATATAAATTCAAATGAAAAAACTCTGTAACACGAACACGCGCAAATATTAGACCTCACGATATTCACCGCTGGGAGTACATATTCGTACATTCAAATGACAAACTTTTGAGTATGACTGTAAACTGCTTGGTTGGGTGAGACCAAAGATCTAAATACCTATGGATCACTGGCTCAGTGTTCGGAAAACGGTCCGCCACTGCCCCCACCACTACTCGGGCAACCCGCGCCTCGTTACACGGGCGCTTACTGGAATAATGTGAATTAGCCGATAGATTTTTTCGGCATCTTAACACATTTATCACATATTGGTACATTGATACGTTCTTATGAATGGTTTTCGATATATTACTGGTATTTAAAATATTATTTATTAATATTAAAATATTATTTATTTAAAATAATAGAACACGTGCTGATTAGAAAAAAATTAATCGTTTCATAGTAGTGTAAATAATTAACTTAATAATTAGCTTGGTGGTGAATTTAACAATCAACAAGACATGAAAAATCATAATACAGTACAATGGTTTCATCCTGTTCAACTAAACATTTACAAATCCAAAGCAGTGACCAAGCTAAACATTTACATTTAAATATTCTTTATAATGGCGGTTTTTAGAACAATCAGTAGCAAAGTGGGATAGTTATTATTTAACCTAATATCATTTTGAAAAATGTTTCAGCTATTTTTTAACTTTTGTTGTAGTCTTACTTGGTATTAATATAATAATATTACCCCATATTAATTGCTTTCTTACCTTATTTCTTACAATTGTCTTCCTTCGTTTCGTTTGTTGTTTTTGGAGATGAGGAGGGAAATCAAAAATTGAGGGAATAGCACCATTTTTCAGCATTCTTCTTAATCCGCCCAATTCGAAATCCTTTTCCTCAAAATGCAGCACACGAGTCAGCCATAATATTAGAATGACAGGAAAAATACAAATACGAAACGTTACCATCATAAGCCACTCCACATTGAGGAAAAACATCAGCTGTCAATACAAATCATATGGCAGTGCGCGAGAAGTTGGCTGAGTATTGGGTGGGGGTAGCACGGGTAGACGGACCGCTCCTTGCCGCTACCTACCATATGAGACGGCAATCCATAGGTTTACAGATCTTTGGGTGAGACGCGCATGCGCATTTGTCTCTGAACTCAGTTAGTTCACATTTTTCCTGCATGTTTTGTTGACTCGGTCAGGTAATAGTCAGATTTGTACTAACAGACGTTTCGGCCTCTCATCAGTGTACAATATCGATTCACTGACTGACGCGGTATTCGTCAGTTAACCACAGTACTCCGGCAAAAGATGGCTTCACGAACAATGCCGTATCTCGAATTTGGCTTTGCAGGGGGGGGTTCGGGGTCGGGTTGGCTTCATACAAAAGAAGAAACAAGTTAAGATTAATCAACATTACTTTCTTTAAAGTGGTTGAAAAATGCGTTATAACATCCTGAAAACAGTCCCATTAAAGTAAACGGTAATAACACAATACAAAATCGCGTTATTGAAACATTGTTTACAAGATACTTATTGACTGAATTAATTTTCCTATTTCATTATTTCATAAGTACAGTATACCCTAAAGATGTGTAATAAACCTGTTTGTGTATTTAATATATGTTAATACTATATTGATGTACTCAGCTGAACAAAAAATAAAATAAAATAGCATAAAAATTAAGAGATTAATAAAATTCGTCAATTTTGTGACCATCTAGGGGACCCGGTCCTGTCCCCCCCTCTCACCAAGTCCACGTTAACTTAAAAACCTAAAAGTTAACCTTTTTCAAATACACAAACAGGTTTATTACACGCCTTTAGGGTATAACATTTGGGAAAAAGAAATATAGGAAAATCAATTCAGTCAACATGTATCTTTTAACCATGTTTCAATAACGCGATTTTTTATTGTGTTGTTATTACTGTTTACTTTAATGGGACTGATTTCACGATGTTATCACGCGTTTTTCAGCCACTTTAAAGAAAGTAATGTTGATTAATCTGAACTTGTTTCTTCTTTTGTATGAAGCCGACTCGATCCCGAACCCCCCCCTCTAAAGTCAAATTCTAGATACGCCACTGTACGTGACGCCGTTTTTTGCCACAATACTGTGGTTAACTGACGAAGACCGTGTCAGTTAGCGAATCGTTTTGCACACTGAAGATGGAGTCCAGAGGAGAGGCCGAAACGTGTGTTAGCAACAAGAGGAGTGGATCACGACCCAACAGCCCGCAGTTTAGTCAGTGCGTTTGATGCCGGTCGTGAAAGCCTTATGTGTGTAAACAAAGTGTTTACTGTATTGTAAACAGATATGCCAGATTCTTTTTCTTCATCTGTAAGTGCCGTCTGCTCCGAAAATGTTTTGGCAGCCGTCAAGGCAATCCTGATTTTAGATGCATCATCATCATCATCATCATCATCATCATTGGGTCGACAGCCCTTTGTGGACCCTGGCCTTCTTCAGAAGATTTCGCAATTCTCCTCTATTCTTAACCACACTCCTCCAGTTTCTGATTTCTAGAGTCCTGATGTCCTGACTCACCCCGTCCATCCATTTCAGTTTTTGCCTTCCAACTTTCCTTTTATCCTCCAGCTTTGCATCAAACAACTTCCCAACAACTCTGCTTTCACAAGCACGTACAATGTGTCCAGCCCATTCCAATCTTTTTAATGTAATAAAGCTGACCACATCGGGTTCATCATGCAAATTATAAAGCTGTAAATTATATCTTTTCCTCCAGGCTCACCCCTCATCCCGTGGACCAAACATTTGCGTGAGGATCCTCCTCTCAAATATATTTAATTCCCTCTCATCTGATGTAGGTAGCGTCCATGCCTCTGATGGGTAAGTCAGTACTGGTCGCACTAGAACCCTATACATCAATACCTTGGTCTTCCTTTGTGTTAACTGAGGCTTTAGATGTTTTCTGAGGCCGTGCACACACCCATTTGCTGACAGAGAACGCTTCAGATTTCCACACTAATATTATTTTTACGGTTAACTTCTGAGCCGAGGTAGGTAAAGCTATGTACTTTCTCAAATTTATAAGATTCCAGATGGAACTGCTCTAAATAAATCGATTCGTCAGGTACACTGGAACCATTATCTTATGTCACGCAACCGGGAAATACTTCTTCTGCCTTGTATTTTTTCCTTGTGTTATTAACTGTGTTAACGCATTCACGCTGATTTCTAAGCCTCACGTTACGAGATGATTTTGAGCGGAAGAGTAGCGTCACAACAGCCTCTTCATAATCTAAACGTACGTACTCTTTAGCGACCAAACAGCTGCCCTTGAGCCACAGTCACCTTGATACCATTCACTCTAGCATGCACACTTCTGAAACGATAATTGTGGTCACTAATGTAAATAATTACTAGTTCCAAGGTCAAGTTCAAATTCACACGTTGATTAAGCAAATTTTTACAGAGACACGTTGTGAAGAGGCAATTTGAGCAATTGAATACACCAGTAAGCTCCGTGAGCTGCAGAACTCACTGTTTTGAACGAAGTAAATAAATTGTATTATTAGACTATATATTAGTAGACTATATTGTTGCATAAATCTCGATAATAGAAATTTTTCAATTATTATAAAATTTCTGATAATCCCGATTCAACGAGTAATTTTTTAAGTAAAAAAAAAACAATCGGATGAGTTTTTATATCATCATAATCATCTAAAGCCCATGCCTTGTCGAGTTAGCCACGTCTGTCTCTCCGTCATTGTCCTTTTCAAATCTCAGTGCGATAGGAAGTTCTTTGTGTTGTACGTAGACATATTTAAACTTCGAAATCCTGCCTAGGATATTTAATGCAGTGGTATGCCGTTGCTTTCTGCATCTTCGTGCCGTTGACCACGGTTGTGGTCCAACGGCCTTCGGGGACTATTTCTCATCCCCAGGACAAGGGGGTGCCCCTATCCCTTACCCGCTCATCCGCCCTTCGAAAAAGCCGTTGGGACTTGGTAAGGGGGACGACGACTTTATACCGAGAGTCACTCGGTCATCATAGCGTCGTTAGTGGGAACAGGGATTTTTACAAGTTTTTCAAATGTTTTATCACTTTTGTGGCCCCTGGAAGCTCTTGTTTCTAAAAGTGTACACTATATAAGATTTTTTGATAAAATTCTCTTTAATTTGATACCCAAGATGGAATTTGTGATTTAATTAACATTTTGACCAATTTTTTAGGCCCTGGCGTCCGAAAAAATTGAATTTTCGAAAGTGATCACTATACTCAGTTTGTGGTTAAAATCCATTTTATTTGATGGCCCACATGGGCTTTTGAGATTTTTTCACTATTTTGATCCCCTAATTTTTGCCTCCCGCCCTCTATCTTCGGTAGGATCTCAAAACAATATGGTGTGTAGGGTTTAAGTATGGACACGCGTCCTAAGTGTTACGAAAATCGTGTGGATGCGTTTAAACGTTATCGTGAGACATACCCCATTGACAGACTGACAAATGCCAGACGATAGAATTAAGCTGAGAACTCGCCTCGCTTCTTTAATAATTGTAATTAATATACACGTTTTTCAAACAGAATAATGCATTCTCTCACACACACATATTTAAATCGCTGATTTATAAACGAGGTACTTACTCAGTATTTAATATAATAGTTTTATACTGTACAGCTAGTTAACGCCATAACGTGTTTCTTTAATGATACAGTTTCTTGTTTCAGGTAAGGAAACACCACACTGATGTGGACTGCTATTAATGTTTGGAATAGGCCTGCCGCTAGACTGTTGTTGGGTGAGTATTGGATAAATTGGTATTCTTAAATGGTTTATACATTACGAACAAAGATAATGTAAAATTCTTCCATGTGGACAGAGAATTGGGTTGCCGATTGGTTTTCTTATGTAAACTTTGTACTAACAGTTACTTGCGAGTAATATCGTGTCTTTGTCGATATCTCTAGCTTTATCTTTGTTGCTTGTTATTGTTACCATTATGTTATTAATATACTCAAACGAACGGCTGTCAAAAGCTAAACTCTTTGTTGTGGACATCAAGAATTGGAAAGAATGTTAAAATTAATTTGTATAGTACAAAGGTGCTGGCAGTTATAATATGTGCATCAAAGTGTTGGCAGGTGACAAAAAGGAGTAAAAAAAAAATATTGACAACGGTTAAATTTGATTGTTTGAGAAGATCTTGCGTAAGAAGTGGGCTTACGAGGGGGAGCGAGCAAATGTTAAAGAAAGTATTAATGGAATAATTGTACAACGTCGGTTAATGTAGAGTACGGACACAAGCAGCGACTGGATACTGGAATATCATCTACTCAGTCGCAGGCCTCGAAGAACTTGAAGACAGGGTGTGGAGGAGGATTTGAGGAGCAGGAATTTAGAGATGACTGACTGGGAAAACAGAGATTATCTTGCGGGATGCGACAAATGTCGTAGGTTCCCTCCAAATATAAAACATATTACAACCACTCAAATGGTACAGTCCTGTACATTGATGATGATGATGATGATAATAATAACCTATAGCCTACTCTTAACGGTTTCTAGTGACTGATTATTACACACGTTAAATTTTATTTTATCGTCAGATGTCCAGCGAGAATTCATCTAAGAAACCTGTTTAAAATAAATCCTTTGTCCTTGTGGCGCTACAGCCTTTAAACATCTTGCATCGCCACAATCTTCTGCCATTCTTCCCAGTTGTGGGTTCTTCTTCGCCGCCTTTTTCACTCCAAGTCCCTCAGATTCTCTGTAACATCGATACACTTTTTTTCTGTGTCGTTCCTTCAGTCTTCTTTACGGTATTCGTCCTTCTTCTGTTCAACACAAATGCCCCTGGCATACCAGTCTTCAACTTTTAATTAGTCCTACTAGCGTATATCACGTTGATTGTACACAGCTTTTTTATTTCTATATTCTAACCGTTCATGTCATTCATCTACAGCTCCAAAAATGTTTCCTTGAAACTGCCAGAAGTTTCACTGGTAAAATAAACTGCAGTCGTCAGAAACAAGTGTTTGATAATGAACTTTGCCTGGAATCCGGAGGCCCAGGATTCCCCGCAACGCTGTGAAAATGAATACCATAGGTGACATCCTGGAGCAATAGTGCCCAGCTGAAAAGTAGTGTTGGCGACACTTCCGAAACGCTAAAACCTTGCTTGGAAACATCCCCTTCACCGCCAGGCGTCTCCGATTCCTGATTCGTGTCCTTTCCAAATTGCCCTCTAGTTCGTGCAGCCATCGTCGGCCATTCGCGCTCTTCCCATTTTGCTACTCAAGATTCTTTTTCATTGCTTCATTCTCTCCGCGTGCCATAACCATTTAGTTTTTCTACAATTAATAAATTTATTTAATATTTATATTTCTTTACTTCAAGATGTTTTTTTCTTATTTTGAACATGTTTCGGGAATCCTGTTGTTCCCATCCTTAGCCTTCTTAATTTTGTATCTTGTTGAGTACCTGTGTTTTGGTTGGTTGTCGTTATGGTTTCCTGGTTTCCTGTTATGGTATTTGTTTGTTTTATGTTGTATATTTGTGAATTTTCCCATATGTTCATTATGGTGCCTTTGTGTGGTATGTATTTTATTAGTGTCATGTTGGTTATATCTGGGAATTCACGTCCTGTATTTATTGAATGTGTGGCCAAATTAGATTTATATAACTTATTTCTGGTTTTTTTGTATGCGTTTAGATGTTCAAAATAACGTTTTTTCAGTTGTTCTTTTTTGTTTGTCCTATGTATCTAATACCTGAACAAATACAAATCAATACAAAATATGACACAATTTTCTAAGCACTGAACATCGAAAACACTCAAAAAGCCAACATATACACCACAATCACACAAAATAATACCAGTTTAAAATACCAAAAACCAACAGGAAACCATAACAACAACCAACCAAAACACAAGTACTCAACAAGACACAAAATTAAGAAGGGAACAATAGGATTCCCGAAACATGTTCCAAATAAGGGAAAAACATCTTGAGGTAAAGAAATTATAAATATTAAATAAATTATATATGCATGAAGAAATAGACTGTAGCAAAAAGTGTTTGTATTAATTAATAAATTGTATGTGTTCTTTTTTGATCGTGGCACCTACCTCATAATTATTTCCTATCATCCAGTTTTCGTCTTCTTTTAGTGTCCTGCCTAATCAGCCGTTGGGGACACTCATTTAAATTATATTTTTGTATTTTTCTCAGTCTTGTGAAGAGTGAGCCGTTAGGTCTGACCACTATCGCAGGGTGCGGTTACGGAGCCAAGATAATTTTTCGGACCAAATACCTTCTGTTTTTCCATTTAGAATGAGTCTTAATAGGGATTATTGGGGTCCTCTTTGGATATGATTTGAGAGCATGCTTCTTTTGACAATGGGAGATAATTTGGGGCTCATGTTCCATTCTGTTAAGTACGGTGTCGTTTCTGGTGCGGCTTTTCCAAGAAATTACTACTTTTATAGTACCATTGATTTTCCCCGTTTTTTCGTTTAGAAATATTAGCCACACTGCCGTTATTGTATGCCGAACAGTTCACACGTAGTACGACTTCCATAAGATAGTTCTCTGGCACAGAAAGGAGCCACTATTATTCAGCTACCGCTCTCCATAGTCTAATTTTGTGCTCTTCTATAGCCTATTTGTTTCATTTAAAATACATTTGACACTTTGTTATACAGTGGAGAGAAACCATTTTTATTTTGGCTAACAGTTTTCAGTTTATGTTTAAATAGAATAGTTTCAGGAGTTGAATTTGTATACGTTACGTTTGTATGTGTACGCGCGTGCGTGTGAAGTGGTAAACAATGTAATGTAAACAGTTTATACTGCACACACGAGATTCACACACAGGTGCTGTTCCTCGCTCGCTCAGCGCGTCTCGCGACCGCCCGCTTCTTTTGCTAGAGAACAAACTTTCCTCTTGCTTTATACGAGAACCAGACTAAGTAAACAACACATTCAGAAAGCCGTGCCTCGTACGCGCCTGATAGAACTGATGTTTTATTTATAACGTGCTTTTGTGTTTGTTCATGTTAGGCTCGATGTGTGTGTGTGTGTGTGTGTGTGTGTGTGTGTGTTCATATACGCGTTATACTTAGATCCACTCGCGTGTGGTGCGTGCGGTAGGCTATATTTCTCACCACGAGATTGGCGTTTTGTATTTCTTGTAAGTGTATTTGATTTTTTTTTTATTGTGTAAATTATTTTCTGTTTTTGGTATTGTATCCGCCGCTAATGCGACACGCATTTTTATTGCCGAAATTGGTAATATCGGTGTGTTATTTCTGAGTGCGCGGGCGCGATACTACATTCTACATTCATCGTAGATCAGTGGTTCCCAATCGGTGGTACGCGGAGGGATCCAAGGTGGTACGCAAGAAGACCTAACTAGGAAAAAAGTATTTACTTAAAAAAAAATAAATAGGCTAAATAAAAATTTATGTTCAAAACAACAATAAATTTTCATCGGACATGATCTAAAACGATGACCCTTATAAAAACACAACTTTGCGGCAATATTTCATTAGATGTCTGCTCCGATATGTCTGATATACTATTCATCTTGTATCAAGTTTTTATTAAGAAAACTCCAATAACGTTTCTTTAAGCTCCGGTGGTACTCGAAGAAATGGACGCGGAAGACCAAAGTGGTACGCGGGTCCGGTAAGGTTGGGAACAGGAACCACTGTTCTAGATCGGGTACAGTATTCGTAATCGATAATTGTTGTTTCTGTAATATTGTCGTCCTCATTCTATTTCTGTAATGTCTGTTTTAATTTGAAATAATAAAACCCACTAGGTTTCACAAAATTAATTTATTTAATTCTAAAACGTAGCCTTACTTTTGTTAAGTAATAAAGTTGATACTAACTTACTTACATCAACTTACATTACTTACATTAGGCTAACATTAATGTAAAACCGGGCTGTTAGGCCGTGGCCGGGTGCTGACTAATAGCGACCATAGTGACAATAGCTTTTTTGTATCGGCCATCTAAGGACCTAATGCCAATTTCAATTCTTTATTCTTTGTTCTTTTCTTTTTCTCCAATATTCTTTCATCTTTTCACTGTGTCTCTTCTTCCTGTCTTCAGTCCACTTTGAACCTGCGTTTTTCTCTCTCCTACCCTGGACTCCTTCCATTTTTACACTTTTGCTCGAAAAACTTTTCTTTCAATTGCTTCTTCTGCGTGTATATTATTATTTTTTTTCTAAATCCTTTTGGACTTCTTTAATCCAACTTGATGATGACTTCTTCGCCCACAGATATTTGAAGATCTGCTTTGTCAAAATAATAGTGTTCTTTTTCTCATTGTTTCTGTT
This sequence comes from Magicicada septendecula, assembly GCA_034769895.1. Taxonomy (NCBI): domain Eukaryota; kingdom Metazoa; phylum Arthropoda; class Insecta; order Hemiptera; family Cicadidae; genus Magicicada; species Magicicada septendecula. Next base: position 2,971,962 of record CM068375.1, read on the forward strand.
ATATTTTCTATACTTTGATATATTTCATCATTACTTCTTAATTTCCAGCCTTCTGAAGTTTTTGTGGTTTGGACAAACCTAGTTTGTCTGTGCTAGACATTCACTTGCATATCTTGCATATAGACATTCTTAACTACTGTACTGTAATGCCTTATTTTCGCATTTTTAGATATGCACTTTTTATTGTAAGTATCTTTAGTTATACCATATGTTCTTTCTATCTTATGAATGCTTTCTTCTATAGCAGATTTTTCTAAACCGTTCTCATTATTTGTTTCTCGTAGATACTTAAATTTTCGACCCCTCTCTATTCGACCAGTATCTATTATCAAGAATTTTGGCGCATTTTTTTAATGTTCATGAGAAATTTGTTTTTTTTTCTGCAGAAATTCTTAAGCGTGTTCTACTGGCTATGTCCTCTAAAAAATTAACTTGTGTTACTGCAGATGTCAGCTGTTCAGAAAGTATAGCAAAATCATCTGCGAATGCCAAACAATTTATTTCAATACGTTTGTTCCTTCTTCCCAACATGATTGGTGATATTTTGCATTCCTTTAATTTTTCATTCCAAATTCTCACTACTTTCTCCAGGACACAGTTGAAAAGAATTTGGGGTAAACCATCACCCTGTCTTACACCTGTATTTATTTTGGACGGTTGAGATATTTCTGCAACGAATTTTATTTTTAAGACTGTGTCCGTAAGGGTTTCACGAATTAGATTTGCCAGTTTAGATTTAACACCATTGTTTTATTTATACATCTCTTGTAATGTCATAAATGCAGGTCTGTTCGGAGGCTTCTCACGAAGTTTATGAGTAGAGTTCTCTTTCGCATGAGCAGGTTAAACATCCTGCTGCACAATCCCCAACCTGTAGGACCAGGAACTTTGATTTCGAGGTGTTCTTACATGACGTGGACGTGCTTAGGACATGGCCATTAAGGCAAACAGATTTCACAATGTCTGCTGAAATATCAAGAACATTAAGGAGTGAGTCCAGTAAGAAGACACAGATCAGGCTTTGTAAGATTATGGCTGTGGTCACGTTACTGTGTGGTTAGGAATGCTGGTTAGAAGGCAGGACTTAACGGCCTTGCAGGCAGCAGAAATCAAATTCCTTTGGAGATACAAGGGTGTTCAAGACTTGAGAAAGCGCATAATTATGATGTAGGAGCTGCATTAGTTTTGAAGGGCTGGTGGGCACATCTCACCTTTATAAGATATCGTGTGGAGGGATCTAGAAAACAAGGCAGGATAACAAACGTCGACATAAGAACGAAATTGCAAATATACAGTTTGCAGGGTAAAATAACAGAAAATAGAAGAAGGTAGGTGGATCACATGAGCAGAATTGAGCCAGCCAGACTTGCAGTTCAAGTCTAGTAGCCTATTATGTACCATCGGTAAGATGGTAATGATAATGTGATGTATTTATAATATAGGCCTACACTTACTTATTGCTTACTAATAGAACCTATAATCTCAGTCTTCTAGTGTGGTGTATTCATTGTTCATAATCTTAAGATACCACATACATATGACTTATAATAAAGTTTTAATTACTCATATTCTTACTTTCGATCGATTTCGGTCATAGACCATCGTCAGGACATATACACTGTGCACTCGCGATCACTGTATTGTAAAACAGTTACTATTTACAAAAAACGAATTCGTAAACACTGACTAATGATCGCGAAACGTACGTTTGTGTCCGAGAACTCGGGAAACCTGGGCACAAACGTACGTTAGTGTCCGAGAACTCGGGAAACCTGGACCCAAACGTACGTTGGTGTCCGAGAACTCGGGAAACCTGGACACAAACGTACGTTGGTGTCCGAGAACTCGGGAAACCTGGACACAACGTACGTTGGTGTCCGAGAACTCGGGAAACCTGGACACAACGTACGTTGGTGTCCGAGAACTCTCGGGAAACCTGGACACGTTTCGCGATCATTAGTCAGTGTTTACGAATTCGTTTTTTGTAAATAGTAACTCTTTTACAATGCAGTGATCGCGAGTGCACAGTGTATATGTCCTGACGATGGTCTATGACCGAAATCGATCGAGATTAAGAATGTGAGTAATTAAAACTTTATTATAAATCATATGTATATTAGGCCTCCCTTTAGGTTATGAACAATGAATACACCACAATAGGACATTCAGCAAGAAGTCTTGTGAGGCCAAGCAACATATGGCTGCCGTAACAGGCGATTTGTGTCCGTTAACATTTAAAGTGCAGATGAAAAAGAACAAGAATTATTTCCTTATATCTGAAGACGGCTACCTATTTGTAGTGTAGCCAACATATTTTTTAATTAAAATGAAAAAAATAAGAAAATAAAAAATTCTTTGTTTATACGACAGATATTTTTTTAATTGTTTGGTTATCTTAAAAACTCCTCACTCAGACTGACACAAATATGAGCGTACAGTACTTTCATAATCACATCAATAAGTAAACTACTTCGATAAATAAACCAGACTTTATATTAAAAAATTCCAATTGATGGAATAACTTCGGATGTCTTGTTTACGTAAGTAACACTCCCAAGTTTCGAAATTTATGAAAGTGGGCCACGTAATCTGTAACCTGTTTTCAAAACGTTTGTTGTTAATTAGTTTCTGAACGGTGTGTTCGTAAACAGTCGTCAAATTCCGTAACGAGACACGCCAGTGTTTCTTCTTCGTTCTTAAGTTCTTCAGTCTCTGGATAACGAAATAAACAGGTCCACTCGGTGACCTAACTAGGAACCTCCTAGGGGTAGGTTGGTGGGGAGGATGTGTCCAGCTTGACGGTTGGACCTCCTATTTTCCTCAGGAAAAACGAGAAATTCAGGATTCTTCCCAAATAATAAATAGGCCTACATTTGATAAGTTCTTTTGTAACGTCTTTTCGCCGCGTTACAAATCCAGGGAACCCCTCGTAATTAAACTCCGTTAATTAGATGGGCTGCCTACGTTGTAACAGAATTGATCACAAATAATTAATATAACAAATTACTTACTAACTGTGTAAGGAAACAATGGCAAGGTATACAATTGATTTAAGCACTCCTCATATGTGTGTAACAAGAAGACTTCTCTTTATTTAACATTTAAAAACATTTACTGACAGATCCCATGACATTACTAATTCAATTATTAAATTATTTGAAAGGTTTCTTTAAACTTTGGGATCAAACTTGATTCTATATAGCTATACCTCGGATCCGGGTCAACTTTCTGTATTTCTGTAGTTAAGACTTTCAATTATACTCATTTCATGATATTAGCTTGCAAGACTTTCTTTTATTCAACCATTGGAAGAATGGTATTATTGCTTGAATTATATTACTCTACATTAGCATATAAACTGTTACAACGTATGAAGTTAGAATAGTTACATGAAATTCTTAGATTTAATTTATAAGTCTTTACAAAGTTAATAGTTTCTGAAAAGTCTCTTTCAAGATGTGTTGTGTAACAAATATTAGTAACCCTCGATAGACAGGCTATCGAGTCACCTTTTAATTGGTATGCTGAAGACTCGTCCTGGTATATCCGTCTTGGGAAACAGGAACAGCTACGTCGTCATCACGGTCAGGTCTTCCTCAGTAAAGCGCTCCAAAGTTCGCAGGTTGAACAATATGATGTGTAGATATCTATGATGATCTTGTAGATTCTCGGATGTCCTGATCTGCATATTCTGTCACGTGCAGTAGAGTTTGTGGGTTCTGATAGTTCACATCTCCAGGTATGACTTTGGAATTGTTGTTATTTGTTGAAGCACGAAGTCATCTTGTGTTACACTCCTTTTTTACGTTTCGATTTTTTTTACTTAAATTTCTTGTCTATTTACATGACTATATTAGTTAACACATCCAGATGCTTTAAACAGCTACATCTGGTACACCATCTTAAGGTGAAACAAAATATAGTTAACATATTTTAAGAGCACAGCTCCTACGTCTATACTGTACGAAGTCACCATTGCAAGAGAGAGAAATTCTGCTCCCTTCGCCTGGTACTGGGCAAAAGTTAGTGGGGCAATTTCCGCGCGAGAATATAGTTCCTAACTATATTTAAGTTAACATTTTTATTTCTACAAACTATCCCTAAACAAATATACATAATTTAAATCAGTTGTTTTAGCGACTATTTATGTCTTCAGATTTTTAATTATTAACATTAGTTTTTTTTATCTTATTCTAACTTACACAAGACTCGGAAAACATGTCGAGTCTGGAATCAACAGGACAGCGCCTGCTCACAAGCAAAGGGTTAAATACGATATTAATAACTCTTTACAATTTATCTATTTATTAGAGTATCTTCTAACTAACTAATTACTGCTTCCTCTCATACTGAGTACATACAGGTATTTTATATTAATACAGTGAGATTTAAATGGCTTAAGAGCTCGCAACCTTAATTTTTAAAAATTTTTATTTTCTTGATTATTTCTTTTATTTAAATCGTCACACTTTGCGCCTCAAAATTTTTGAGTCAACAGACGTGAAGTATAAGGGTTGAAAACATATAGATAAGCGTCGATTGTAAAATATTCTATCTCGATTGTTATTCAAATTAAAGATAATAAATCTCTTATTATTAGGAATCACTTTGATTCTAAATTTCTATTCGTAATAAATCTGTGAAAATTTTTCACTCTGAAGATTCTTTGAGAATCTCGATTTTATTAGGCCTACCTCTTCGCACTTTAATTTAAGGATGTTGTCCCAAGAATATTTTAAGCAGCTTATATTTTGTGTAAAAGTACGGTATTTTTTATGTAGGCCTACAGTGAAGCAATAAAGTCTTCTATTTTTTCGGAATTGAAGTCAAAAAACTGCCAGATTACCTGAGCAAAGACGACGGTTCAAATCTAGAGACTAGAGGAGTCATGCCGTAGGCAACCCTGTAAGGGAAATGTGTCTGAGCGAAAACGGTAAAGGTAGATTAACAAGGTCTTTTAAGGTCTATCTTCGTTTTCTTACACAAATGTGTACGTTATTTACCAAATAGTGAGGGATTGTCCATTAGCCTATTAAGAAAACTCTATTAATTTATAAATATTATAATTCCTTTGATACCGAACGTAGCTGCTGCTTCAGAGTTACCAACCATTGTTAAAGGATTGATAAAATCTAGGACTTGGAGAAGAAAATCTCCCCCATCCGGATGTTCTCTTTTCACGTAAAAAAAAGACACCCGAATCTGGGAAACAAACCCTGATGGATGGGAACCCTAATACATGATTTTTCTGCAAATAGAATACAATGGAACTCGCGAATAACGAGCTCGCTTATAACGAGAACTCGGATGTAACGAGCAAAAGTACGATATTTGTTTGGGTTTGTATCTTAGTAATGATAATTAAACTCGCTTTTAACGAGTACGAACGGAAGACTTGGTTATAACGGGCATTTTATCGCAGGCTTAAAAATTCGTTTAAAATGATTAACGCAATTTAGGGAAACTTATAATGTAAGTGGTGAGTTCGTGGAATACTTAAATAAATTATAAAACTCTTTTGATATCTAAAGATACAAAATTACTAAACAAACAAAAATAGATTATTGTTTTTAAGGTTAATTAAGTTCTATGGGCGAAATGTAATTTTGACGATTCCATTTAGAACGAAGAAGAAAAAGACAAATAAATTAGAGAGAATTTTCTTGTAATTTAAAAATAAATATTGTACATGTGGCATGGAAAGTTTCGCGATTTTTGCTAGACAGCCGGCTGATTTTTTGTAAGATTTTGCTACCCAGTTTACTTTTACTATATTTCGCGAATGCACTATACCCCAATATTCAGCAAAGAATGTTTGCATCTAAAAAATGTTTAAAGTCTAAATTTCACTTTTAAGCGTATAATGTAAAACATGTCAAAATTTTATTGTACAAAGCCTCTTCTGTAGTACACTTTTTTTTGTGTGTTCGATAATCAAGGTATAACAATTTAGGCTTGTGAGTCGACAACTCGGAAGTAGCGAGCACCCGGTTTTAACGAGGACATTTATCCGATCCCTTGAATCTCGTTATAAACAAGTTCCACTGTATTCATAGTTAGTTTGCTTTTAAGCAATTAAATAATAAGTATAGGTATATTTAGACTTAAAATAAAGTATAAGTATAAATTAATAAGTATTTACAAAAGATACTTGAACACTTGAAGGATTATTCTCATAAAACACACACACACACACACACACACACACACACACACACACACACACACACACACACACACACACACACACACACACACACACACACACACACACACACACACACACACACACACACACACACACACACACACTTCCAGTTGGGGTATACGATAAAAAGTTTAATACTATTAATTGCTCGCCCACTTTGTTCATAGCGTTATCCGTTCCGTCTATACAGGTGAATACGTATGTTGTTGATGAGAATAACAGTGTAGAAGAAGAAAAAGAAAAACCCTTCGTCCCCGCGGAGCGCGTGTGTGTGTCACGTCACGAAACACCAGAGAGGTACGTTCTCGGAAAATGAAATTGATAGCAAAAAAACTGATGATGAGAGAAAAATACGCTAAGACATATGACAAAGAAAGTAATCATTTTAGAAAAACAGATTAGTTATTGAATAAGAAAGAAGAAGAAGAAGACGCGACGACGGTGTAGCGAGGTAGATAGTTCGTGACCAGGTTGTTCAACTCGTGCACGCCCGGAACCAATGAGAAATTGACGTAACCGCTCCCCCCCCCCATCTGTCGTCGCGTTATTATAAACAGTTTTTGTCAAAGCAGAAGCTGCTGGAGCAGTGACCACCGCTGGGTATTGTTGTCGGATATTGTTGGTATTCATTTTGCATGCGGCCGATAAGGTCAAACGGAAGACGTGACCACCGGACTTTTGTGTATTAGTTTTGAAAATGAGACAGCTGTTGTTGATACATTTTACGCGCGCGCAAACGTGAACTTAGTCCGTCGTGTCGATTTGATTATGATACGTCCAATTCATCATGTGTTATCAATTCACTTAGGGGCTTAGTAGTGGAGTAGAGGGTATGTATGTAGCGTGGGTACTAGTTCGATTCCCAGGCGCACCATAAAATCACCGTCGCGCTTTTCAGCCTCCCAGGTCGATTTAGCCTGTTGAAATGATTGACTACGTCGTGGTTAGGTTGGAGTATTGATCCTGTCTTCAGCTGTAAGTGAGTAGACTCAGACGTATTCATAATCATCATCATCATCGTCTGCAAGGATTAAACAAAGGATGGTTTGTTCCGGTCTCAAACAGGGAAAGTCTACAGCTGGTCACTGCAGCGCTTCCTCGGACGTCCCACACCTCTCCGTCCCTCCGGCTTATAGTTTCATAGTTGTTTGGGGATGCGGCAGTCATCCATTCGGCAAAGATGTTCCCACCAATTCAACCGATACTGGGCAATCCTATGGAATATACTCGTAATATTCAGTTCCTGCCGTATATCTGTGTTTCTTCTATTTCATGGTGAGTATACTCTGCCACGTGCCTGAAAAATCTCATTTCAGCCGCTTGGATGCGACTGGCCTGGCCTTTCGTTAAAGTCCAATTCTCAGACCCATAAAGAGGTTTGGGAAGGGCCATCACCTTGTAGAATTTTAAGCGTGTTTCTTTACTTGCTGACTTGAAGAGTTGCTGACCACGCACTAAGGTTGAACTTATGCGACTTACAACATCGTTGGTTGCATCGCATACTTCCCGTTGGGTCTCCGATGTTTGCCTTAGTGACCTTTGCAGCTTTATTGTTCGCGTACCTAATCTGCTTCCAGCAAGGGAGTTTAGTACCTAACCTCATCATCATCAGGGGCGCTACAATCTTGTGCGCGTTCTGGCCTGCTGAAGGGAACCTCGCCAACGATCTCTGTCCGCTACAACCATCCTCTAGTTGCGAATTACTGCCCTTTCTGCGAGGCTTCGGGTACAACATTGTGGAAGATTCCATCATAGAAGATGTACAGGTAGCTCCCAACCCTGTTATCTTGCTTACGTAAGGGCCTCTGTTGTGTTTCAAATTACCTCTCTGCTAGTTCCGAGCTGATATGAGTTGGCTATCCTGTGAAATCCACATCTCTCTGTACTACGATCATTCTCTTTGTGTATTTCTCTTGCCTAAGAGTTATCACAGATTTCACTAACCAATAGGAGGCTGGAATGCGGGGAAGTCGTCTTGTGACGATTTCATTAATAAAAATATGGTAATTAATAAATAGGTAATGTGTAGGCTGAGAAATTTTAAATTTTTAATAAAATCGCACATTTAAACTAAATCTTATTGCTATCATTTAATAATAATAATATTTAATAAAGAGTTGTAATAATAAAATAAAAAGGAATACGATTGTACAGAAAGGGTAAACCTTGTTAATTAATCCTGCATAGACATGCGCTAACCAGAATTAACTTGATTTCCGACCCCTAAACAAACTAAATATACTTGTAAATTTGACCTTATTTAAATAATTAAACAAGACCACTGTAATGTACTTTAGTTACGTCTGTAACTAAGAATATCTCTGTTTAATTAAATAGTCATACTTTAATCCTTTAAATAAAGAAGGAACATGGAACTACTTTTATGCTGAATAGTAAATGTCGCGAGATTACTACTCTCACCCCTTAACTATTTGCCCACTTGCAATGGAGCGCACACGCCGTAAGCTGCGCACAGCGTTGGTTCGCGACGCGGATACAAATATGTGAATGTTCGGTAAAGAATATTTAAATAACTAAATCGTGCGCCGATGACATCTCTATCAATTCTTAAATAAGAAACTATGTAATCTATACAGTACTAGAACCATGAGGTGAAATTCAACTAATAAATAATCATGTGAAGTGAATACCAGTGAAACAAACTTTCGCTTTATTTATTCTAACAACTAGAATTACTACAGTCATCTAAGAAGAAAGTACCACACCCAGAATGATTTAACATACTTCAGGAACTTCACCTTCAGCGGATACTAAGGTAAGGACAGGCCTTCAGGAAACACACCGAGGACCGAAGAGCCAAATCTGCATCAACTACAGAAAACACAGGTGACATGGAGGCTTGTCTTCCATGGTTATGAAATACTAAAATTATAACCAACAAAAGACAATTTAACTCACCACTTTAAGACTTTAAAAGACAGACATTATATGTAACATGTAGTCTGTAATCTAATAAAACTGTTTGTAGTAAAAGAGTAAAAGTTTAAACTGAAAGATTTATTGTTTTAAAAGAGTAATAAAGTCCATTCTTCAAATGGCACAATTTTCAAGATTGTATATGGCGAGTGACCATTATTAACATACAGTATGCAATCCCGGATCCGTGGAATGAATTAAATTGATGTACATCTTATTTTGAGGGCCCTTGTGAAAGAATAAAATATATAATCATATTGTAAACTGTAAGCTGTTGAACCATATATGTTGAGAACTTTAAATAGAGAAATTAATCTCATTATGTAATAAAGAGATGTCATCTTTAGTACCGACTAAACTGAGTGCATAAATCAACAGTCTCCCCTTCCCAGTATCCTTTTATAATAATTGTTTAGGTGTTGTGATTAATTTTCAGCTCGTCACAACTAAGGCAGCCTGTTTAATTGGCATAACCAATTAATGCGGGTTCCCTACGTTATAACACAAGTTAAGATGTTATAGTCTTATACTTGGCGTTGGCCCTCCGATGTGATGCCATAAGTTTCCTAGGAGTCATAGTGTCCTTTGCAGCTTTATTGGTCGGTTACCTAATCTGCTTCCAGTACGGGAGTTTAGTATCTATCATCATCATCATCATCATCATCATCATCATCAGGGGAGTTACAATCCTGGCTGGGTCCTGGCCTATTGAAAGAGATCTCGCCATCGATCTCTGTCCACTGGAACCATCCTCCAATTTCGGATTCCTGTCCTTTCTGCATACTGCTGCACTCCATCTCGCCACCTCGTCTTTGGTCTTCCTACTTCCTTTTACCATCTCAGCCCAAGTTGAAACCATGGTCCACCAATCAAATGGATACCCGTCTCATAACTTAGTTAACTTTCCTGTACCCGTCTTTGGTATCACGTGTGACCATCACCGCAGCGATATGGTCTGGATACGAAGGAGTTTTCAGGCACATCGATGTGGAGGATTCCATTGTAGAAGATGTACAGGCCAGGTCCCAATGTAGAGCCCTGAGCAGCCCCTACTGTTATCTTCTTTACTTGAGGACTCTGGTGTTGTGTTGCAGATCAACTCATCTGACCATGACGTAACTCTTGACCATCAGCAGGAGACACACTACGGTGCTCTAAAGGCGTACAGAATCTCATACCGCTGAAGGCGAGTTACGTCACTGATTAGGTCTATTGTATTCGACGTTATGTAGAAAGCTCGCACGCGTCTATGTCATTACTAGCGGATGAAGTGACGGGTGTCAGTAGTCTATAGGCACCGAAGGTATTCAGACGTTTTAGGCAGTACAGTTTTGTCTCGACGCGCGGTATTAGCGGCTAATTGCCATTAACTATATACGGAGTGAAAGTTGTATTAAATTATACGCTGGTTTGTTTTTTTGTGTAAAACGGAGTCGAACAGTGATGCACTTCCTGGTTGCGTGGAGCAGAATTGATGATGGAGGGACGCTTGGTTGCGTCACGCGAACGGCGCGTCTCCGTTCTGGTAAACTGTGTCAGTATTCTCAGTGCTCAATGCACGGGATTGGTATTTCCGTACACTGATTGCTAACGATACAGTATACTACTACAAGTGGGTATGCCCGTCGCCCGGTCGTGTGCTGCGTCGCGAGCTTCAAATAGAGCTTCTGCCGCAGGGACCACAGATGATCTGGATGTTAAGAGTGTGGCCTGCTACCGGCCGTGGTTTTTCAATTAATTATCTAACTGAGGGTGAGTGTACGCCGAGGCCGGGCCCAAGATTCATCTGGCACAGATGCGTAGCTACCAGGCGCTAATTAGGTGATTGTTCTGAAGGCGGACTGTGCGGGGATAGATTTACGGAATTTATAGAATTTACTGAACCACAGCGACCTCAAAGCCACCGTGGTTGTCAACATTTTATTGAAATTAAATGCGTGAAATTCATTACAGAACACAGTTGCATTAATATATGCCCCATAACTTTAGTGTCCGTGTAGTGGCGTCCGGGGAACGGACACGCAGGGATCCACGGTTTAAACCCAGCGCAATCCTCGGTCCAGAAGAGATTGAAGCTTTCGCTTATGGGTCTTGGCCAAGTACCCCCATACGGGAATAGCGTATGTAACCATCGGCACCACATAGGTGGTGACGATAGGCTTCCCTAGGGGGCGGGTCATAGAGTTACTGCAAAAGAGAGGACGGAGTTGATATAGATGGTGGGCGGTCTTTTGGGCTACTTGGTCGGAGTGTGTCCGCCACGTAAGAGGACGATCTGGGCGTAGCCCGAGGTACTTAATCTCTCGAGACTAGGGCAGAGGAGTATCGCCTACGTGTAGTTTGTCAGGGAGCCTTAACGTCTGGAGAAGACTACAGTATACAAACATCGTCGGAGAAAACGACGGTTATTATATGCACAATATGCTTCGATAATACGGTAGTTTATAACGAACCATAATTTTTGGACACAGAATGCGGAAAATCGACAAAGCAAACGAGTTCGGGTAACTTGAAGAAATAATGCATCCCAGTAATAGTACGGGTCGGAGTTGGTACAGACGATTGGCAGTTTTGCGGGCTGCGTGTTCGGACTGTGTCCGTCAGGTGAGACGGCGATCCAAGTGAAGCCCGAGGTACTTGACACCGGGAGACCATGGCAGGGGAGTATCGCCTACGTAGTGTCTGTCGGGAATAGAAGGGCCATCACATAGAAGAACTTTATGACGTGTTTCTTTACTTGGCTTGAGAGTTCTCTTGATTTTATTGCCCTGACTGAAGTATATTTTATGTAGGACAAACTAAAAGGCGCTTAAAAGAAAGATTTAATCAGCACCACCGTTACTCATATTCAAAACTGGAAATTTACAAATCAGATTTAGCAACACACTCAATTAAAAATAATAACACATTCCCAAATTTCAGTAACGTTACTTTATTAAAACACATTTGAAAAGGTCAAAAAATGAGCCTTATTTAGAAATTTAGAAATATTTAAACATAAAATAATACATTAATACCGGAACAAATAAAAAGTAATACCAAAAAACGATGGTATTTTCTTTTTGAACTTGTGCACTATATTAGCCACATCATAGTTTGTGTTATAACACACATTGTAGCCCAGATTTTCAATAACGTACTTGCTCCAGGACAGTCATCAACAGCATGGAGTCAGCACTCTGAAAATCTATCACTTTGATCTACACTGTTGATATTTCCAATGCAAAGTTCTTGCAAATTTTATTTAATGAGTCCGCAGCTATCAGGCCAGATTTTAATACCAAATAAAATACGAATTGTGTTGCCGAATTTGTGGATGCTCACACATAGCGCGTAGCGCGGTGGCAAGCATTTAACCGGTGAGATCGTCACCCAGTCATTGTGTCGTGGAGTATCGACGGGATTGCTCGCGCAGTACACCGGCTTTATTTATGACAAAACGCCATTACCGGTTTCCTAAAAGCTCCACCCTTTGCAGATTGACAGCTACATCCGTGTTCCTATCTCCCTCACACTCAAGTTCAGTAAACATTTGTTAATATCGATTCTTGCTTTTCTCGTGTTGTATTCGTTTCATTGTTGGGTTTAATTGGTTGTAAAACTGTGTGTTTATGCGGGTTCGGTTTTACAGTCAGTTGGCCTTCCAGCTGCACAGGTCATACCGTACAACAGAGCCTCGTTCGTTTAGTGTGTGCGCGCGCGCGTTGTGTATAATTTCATATATGTGCGTGTATTACACACACACACGCACACATATAATTATATATGTATGTATGTATGTATGTATTGCAACGTTACAAGTACTATATAATGAATACATTTCTGTCCGTGTAATTTAATTACCTTGTATCCGTCAGTGACTTCGTTCTAGCGTTTTTTATATAGACGCGTTTCGTGACATGTGTCACATCATCAGTAATCCTCGTCAAATGTTAAAATTCACATAAAACACATAAAAACACATTTGCACATATTTACTAAATTACAATAACGACACACACATAACACGATGTAACTTCGGCTTCGTTGGACCGGTCCGACCGCGCGTGTAGTTGCCGAGCCACTCCAACGCAGTCCGTGTACCCAACGCAACTGTATAGTGTAAACACCGGCTAGGTCGTAGGGTTTTTGTGTGTTTGTTGCGTTAGGTATATGTGGTTGCACAATAAACGTGTTTTTAAAAAAAGAGGAGTGAGACATTGATGACATGAAATAATTCATTAAAACATAGTAAAAGAAACAATCAACAGTTTATTAAATATTGCAAAGAAATTACTTGATTATTAAAATTTGAAATTAGAAAATTCTAAATATTCCCTTTTATAAGGTTACACTCTGAAAACGTGACATATCTTTGCTATTCAGCACACATTGATAACATAATAGTCTTAAATCTCTAAACATATATGATGAACAAATTATAAAATTCTTTTATATTGTTTGGGTGTCTGACTTTGAATCATTATTAAAAATTTTTAAATCATAGCAACTTATTTATAAAAGATACTATTAACTTTACAAAAAAATTGCATTGTTGGTATTAATATTTTAATAAAATAACATTTACGTTAAGAATACTTGTGATTTATAATGACACACCCAATTTGTAAAATTGAACAGAAGAACATTATTATTTTTAACACCAATTTTCAATTACGTCTTTTACTCTGAATATTTACACTCTTTACATTTAAATCTTTATATTTTTTTGTATCACATTCTGTTATTTACGAGTTCTTTGTTTAACACAAAAATATAATTGTTCATTTATCACCTGCGTATTGTTGAGGGTACCGTTGCGTGTGTACGCGTGTGTGCGTCTCCTGAATGATCACAGTGACGATGATTATGATTTCAAGTTGTCAGCAGACGGACATAGTGTCCACGTGTAAAGATATCTTGAGTCTGACCCTCGTCCAAAATTGCCGGAGGTATTTATAGTAGACGGCAAATTGACATGCCAGATATTGTTTTTTGCATGTTAAATTTTGTTAATTCGAGTATAGCATCCTTTTTTTTACTTTTTACTTTACTTTTTAGTCTGTTTTCGCGATCACGTAACCTTTATCTTTAGGTGAGGGGTTTCATTGTCTTCATAATTTTTTACTCGCCATTTACATATAACACACTCGTTAATTACTAGTTAATTATGGTAGTAATTAACATTAATTTGTATGACGTCTCTATTATTGCACTTTTCTGCAACAATTTTGCATCACCATACGCGTTTAAATGTCCTTATTCGAATGGTGTTTTTAGAATTGTGATATGTCTTTCGTAACAGGCAAAAAATATATTTATTAATTTATTTTAATCACGTCAATACCTGATTTAATGATAAAACCAACAATTCATACGTATCTCCCCTAACCTGCTGCAATGCAGGTTAGTGCTGGTTCGGCGCGCGCGCGCGCGCGCAAACCATGATTTACACTATCGGGCAGTTGTAGGCCTACACTTTCTACGGGTTCTCGCCTAGACACGTTTGTACGTTCACGCACAAAATATTTAAAACTATTCGTCATACTCTTCTTACACTAATTATTTACAGAATACTGCCCTGGGTACATGTGCAAATATATGTATTGTTTCAAAAATATATATATATATATGCATATATACATATAATATATGTATATATATTATAATATGTGTATATATATGTATAATATATATACATAATAATAATAATAATAATAAATATATACAAGAATATATAATTATGAGTGTAATTATTTATTGTGTGTGTGTGTGTGTGTGTGTGTGTGTGTGTGTGTGTGTGTGTGTGTGTGTGTGTGTGTGTGTGTGTGTGTGTGTGTGTGTGTGTGTGTGTGTGTGTGCACTGAATTGGATGACGCGATCGCCATGGATTCCGTAGGTAATCCACAATATGTAAAACGAAGGGGGAGAAAGTGATGAAAATGCATCAGTAACTTTAGCTGTTTATTTAAAGTAAAGGAATACAGTAAATCCTTGTTAAGACGCTCTTCAAGAAGCTTCGTGAAAACCACGTATTAAGCGGGATATCACAAAGTAGCAATGTATACGTACCAGTACTGAAATTGTAACTAATAATCACATTTTGTATGAAGTTTAAATACTAATTCACACGGACTGACATTTCGTCTGAAGAAGTTGTATGAAAAAATTGTCTTGTGTACGAGGTGTGATCAAAAAGTATCAGGATTGATTTTATTTAGATAAATATACAAGTGTTACAGATTTATAAACTTGTCTCCTTCAAAATAGTCCCCTTCCGCAGCCACACACTTTTTCCAGCGCTTTCCCAACTGTTCGAAGCATGTCTTAATGTCATCTTCTGTAAGAGCCTTAAGTTCTCTCGTCGCATTTTCTTTTATCTCTTCTATGTCTTGAAATTATCTCCCTTTCAATTGATTTTTTATCTTTGGAAAGAGAAAAAAAGCCACAGGGAGCAATATCTCTGGCGAATATGGAGGATGCTGAAGCTGTGGAATGTTGTGTTTCGCAAGAAAATGCTGAACAGAACGTGACGTGTGGGCGGCGTGCATTGTCATGTTGAAGCCACTCTGCTGCAACTGTGACCTTTTTCGTCGAATTGCATCCCTGAATCGCCTCAAAACAGAAATTTAGTAATCCTGGATTACTGTTTGGCCTGGTGGAGCAAATTCATGATGAACAATCTCCTTATGATCAAAGAAAACTGTGAGCATGGTCTTGACTTTGCTTCGGCTCTGTTTTGCTTTTTTTGGTCTTGGAGAATTTGGCGTCTTCCACGCGGAGGACTGGGCCTTAGTTTCTGGACCCTATCCATAGGCCTAAACCCATGATTCATCACCGGTTACGATCGATTTAATGAAGTTCTCATCGTGCCAGTATTAATCCTGATACTTTCTGATCACACCTCGTATAATCGCAGTGTTATCCATATTGAGTATTTCTGAAGTTACTACCCATATACGTATACAAGTCAGTGGAGGCTAGTGTTATGATTACAGCGTTGCACAACCACCAATATAGAATAACTAAACTATAAAGTAATATACGAAAACATTAAGCAGTCTAAATGTGTCATCAGTTTCAGCGGTAAGCGTATTAGATTCTATGCGGTAATGTTCGCGTACAATTCAAATGTGGCGCGCAGGGTGGTCGTTGTAGGCGGATTGCAACTTGAAGAGTAAATGGGAGAGTTTATTACACAAACATATGGGAATACGTGCCTTACTGTTCATAATGCCCCAATGCTCCAGATGTGAGCTCGGTGGTTCCAAAGCTTTCGCAATGCTATAATAGTAGAGTTGTAGCGCATCCTTAGTTGTGTCATGAAATCACGCTTGTCGGTGCCACTGGTGTCATAAAACGATCAAGAAACTGTAGGGCGCGCTGCAAAATGTATTTCGTCCATCATTAGCGTGCGTGGTTACGATGTATGTGTTTTGGCGAGTGAGAACTGTAGTAATCGGTCATGTCGTTTAGTTAACTGTATAATTCCGCGCGTGCACACAGCAGGGCTGCTGTCTCAATCGCTACACATAACAAAGCCGTTGTCGGTCCGGCTTACATAACGTTTACGTAACTCTCCGAGAGTTTTCTTTATGTGAAACTGCTGCGCGCCGTCTGTGACCGTTGTTACAGCCGCTAATAATGACGTCACACACACACACACACACACACACACACACACACACACACACACACACACACACACACACACACACACAGTGTCGCATTCGTTCGCTGAGCAAATAATTTGACGAAAACCTTTGGCAGAGGTGCCCATCCCTCCCCCCAAAGTCCGTGGTCCAGTTCTCCCTCAAGTATTCCGAAATCCACCCAATAATTTGATTTTGTGGGTAGGGAGATCACAATACGGGGTTATGGAATAACCCCCAGTAAACGTTGGATCTTGAGCTTTATCCAAATTTTTTTAAAAACTAAAGCGATTTAAGCAATTATTGGAATAAAAAACTAATGTTTTCTTTTTATCAATACCGAAAGGTTTTCTGGTATTTCTAATCAATAACTAAATTATGAGAAATACAAAAATCGCCTTGAAAAATCCCCCCCCCCAAATTCCTGTAGTGCGACTTGCACCATGCTGTAGGCACCCCTGACCTGTGGTATACGTTCGTGTAATCATCTGTCTCGGGCAAAAGGATGACAGTCAGAGTTGAGTAATGCGGTCTTAATTGTGCGCCACTTCCAGAAGGTTTCATTCGACCAGGGCGGATGTCATGGTCAGGCGGAGTAAGCAGTACCGTGCTGGTGCAGCCGGAAACACGGTGCACGGTGTACTGCGACAGGTCGGGGCAGTCCTCGCTGCAATTACACGCGCCCAGTAATTTTATTTACAGAACTTACTGCTGCGCACTTGGGTGTGCTTCCTGGACGGCAGACGCGCATCACCTTGAAACCGTCGCTCCGCCCGCCTGCGGACTAATTCAATTACAGTATTTTAATCCGTTTACAGATTATTCGTTTTGTTGTTTGTCACGTTCAGAATGATTTTGTTTTGCTTGTTTCCTCTTGCTTTACTGCTTCCTTACCTTCCTTACCCATTTCCTGACTGCACACGGGTATTTTGGGTCCCACCTGTACAATGTTGTGGAAAAGCTGAGTCGCAAGAACGACTGTACTGCCCGAGAGCCGTGGATGATGTCAGCCGTACCGTCTTCGTGCGCGACAGACGTCAACAACGCAGGAGATCGTTGCAAGAGGACATTGTTGGACAGGAGACCTCCCCGGATATCGTCGTCGAAACGATGCTTCGAGGTGAAAACACCACATGGAACTGTGTGTAACTGTATGAGAAGAGATTCTTCCACCGAAGGAAATAGACTCGGATTATATTAATATAGAAGAATATCAAGCTAGAAGCGAGGACTAGGGCCGAAGAACAATGGATTTCGCCCAAAGTAATGTGTCAGACAGTTCCAGGTTAGCACCCTAGAAAAAGAGGGGGAAGCAGTTTTTTAGTGGGTCGGGTATATGTGATACCCAAACCACAGATTACGGGAGTGTACAGGCTTCCGGACGTTTGGCATATTTTCCGAAATCAATTTTAACTTTGTCTGTAATGTTACTCATAACATAGTAATACATCTGCACAATACTTTGAAAACACGTAATTACAGTTTTTGGGATTTTTATTATTTGAATTACGTTTTTAATTTACTCTTTCCAAGTCATACAGTGTTTGGAAAACGTAGCAGAGGTCACCAACACTACGATATAGGAATGGAAAAAAGCACGGAATGAAAGATGGACGAAAGTACAGAAATAACACTCCAAAACTATGAAGAAACAAGCGATGTCAAATCATGTTTAAAAGCCATTTCTTCCATTCAAAATATGGAGTAGTCAATTCAGTCAAAAAATAAAACAGAAGATTAAAAATATAAAAAAAGAACAAAAATAGAAAAATGCAACAAAAACAAGACGTCGCTGAAAGTTGATTTTAAACGCGCCAAAGTGATTGTCAATTTTATCATTTTGCTAGTCCAAATGTTTATTATACATGTGTGCTCCACTATTGCTGATTTCTCTGCGCCTCCTTTCCTCGTGCGTTCTTGCACTCTCGTTATCGCCTGTCACCTTTCTCACCTGCCTCCATGTTTATTTCCAAGTTCCGTAAGGAAATGGAAGTATGGTGATGGCGAAAAAATAGTGCTCGAGATAAGGTCTGATTCTGAGTGTACTACCCTCAAAACATGAAGAAAAGTCATTTTCCGAAAAGTGTCTGTGTGTAGAATGTTTTCTATGGCGAACGAGAACTGCCGCAAATTCAAACAGAATCAAGTAATTTTCTGCATATGTGCCTGAGTTGTAGAGGACTCAAGGCCTATTAATTTTGGTGAAGATCGGTTAAGGGGAAGGGGTAGTTTACCTGTAACGTTTATGTTTTAACAAGAGTAAAGTACTTAATTTTGATAAATAAAGTATCCTGAAAGAAGGTCATAATAATCCACTGGAGAAAGGTAGATGGGATATCTGTAAATTAAAAGGGTAGTTTAAGGGGGAGGGGTAATTTTCTATAAATTAAAATGATAGTTGAAAGGGGAGGGGATATTTTTTTATGTGTAGTACGTTGTAAGCAACAAAGGAGTAGTTTGTCATTAAAATTCATTCCCGGACTGTTTGTACGTGGTCCAATGTTTTCTGCAAAACCAAACGTTTCGGCAGTGCCGTCGACTGCCATCATCAGTGAAAGTTTCATGTAATTATTTCATTTCGAAAATTATTTAAATATAAATCTTAGTACGTGGAAGTCATGTATGGTTCTCCACACCGATATTTTAAATGGTTATTGGATCGGAATACTGTGTTGTAAATTATGGACGTGTTTGTAACATTGTAAACGGCGTTTACTAATATAAATGGGGGGTGGGTCAAGACTCTGTGCTCCTTCTCAGTCGAACCAATGAGGATGACTCATTGTAGTGTGGGCGAAACGCTTGGTTTCAGAAAAATAAAGCAAAACTAGTTAAACCGAAACCAGTAGTCTCTTAAGTAAAACCACGAACGTTTACGAGAGAGATAGAAACGGTTGATAACAATCGATCTTCTTGACACGCGTTTTAGAGGCGTATTTTTTGCTAAAGTATATTAAGTCACGTCGTTCGTTCGTTGTTCTCGAAGAAAACTTCTTTTCTTTTTTTCTGAAATCTTAATTAAACTAGAGACGGTGAGGTAGGGTAGTTAGCGCTGAGAAACAGTCTCTTGAGACCGTCTCGCCGTAAAGAGAGTGCACTTGAGACTCGGGGTAGTTGTTAACTAGGGGGTTGTTTGCCGCCGTACCCTATCTTGCGTTAATAATGCATTTGTTTCGCTCAGTACGAAAGTCACAGTGTTGCGACCAACTTCTGTTTTTCACATTTCGTCGTACCGATGTGCGTTCGCTTCGTCCAACGTATTACATGCACCATGACAGTACAGACAAGTAAATATGGGTAGGCGACGTGTATACGTGCGTCCATAAATGATCACACACTCGCTCCTCCATTACAGTAAACGCAGGTGGAGTCAGACAGCACTACGTATATTTAAAAGACAGTGGCTGCAGATTACATAAACTCAGTGGCGGCTCGTCCATAAGGTTCAATGGTTCAGTGAACCCCCCCTAAATAATTTAAATATGTTTAAGAATTTGTTGAAATAATGATTTCATATTTAAATAACAAGATTTGGGAGATTAATCTTGATGACTGAACAGTAATGGATTCGCGTAACAGGCGAATTCCTCGCTACTATTGCTTGAGGTGCAAAACAGCTCTCAGCACCTCCTAGACTGTGACTGTGCAGACAGCTTTGGAGGGGAAAATCAGTATACGCAAAATTGCATTCAACAGTCGTGAATCCCGAGTATTAGCGACAGAGACGAATAGTTCCGAAGAGGGCCGAACCGCACTGACCGGAAATTTTAACATTTTCATAATACCGCCATTCGCCATTGTTATGATTTTTACCACATGATTTGTCAGTTTACCTTCAGATTTGTGTCAGATTTCTCTATTTCATTTAGAATGCAATGAAAATGTGTGCAGAAAAGTCTTAAAATCAAATAAAATAGTTAGGTAATTGTGTTCCGAAAATAAAGTGTGTTTAATGTAGTCATTAAATAATTATATTAACGTTAAGCTGAACGAAGCGTGTATAACCTTCAAAGTGTTTGCTGGTATTTTTGTGTGTTATGTGTTCAGGTATTTCTTATTTTTGTGTTCAGTTCATTGATTTGGTAAAATGAATAGTGTTCAGTCCATTTTAAAAACAAATTTTTCTGAAACATTCAGACATTGAACCCCACTGTCAGAACCACGATCTGCCACTGCGTTCGTTAATACGTCGTTAGTACTGTTAGCACCAGGAGTACCGGATATAGTACTTTCTTCTTCGTGAATACTGCACTATACAGTATAACGCCATTTACTAAAAATTGCCTGAAAATTATAGAAGAAAATAGTTATCAAACTTCACCGAGAATGACAACTACTGACGGTTGCAGAAACTTAGAAAATAATATAATGTGTTTTCCTTTATTATAGTTTACAATATTAATTACGTTCACAGCACTGAGAATTACCTGGTAAGCACAAACTGTGAGCAGTGACAACTAAAGATTTGTTAAGACCACTGTTACATGTTTTTTGTCAATTTATAGCAGTCGTTTTTAAGTCCGGTCAACTCTTATCGACAAGAGTTTTTGTCACAAATTCCATACTTTTATCCTGAAGAGCCGTATTGTTTTTTAGATTGATCCTCCAAAATATGGGGGGGGGGAGGAGAAGTCAAACAAAATATGGGAGTGTCGAAAATTTTGAAAGAAGTCGCAAAAGTCCATGTGCGATATTAAGTTAAAGGCAATTTTGACTAAAATCTCAGTGTAGCTTAATTTTTGGAAATTTCTAAATTTTGGGGCAAAGTGGGGCAAGCGTTTGACCATCATCTTCACAAATATTAAATAAAAAATGGTTTGTTCCGGCCCCCAGCAGTTAGACTAGAGCTGGTCCCTTATAATACCATAGTTGTTTGGTGATGCGACAGTCATCCATTCGATTAAGATGTTCCAACATTGAGTAATTGTATCAAGTACACTCTTAATTATTTATCTCCCGCCGTACATCGACATTCCTTGTCCGATCTTGAAGAGTATATCCTGCCACGTGCCTAAGGAATCTCATTTCGGCCGCTTGAATACGACTTCGTTAAAGTCCAGTTCTCGGACCCATAGATAAGTGTGGGGGAGGCAGAACTTCAGGCGTGTTTCTGTCCTCGTTGGCTTTATAGTTCTCCTGATGGTCCCCCACACATATGGTTGAACGTGTGCATCTTTCCTGGTTGAACTTCTTCACCACATCATTGTTCGTAATGTACGATACCTTTGCAAATTGTTAATTTGTAATTGTAAGATGCACGATTTGTAAAGTTTCATAAAACTGCAAATTTCATATGGTACGCCTATATCAAATTAAAAAGGATTTAAACCAAAATTTGAATATGGTGTACGGTTTTGTAAATATCCAATTTTTTTGACCCCAGGTCAAAATTTTTTTAAACTGTAAAAAAACTAGTCGGGTGTCGGACTTACAGAATTGAAACAGAAAACTGATTAATTGGAGTTTTTAGCGGTTTGTCGTGTGATTGCTTTACAACGTGAAGTATGAAAAGTTTGTCCATACTTTATGGTCTAAAGTATAAATGACAGAAATGAGTGAACATAAACATACAGTGTGTTATTATCAACTCAGTACGTTAAAAACGTAGAAGTATACAATTGTATCTGTGTTTGTCACTTCTTTGTTCATTTAATATTATTCACTTACAGTTTAAAATACACATTACACATTTATGTTACGTATCAAGCAAAAACTAACATGCTGGTAAGGTTACAGTTTAAAGTAGGCCTAATTTTAGCGTAAAACCATGAAACTACATAACATGATACGAATGTTGTATCACATTCACAATCACAAAACCGTTCTGCAATCACAAGGCGACGAAAAAAATTCAATTTTGGGGGAGAATTCCTCCCATTCGCCCACACACCTGTGTCATTTATGTTACGTATCAAGCAAAAACTAACATGCTGGTAAGGTTACAGTTTAAAGTAGGCCTAATTTTAGCGTAAAACCATGAAACTACATAACATGATACGAATGTTGTATCACATTCACAATCACAAAACCGTTCTGCAATCACAAGGCGACGTAAAAAATTCAATTTTGGGGGAGAATTCCTCCCATTCGCCCACACACCTGTGTCATTTATGTTACGTATCAAGCAAAAACTAACATGCTGGTAAGGTTACAGTTTAAAGTAGGCCTAATTTTACCGTAAAACCATGAAACTACATAACATGATACGAATGTTGTATCACATTCACAATCACAAAACCGTTCTGCAATCACAAGGCGACGAAAAAAATTCAATTTTGGGGGAGAATTCCTCCCATTCGCCCACACACCTGTGTTCTATAGGTTTCTATTACCAGACTTGTTTGGACAGTCTGGAATCTGACATTCTTTCTAAGTGTTCCCTCCACCGTTGTTTGTAATCTATTAATTTTTCATCCCACTTAAGAACTTGTATCTCTTTCCTTGTGTACGGTAATTCTTTATACGGTCAAGTTTAGAAGCTTTCAACCCCGCTTGAGAACGCCATTTCCGAGGCCTGTATTTAACTGTCTTGTTTCTTGGTTGCTGTCCATAATTCACACCCATAGGATAGTACAGGCACTGCCATAACTTTGTAGAACTTCAATTTTGAACTTCAATGTCGACGTACCTTGTTTCTAAAAATACGATTGATTGTCCTAGGCGCGAACCTAGGATTTCATTTCGCGCGGTGGGGGGTTCAACCACATATCGTTTTTCTTAGGGTATTGTTTTTCTCATATTATAATGATAATCTACCAAAAAATTAAAACTAATGGGCAAATAATGGCTTGTCTTGGAAGCCTAACAATACCTTTATGTGGAATGTATATATGCTTTAAAGGGAACGATAAAATTAAGAAAGTGAGGGTTAGCAGCATGTATATAAATGCTGTGGATATAAATGTATATAACAGGCTTATGGATATAAATTTTATAGCGTGTAACATAATATTAAATAATTTTGTTAAAAAAATATGATTGTCAGTCTTCTTCAAAAGGAAAAATAGAAAAAGAAGGAAAGGTAAAAAACGAAGAAATAAATATTACTATATAGTTTGATAAATAAATGTTTCATTTATCCTTCTTGATATTTAAAAAATGTGCATTATATGTTTATTACATGTTTCATTTTTTAAAAATCAGAAATGTTTAAATAAATTTGGTTAAATAAAGCGCGTTAATTACATAGGATAACACTCCAACTGTCCAACTCCTAACATCACGTCACTTCAAAAATCGTCGTTCGCGCCATGGTCTGTCTTTTTCGTAGGCCTCGGTTTACGGCCAACTAGCAGGTAAAAGCAAACAGTTCCTTCGTTGCGGAATTAAATTAAACAGCTGGCAGTGTAAAGGACGTCATCACATGAATCATAAATGTTTCAAGTTGCTTGTAACCATCGGAAAATCGTGTTCTCCTACTCTCTTTCAACTCGACATCTTTTCATTTTCCACCATTTATTTTCATCTCTTATATTTATTATCGAGTATAAGGCCTATTATTGTTGATTATTTAAACTTGTCATTGACCTAAATAGTAATTTTTTAAAATTGACATAACTTGGAACTTAATTAATTACATTTCAAAAACACGCAACCAATTTTTAATTTGTTGATCCATTTTTATATTTTTTCGGATTTCGGGGGGGGGATCCCCCATAGTTTCGCCCCATGGATTTTCCCACAGATCGCCTGGAACTCACCTAACTTAATATCAACGGTTGGACGATAATAAAAAAAGTTTAAATGAAATCGTATCATGGGCTTTAAAAATATCACTTGTAATGAGCTTAGAAAGAAACGGAACAAAGAGAGAAGTCAAGTCAGGATGAAGCTCGCGTACGTTCAGTCTAGATTTCTCCGCTGCAGCGGCGACGGTAATTGGGTCACATTTATTTAACGATAAATCAGAGTTCGCTGAGAAGATAGAGATTGTTTTTCCGTCGATCGCACAGAATTCGCTAATTAATAACGAAGACGACGACACGATTCGCTTGACCGGTTTACCGCTGGCTCAGATTACTCACCGATGCCGTTTCTTATCGTCGGCGTGTTCTCTTCTAAATTTGAATTCGTATTCGATCTTAACAAATCCGTTCTCGGGAACGGATATTATTATAATAGTTGTACTAAATGTACTGAGTTCTCGTTTTCGGCTCGAAACTACTACTACTACTACTACTCCACGGTGCTACAGCTCATGAAGAACCCTGGGTTCCAGAACGACGTGCGTCCACTCCTCTCTATATACTGTGTAACTCTTCGCCACCTTCTGATCCCTAGTCTTGTAGAGTCTTCATCTACATCGTCCACCCATGTTCTTTTTGGCCTTCCTCTTGCTCTTCTTCATCTTGGTCTCTCCAATGAATACTTTTTTCACTGCCCTTTCCTCTGTCATTCTTTGTACGTGACCTGCCCACCTAATTCAACGTTGTTTTATTACTGCGACGATGTCCAGTGTAGACCGTACAATTCGGCATCTGTCCTCATAGCCCACATTCCGGCGTCTAGTACACCTCCATATATCGTCCTCAGAATCTTTCTTTCCCATCTTCTGATCACAACTTCTTGAGCTGAGATCATGGTCCAGGCTTCTGAAGCATACAGTACTAATGGCCGCAATACGGTTTTGTGAATATGCACCTTGGGTGTTGTGGAAATGTTTATGGACTTTATGATAGGCAGCACAGAAAAGTAGCACCTATTTCCCATGGCTAGTTTGTCTTGATTTTCCATTGTCATCTGACTTTTTGAGAGGGACCCAAATAACTAAAACTATCGGATACAATATTGTATCTCTGGAAATACAAAGCTATAGGACACAGGTGT
Organism: Magicicada septendecula; assembly: GCA_034769895.1. Taxonomy (NCBI): domain Eukaryota; kingdom Metazoa; phylum Arthropoda; class Insecta; order Hemiptera; family Cicadidae; genus Magicicada; species Magicicada septendecula. The sequence goes on from CM068375.1 coordinate 2,997,564, forward strand.
GTGGCCAGTGCCAGGTGGATCTCTAAAGGCGAACAGCCAACACCTTGCCGATGCCGTATTGTGAAGATGATGATGAAGCAAAACTTAAGCGTGACAGCAAAGTGAAGAGATGTCGAGCGGAAAGTGCTCCCCTTACTCTAATATAAAATAAAGTCAAAAAGTCTAATTGGTAGGGCCGTTTGTGTGTCCGGCGACATTCAGCACCCTTTTTGTCGGCTTCTCGGGGTGCGCTGTTAGTCAGCTTCTGTACCTAGTGTAGGCGTGTTCAATTTTGCTGATACAGAAGGCACTTTGAGGTCTTTCTGCGTGCCGCGATTCAGCACCTGTCACAGGCCGCTGACCGCTGGCCTGAGTAACGTTTTCTGGAAACGTCGCAGAATCTCTGTGTGTTTGAATGCTGCACGTCCAGATTGGTTTCAAAGAAGAGGAGCTCGGTTTCCCTGGTTATTCTCCAGGGACGTCTGTTAACTCCTTCCGAACTGCTAAGAACATGCAGCTACACCGAAACGATACAGTCAACAATGAATGTTCTAGGCTCTCAACTCTGTTACTATTGCCGGGCTATTAGGCATCGTTTCCAACAACAGGTTTTTCGGCCCCACCATTGAAAGCTATCTTCACTGTTCAATGATTTACTATTGTTACGCCATTATAGAACATTCCACGACTATTCCAGTGGAAGCCGGCTGTGTGCGTACATATTGACAATTACGTGACACTTGTCGCGCGTCAAGTAAACGAGACTCATCCAGATTTCACCAGTCCGCGCACACTATGTTGAAGGCGGTAAGCAATTACGCTCTAGTGTTTTCTAGTAGCGTTGTTGACGCGTAGTAGTATTCTGGAATATCAGCGGGGTATAAATACGATACTTCAGCGACGCTTAGTTTCAGTTTGAGTGGCGATTTATTCCAGTGCGCTTTGAAAGTATTGTGGCGAAGTGTTACGTGTGTTATAATTGTGCGAGACTCTATTAGTGGACATTATTATTGCGTGTGAACAATTTTTATTTGATTTGTTGTAAGAGACTATCTTGTTGATTACAAACTGTTTAATTGTGGTAATTAAAGCCGGTTATTAGTGACTTAAGCGGTGTCTTGTATTTTGTTTTCCACCGTCGTAACAGTATCTTTACTACAGTACTGTGGTAACTTGCCAATTCCTTACACGAAACGTCTGTTGTTGAAAACGACATTAGACCACCACCCAATAGCCCGGCAATGAGCTAAACAATATAACAGAGTTGCAGTCAACAGGCTACAGAATCCAACGGAAGCTCCAAGAAGACTGAAGTGGCCTTCACACCGGAATACCTAATGATTTTTATTTACTTATTTTCCGATACCACTAAGTATTATTAACTAGGGGTGCTGTCGTCATCGGGTGGCTTCTCCCTTCATTTTATGTTCCACCTTTATCGCTTCTTTGCGACCAGATTGTAAATATTTAATAAAACGCATTGTTAGAATTAGTTATAACCGGCTGTTACGCCGTTGTCTAATGATGTTCGTTACAGACGAAGATGTTTTTGATCTGATGATGGCATGCCATGGTGGGGCTGAAACGCCTGTAACAAACGTAATTAGACCACGAACTAACAGCCTGGCTGTCGCTAATTTTAACAATGTTAACGCCACCGGACATGAGAGCCGCAGATCAAATTTAATAAAAAATATAAAAAGTCCATAATATTTATTCAAGTGTTGCAGCGTTGGCGTCTTTATGGTGAAACCACAACTTTTTTAATGGATATTGTTCTTGGTATCCAAGTCACGCATGAATAGTAAATTATAGATAAATAAATCACCTTATATCCGTCGTGTGACTTCGTTACGTCGATTAAAATGACGCGTTTCGGAACATCTGCTCCATCATCAGATTAAATCGCTCTATTGAGGTCGTTAAATTATTATGATTTGTCTGTCATTAAACACATAAATAAATTGAAATTTAATATTTATAGAAAACCGACTATCACTGATGTGACAATACATGCTGACTCTTATCATCCATTTTCGCAAAAGTTGGCAGCTTATAATTACTTTATCCGCAGATTGTTGGCAGTGCCTCTCAGTGATGATGATTACCGTGAGGAGTTGAATACCACTAAACATATAGCTTTAGCTAATGGTTACAAAAACACGTTAATTGATAATCTCATCAAGAAACATAAAATTCGAAAATCCAAGCCCCCAGTAGATAAGGATACAAAAATAACATTTATTTCTACCGCATACACAAATATAATGCCAAAGATTCTAACCTCCACATTTAATAAATTGAATATTACCGCTACCTTCAAAACAAATAATAGTCTATTAAAAATACTACGTCATAGAAAACCCATACCTTTAGAAAAGAAATCCGGCATATATGAATTATCATGTAACGACTGCAACCGTTTTTACATTTGTCAAACGGGGAGAGGTTTCCTCAAACGATTTAAAGAGCACACACCAAAACGTCACCTAAATAATCTCACTTTGTTAAATAATATCAAGTCCAACTTTGCCCGCCACTTAATCTTACACAATCATAATTATACTGATTTTAAATCTAATTTAATACCCCTACATGTGTGCAACAAAGGCCGTTACATGGACGCAATAGAAGAGTTCGAAATATACAAAGCATATAATAACATAAACGGCCGAGACTTCATATTGAATGACCACTTAAATTTTAAATCCAACCCGCTATATCAGTGTCCGATCGGCTTCGTCGTGGTGCGCACCATTTACAAAAGCCAGTGAATTACATAGTGGGCAATTATTTGTAATATGTGATTTTAACTATTTAACGACCTCAATAGAGCGATTTAATCTGATGATGGAGCAGATGTTCCGAAACGCGTCATTTTAATCGACGTAACGAAGTCACACGACGGATATAAGGTGATTTATTTATCTATAATTTTTTAATGGGATTGGTGCAACCGAAACCATGACGTTAATCGGAGCAACGTTAACGCTTCAATTTAAATAAATGTGGACGAACTGCTGTCGTCGTTTTTAACTCTCACAGACAACAGCTCTACTAAGGTATTTGTGGATGTGTTTGTTTAGGGAAACTACAGTTACATTACCAGGTGGCGTGTTGTCTGAACTCATTGTGTCCGTTGCAACGTTAACGCCACACGGTTGTGTGGACAAAAGACGGATGTTGCTACGGACATTTCGTCCAAATTCGCGTAAAACGTTGTTGTGGTTAACGGGTGGTCAGGTAAATATGTATGTCCGCTAGTCCCCCCCCTCTCTCTGACTCAAGGATTTCTAAAGTCAAAATGAATGTTAAATTAGACTTAGTTGTACATCTAAAATATATCACAACCACGTCGCGTTTGGTGTCATTTCTTTTTAATTTTATGGAGATTACAAATATGCTAAGCTCGTTTGTTAAAAAATTCAAATCGTTAAAGTTGCAATTTTGTGTGTGTGTGTGTGTGTGTGTGTGTGTGTGTGTGTGTGTGTGTTAGTAAGGGGTCACCTAATCCCTCAGGTACCATGTGACTTGGAACGCAGTATAGTTTTTAAATTAGTCTTCTCTTAAGGACATCTGTGAATGTCCACCCAATAGTCGGTCCACCTTTCTTAGTTTTTGTTGACTTTTCAGGCTGATTGAGGAACAAAAACCAAAACTGTTAGAAAACTGAAGCTTCAGTTCGTTGTATAGCCATATAACTGTCTAATCCGTGTGACAGTATAACAGGTGATGTTGGGTAAGCAGTAAACTAGCTGCCCGTACGATATCACGGAATTGGATTACTGTTACGCGAACCTCAGGCATACCACTGCCGCTCCTGGATGCTACCGCCATATCACCTATAATTACGGCCAGAGTAAACGGTGCGCGAAAATTCGTCGGATGTTTTGTTGTGTCCGCAGCGTAGTTTCCTGCACGGAAATCCTGTTCGTGGCACGTCACATGTCACATCACAGCCACCGCCTCCCTCGTTACACACAACGATTGGTTTGCATCGCACACGACGTGATTTAGATACTTCTGCCTGCTGCGTCTGTTTTCTCTGGTTAAGTTCTTTGGCCTTGGGGGGGGAGGGGGTCCGGTCTATTCGGCTTCATACAAAAAAAAAAACAATTAAGATTAATCAACATTGCTATTTTTAAAAGTGGCTGAAAAACGTGAGCTAACATCATGAAATCAAGCCCAATAAAGTAAACGGTAATCTTCTCCTTCTTCTCTTCAAGGATTAGGTTATATAAACCTGTTCCGGCACCTATCTCATCCTCGGACGACCCACGTCTCTTCTACCAATGGCTTTATAGTTAGTGGTTCTGAAACGCCCCCTTGTACCCAGAATGTTTTTTCACCCACCTTTTCTAATCACCAAACAAAATTTTCTTTTTTTTTCTGGGGGAGACGTAACTTAATATTAAGACTAGGCATGTGGCCTAGATTGGAAATAAAGGTCTTGCAAGAAAACAGCTGATCAAAAGTAACAGTAACAGTAACAAGATTTTTTTTCCCCTGATAATAGTTCCATTCAGCTCTTTCCTTAATTTTCATATAATGATTTAATTCACAAAATACTTCACAGTATTTACAGTCACTTGGTGGATTAATTACATGAAATAGGCCTATGTCAAAGTATTTTCTACAAATTTAATAATGGCATGCCAACCCACTGAATTCATTAGTATTATAATTATGACTTTTACTTCCTATATTTTACAACAGTTTGTATTGCATTGTGCCGCCCCTTGGCAAGACAACACAAAAATCGGGAACTAGTTTAATTCTTTACCAGTAAACTAAACCAGCTGCCGTTGTTAGTAAAACTCTTACTAACAAATTACAAAACAAGTATGATATAGGAAACTGACAAGGTATGCATAAACTTATTCACTCACTAGGTATTAGCTAAAACATCTCTTTATTACTATTGAAATATTAATCAAACGTTATTCCTGATTTTAAAAAAAGTTATTTTTGTAAATAGTGCTTTTACTGCTTCAAAGATCTTAATTACATTATTCTTGTTATATCAAAATTTATTCATATAACTGTTAGTTTTAATACCACGGATCCGGGTCTCAATTTTCTCAAAATTATTAATTTATCAATATATACATTACGGTTACTATTACTTCTTACAAAATTACAAAATATACAAATCTGATAATTTGTTCATTACATTGCGAAAGTTCTTTAAAGTTCTTTGTTACTTCTTATTAAGGGAAATTTACAAAAGTTGTGGTTTGATATCACCTGAGGTTGTTGTTGGGACATCTCCAGTCGTCTTCTACGGGTTGAGTACGTTGTTCTTGGTGTATCTACATCGGGTTGATTTTTAGTTTACTTGAAGCTCTCGAAGATAGGTTGTTTACTTGAAGTTCCAAATGTTGTAATTTCACTTTTCTTAGTGCAGATTCTTGTAGTTCACATTTTCTTTATTTTAATTACAGTTATAGTTCTCACTTTGCAGTACTACAGTCTAGTAGTTAACTATGTTACACTTACATTTGATTTTGTTTTTAAGAGATGTGTTGGCTACCTTTTTCTATTTTATTTATATATTTTCTCACAAACTCTAGACACTACATTATTCACAATAACAAGATTTCACGCTGGATATACTTCTAGAGAACATACACATACGTATATGTGTACAACACCAAAACTCACGTCTACTCATTGCGACGTTCTACGGCCGAATACGCGTACGGTTTAGGGGAGAGAGCTCTGTAAGCTAGTGCGTATTTACGCGCTAAGAAAATAGTTCGTACTTTTCCCATTATTATTTATTCGTTAATTAGAAGATAAATACTTTATGTTTATTTTATTATGACTTAGGGATTTCTTTATTTCTCTAGTCGCATTTTTAATTATTTAAGTAATTATTATTATTATTCACTACTTAATACTTTTCTTGGCGTGTTGGTACTGGAAGGTTTCAAGTTGATTCAGGAATCTGGGTATAGGTAAGGGTGTATGATACTCTTACTTATTAAAATTAAAAAATTTTAATCTGTGCGATTTTTTGATACATTTAAAATCGTCACATCCTCCTGCACTTAACTATGAAAAACGGGGGGGTGTAATAATATAATTCTAATTAAAATTAAACCTCCGCTCAACAGTCCGTTAAGGACCAAGGCGTACCGCGCGGCTTTTGTGTTAGTGTGACGGTGTATGGCTAGTACTACGCGCCACCAGCCGCTAGTTGCGGTATTCACAGCCAGGAGGCGGCGCTGTTATCTCAGCGCCTACTCAGTTTTGCCTCACGACGCTGAGTGCACGCCGTACGGAAGGAACCTCCGCCGGGAATTGAACCCGGGACCACGAGCCCATCAATCGCCCGCGTTAGCCACTAGACCACCTGGAGGCTCAATATAATTCTAATAAACAATTATATTTCATACTGAAATTTCTCTCTCTCAGCTTATTTCTATTCATCAATCGATTATCTTATACTTATGTCACATCTAAATTCTACTACATCTACTATATAAAATACACAAAACGTAAATCTACCTTATTTTAATTCTTATATCTACTACCGGTTTTTTCTTGAATTGCTCACTCGTTTTACGGAGTTATACTCATGAGTATTTTACTAATAATAATACCGTATTGTAAGAACAATAGAATTACTTTTAGTTTACAGCGCTAAAGATTATTTTTCTTTCTTTCTTTCTCTTCATCTTCATTATACTTGTCATCAGATTTCTCATGTATAATACCATTCTCGCAGGACATTAGCTAAGGTTGATCAGGCCTCGCTTGTATTCGTACGAGGGGGTTTTGGGTTTATAGTTACCTATAGTATAGGATGTTACACAATCTTATCCTAATTCGGTATAAGTCTATACAACATATTTTATTCTTAATACTTAGATAGTATTCTAGGTTTTCTATCTTTCTCGTAGTCTTTCTTCTGTATCTTGACACGAAAAACATTTTTTTATTTGAGACAGATGACTTCTGCGAACGTAATTTTCTGTATTGGGTTCATACAGAGCTACAGTAACGGGGGTGATGAACTTACGAATTTGGTAGGGGCCACACCATCGATAAGATAGTTTCGAAGTGATCCTATCAACTGCTTTACTCATAGGATGAGTTTTATACATGACTAAATCACCTATTTTATACTTTATTAGCTTATTATTATTCTCATGATACTTCCTCGATTTCTGTAAATTAGCTCTCAGATTTGCACGAGCTTCGTTCCATATTTTTCGTATGTTATTCCCATTCACGTCGCGGGGTAATAACTCATTGATTTTCCACTTTGTGGTTAAAGGATGGTTGGGTTTGTACTTGTACAGTAAATCAAATGGTGTTGATTTATGACCTTCGTGATACGCTGAATTGAATGCAAATTGTATCCACGAAATATTTTGATCCCAGGTTGTCTGGTCTTTAGCATGATAAGATATTAATGCTGATTTTAAGTTACGCAAGTATCTTTCTGCTATATTTCCTTGCGGTTTGTACTCGGTCACGGTAATATGATTTATACCTAATTTAAAACACATGTCATTAAATTCTTTCGATTTAAACTGGGGTCCATTGTCAGATATTAAGCTTAAAGGAGTGCCATAGTCTTTAAATAGTTGTTCTTGTAGAATTTTAATTGTCGTAGATGCTAATGCACGACGCATAGGATACATCCACACGAATTTAGTGAATGAGTCTACACAAATTAACAGCATAGTATTTCCGGATTTAGAGCGGGGATAAGGTCCAGAATAGTCGATGTATATTTTCGAGAAGGGAGTGGTAGGTATTTCGGAGATTAATTTTCCGACTTGACTGGTTCTTGCTGGTTTGCTCAGCGCACAAATTTCGCATTCTTTCACGAACTTTTTTATTTCACTATTCATGTTTTCCCAGTGGTATTCCTTGCGAATACGATGTATCGTTTTCCTAATTCCCATATGAGCTCCAATTGTAGATGAATGGTAGTACTCCATTAACATGGGTTTGATTATTTCCGGGGCGATTATTCTTAGTAATTTTCCGTTTGCCTTCTTAAAACAAAGTACTCTTTTACTCAAGATATATTTGTCAGAGTTATTTCCTTTTTCTATTTGTTCGATTATTTTACACAATTTCGGATCTTGTTGTTGGTGATATGCTATATCCTTAAATGCAAGGGGAAAATTAGTAATTAGTGTATTAACGATAGTGGTTTCAATATTGTCTTCTCCAGATCTTGTATTGGGTAGTTGGAACATGCGGGATAGAGTATCGGCCACTACATTTTGAGTTCCACGAATATGTTGCACTTTGAACTTGTAGCAATTTAATCTTAACACCCATCGTCCGATACGACCTAATTGCTTTGGGTGATTTAATAACCATGATAAAGCTTGATTATCGGTTTCTAGTAGAAATTCTTTGTGTTCCAAAAATGGTTTGAATTTATCAAAAGCAAATACTACGGCTAAACATTCAAGTTCATAGGCTGAGAACTTCCTTTCTTGCTCGGTCAGTGTCCGGGATGCATAACTTATCGGGAGTCTAGTATTATTTATTTCCTGGTATATTACGGCTCCTAATGCTACACTTGAACTATCGGTCTGTACGATAAATGGTTTACTGAAATCCGCTAACTGCAATACAGGTGGGGATATAATGCTTTCTTTAAGTGTTTCAAACGCTTCTTGATGTTGAGTAGTCCACTCGAATTTCGTTCCTTTCTTTCTTAAGGCATTCAATGGGGCTGCTATATCTGCTAAGTGGGGTATATACTTATGAAAATAATTAATCATACCTAAAAATCTAGCTATACCTTTGACTTCTCTAGGAGGTAAAAATTCTCGGATTGCGCGTGTACGTTCGGGATCGATGGTAACCTTACCTTCGGCTGATACTATGTGACCTAAAAATGAGAATTGTTTCACTGCGAAATTAACTTTACTAGGGTTTACGGTCAGTCCGGCTTTCTTTAACCGGGATAATACTTCACGCAAGTGCTCAATATGTTGATCCATTGACTCACTATATACTACTATATCGTCGAGATAATGATATACAAATTTAAATTTAACATCATGGAAAATTTTTTCTAACAGTCGACTGCATACTGAACTTCCTTGTGATATACCGAATGGTACTCTCGTAAATTGATATAGATTAAATGGGACAGCAAAAGCAGTTAAATGTTTTGATTCCTCAGCTAGTGGAATTTGATGGAATGCTTGGTTAAGATCCATTATGGTGAAGATTTTCGCCTTTGTAAAATAGTGAAACGCACTGTGTATGTCTGGCAGTGGTATCGATTCAAATTCTATACTCTTATTTAGTTGTCTATAATCCACGACTAGTCTATGTTTGTCAGTTCCTTTCGGTACTAGGAATGCAGGCGATGAATATGGAGACGTTGATGGTTCAATGACGTGCTGATCGAGGAGTTTGTTAATGTGGTTTCTCATGATTTCCATCTTGGGTGGAGATAGTTTGTATGGGTGGAGTCGTATTACTTTGTTGTCACTAAGATTTATTTTATATTCAATTAAATGAGTTAATCCTAACTTGGGGGTGAGTACAGCAGAAAAATCTTTTATTAACTTTTGGATTCTTAGTCTCTCATTTCCTTTTAAATGACTTAGACTCGATTCATTAGGCTCTGAATGAATATTTGCGGTTTCACTAACAGTGTCGTTACTTAATTCGGAGTCGAACTGATATTTTTGAGTACGATCAAATCTGAAAAAATATTGTTTTGCATATATATCAAGGATTAAAGCAGTTTTTCTTATAAAATCCGCGCCTAATATTAAGTTCTGTCCTAACTCTTCAGCTACTAGTAGGGGAATGTACCAAGTAAAATTCTGAATTTTTAATTTCACCGTAATACTGTGAGATATCTTTAGGTTTTGTTTATTTGCGGTGGTACACTTTATGTTCACCATTTGGCTACGTTTAATCAGTTTATGATTAGCTAATAAGGTGGCTAACTGTTTACTAATTATACTACGGGTAGATCCTGAATCAATTAAACCAAGGGTTTTCGTTGCTCCAAGGTCTATCTGTACATAGGGTAGTTGGCATATACTTGTTTTACATGCACCAATAGAGTTGCACTTCTCGATAAATTTTGTTAAATAAGGATCTCTGCGTTTATTTTTACTCATCTTTATTTGACGCTTAGTATTCTTGTTACCTTTCCTTCTGGTGCTTCGGAAGACGTAGGATTTTCGTTCTTCCAGCTTCACATGTTTTTTTGATTGGTCGGTTTTCTGTAGATAACGCTTTTGTTTACATAACTTGCTAATATGTCCGGCCTTTCCACAGTTATAACATCTTCTTTCCACATTTACTTCGCTCGTAGGTTGTCGGGGTTTTGGTTTAGAGTATGAAACATGGGGATAGTTTTGGGTTTTATACGTACTTACGAATCGCTTATCGCGGTAGTTTCGGGTATCATTTCCAATAGGTCTAGTTTGGAATGAATTTCTTTGTTGACTATGGGACATAGAAACACTTCTATTCTGGTCAGAATACCAGACGTCGGACGAATGTATACAACATAGTTCTAGTTCCGTAAAAGTTGTAGGTGGCTTCACGAGTGCTAGTCGAGATCGCTCCTCGGGGGATAGTCTTACTATGATATTGTCTACTAACTGTTGTTCGCTCCATTTAACTTGTAACAATAAAGCAGATTCTCTTACTTCAGAAATATAATGAGATAGTCTCTCGTATGTACCTTGTGCACGAAGTACTAAGTTTCGCTTCAATTCTTCGTAGATACCGGTGGGAATGAAATGTCTTATTAGTGTGGTATGAAGTTCTTCTACCGATTGATTATACCTTAGGGATTCTAACACTCTATCTTTTAATGGAGATCTACACTTAGGTAAAATAAATTGCAAAATCTGGTTATCCCTTAGTTGTTGCAGTTCCTTTAATTCTAAGATATGTTTGATAAAATTAAGGAGCTTTGTAATATTCAGCCCATCAGTGATTTGTATATTGGACAAAATACTTTCTACAGGGTGGGTTATTTTTCCATAGAGCTCGGGAGTTAAATTTATTTGGCTCATCATTCTAGGATTTTCCGCAGGTTGATTAGTCCGCGAATGAGAAGGTAATTCGTAGGTATGGGTCATATTTTCTAGTTCATTAGGGAGTGACGTAACGTGTACTGCTTGAATATTTACTTGACTACCACTTAACCGTTCCTTGAATGGATCTATATTGGATTCCTGCAGAATCTGAATTTTTGCAGTACCGTTTGGTTGTTCTTGAGTCGGCGATTGGGTAGGTGAAATATTTAATTTCGTCATTGCTTCTTCGATTTCGTCTAATCTAAACAATTCGGATCGTGTACGTAATTCGCGTATTATCTCAGGTAATTGTTTTAATGCTTCCTCGGCGAATTTTTTTACATCAGGAGGGATATCTTTATCACCGGGCCAGGTCAACAAATTGGTGATACGACGGTATAGATGCTCAATTCTTTGGGTGGTGCGTAATATTACTGCGGGGGATTTTTCATCACGCAGGGTTTGTGCGTACGAAGTTAGTTCTGTATACTTACGATAACACGTTTCTTTTTCGCTATTGAAATCTAAAACACTCAAACGACTTAATAATGAAGGTTTGTCCGGTTTATTTTCGCGTAACGTCTTGCGAAGTTCCGCGACAGTTACATTAGAGTAGGGGAGACCACGCCATAATGCTTCATATGTTAATTCGTCTTTCAACAAGAAATCGGGGTTAAATTGAGTCATTTTTTATAATAACCACTTTAAATACACGACGTATTACGAACGACAAATCTTATGTCACTTACTTTACTTCGTTTTCTCAATGTTTAAAAATAGATAACATTAATTCATTTAAACACATACACATATATCTTATTTCATATTAAGCTTTGGGATGTAATCTTATCTTAATTAATCAACATAACTTATTTCACAACAATTAAATTCTCAGTATTGACATATATAATTAATTAAAACAAAACGATAATACTATTTTAGTAGAGAGAAATTTCATATACGGAAAGTTCATTGATTTAACAAACAGCACAAAGAATCAGCTGTTTTGGGGTGTCGTCTAGTTGCATAGGGTGGTAATTCAGAACAATACAAAACAGGAAAGAGCTTGTCTAATATGGTTTTGTTTTCTTATGGGGAGGAGGGTTTATGAATGAGATGGGTTCTTACAAAGGGGAGAGTTTACATTCCTCAACACATATTTAACATGAACCAACTGGCTTGGAATTGACTTGTTTGGAATTGATTCCCTACCAGCTATTACTTGCTTAACACGGCAAACTCGCGATACTAATATTATTATTATATAATTAAAATTTTACTCATTTATTATTTTTTATTTCTGAGTGAATAAATTTATGTTTGTCCTTTTTATCGTTAACGACTTATAAACTTACACAACAACAATTACATAATTATGTTGCAATTTTCTGTACGTGACACTCTGTAAACAATATTTTTTTTTTACCAAGTAAATTACACAATTTTAAATTCAGCAGAGTGGCGCAAATTTAAATTCAGCAGAGTGGCGCAATTTTGTGCCGCCCCTTGGCAAGACAACACAAAAATCGGGAACTAGTTTAATTCTTTACCAGTAAACTAAACCAGCTGCCGTTGTTAGTAAAACTCTTACTAACAAATTACAAAACAAGTATGATATAGGAAACTGACAAGGTATGCATAAACTTATTCACTCACTAGGTATTAGCTAAAACATCTCTTTATTACTACTGAAATATTAATCAAACATTATTCCTGATTTTAAAAAAAGTTATTTTTGTAAATAGTGCTTTTACTGCTTCAAAGATCTTAATTACATTATTCTTGTTATATCAAAATTTATTCATATAACTGTTAGTTTTAATACCACGGATCCGGGTCTCAATTTTCTCAAAATTATTAATTTATCAATATATACATTACGGTTACTATTACTTCTTACAAAATTACAAAATATACAAATCTGATAATTTGTTCATTACATTGCGAAAGTTCTTTAAAGTTCTTTGTTACTTCTTATTAAGGGAAATTTACAAAAGTTGTGGTTTGATATCACCTGAGGTTGTTGTTGGGACATCTCCAGTCGTCTTCTACGGGTTAAGTACGTTGTTCTTGGTGTATCTACATCGGGTTGATTTTTAGTTTACTTGAAGCTCTCGAAGATAGGTTGTTTACTTGAAGTTCCAAATGTTGTAATTTCACTTTTCTTAGTGCAGATTCTTGTAGTTCACATTTTCTTTATTTTAATTACAGTTATAGTTCTCACTTTGCAGTACTACAGTCTAGTAGTTAACTATGTTACACTTACATTTGATTTTGTTTTTAAGAGATGTGTTGGCTACCTTTTTCTATTTTATTTATATATTTTCTCACAAACTCTAGGCACTACATTATTCACAATAACAAGATTTCACGCTGGATATACTTCTAGAGAACATACACATACGTATATGTGTACAACACCAAAACTCACGTCTACTCATTGCGACGTTCTACGGCCGAATACGCGTACGGTTTAGGGGAGAGAGCTCTGTAAGCTAGTGCGTATTTACGCGCTAAGAAAATAGTTCGTACTTTTCCTATTATTATTTATTCGTTAATTAGAAGATAAATACTTTATGTTTATTTTATTATGACTTAGGGATTTCTTTATTTCTCTAGTCGCATTTTTAATTATTTAAGTAATTATTATTATTATTCACTACTTAATACTTTTCTTGGCGTGTTGGTACTGGAAGGTTTCAAGTTGATTCAGGAATCTGGGTATAGGTAAGGGTGTATGATACTCTTACTTATTAAAATTAAAAAATTTTAATCTGTGCGATTTTTTGATACATTTAAAATCGTCACAGCATGAGTAATGCAGGAACCATTTATGAACACATAATAAGTATAAGTGTCTGGAGCAAACAATCCATGATAATTAAATAATACAATAATAATCGATAATTGAAAATAATTATTAATAAGTAAATTCAAGAAACATTACTCAAGTGTGCCGCAGTACCTACATCTACCTGTTCCCCATCACTAGGATTAATCACATCAACTGAAAACCGTGATCACAGTAACCGAGGTTCAAGTTTGTTAATTAAATAAAAGTGACTAAATTAAAATTAAACAGTTAATGAATCCAATTAGTAATTAGTTGTTGAGATAAAAATTAAGTATCGCATATTAAGTTAAATATTAAGTTAACTGAATTAAAATAAGGTGTTAAGTTAAATAAGTATAGGAATTTACGGAATAAAATAAATTTACAATAATTAAACAGAACCAGCAAAATAACCAAATTAGAAAATTTTAAATTTAGAAAAATCAGAGAACAGATAGAAACATGCAGGATCATCGGCAGGTAGATGCAAGCACTCTGCGAGTATTACATTTTCTTAAGTTCTAAATATTGTCAAAAAGAATTTTAAACTGTTTTGTCTTGTCACAGGAATAGAATTCAATATTTAAATAATTGAAAGGTAACCCATGGCTCTATACAAATCAGAGCACAAATACTTAAAAGTTACTTATAACCCAGTCAGAAATGTCCACACTTCAGCATGTTTTCACTAAACATATTCAGTAATGTTAAACATGAGTTTAATATCGAGGTATAGATTTTAGAGTGTGTGTGTTGCCCGACAACCTGCTGAGCACTTCGAGTGTGATGTTTATTACGTAATGGAATTTTCCCACCTGATCTTTCGGCGGGCACTAAAGACGTTCCTGCATTTTCGTGGTGTGTGAAAGACGAGGCTGGATGGCGTGACGGCGTTGGGGGTATCTTACGCAGGCTCTGCGGATGGGCGTAGATGTAGCGTGCCCATAACCTGGACCTCTTTCCCCTCGACTAGGCGGAGTAACCTGAAGCTCTTTATGAAGTTTATCTAAGCATAGTGAAGTACAGAATTACGCCATCACAATCCAGCCGCCCCCGAGGTTGAACGAGAAAAGAGAACGACGCACGTCGCGACGTTAACTTATAGAAACACCGACGCAGCTGACTAAATTTCGTTAATAAGCGAAAACCACCGCCTTCCCAATGACGTCACCACTCACGGTAGCAGTGGACAAACTTGATTTCAATATCAACACGGGCATCGAACAAACCGCGATAGCGCGCCGCACGCACGGAAAATAAATTTAAGTGGCCGTGGTGTTTACTTTTCGATCTAACCACGGCACAGTGCTTTTGGTAATCGATCCTCTGTCATCCTTTGCAGATGATCCTACCATTGTCTTGTGTAAATTGAAATCATTTCATTTATGTCCTTTACTTCGAGTTCTGCTCTGATGTCTTCATTCCATATTCTATCTTGCAATGTATAATTTAAAGTGTTTCGAAGAAACCGTATTTCAGCACTCTGAATCTTGCCGCTTTCCTTTTTTGTCATGACCCACGCCTCACTCGCATAAATCAATGTGGGTATTGAAATTGTGTTGATTTCTAAGTTTTCTTTGAACTGTACATCAAATATTCCTAAATTTATAAGTAAACGGTAATAACATAATACGCGTTATTGAAACATCGTTTAGAAGATACTGACTGAATTGATTTTCGTGTATTTCAAATGCTGTGTAATAAACCTGTTAGTATATTGTTACTAGCTGAAAAACACAGCTTAAAGAAATAATAAAAGAGCGTAAAAATTAAGAGATTAACAAAATTCGTCAACTTTTATCGACCCTTGGGGGGGGGGGGGTAAGTACGCCCTTGGACTGTATGGGTACTGTGTGAGAGTATGGAATCCTTAAACCGGTGAAATTAATTTAGGAAGCAACAGTTGGTTAAAATAAGAAAAAGAGGGAGACTTGGACAAATGTCGGATAAAACGGACCACGATCAGTTGCAAGACAATCGTATAAAATCCGGTCGGTTGCGACCAAGGTGAAAATTTGAACCCAGTCAATTGCGACCGACACAGACACATACTGCATCTCTCAAAGATGGAGACTCACGCCTGGAATGGTAATGGAATGCTACGACAGTTACCACATACTGTTACTACCAATCAACCGTCCCTGTGATATCGTAGAGTGAACTTTACGCTGTCGTAAGGTGGCGTCGATTGTACTAACATTTTCACGTTATTATTATAATAATACAGAAATTACCATTATAATTTTATTCATTCCTAGCTTAACATAACCTGACCAAACCTAACCTAACCTAACGTAGCAAAAGTATTGAAAGAAATAGGTTACTCGCACAAATGAAAAGTTGCAGAATTGAAATAAGTGCGGAATAGGAACGTTTCTAAATGACAGATTCGGTCCGTAATTGAAAGTGCGGCGCAATTGACTGCATAGTAACAGGTAAAAACGTCGTTTCGTCGCGACTGACCGAGACCGGATAAAACAGTGAAAAAAATGGATTCTGAATAAATAAATATGCAATCAAAACAGCGTTGGAATATTTACAAGAAAGAAATGATGGATCTAATAACATAGTCATCCTTTTTGTGTGATTCAAAAGCTGCCGCTATCTAAAAGTTATTTGAGTCTATGAACCCGGATGAAAGAGAATGTTACCCAATCGTCTGTCCAATATTTACCCATGCGGAATCAGTTTTATTCAGTGGATTTCATCCCACTTTGGGATTACGATACCTGGGTTTATAGACTAAGGGTCTTCCGAATTGTCTTGTACGATTTACATGAGAAACCCTCTAGTGGACGGTGCTTTCTGTGGTCAAACAAATAAAATATTACAAGGTCAGTGTCTAACCTTTTAATAATAAACGTTACCAATGCATCTGGGCCGCAGTTTTGTTTAATTTATATGTAAGGCGTTGGACGTTTGTTGTTGTTGTTGGCTGCGAATCAAGCCGTCTTCTTTTTTGTCCAGTCCGCCGCAGAAGGAAATTGAAAACTGCTACTACGTACATTGTAAGCCTCGACGAATCTACTGCATAAGTGTGCACGTGTTTATAGCTGGTTCCACTTGCATTGGTTACCCTTGCTCACCGACTTAATTTCACATTGTTTAAATGAATTTCTCCTCCTCCTCCTTCTCCTTCGTCTTCTTCTTCTTCTCCATCTTCTTCATCCGCATGCGTAACCTATCCATATATTCCACGGCAGTCTTCCAGACGGCTCGATTCTCGGCCCTTCTCTTCGTATCAGTAGTATGGGGTCCATGTAACCGCTGTTGCCAGCGGCAACAGTACTGGAAATAAGAAAAAATAATGTTAATTATATCACAGAATAAGTACTTTAGTTATTGAATAATTTGAAATCCGAACAATATTAGTAGAGAAACTTGAAGAAAAGCGTACCATTGGTTTCGAACTGCTGGGCACTTCTTGCACCGTCTTGTGTTGCCGGCTCAGACATCGGCAATATTTCACTGGGTACGGTCATTGACCTCGTTCTAGTGTCACTGTACAATCTGTGGAGGGTGGACACACTCGTACCTCCAATGTGTTGCCGCTGTATAAACCGGCAAAACGCTCCGTTATGTTCTTTTCGGAACTGACGTGCAGCAGATACTACGTACCTATTTGTGTTTTGTTCGTTTAGTCATGTGTTTCTCTGTTTGTCTTTATTATTTTTAATTCGATTATTATTTGTGTTCTGGTTTATTCTGTGTAAGTATAATTGTGAGTCAGATCTCGTTGAACCGCGACCCTCGTCTTCATCCAGCGAATGATAGAAAATGCTCTAAAAAGAACACTTGGTACAAGAAAAAATTCAAATTAATTTTTAGCGTAAGTTTTAGGCATATCACAACCGGCAACCGGTGTTATGTACCCACGCCACGCCACTGCTTCGTATCAGTATAGCTCCCGCAACCAACATTCCTTGATTTGTGAACGGGGTCTTCCTCTGTACCTCTTTCCGTATAACGTTCCCCAAGTATAGTTTCGAGTAAACTCTCGTGTCTTACAATATGTCCCGTTACTCCGTCCCTTCTAGATTGTGTACCCTTCCACAAGGTATTCTGTTCCGCTGCTCTTAGAAAACGTCTTTGTTTGCCGCTCTATCTCTTCGTTTGTGATTCTTCTGTAGCATCATTGTTGAGATTACATTAATCTCCCTTTCTCCTCTTTTCTTATCGTCCAGATTTCAGATTCGTACAAGGCAACATTTTAGAGAAACTTCGTAGGCTTACACGCCCGGAGTCAATGTTGGTAAAATGAATTCTAATATTCAAGCCGACAAGAAAAATCCATCAGTTCTTGAGGCCGACGAAGGACGTCAGGGAGTCGCTGTAGTCGTGAGGGGTCTACGGAGTTCCCTGCTCATGCGACCACGAAGCATAGTGTCCGCACTCCTAACACACTCGCTTCTATCGATTGAGGCAGCCGGAGAAGTCCGACGTGGCGGAGCGCGCGCTCGTCAATCCCGACCATCGGATCCTCTTCTATGAGACAAAGCTTTTGTCGGCGGTGACTGCGTATTTCCCTCGCCTTCATATGGAGTCCGTCCAGATCCAGAAACGTGCTGCGATCGCTATGAATCGGCGGGGGAAAGCCTGTCATTAAGTACTCTGTCGCAAGGTGTGTGAGAGCCTGTATATACGTTCTTCTTTCTGATTGGCTGGTGGTTGATTTATGACTGTATCGTGGCACATAAGGAGAATTTACAAATAGGAGTGGTGTTCACGGGACTCTCCAGCCTTAACCACAGTACTGTGGTCACTAACGTATACCACCCTACGTTAGCGAAGCTCGAATTTTACACTGATGATGGCAGTGGATGGTACTGTTGAAACGTCTCTTTTAGTTGAAAACAATGGACCACGGGTAAACAGCCCGGGAAGGAATTTTAAAACATTTCAGAGAAACGTTTTCAGTAACCTGAACAAAATTTTCAGTAGTTTTCAAAACTGAACAAAATGTTTACATTTTATTTAAAATTCAGTTAAATTTGTTAGCCAGTGGATTTTTGCGATTTTTCAAAATGTTCACTTGTTTAGTTTTTGTTTCCTGCCCCTCGATTTTTCATGGATCTATTTTATAAACATATGGGCTTTTTGAGGTAGTTACTATAACTTCAGTTTTACGAAAATAGGTCTACATATTTGTGCCGCGGTTTCTCAAGGAAACCAGGCTACTGTAAACAAAAAAATAATAATAAAAAAATTAAAAAAAAAATAAAAAAAAATGTGAGTTATTATTATTTCACGATGTACAGCGAGCACGTGTTTCTCGTTACTGCATGCCTGCGCTATCTGTTAGCGAAACCGGATAATTGTGTTTCCCGAGTCAAAGCATCTGCGGACTGCAAGTTTGTTTCAGTCGGCGGTTTTCTATCAAAGCGTGAACAGCCTCTCCTCTGGCGGATTGAGTTTTGGGTTATTTCGTGTAATTTCTATTCTATCATGAGTACGTAGACTCGTACAGACCTCCGGTAAGTAAAACATATATATATATATATATATATATATATATTATTCTTTGATTGTAAAAAAAATTCTAATTTAAACAATAATTGGCTTAGATGTGAATGGATAATGTCTGAGAAGCATAGCACGTGGCGTGTAACCTAAAGTATATTCATTGTCTTATATTTTGATTTTTTTAACCACTGAAACAGCCTTATACATATGTAATTAGTAAATAGTATTGCCCATGTCAAAAGGGGTGTAAAATTATGTAAATCTGAGGAACTTTGTTGAATTGACTGTGTGAGCACGTGGCCATTATATAACTTAGAACATGTTGCAGTGTGTTAAACTTGCATACGCATGTAGGCGTGATTTATAAATTAAACCGAATTATGAGGCATTGAGGCCTTGTGTGTGAGTTATTAATTTAAAAATAAAAAGAGAAAATGTTGCACCTATTTATAAAGTACATAGTTGAATTGGTCAGGGGTGGCAGGTGTTTGAGGCCTGTTGGTTTTGTCTATATAAGCTTAGGCAGTGGTGCATGTGTGTGTTATGTTCGGGAATAAGTGGTTTGTCAGCGAATTAATTATTATTAATGCCTAGGGTTCCCGAGACAGACGAAGATCTGACCCTACCATGGTGGAATTTCCATCTTCCATCATGTCCTGAACGGAACACGCCAACACCGACTCTCGTTTCTCACCTGCCGGAGGAGAAAGAACCGAAAACAATGCCACTGTAAACACCCCCTCAGCAAGACCGTATGACCGTCCAACAAGGCACAGATCACCGGGGAAGCATCTGGACAAAATGAGGTGATATTAATCCAGTACTTACCTACATTTTGCCTCGAAAACAACATGTATCGTGCGTTTAACATCCACAAAAAAAAAATCAATTTCTACTTAAATTGACTTTCGACAGCATAAAACCGTTTTAATTGTGGACGTGCCCGGCTGGACATAATTTTTCATGTAACCTTGCTTTGATAATGCACTTAGGCTCGAGATCAATTGTACGCCTGTTCGCTGGCATGTGTCCAGCGCTCATTAATTTTTATGCTATATTTTTTTTTTACCTTGATACTGAATGGGTTCGTAGAAGTTTGTGGGGGACTGGTATTTTAGTTAAGCAGGTGGGTGCTGTTTGTAACATGCTGAGCTGGGCCGGCTGGCCTGGCATCTATTATGATCACGGATTTTTTTGCTCATATTGATTTTCTTATTTCATAGAAGGGTTGGGAGTTTTCTTTATTCTGCAAGCAGGTCGGGTTACATTTTAAAATCATAGAATCAGGGGTAGTCACCTGTTGCTGCAAATCGATGCAAGCTCCCGGACATGTTACCTTATGTCGGGTCTGGTTCTTGTCCAGCTTTCTACTACCCTGTCTGGCTTTAAGAGGGGTTTTCCTAAATTTTTTGTAAGGGTTTATTGCTTTTTCGGATGACGCGTGGAACATGTCAGCGGCCGGGCCAATCCAGAATATTTTCTGTAACTTATAAATTGTACTTTTCATAAAACCATACAGGGTGTGTACAGGCAATTTTTAATGTTGTAATTTGTATTTTCTTGTTATTATGGCCAAGCCAGATTATTTTAAATTTATAAATTGTACTTTTATGAAATTATACAGGCTGGTTCCAAGCATTTTAAATTTATATACATATGGTATTTTGATAAAACCATACAGGCATTTAAATACATATATGGTTTTTTTTATAAAATTATACAGGCGGTTCACAAGGGTTTTACAGTCATAGTTGTGTTCTTTTAGTATGATGGCAAATCGCCTTTTCAGTAATTTGATCCTTCATGTTTTTGCTTAAGCTAGATAGGCTGTTACCGGGACTTTAAATTTATAAATTGTATTTTGATAAAAATTATCCAGGCGGTTTGCAGGCATTTGAAAGTTATAAATTGTGCTTTGATAAAAATATACAGGCTGGCCACAAGGTGTTTAAACTTATAATTGTATTTGTGA
Source organism: Magicicada septendecula (assembly GCA_034769895.1). Lineage (NCBI taxonomy): Eukaryota > Metazoa > Arthropoda > Insecta > Hemiptera > Cicadidae > Magicicada > Magicicada septendecula. The sequence continues at coordinate 3,018,847 of CM068375.1, forward strand.
TTTACATGTACGGTCTTTGTGTATTATGTGTTATCGTCCCATAAGGTTGTTATTTTGAGATAATGAATAATATTTATATGTTGATAATATTGGAATATTTATGACATCTGGGGAATATTTGAAATATTTGAATTTATATTATTGAAATGATGAATAATATTTATATGTTGATAATATTGGAATATTTATGATATCTGGGATAATATGTGAAATATTTGAATTATAATATTGAAATAATGAACAATGTTTATATGTTGATGATATTGAAATATTTATGATATACGAAATAATAAAGGTTATCTTGCTTGTTACCAGAGAGTATTAATTGCAAGTCCCGTCTTATTGGACCCAGCACACTTTATGCTTCCTTCTAGGCCTTCAGCCTAGTCTTAAATATCAAATAACCTTAAAAAAAAACATACAAATAAAAAGAGGGTTACATGTTGTTACGCCATCACAGAACACTACGTGTTTATCGAATGTTCCAGAGGAATCCGGCTGTAATGTTGTGTGCGTACATGCCCTCGCGAGATTTTTCGAGACGTCGTCAGCCACGCCCACTGTGTCAAGTCCGCAATCAATTGCGTCCTACAGTGCTATTATAACAATCTGCGTCTTCTGACAGTTCTCCTTGCGTGTTTACAAGAAGTAGTTGCTATGGTAACTCGGACGAGACTCCGAGGTGAGCCAATCACCGGCAGGCGTGCGCTTTCCCTCCCCCTTTCTCCTCAGTCAACAATCCCACACTGACCAATCAGTGCTCCCGCAGCTGTGCCAAACACCACGTGATTCTTAGCTGTCAGAAGACGCAGATTGTTTTAATAGCACTGTAGTGTAGAGCTGATGCTTAGTTAATGGATGTTTCTGGAACCTCAGCGGGGTATAAATACAAGTACTCAGAGACGTTCAGTTTAGTTTGAGTTCCGATTTATTGGAATGCGGTTCATAGTATTATAGTTCAGTTATTGTCGGACGATTACTGTGTGCGTTGAAGTGGCGATTTACACAGTGCGGTTTGAAGTATTGTGCCGAAGTGTTATGTGTTTTGTAATTGTGCGATACTCTATTAGTGGACATTATTATTGAGTATGAACAATTTCTATTTTATTTGTTGTAAGAGACTATCTTGTCAATTACAAACTGTTTAATTGTGATAATTAAAGCTGGTGATTAGTGACGTAGTTGGTGTCTTGTATTTTGTTTTCCACTGTACCATACGACGATCAGTTAGACCGTCGTAACAATATTCTAAAGTTATCGACAGACGTCCCACGTCCCATCACCTGAAGAGGCTGGAAGCGGGCGGTTGCCAAACGGAACTCGCTTCGCTCATCTGAAGTAACGTGGCGGAACGCACAACTGATAATAAATAGATACGTAGATTTGCCTCTAAAAGTGTGTAAACTTTCTCAGAATCGGCGTTTGCAAATCAATCGAGGACGAGTGGATGGAGTCGCAGTCAGGTGTACGGGCGAAGTGTGTCAGTGGGCAGCCCCTGTTGTACGCTTTCGTTTGGCAACCGCCCGCTTCTCACTTAATATTCATTCACTGGCTGGCGTGTTGAATATTCTGCAGACGGTTTGCCGGGGAAGGCTGAGGTCAGCGGTGAAGTTTCGTATAATATTCAATGTCAATAACACCGTTATCTTGGAAAGTGTGATAACGTCCGTCATCCGGGTGTCTGCTGTCGTCTAATTCCGCGACGATCACGATTTTTGGCTGTCACGCTTTACAGTTCTGTCGGCTCGCAGCGTGTTCCGTTCTCATAGAAATCATCGTTTTCGAGCCCTACCCAAATCTTTTATGACACAAAGTGTTTAACACACGACCAACGTATCCAGCCTGCTATTCATCTATTTATACACTATCCATCGGTAAAAAGTGATACGTGTGGGGCCAGAAAGAATTTCTCAGCGATCAATTAGGGTGCAATACAAATAAACCTAAGAAAGGAGGTTACAATCTCCTCAATACCTGACGCATCTGTCCAACAATCATCGTTGTAAGAAACAGTTCTAGTATTGAGCCGTTACAAACTAATAATAATTCACGGTTCACGCTCAATAAAACGTTTGCAGTTTACACACACAAAGATACATATTGCAACGAAACAAATGAATGTGGATAGATAGGTAATAGTAAATAATAATATGCAATAGAGTCTATTATCTGGAGGTAGGAAATTTATTAAATTAAAAACAATTTTAAACCTTGTCTGTTATTTTCTCTTTAAAACACAAAATTATTTTACTGTAATATTATGTATTTTATGTAGTAATTAAATGTTCATGTTGATCAACTTGTTTACTGTTACTTGTTTGAAGAAATTCCTTCCTCTGTGATCAGTAGACGGCTGCTACGCTATTATCTTGACCGCTGGCCTCGATGATGCGTTGTCACCCGTGATACAAACATGCACGCCGTTTATCTACCCGTTATTGTTTATATTGATATATCTTAGGTTCTGAAATGTGGGTTAATTCTTAATGTAGGTATAGTATTAGGCTTGGACCTTCCAGTTATCTTAAAGTGTCCCCGCGTTAACACAGGAGTATTCCGCTGAATACTACTACCTAGACAGATATCTTGCACTAACGCGGGGTAGCACTGGTAAATGCAATCATCAAATTGCAAATTCAGTTAATGATTTCTATCAACCCGCGATATAGCATACGGGTAACTCGTAGCTAGTACCTTGGACTTGCGTCACCTTACAGAAAAACGTGTTCTGACACGAAAAACTCGCGCAGGGAGTACGTCTTTAAGGGACGAATTTTATAAGCGAACTGGCGATCTGCATTTGACCAGAGATAACCGAATGAGTTTTGGAGTTCCTGATTGGCTGACATTTGCAACACGTGATAGATTTTCACAAAGATAGCTTCACATCATGTTACTATGTTAAATTCTGTAAAAGCTTGTAGAGATGTTATCTAAAAATTGTATGACTTTCCTGCAGATAGTGTGTCTATACAAAAGTGAATTTAGTTAAAAAACACATAGTAAAATTGTATGTTTGGAGCGTTTGACATACAAGAAATGTAGCGCTAATTATGACACATATTCTGTCCAAATTTCATTCTGAAATGTTAATTAATATAGAAGTTATTCAGAAAAATACGAATAACACGCGCACTCGCGCACTAAAATTGCACTAGACATGAAAAAGAATAAATTTATGGCCATTTTGATATATAGCACATAACTACACACACATTATCTGCAGGAAAGTCATAAAATATTTAGATAACATCTGTACACGTTTTTTCAGACTTTAACGTAGTCGTAACATGATGTGAAGCTATCTTTGTGAAAATCTATCACGTGTTGCAAATTCCATAACTTATAGCTAATTTACAAAAATGAACAAAATCAATTTTTAACATATCTATTAACGTCACAAAATGTGTAACAGCATCTTATAAATAAATAAGGGCATCTTGGGCATTTTTTAATTTTTTTTAGTAGTAAGCATTCTTCAATGTCTTTTTGAGTAACCTGGAGTTCTTCTATGTCTTTTTCTGTTTGTTTGAACCACGTATTGGGCATTTTGAGCTTTTAACAACATTTATTGTTATTATTAATTTTTTGTTCGCTTATGACGCTTGTTAGTGAATGGCTCTCGGGTAGGTCTAACTTTGTATTTAGTGTATTAGTTTAATTTATAGGGACACCTGAAGACTACCACAGTTTTTTTTTACTTCCATGTTCCATAAGGAAATGGACGTATGGTGATGGCGAAAAAATCGTGTTTGAGATAAGGGCTGATTCTGATTGTAGATACTACCCTCAAAACATGAAGAAAAGTCATTTTTCGAATTGTGTGCGTGTGTGTGGAATTTTTTCTGTGGGAAACGATAACTACCGCAAATTCAAACGGAATCAAATAATTTTTTGCATACGTCCCTGTATTGTAGAGGACTCAATCCCTATTGATTTTGGTGAAGATAGGTTAAGGGGAAGGGATAGTTTACCTGCAACGTTTTGTGTTTTAACAAGAGTACTTTTTTCTATGACGAACGATAACTGCCGCACATTCAAACAGAATCAAATAATGTTTTGCATACGTCCCTGAATTGTAGAGCACTCAAGGCCTATTGATTTTGGTGAAGATCGGTTAAGGGAAAGGGGTAGTTTACCTGAAACTTTTTATGTTTTAACAAGAGTAAAGTACTTAATTTTGATAAATAAAATATCCTGAAAAGGTCATAATAATCCACTGTAGAAAGGTAAATGAAATATCTATAAATGAAAAGGGTAGTTTAAGGGGTCGGGGTAATTTTATATAAATGAATATGATAGTTGAAAGGGGAGGTGATAATTTTATGTGTACGGTACTACGTTATCGGCAACAAAGAAGTAGTTTGTTGTTAAAATTCCTTCCCGGGCTGTTTGGCCGTGGTCCAACGTTTTCTGCAAAACCAGACGATTCGGCAGTGCCATCGACTGCCATCATCAGTGAAAATCGAGTGCGATAATGTGAAGTGGTATACGTTAGTGACCACAGTACTGTGGTTAAGGCTGAAGAAAGAAGTAGTTTCTATGGAAATATTTCATTTCGAAAAATGATTTTAAATATAAATCTTAGAACATGGAACTCATTAGTAAAAGCATTCTTCAGAGTCTTTTTGAGTAATCTGGAGTTCTTCTATGTCTTATAGCTGTTTCGTTGAACCACGTAACAACATGTATTATTATTATTATTATTATTATTATTTGTTTGTTGACTTATCAGGCTTGTTAGTGAATGACTCTCGGGTAGGTCTAACTTTGTATTTTGTGTATTAGCTTCATTTATAGGGATACCTGAAGACTGTCACACAGTTTTTTTTTAGTGGTCGACACGTTAAGCAGTTTTTAACGATGGTAACAGTCCGGTCAAACCCTTCTGATAACGACAGTCAGTGCGCGTTTTGTTGTTGTAAAGAATTTATGGCAATGATTTGACTAACAACAACAGGTGTAGTGCGGAACCCCTTGACCCAGATCGCCGTCCACTACCCTACATATCCTTACTGGGTACCGAGTGCACCGAGAGAGTTCTCTCCAATTTTAGTCAACGTCGGACGACCTTCAGCCGCATTGCACACATGTCGCACTTCTGCCGTCGACGTTCCACAGATTCTGTGTTACACCGCCACAGTGTACCACGTCTTGAATTCACATTTCAGTAGATTTAACTTTTCCAGATCTAATCTATATTGTAAGCTCACATGGCCGGCGTCAGTATTACTAAGTTGATAATAAACCAGGCTGGTAGGCCGTGGTCGGTAACTATTCACTAGCGACATTGTCTGATACGTTACAATCTCACCCTGCCGCAGAAGGACAGAGTGTCAGAGCGATACCCGATAACTTTTTCCGGATAAGCGCAACTACCAGATCCCCGAAGGTGGTATTGAAACGTAGCCGACGGCGTAACAGTCCGGTTCATTATCAATCTACAGTATATAGGCTACATAAAACTCAAAGTCTGGCATTTATGTGTACTGAATACAAATCCACACCGTTACACCGATTGCCACCAAAGTTTGCATAGGTAACCTTTGAAACAAGGCGAAAAATACTGTCTAACTAGGAATGTATATTTTGCCCCGTTAACACGATTTAGGTCCTTTTAATTATGCCTTTTCGTTGACGCGTATAAAGATGTCAAAAACACCATGGAGACCAGAATTAATTACCATAGTAACAAGTAAATAAACTAAAGCTATTTAGTGGCATCGCAACTGTACATTTATCCATTCCTGCAGTACGTTTTCGATGTTTTATATAATATGCGATTGTATCGATATATTACGATGTGGTAAAGAAGAAGTGTACTAACTGTAAATTGTCCTATTAATTAATGCAAAGCGAAAATACGTGTTATTTTCATTTGTGAGGTTAGGTGACAACGGTTTTTAGTTTTTAGTTTACTGCTGAAATAAATAAAACCCATGGTTGAGGAAAACATAACGTTTAATGTGTTATACAATGCTTCTAACACAGTAACACTTAAAATAAAGAATTCAGCGTTGCGTTTTTGATTTAACAGGTAATTTAATCATATTTTTCCAAATCTACTTGTTGCTCGAGTATTTCTCACTGTGTCGGTTACAGCGACAATTGGCGAACATTTAAAAAAAAAAAAAAAAAAAAAAAAAAAACGATGTTTAAGTAGTATTTTATATGCTACTAACGATGTTGTTATTATACAACAGATAGAAGATCATCTGCAGAGGGGAGTATTATTTTTAAAAATACAGTATAGGAGTATGAATGATAATAATTATCTTCATTATAAAACAAGAAATAATGGCTTTTATGAGGAATTACCCAGTAATAACTAAAAACAGATAACGGCTGTACTGATTACGGATTAGTCTGAAGGTGATATTTCCATTAGTATAAAGATTCTGCATTACCTTGTGCAAAGCTAGATTGAAGCGGAAGACTGATAAGGAATCCATGTGCCCAACACCACTAGCTATTTTTAAAATTCTGCTCATCCGCCCATAAGTAATAACTGTAGCCTCACTTTTTAAATAATACTAGTATACATTTGCCAATCTTTCGTGAATCATGAAAGAGTACGAACCTTACAAGTGACAACAGTCTACCTCTGTATGTAGGAAGAGTGTGGACAACAGGAATTTTGCGAAGTGTCGGGACACCACTTCGGACTCTGAGCGGATGGAAGACAGCAATGAATATTTTTCGTTTAGACTATATCAGATCCATTGTTCCGAAGCAACTTTACGTTTTTAAAAATCAATTCCAATCACAGTTTTCAAGGGTTTGAACGGACAGTGTGATAGAATTGAGAATAATTTTGGCGTGTTTAAAGTTAGCTTCGAACTTCGTGTTTTTGTTACATTTTTGTATTTTCGTTCTTTTTTATATTTTTACTCGTTGTATTTTTTAATGAATTGCCTACTTCAGTTCTTGAGTGAAAGATAAAGCTTTTAAGCATGATTTGATATCCTAAGAGGACCACGGTCCAACAGTCCGAGAAATAAGTTTAGTGAAATTGACTCCGCCCGTGAAAGCTTTAAGCTACAGGATTGGGATAATGGCAAAGGAGCATCGCTGGTGTTGGTGCTAAATGTGATTATATTGAAAAATAAAATTTATTGTAAATTGAAAAACCGGCTTTTTTATTTATGAGGGCGAGAACGTATTGGGCAACCCTGGTACAATAAGTATCGTATATGTTTTAACATTTACCTTATAAAATAAAAAAAAAATGTGATTCAGTGGATAAACATTGCGAACGTTTCTAGTAATTACCATTGTGTGTTTTCTTAATGCGTTGCATGTGTTGTTTCAGGTAAGGAAGATCACTGATGTACTCTTTAATACGTAGAGACTAACTAAAGTATCAGCCTGGGGTGAGTATTGTGCAAGGTGTTACTCTTTCTGTTTCTCCCACAAGCGTTAGATCGTTCCGTACTTTGCGACTCATTGAATTTGTTGTCACCACGTCAATATTTTTGTTCCTCCGAGTCTATAAAACAGGATTTGTTTTGGAAGGCGTCCGTCCTCCATCCTTGATACGTGCTCCTTCCACTCTTGTCTATACATTTCCATCTGTTTGTTCAAATCACAAATTCGAAGACTCACCCTCATTCAGGGGTGTATTTACGGGAAACGGACGCAAGGGACCGGACCCTCCCGCCACTTTAAGTCGAAAAAAGTTGACTTAATCTCTTAGTTTTTAGGCTGTTTTATTATTTTTTTTTTAATCTGTGTACGCTAATATAATAGTACTCATTTTTAAATATACAAACAGGTTAATCTAAACAATGTTTCAAAAACGCGTATTTTTATTATGTTACTACCTTTTACTGTAATGGGAATGATTTCTGGATGTTATACACGTTTTTCAGCCGCGTTAAAGATAGTAATGTTGATTAGTCTTAACTTATTTCTTCTTTTGTATGAAGCCGACTCGATCGGACCCCCCCCCCCGATCTAGATACGCCAATCGCCTCATTGCGTTGTTTTCAAGTCTATCCGTTCTTGTTACCTCAGAACCAACCTCATAAACCTCATCTGTCACAAGTAGACTCTACGACAAGTTCTAGTATTTAGACTTAACAGTTTTCGTTTCCACACAGTCCACCATAACTTTATATAACTTAAACGTCCTTTCTTAATTTTCCCTAAAGGGGGAGGTGGTAATGAAGAGGAGGAAGCCAAGAAAGTACTTTGCCCGGGTGAAAATTGTATATTGAAATGCTCATGACCATGAAACGGATTAATTAAAGGAGGTGAGAGGCCGATCGGGCACTGGTGCGACACTGTTGGAAGACTGTAGGGTTTTAAACCGTTATATTGTTGTGACTGGGCAAAGTAGACCTGCAGTTTGTGTCAGATGTCTGGGGTACGTAACAGCTGGTTTGCGAGAGCAACTAGGTTGCGGCTGCCGTCTGTATAGCATCCCGCAGGAAGACTGTTGTACGAACGACGTGTCCCACTTGGACACAAGATAACAAGGCGAGACAGGAAATGTATTACGCAAACATAGTGGAATATTATTTATCCATTTGTACAAATGAGGGGAATAGAATTAAGAATAAATTGTAGGCTAACGGGGACTCACAACTAGCCATTATGAGATGATTCACTTAGTCTCTTATTTTTTAAGGGGAGTCTGATGTCGCATTATTTAAAACGGTGTTAAATTTTGAATTTTCAGGTGCCATTTCCTCAAACACCATTTGAGATAACTCATTAAAATTATCACAGCTACTAGACAACACCTTTACTTTTAACGATGGCCACATATTAACTCGCTTTGAAGAATATAGAGTGATTTGTAGTTTTTAAAACAATCCGTGTAAAAAACGCAATTTTTCAGTTAATATTTTGAAATAACATTTTTATTACACTTTTAAACTCTATAAAAAGTGGTTATTATTACTCAGAGTATTCTAACATATATGTGTAGGTACCCAATTTCAAGTCCCTGTCTTAAAATGGTTTTGGAGAAACGTTTACCTAAATATGGGAAAAATTAATTCTGAGAAAAACAGCGTTAAAATTTAGTCATCATTTACTGTAGACAAACTCATCAATTCCGGGCTCATAACCTTCATCTTCTTCTTCTTCTTCTTCTTCTTCTTCCAGGTTTGTTCTCCTTTTTCTTTCAGTCATTCTTGGGCTTTCACTAATTCTTCAGCTTGTCTATCTGCTCTTCGGAGCTGTTGCTCGTCGAGCACTTTTAGTCCAACATAATTTGGATCTGCATCACCAGTAAGATCCTGTAGTACTTTGACTCTTCCCCAAGTGACCAGAGTTATAAATCACTACTGCATCCCAAACACCTACTTTTACTGTCTCTCTAAACCAACAAAAACACATTTCGGCCACGTTTCGTGACCAGACTACATTGTTGAATGAATCATTAGGATTGTGTGTCATTCCTTGGAAGAGACCTGCGCAACAACGCTGAATTAGACAGGTCTCTAAATATTTGTTTTATTGTTTTTAAGCGGCTGTTGGTAGTTTTTATGGATAAATGTCTCTTTAGTGATGAGAGAACGTTTATATTTGCAGCAGGAATCAACATAGTCGGGGCAAATGAATGCTGATGATCTAAGCATGTCTCCAAGGAACTGCACTGACAGGCCAAGGGGGAGTGCAGTGTTACTTAAAACAGTTAATTTCATAATCAGATTCATTACAATTTCCATGTATTATATATTTATATGCTCAAAATGAACCATAGAATAAATTAAGAGAAAAACAGAAAATCATAATTTTGTCAGGAAACCGACATCAAACTTCGTAATAGCTGTGAAAGATAAGAAGGGACATAAAATTGGAAATACTGAATAATTTCAACATTTTTTTCTATGCTGACGACGATCTACAAAAGGCTTCTGTACAAATTTCACAACGCGTGTAAACAGCACAATATGGCGATCTCTATAGCTAAGACTAAAGCAATCACTATTGCTGCGATGTCAGTGAGGTGTAAGTTAGCAGTAGACAATGAAACTGTGGAGCAGATAATGGAAGTCAGCTGTTTAGTGGTAACGATAACAAGCTGTGGTTTAATAGGCAAAAATATAAGCTGCCTGATTACAAAAACACACAAGCATGTCAGGCTGTGTAAGAAGTGGTAACAGAAACAAACAAAAAATGTTAACATTGGTGAAATTTCTATTATCAGCCTGGCTGTTAGACCGTGGTCCACAGTTGTTGCTGTTGACAAACGTTTCGGGCCCACCATCGTCGGTGTCGGCCAGTTCACCTCAACGTGAGGAGGTGGAGACTGTATTATCCACTTATATAAACTTTTATACCAGCACGATCTAAGCTAAAGCACCATTAAATGCATCTGTGGGGTGAATTGGTGCCAATCTTAGACACTGACGATGGTGAGGCCGAAACGTTTGTCAACAGCAACAACTGTGGACCACGGTCTAACAGGCCGGCTAATAATAACAGTTTCAACAATGTTGAAGCCGGTCGTGAAAACTTAAGAACTTGCATTAATAATTTGTTAAGTTTGGAAATGAAAGCAAGGATATATAAAAGTACAATCACGCCTATCCTGACTTAAGGAGCCTGAGGGAAGACCAGGTGATATTGAAGATAGAGTTAAGAAGACAAGGAAAAAAATCAACTCGTTCAGAAACAGACGGTAACGGACATTCCTTGGCGCGTGTTTAAACAATACGTATAGGAGAAGCTGTCTCAGCCGACCTTTAGTATCGTTTCACAGCGGCGTTACTCAATCGCGTTACACAAACGTCATGTATAGCACGTTCCGGTATTATACTTACTACAACAATAGTAAGTAGCAGTAATTGTTGGGCGTGTTCCGTGGTAATTAAACAATAACGGCTCAGATAGAATAACTTTCGCTTTCCTCACACACACACATGTAGTAACCCGTTGTGAAACAATAGTTTGTGCGATTTATGAAATGTATAAATAGTTGTAACACGGAGAGCGCTCGCTCTTCTCTCGCGTACCACGTACGTAATGTTGCCGCAGAACTGTCAGCTGTGCAGTTGCGTTCCCGTTTATATTAACTATCGTATATATCTTTCTCTCGAGCATAGAGAAATTTAATCTCTAGGGGTGCCAAAATGTTGCTTAACGGTAAACTGTGAAAGGACACGTTGTTACAGTCCTGCAATGGTCTAGATCTGTCCTGTGGTCTGTATGGAAACGAAACTCGGGGTCTGAATACTAGACCTTGTAGCAGAGTGTATTCTAGTGAGAAGAAGGTTTATATGGTGATTTCTGCGGACGAGAAGGTAAGGAGAAGGGATACAACTCATTATCAGGTTTAGGTAACCAATCCCTGCGGAGGAATGGGTCGGCCCCAGCAAACAAGAGAAGGAGGTCCTGATAGAGCTGCTCTGGGGTAACTGGCGTATAGGTCTGTCAGGATGGTATGGGGCGGCAGCCGGTCTCATATCAAGGGTGAGCTGCCTGGCATCCAACGGTGGTGTCCACAGTCCGCGTTAGCTGGACTACTGCGGGGGTACACGTGGCTCCTAAGTCACGGTGAAGACAACTCGTATAGGGGTAGAACACTTCTAAATCAAGGTTCTCGATCCTCCTGGTAGGGGGTTGAGTGCGGATTAACAACCCTTTCTTGTAAAAACCTCACTATTGTGAAAGACATAGAGAATTAGCTGGTTAGGGTATGTAGAAAAAATGGACAACCAAAGACTCCCCAAAAGAATAATTAATTGGCATATAGACGGGCGTAGAAGACGAGCCACGCCAAGAAAACGTCGGCAAGACGACGTCGAAGAAGACCTGACTAGGATGAGTGTCGGCTCGTGAAAGACCAAGGCACATGGTCGGACTATCTGGAGGCGAGCCATTAGGGGAGGCCAAGGTCTATCCTGAACTATAGTGCCGGATGTAACGAGAAAGGATATACTTGAAAACGAAGCAGTCGGAGAAATTCTTGGACTCCATAGTTAAAATATAAAGATCGAAGAGTGTAGAAGAGGTGGCAATATCACGTGTGAACGAAGAACTTAACACTTTCCGCAACAGATCAGATTCTATAAGTCTAGAGGAAGAAGAAGAGGAAGAGGATGAAGACCCGAAAGAAGACGGGTCCGATCAGTGTGACGCAACCGACCAGACGGTCTTATGCGGAAATTATACGTTTCTCTCTGATAGTCAGTTCTAAAGCAATGGTGGATGACTACCTCTGTATCTTCAGTTCTTTTGTGGCGAGTTTTCTTTGCGGCTGTCGCTACGCCTCGCCTCGTAGCTTCCAATGTTTGCAGTCCGTCTGTTCTGCATGTTTCAATCGTGGGTTTTCCATGGCGATACTTACTTCCGTGCTTCTGTATCTCTTTTTGTTCTGTGTCGGGGGGGGGGGGGGGGTCCGATTATTCATTTGGACCATTTCTCATCACTGTACGCGGCCGTATCACCTCAGTCTCTTCCACTCTACAATTTCAGGTATATCAATATTTATACCCAAACACCAAGAAATTCTTATTCTGACGGATCGACTTACTCTCGTCAACAGACGGTATTTGCTTGGGCTATTCGTTTCCATACCTTATGCTCGGGATACTCTTCTTCTTCTCCTCCTTCTTCTTCTTCTTCATTCCAGGATTAGGCGACATCACCTGTTACGGTCTCTATTTTCAAGCCATCTTTTGCGTGGTCTTCCCACACCTCTTTTCCCTTTAGACGCATATTGTAAAACTTGTTGAGGTAGCCTTTTCGCTTCCATTCTACCTATATGTTCAGTCCGTCCCAGCTTACATTCCTCGATTCTTGCATTTACAGAGAATATACCCAATTTATGTCTAATCACATCGTTTCTAATTCTATCGTTTCTTGTGCATCCCTTTACGTATCTCAAGAATTTCATCTCTGCTGCTTGTGTGTGTGTGTGTGTGTGTGTGTGTGTGTGTGTGTGTGTGTGTGTGTGTGTGTGTGTGTGTGTGTGTGTGTGTGTGTGTGTGTGTGTGTGTGTGTGTGTGTGTGTGTGTGTGTGTGTGTGTGACTTGCCCATGTTTCGGACGGAAGAGTGGCGAGTGCCGTAACCTTATAGAACTTCATTTGGTTTCTCTGGATGCTCTCTTTACCCACAGTTCGTGTATTGAGCTACTTTCTACGATGACTCGTAAATCGTTGTTTTGGTGTTTCGACGAGGCACTGTTTCTTCAATAGGTCTACTTACCAGATTCATATCGAGTTTCTTCGTTTCCAGGCAACTCCTCGTTTTCATTTCTTTTCTTTCATCCGTTAAAGTAACCGGCCACTTATTACGTCTCATCATATGCCCTGTATACGAGGGTCAGCTGAAAACTTCGCGGAGCGACATTAACAGCTTAGTGGTAGAACTAAAGTGTTTCGTGTGTTGTAAGATTCATATTTCGTGTAAACACCTATTAATTTCTAAATCAACCTCTCAATTTATACGTTGTTTACCAGCTGATCGAGATTTAGGTGTCACGCGTGTTTTGAAAATGGACAAAGTCAAATATCGTACTGTGATTCTTTGTTAAAAATAGGTCTAGCGTCAATGGAAACTGACAGTGAAATGGTAAAGTGTTAGTAAAGGATGCGCCTTGAAAAAAAAAATAGGAATGGTCTGAAAATGGGCACTCTAGTTTAAATCTGGTCTTACGATCACTGGAGGTGATCCCCGCAGTGGATGTCCAAAAAGTGCAACAAGTCCTAATGCGGCACCAACCTAGTGCAAAGTTTTTTAAGTTCTTGAGTTAAAAATATGATAAACACGTTCATGTCAGACGTTTATGATCTCATCAACTGTCAACCGCCGGTCTTCCAACATCGGGTATGAAATTTGTTTAATGATATCTGGAGTTGTTGCATCTTTTGGACGTCCACTTCCGGGATAATCTTCGTACGAGCTCGTTTAAAATAGAGTGCGCGCTTAGAAATCATTTACAAACCACTGGTTTTAAAGGGCAACATCTCCTAACGTATTTACCATTTCGCTGTAAATTTCCATTTGTGTATACCTTTTTTAACAAAGAATTCAATTGCAGCACGATGTGTGATTTTGTCCGTTTTTTCGAAACACCCGTGACACGTAAATTTCCAGCAGCTGATAAACAACGAGTAAGTCGACAGATAGATTTGGAAATTAACAGGTGTTTACGTGAAATATGAATCTTACAACACAAGAAGAATTGTAGTTCTGGCGTTAAACTATAGATCCCGCTCGTCGAACATTTCAACTGACCTCGTAGTTTTCATCCTTCTCCTGTTGAGACTTTCAACATTATTTTTGTTCATTCACTCGACTGGTAACTTCGTGACCGTCCAGTTTATTCACGTAAGATGCTTTGACCGTGATTCTGTGATACATATCTAGTAGAAAATATGGATACTCCAGACTAGAACGAATGGGTGACAAATGGTAAAGTTAAGGAGAAAAGTACGATTTTCAGAGGAAACAGAAAAGGAACAGTTCACGCGATTTCCTCATGTAACGCATATGTCGGATGCAAGAGTTACTACAGAATGGTTTCCAGCAGAGAATCAAACAAGAGCAAGAGGTAGGCAAGGATGGGAGCAGCGCGTAAACGAATCTGTGGGTAGAGACGATTGCGAGGACAATGGACGGGGGCTGGGAACGGTGAGACGGCTGAGGATATAGAGGAACTCCGGTGCGTGCATGCGCGCGCGTGTGTGTGTGGAAGAGAAAATCGTGCCGAAACATTTTTGTAGAGTTGTGGTAATTATGTATATTGGTTTTGTTTTTATTGTATTAAAAGGCGTTTGTTTAATTATTGGAACTAATTTTTATCGGATACGTTAACGGTTAGCAGCATCTCTTAATCGTCTCTCAAATCGTTGCGGTTACTTTCGAGAGATCGATGCTCGGTATTATACACCTGGTTTGTTCGATTATACTATTTGCTACACCTTTAAAACTCTAATTATACTATTGTGTACACTTGTCTTGTTTCGAGTCGTAACATTAAGTACTATGGTAATGGTCACGACTTTGTATTGAACTTCAACAAACAAGTGTTCTCTTCTCCGCGTTAAATCGGATGATGTTTAATTTCTTAACGCTCCAGAGAACTGATTTTTGTTATCATGGAGAGAGAGAGAGAGAGAGAGAGAGAGAGAGAGAGAGAGAGAGTAGAGTGAGATAGAGAGAGGTGACGAAGGGGGAATACAATTCAGCGATACCACCGCATCGAATTTAGCTTTTTCAGCGGTGTCTTTGTGCTGTATGCCTGACTGTTAAACTGTTAAAGTATGGATAATTATACAAACAGATGAGATGATGAGACAAAGAAACTGTACGAGAATCATTTCTGTCGTTCAATAGGCAAAGAAATAAACTGCCAGATTACAAAACCAAACAGGCTGTTAGCGATGTTATATGAAACAATAAATTATTAATTACACGGCCGGAGTCAGTGTTGTTAAAATTCATTCCCGGGCTGTTTGGCCGTGGTCCATTGTTTTCAGTTAAAACAGACGTTTCGACAGTACCATCGACTGTCATCATCAGTGAAAAATTCGAGTTTTGCTAACGTGGGGTGGTCCACGGGACTTCTCCAGCCTTAACCACAGGCGCTTTTAAGGTGGAAGTCACTGGTTTAAGGCATTACAATCGCGTGAATAGCCACTACTACATGCTGAATACTGGACATTACTGTGGACTCTCCATCTTGTCACAGCTCCAAACGATGTGATAAGACATGATCGGGTATATTCTCTGTAAATGCAAGAATCGAGGAGTGTAAGCTGAGATGGATTGAACATATAGGTAGAATTGAAGCGAAAAGTCTACCTCAACACGTTTTACAATACGCGGCTAAAGAAAAAAACGATGTGGGAAGACCACGCAAAAGATGACTTCAAAAAAATAGAGACCGGAACAGGTGATTTCACCTAACCCTGGAGTGAATAAGAAGAAGGATTATTAACGATCTCATTTGAACGATAAACTGAGATGGGTGACGTCTTTAGCCATTGAAGGTGCCTGTCACAGCATTCGCGAACCGTAGAGAAAGAGTTTGCCACAGAAGGAATTATGATAATACCATTTTTAAAAACGGTATTATGTGAATTACATTGTACTACTCCAAAGGATAGTAAAGTGTTGTCATAACTGAATATAGGATTGTTTTTTAAAAAATGTGTTATAGGAGTTCGTAATTCAACGGCGTGATTTGCGTGAGGAGGAAAACAGTCGTAAAAATCGTTTTCAGTCTGGTCGTGGCGTGTGTAAATGTTTGCCTTACTAATGTAGCTGCTTAATTACGACACAGCCAGCAACTCCGCTCTGTAAATATACGCGTGTTTGGGCGTGAATCAGCTGAGCCAAACCGCCAGATGATTTGTTTCCGTAAAGGCACGTTCATAAAGTATATGCATACGCACATATTGTTTATCTGATTTAGAATCGTAACATTTTCCGTCACGTTATTATTTTTTAATTAAAGTTATATTTTTCGGATTTCAATGGGCTTTTTTACCTAATGTTTTTCACTTAGTTTTTCACATTTAAATCTATATAATATAAAAAAAAATATATATATATAAAACTCAAAGTCTGAGGATTTATGGGTGCTGAACACAAATCTACACCGTTACACCGATTGCCACCAAATTTTTTACAGGTAACCTTTGAGACAAGGCAAAAAAATACTGTCTAACTTGGCATTTGATATTTTGCCCCGTTCGCACGATTTAGGCCCTTTTAATTATGCCTTTTCGTTGACGCGTATAAAGATGTCATCAACACCATGGAGACCAGAATAATTAATTACCATAGAAACAAGTAAATAAACAAATGATATTTAGCGGCATCGGAACTGTACCTTTATCCGTTCCAACAGTTTTTATGTTTTTACTATGCGATTGTATCGATATGTTTTGTAATTTTGTATACAGATACGTCTATATATTTTGTTAATTCTCTTAAACGATTATAAAATGTATGTTTATAACTATTTTTATGATGCAATGAATAAGTAATGAAATTAATTAAATACTACTACTAAAGATGTTAACAACACATGGAAACCAGAATTAATTACCATAGTAACAAGTAAATAAACAAAAGCTATTTAACGGGATCGGAACTGTACAAATGTACAGTATTCCTGCAGTATATTTTTGATGTTTTATATAATATGCGATTGTAATGATATATTACGATGTGGAAAGTGTACTAATTGTAAATTGTCGTATACTTAATGCAAAGAGAAAATACGTGTTGTTTTCATTTGTGAGGTTAGGTGACAACGGTTTTTGGTTTTTAGTTTACTGCTGAAATAAATTTTTGGTTGAGGAAAACGTAACGTTTAATGTGGTATACAGTGCTTCTAACACAGTAACACTTAAAATAAAGAATTTAGCGTTTTTGATTTAACAGGTACTTTATAAATATCTCTAAAGGCTGTTGCACCAATATAATAATTTAGTACAAGTTAAAATAGTGGTGAAAACCACTTGTAAGTGGTGAAAACAGCTTTGGAGAGAATTTGACAAAATTGTTATACGAGCTGACAGAACGCCATATAGACATAGACAATACAAATTGTATTAAAATACTTACGAAAAGTCCAATATTCGCGTGCGAAGCCGCGGGTAACAGCTAGTTCTCTATAAAAAATATTATTGAAACATTTCCTTTGTTAATTAGCAACTTAACAGAGTGTAGCTTGAATGGTAAATTATCAGAAGATATTCCTACAAATATAGGTGTGAGACAAGCGTGCCATATTTAATATCTACTTGGACGACATATTTCGGCGATGGACAGCTAAAATTGACTCGAGAATATCACTTCAGCGAAATATTCATCTGAATTCATTGCTTTATTACGCAGATGACAAAGTAATCATACATAAAACAGAAGACCCGTTACAAAGGGCGATATTTACGTTCAATATTTCTGAAGTACTTGGTAAGTCTACAGAATGTGCACAGTAGTAACAGTATTTTAATTCTACATATTTTGATATATTTGAAATAAAGTTAGCTCCAAAACTGAGTCGGTAAAATTAAAAAAACGTGATAGAATTAGTGCGTATTAAAATGTAAACTGTTCTTACGCAAGGCGTTATTGCTCCTTAATAATATTTTTTTTACATATAGTCCAGATCACGTTCATGATGTACATGCCAATTATTAAAATCTCAAATCGAAAAATTCTTGATATGACGGGAGCGGGATCTCAGTGTAAGGAACCGCTGGGCGGTCGGGTTGGTAAGCTTTCCGCGTGGAGCACGTGCCTTTTATTGGGTAGTGAGTCCTGTCAGTCTGCGTGCGAGTTTGTCATGTGTAGCGGCGATTTAGTAACAAGACAACACAGGTAGAGAAATCAGCAAACTTGGCTGAGAGAGAGAGAGAGAGAGTTATATTGGTACGACACGGCCAGGTCACGTCGTCCATTTGTCTGCCTCATCCACTCCTCCGACCTTCGTTACTTTAATGACGTTTCGTCTCGATAGCCTCCTGAGTATGATTTATTATCGGAATCTTTCCGTATAACAGTAAATTACTCGGGTGAAATATTTCCCTTTAGACATAATTACCGTCTGACCTTTTATATATTCGAAACTTAACATCTTTCTTTGCTTTATGTACAGTACTAAACTAACGGTTGTAGACAGTTGTTCCATACCCGTCTATGTGCGATGACATCGTCCACAACCCTCCAGAGCCTCCCTCTATCTGTCAGAACCTTTTGTCTTTCCATTGGCCTCACTGAACTGCTGTTTTCTCTATCTCATCCTACGAGGTCTGACCGTAAAGTATCCGACCATTACGGCAATCGGTTGTGCGACTGCATTGTAACTCGCTGGTGAATCGGACGGGACCTTTTTAGACCACCGGCGGGGCAAAAAGATTTAGAAGACGACTTTTGTAACTTCAGAAAGAATTTTACAAGACTATAAGAAATCGAAAGAAACAAATAAGAGAATTTATTTAAACAAGGAGAGTAGCACTCCACTAATGGATGAATTATTTTGTGTATGCAATCCAAAAAAAGAAGAAGCCGTTAATAGGCCCAGTGTGTGTGTGTGTGTGTGTGTGTGTGTGTGTGTGTGTGTGTGTGTGTGTGTGTGTGTGTGTGTGTGTGTGTGTTATATGTTTAATATTTATAATTACTTTACCTCAAGATGTTTTTCCCCTTATGTGGAACGTGTTTCGGGAAACTTATTGTTCCCAACTTATTGTTTCCCGAAACATGTTCCACATAAAGGAAAAAAAATCTTGAGGTAAAGTAATTATAAATATTAAACGTACGTATTATATATGCATCAAGAAATAGACTGTAGCAAAAAGTGTTTGAATATATTAGCAGGCGACGAGGAGATACCCGTTACAACGGATGAAACGGGAGAGAAGCTAAAGAAGTTTAGGAATAGGAAATCCGCGACATAGGATGTAACAATATTTCCAAACAAGCAATATTGGTGATAGTTTGAAGTCGTTAGCATCACCATCTGTTTAAGCTGTCAGGATCTCTTCTAATGTACGTCATATCTGTATCGCCAAAATACTAACATTTATCCCATCAACAGTATGGTGTTTTTCATCAACAGCAAAGCGCTGCTGTGATCTGTTGCTCCATCGTCAGTTCACGTCGCCGATCTGAAATTAATTGAATGAGCGAAGCGAGTTTTAACTGGATCGTTTGGCATTTGTCTGACTGTTCGGGGTGTGTATCACGATAACTTTTGAACGCATCGACCGGTCTTCACAAAACTTGCCACGCGTGTCCATACTTATACCCTACAGAACTCTGTTATGTTTTAGATACATCCTCCCCCCCCCCCCCCAGCCAAGCATGTGAGGGGTCAACATTGTGGAAAAAAGCCATGTGTGGTATCAAATTAAAGGGAATTGTAACCACATTTTCAATATAGTGTTCGTTTTGAAAATTTCAAAATTTTTGTCGTTAGGGGCCAACAAGTGGGTGAAAGTTTTTAAAAAATCGCAAAAATTCCTGTGGGGTATCAAATTATAGGGCATTTACAGTTCTTCATATAGCTCGTATAATTCAAAACAGCTTCGTTCAAAACAGTTCAAAATAGCTATACGGTGAGTTCTGCAGCTCAGGGGAATACTAGTTCTTAAATCTCCTTACAGCCTTTGATGTATCTGTTTTCTGGGTGAAAGTGTTTTCCTTTTCCAACAGCAACCAGATATTATGTTTTCTTCCAGGTCCCGTTCCAGAACTAATTTCCAGACCCCGTTTTTCATATTCTTGTCCTTGTTTATCATCATCATCATCTTCTCCACACCTCATAGGCAAGATGCTGCCAGTTTCGCCTTCAAAGATCCTGCAGCCATCTCTTCCTGGGTCTACCCATTCATCTGTGTTCTATAGGTTTGCACTTCCATACTTGTTTGACCAGTCTGGAATCTGACTTTCTTTCTAAGTGTTATTTCCACCGTTGTTGTAGTCTTTTATTTTTCCATTAAAGTTAAAAACTTGTAACTCTTCTCTTATGGTCTCATTCTTTACATGGACAAGTTTGGAACACCTTTTAACTCCTCTTAAGTTATCGCCATTTCTGAGGCCCGTATTTTACTGTCTTGTTTTTTTGGTTGTTGCCCATAATTCGTACCCATGGAACAGTATAACAACAGTACACCCTGTAATTATGGTTATTAATTTATGCAAATGTATTAATTTGGTTAATTAATTTAATTATTGGATCGTAATCCAGATATAATTTGAATTCTTGCCACACGTTGGTGTGCCACTGTAACTCTAATTTGTTAACTGGTAATTATGCAAATTAGTTATTCTTGTTGTTAAGATAATTATTCCATTTATTTATTTATAATTAATGTGTGATTTGATATTGAATAAGTTTTAATTATCATAAAATACTCATGAATATAATTTTGATACCTTTCATATTATACTGTGTTTAGGTGTCAATCAAAGTAAGAAGTACAGTAATTAACTGATGAGTTAATCCAAATATTCATAAATTAGACATTTAACTGAATTAGTGTGATTCACTGTTTATCATGATTTCACCTTCTTTCATATCTTGCATATTTTATTGATCACTATTTGGTATTGTAATAATAAAACCCATACGCATGTCTGGATCTATATGTTACGGTTTATTATCTACTAAACAATTAATAATCAACATTCATGATAATACATCTTCATGTTCCTGTAAATAAGACAATATTACACAACTTATTTGTTAATTAATAATACTATTCTAGTATACAACATAAGTATGCAATAACTTATACCTTACATATAACATCTCCCTACACTTAATGAGTTCATATTCCAGACTTGCATCTACTATAGTGATCATTTAGAGATTTAACTATTATCTGATCATTTATATACATTTCTACGTGGTTTCTTTGTGAGAAACAGGTCAGTGTATTAGTAAACTGCTAACAATAAATAATTTACGTTACTTGTTAATTGATATCCAAATTGCGAAGACTCTCCATCCGGTGTCTCTGTCCTGCACTATCCAGCACGACTGCTTTGCACTTATCACTATATCACAAATGATTTCACGCTTCCGCGACGCATCTCTCGCACTCCGCTTCGGTATGCATCCGGTCTCGTTTGATTTAGATATATACGTGTAATACCAAGGATAGATTGTTTATACATTAATTACTTGTTGACCGATAATGTTTCCATTCATTTTAACACCTCAGTTCTTACTATGAGTAGATTGAAACTGTAAATTAACGTAATGCCACCGCGCTTACCGTTTACTACGCACTATGTCGTGCTCCGTTGCGGTAGTAAAACTGACATATAAAGTTATTACGCGCTGACGTATATAATGACGAGTGTCTAAGTTCAATAATACTATGAGTCTATTATACCGTTGATTGAAACTGATATTCCGAACTCGTAACATACTAATGTACTTAGTTACCGCACATCTCAATAATACTGAGCAAAGTTTATGTAATACTGACTGAAGTCTATAAGATATTGGTTAAAAGTTAAATGATACTCTCGTAAAATTATAATACTCTCGGTAAAAATGGTAATACTACTGGTGTAAAATTTATAATACAACTAGGGCCTCCTCGTGTTAAACACTCAGTTTTATCATCTCAACTCCCTTCCAACAACTCTTGCTTAACTCTCTACCATCTTCCAACCTGTTTCTCATTGGTTTCTTGTCTCAATTCCTTTGAAGTCTCCACCCAAAGTCTTGAGTCAAGTTCACGACTTTCTTCCGATTCGTTTACGCCAATCGTCTCCATGGCCACATAGTTCTCGAGTCCAGCCCTGGCCAAACTTTGGACTCTGATAGGCTGTCTACCCTACTCCAACAAACTCTCTGGTGTCATTACCCTTAATTCTTCGAAAAGAGCAATTCCTCCGCCTGTCAATCATCCATTTGTTCAACTCAAGTTCAAGTTATGTACCACTATCGTCCTTTGGTCTCAAGCGTAACGAATTTCAGTATTGTTTTACTGTATCCGTTCAGTGTTTTTATTACTACACTGCTGGTTGATAACTTCTCGGTACTGTATATCTGCCTTTCTCCTGGTTCTATTCATGTCCGGAATCGTATACGAACCCCCCGTTGTCGTTACATCGTCTATTTTCTCTCGCAACAAAACCCTTATTGTTCATATGACTAACCTTTCAAGTAATATCATTGTGAACTCTTTGTGTCAGAGTGTCGTCTCGGACCTTTCACAGATGGTGTTACGTTGCTAGCATGTCGTTTGCCCCGTGTATTCTTGGTAAATGCATGTACAGAGCGTCGTCTTTTGTCTATTTGTTATGAGGACGTTTTCTTTCGTCTCACCCTAATTTAACACAGCAATTTAGAAATTATTGCCTCCACTAAACAAGACGTCACATTGTCGTGTTCTTGAATACACGTATTGTCCGAATGACGGTTGTATCTCTCCCCTATCCATCACACTCTTGACAGATACTAACTGCCTTCGCGTCGGTTGCGTCATCTAAAATTGTTTAGATATATTTTTAAAATTTTACACTATAACCCGTAGGTCTGCCGTAACTTTGTAAAACTTTAATTTTGTATCTCGACATACCTTGTTTCTAGAAATACGGTCGACTACCCCACAGATCGTCTGGAACGCATAACTTACCATCAGTATCATCAGTAAAATCCAGGTTTATAATATACAAAATTCTTTCAAAATTGTAATAATATAAAAACCCCAGTTTCTATAGACCTTACAAAACACTTGACCTTTATGTAACAGTGTTTTGAAGCAACGCAATATTGTTGATAGTATGACGCGAACACCCTCAACCATCAACATCTCTTCAAATATCAGTACCGAGGAAAAGTTAACGTCAACAGTTTTAGTATTTTTCACCAACAGCACAGCGCTTCTGATATCTGTTTCACCATCGCCAGTTCATATCGCTGATTTCAACTCGATATATATTTTCAATTTCAAATGTGTAATTATCGATTTGTCACGTGACGCGTTAATCCGTTATCCGTGACGACGTAATCGATGCGTCGCGTCGTACACAAAACAACGGAGCCGTGACGTGACATAATTAACATCGTGTTGTGTTATTGGGGGACTCAATAACGGCGTCTGCTGTCTATACTTATGTGTATTGTATACCGGCTTCCGCTACACCGCTACTTAATTGCTCCGCGCATGTTGTGTGAGACGAAATGAAAGTAATTAGTTTGTTTGTCGAAAGTAAAACGTCTGACGAGTGCTTGCCGCCGGTGACAAAGGCGTCGATAGATCGATCGTACGACTGCAGCGCCGACATGTTATTGTGCCGACAACTGGAAAGTTACCGTCGACGAAAAAGTAGTCAATGAGGCGGAAGAAGCCCAGCGCCGACTTTATAGTAGGCCGACAACTGGAAAGTTACCGTAAACGAGAGCCAGAGGGCCGCGGACTGCGACCTCGACGAACAAGTAGTAAACGAGGCGGAGGAAGCCCAGCGCCGACTTGATACTGGGCCGACAACTGGAATGTTGCCGTAACGAGAGTTAGAGGACCGCGAACTGCGACTTCGACGAACAAGTAGTAAACGAGACGGAAGAAGTCCTTACTTCTTCTCGCCCATCCCTAGAGAGGTCTCATATCGGCGCGCTCAAGAGAAGCTCCTGGCCCGGACGGTTTGCCGAAATCGCTTTCATTCCTCGATCCGAGTAAGGAATTATATATCTCTTTGTCTAGCCGTTAAACTCTTGCGTTAGACAGACGACCCCCCCCTCTCAAAAGTGGCCAACGGCTACTTATAGAGATGCCGAAGCAGGATGTTTCCCGTGCCTACAACCTCCGTTGTAGGAGGTTTTCATCAGTCTCATGTCACCCACGTCAAAGATACTCGAACCTTTCGTACAGCGGTGAGTACAATATCATCTCTGAAACTTAGACGTTCTGGTCCCTGAACAGTTCGGTTTCCTCTCAGGCCGTTCCACCACTCATCAGCTGATGATACTGGCGGAACGCATAGCGGGCGCCGGGTATCGGATAGAGTAGACCGTACGTTGTTTAGAAGATGAGGAAAATGCCTTTCACAGCGTCTGACACGACCGGCTACGGTTCAGACCCCCTCGGGGCAATCCAGCATCCTGATGGTTACCTTAATTTGATTGCTAGCTTTTTGGCGGATAGGACTTTGTTCGTGACAGTAGACGATCACCTCTCTCCCGAGAGACGTCTAACCGGCGTGATACTCCAAGGTAGAATTCTAGGACCTCTTCAGTTCTCTGTGTACGCCAGCGACCTACCTGTGGAGCCTGAAGCCCAGATAGTTTTGTACGGTATCCGATCCTACCGGTGACGAAATGATAGAAGAAGCTTGTAACGATATCTTTCTAAATGGAAGATAAATTATGAGAGATAAATTTAAACTCTTTTAAAGTTAAATTGAAATTTAATATAAATTGAGAGAGCGGATTCTATATGAACTACCAAGCACGTGGTTTGTTACTTCCATGTTCCATAAGGAAATGGAAGTACGGTGATGGGGAAAAAATCGTGTTCGAGATAAGGGCTGGTTCTGATTGTACTACCTTCAAAACATGAAGGAAAGTCATTTTCCGAAAAAAGAAGTGTGTGTGTGTGTGTGTGTGTGTGTGTGTAATATTTTCTATGTCGAACGATAACTGCCGCAAATTCAAGCAGAATCAAATAATTTCTTGCATATGTGCCTGAGTGGTAGAGGACTCAATGTCTATTGATTTTGGTAAAGATCGGTTAAGGGGAAGGGGTAGTTTACCTGCAACGTTTTATGTTTTAACAAGAGCAAAGTACTTCATTTTGATAAATAAAGTATCTTGAAAAGAACGTCATAATAATCCACTGTAGAAAGATAGATGAAATGTCTATATATGAAAAGGGTAGTTGAATGAGGAGGGTGTAATTTTCTATAAATAAAATAAGGAAACGTCTGTTTGGCCGTGGTCCAATGTTTTCTGAAAAACCGGCAGTGCCATCGACTGCCATCAGTGACAATCGAGTGCATTAACGTGAGATGGTATACGTTAGTGACCACAGTACTGTGGTTAAAGCTGAAGAAAGAAGTAGTTTCTATAAAAACATTTCATTCCGAAAATGTTTTTAAATATACGTCTTAGAACATGAAAGTTATGTAGGGTCTATGGTTCTGCGTACCGATATTTCCAAACAGCATGAAAAAGATTCGGGACGTGTGTGTGTGTGCGCGCGCGCGCGCGCGTGCACGAGAGCATTAATCAAAGGGTTGTGGTCATAATTAACATCGCGTGACGTCACGTTAAGCTCACAGCTGATGTTCTCACATGACTTTGGCTGTTTTATCTGCCGGTGCAGCCCCCCCCCCGATAATTATAACCTCTTCTTTTGAGTTATAACGGAGGGAACCCAAAATAATTGGTTCTGCCAATTATTTCAGGCTGCCTTATTCGAGACGAGCTGAAATTTAAATCAGAACAACACACAGTAAGACATACAAGGAATCAGGGAAGGTGAAACTGTTGATTTATATACTCAGTATATGTGTGTAACAAGAAGACTGGCTTTATTAAACATTTGAAATATAACATTTACTCCAAAGAACAGATCCCATGACATTATTAATTAAATTATTAAAATTAAGTGAAATGCTTTATTTAGAATATGGGATCACAACAAATTTATCTAGCTATACCCCCGGATCCGGGTAACCATTGGTATTTAGACTCTAATTTTTTAATTATATTTAATTCAAAATTTTATCTTGCAAGACTTTTACCTTTTTGCTTTATATATATTCCATTAGAAGAATGGTATTAATAACACTACGTTACGTTAATATCTAAACTGTTACAATTGAATGATATTGAATAGTTACAATTAAATTCTCAAATTTAAGTTTTTATATTCTTATAAAAATCAATCGTCTCTGAAAGTCTCTTAAATAGAGTATTGTGTTACAAAAAATATTATCATTATTCCTCGATAGACGTGCTATCGAGTCACCTCTATTTTTGGATGTAGTAATCGCCTCCATGTGGTTCCGTCTTGGGAGTCCTAAAACGTCGTCCTCGTCTTGGTCTGGTCTCTGTTGTTCATGGCTTAATACGTCTGCGGGATAGGTAGAGTCTTCTACACAGATACTCGTTGATTCTCAGATGTCTCGAACTGCATCATCGGTAGGGTATACTAGAGTTCACATTTAGATGGTCCATGACCACAGGTCAGATGTTGAAAAGATTCGTCCATCGGTGAAGATTGCAGTCATCGTTTTTTCTTTATTAACACTCGTCGTTTGTAGTTACATCTTTCTTCTTGTTACAAAGTTTTTGGAATTTTCTTTTTGTTAACGTTACATGTTACACTTTTTTTTAACAGTTAGTAAAATACAAAATAATAATTAATTAATCCATACTAACAACAAATTGCATAACTTTTGAACAGAGCATTTTGCTCTTGCGTCTGCACAGCTGGGATTCGTCATCGCAAGAGAGCGATTTTTCGTCCGCTACCCTTGTACATTACAAGAGAGAGTGGGGTGTTTATTCCGCGAGCATATATAGTTCCTGTTTCTCTTTAAATAAACTTTTTTATTTATACCGACTATCGCTAGATAAAAATACATCATTTAAATTAATTGTTTTAGTTACTATCTGTGTCTACAGATACTTTAATTATTAACATTAGTTTACTCTATTATTTTTAATTACAGTAGACTCGGAAAACAGGTCGAGTCCGGTATCAACAGGTAGGCGCTTGATAGCAAGCAAAGGGTTAAATACGAACATAATAATTATTTACAATATGCCTTTTCTTTATGGATACTTTGCCCTTATTAATTACTTCTTCCATTCACACTTAGTACCTACATGTTTTTATTATTATTATTGTGAGATTTAAATGGTTAATTGTACGCAACCTTAATTAATTAAATTTTTTTTGTAAATGTCACAATTTAAATCGTCACATAATGTTTTCAGGTTAATGACTCTCCTACGGTCGGGGAAATGTGTAACAGTGTTATCGTTAGGTGAACGTAATGGGCGAGTCTCGGCGACCGGGGGTGGGCCTTCCGTTGATATCAGAAATTTTAAAAACTGTATTAGTGAATGTATTTGTTATTAAATTCAGTTCCCGCGCTGTTTGGCCGCGGTCCAATGCTAAAATCCGTAGCAGACGTTTCGGTCGTGCCATCGACGGCCATCATCAGTGCAAAATTTGAGTTTGCACTAACGTAGGGTGTTCACGTTAGAGACCACAGTGCTGATGAAGAGTCTACGTTAGCGCAAACTCAAATTTTGCACTGAGTAGTAACATTACTACAATGTGTCAGTTAACGCAGGCAGTAGAATCACATAAAATGACGTGTATCGTCGTCTCTGCTGAATGAAACAGGTCAGTCAGGTGAGAGTTACGTTGTTCAGTAGTTTTTTCCCGTTTTGGACTGCGGTTCGGTTTGTGAGAAAGTCGGTTCTCGTCGGAGGTGTTGCGGTTTCGGAGAGCGACTGCCTACTAGATAGAGAGAGAGAGAGGCGGCGGGAGGAAGGCGTAGAGTAAGAGGGGGAGGCAACAAAATTAAGATAGAGCAAGTAAATGACTTCAGTTTCTTAGGTAACTGTATGAAACCAAGGATACAGGATGCAACCAGATAAAGGCATAAAGATAAAAAAGATGTATCTATATAAATGTTACAATAGTGGAGCCTATTTTAACTTACGGCTGCGAATGCTGGCAACTTTCAGATAAAGAGAAAAAGATGATAGTGTGACGACGGTCTACTCGATCGTCGTAGGTACAGTGGAAACAAAATAAGTACAAGACACCAATTAAGTCACTAATCACACCTTTACTTTTTACAGTTAAACAGTTCGTAGTTAACAACAGTGTCTACAACAAATCAAATGCAAATTGTTCACACGCAATAAAATGTCCACTAATATTAAAACTCAATTGTATTACAATTATACCGTCCGAATATAAAACGCAACACTTCACTAATAACTACTTGAACGTACACAGTAATAACTCGAACCGCTCTGTAAATATATCGCACTAATACTCTCGAACCGCACAGTCAAAAATTCGCCTCATACTAACGTCGTTTGATTACCGGTATTTATCGCTAGTCGAATATCTAGACGATTCCTAATTGCGTCGTAGCGTGCTTATGAACTACGTAATTAACCACGGCCTTGACACAGGTCGAGCGCCCGAGCGATGCCCGGCACAGTCGAGAAGATTCTCGCAAAATGCGTCTAGTAGCACGCTTACATTCTGGATCTCTCTGGAACGTTCGATAAACAAGTAGATTGTTCTGTGACGTCGTGACAATAGAAACTGTGGAAATGGACTTCTTAAGAAGAGCATGTAATATTTCTAGAATGCAACATGTTAGAAACGAAGGAAAATGGCGCATAATTACAACAGCAGAAAGAATAGAATCCAGACAGTTGCTATGGTATGGTCACGTAATGAGGATGGAGGAGAAGCGATGGCCAAAGAAAGCATTGACTTACACACCACAAAACAGGACAAGAAAAGGAAGACTGGCAACAAAATGGAGAACAGGAATTAGGAAAAGCATGAGAAATCGAGCTATTAAAGACGTTGACTGGAAAGATAGGAAGAAATGGCGATCGAAATGCGGGATGCGGCATAGACTGTAGGACCCCTGCTAATAATAAAATAATGTTACAATATGTAGAAACCTGAATAATAAAGCAAAGAAAGATACATTAGTAAAATTTTATAAAACTGGCCATCCCGAGCTCATGACAGTTTTAGCTGTAGCTGTGACACATGTACACACGCAGGAACAAATGAAACAAAAGAATCCAAACAGCAGAGATGAAAGTGCTACGGAGGATCGTAGGTTGCATAACCTTATGTGCCCAAATTAAAGAGTATAGGAATAAATGGAAACATGTAGGCTACATAGAATGAGGACTGAGAGGATGTCGACGATTTTATATAGGCTATATATAAATTGCAACAATACATATAGGCTATTTGCACGTTTACCCAGGGCAGTATTTTTGTAAATATTTAGTTTGAGGAGAATTTGACGAATAGTTTTAAAAAATAATTTTATTCTGTTTAATTTTAAAATTTGGGTGTGTCATTATAAGTCATAAATATTCTAAAAGTAAATATTATTTTTATTAAAATATTAATAGCAACAATTCAATTTTTATTTGGTAAGGTTACTATTATTTTTATAGATGAGTAGCAATGAGTTTAAATTTTAATAATGATTCAAAGTCATTACCCAAACATGACCCAAACAATATAAAAGCATTTTATAATTTGTTCATCATATATGTTTAAGACTATATAAGTTATTAATGTGTGCTGAATAGCAAAGATATGGTATGTTTTCAGAGTGTAACCTTATGAAAGAGAATATTTTGAATTTTCTAGTTTCAAATGTTAATAATCCATATTTAATAAACCATTGATTGATTCTTTTACTATGTTTTAATTAATTATTTCATGTCATCGACGTCTCACTCCTCTTTTTAAAAATACGTTTATTGTGCATTGCGTATAGCCAGTGTTTTTCGCTCGCACGTACTGCGCGACCTGAAAATTTCCTTCTCCAAAGACTGAAGTTAGAGAGTTGTAATTTTAAACTATTGTATTGTCAAAACGGTTATTCTCCATCGTTGCACAAATTAAAAAAATTTTCAACCATAAATAAAGCCGTAAAAAAATATAAAACCAATAAACAGTACGTTTCAACAATTTAGTGAATTTTATAACTTAACTCGTCGTATTTCCATTGTTAGTTGACGTAAACGGCGCATTTTAGTAGATGTCCGCCGCAGGGACGGAGATCCTTCCGAAGACCAAAAAGGGGTGGAAAGATCGGGTCCCAATAGGCTGGCAGCCTAATCCTTGGTTGGAAGAAGAGCAACAACAACAAAAGTTAAGAAAAGGGGGAAGATCATTTAGACGCAACAGTGGAACGATTCATAGGTACCTGAAAAGTAAAACACGAAAGGATACCGGAATGAAATTTTACAAAACTGCGGCTGTTCCCACATTCCTGTATGGGACATGGATTCTTGGTAAAAGAGACGTACAGGGGATTCAGACAGCTGAAATGAAATTTCAAAGAGAGGCGCAAGATTGATCTCTCCTGGATCGGAAAAGGAATGCAAATATTCAATGGGAATTAAACACCAGAAAATTGAAGACCGCAGAAGGAGATGTGAACACTTCAATTGCATGCCTGATATCCGTCTACCCGAGGCTGCTTTGGGTTATCACCCTACTGGGAGGTCGGTAGACGGAGGAGGAGATGGGTTCCGGAACTGGTCTAGGGCCTAATCCTTGGAAGTGGGGATGATGGTGATGAGGGAAGATCATGAAAAGTTATCATGTGGTTCATATCTGGCCAAGTTAAGAAAGCAGGAAAAGTAAAATCAATAACCGTAGTTTATCGATCAATTTATGGGCAATAAAACTTGGCTGTGAACCTGTGAAAGCGATTATATTAATAGTCCTGACCACGTAACCATGTGATTTAACGATTTTAATATTAATTGATCAGCGGCTTTGTAATTATGCTTTGATTAATGCGTTAATTTTAAAACCGAAGCTTTTTAGTTGATAATTTTTTTCCTGTCTCTTGACGTATATAGAGTATAAATTTCTTCTTGTCAGTAATAAAAGTTGTTTTCTAGTCGCGACATACTGACCTATATATGTAGGCTACTATTGGCGTGGTTAGGAAAAGTGGTCGGTACAGACAGAGAGAGAGGCTGCCAAGTTCTCACCACGTCTGCGACAGTTGTGTGAAACGTTCTTTTCTTCCATCAGACGGCGAGACAGAAATTATTACTCATTACAAGACCAGCTGTTAATTTATAGTGAAGAGTCTCGTTACAACGGTTATCTATATAACTGAAATCACCTGTGTACAACGGTAAAGTATTCTGGTCATGGCATTGATTCCATTAGTACAGTGTAAATTTGCCATCGATTTAACCATACTCTCGATACTGGCACGGTAATTTGTGAAATATTAGTCTTTTGAATAATTGTGTTACAGAACAAGTGAAATTCTTTAATTATATAGGATATGATTTGACTTATACGAGATTGTTCAATAGAAACTCGTTTAGAGGCTGTATAGCTGTTTTTATTCAACGATTTTAAAAGAAGTCTCTATTAACATTAAGGCATGAGTCCCACTGTCGCACTAATCTGTAGATTCCCTGCTGGTAAAATTCTTGCGGCTGTTTGCGGAACCATTCGCTAACAGGAAACTACCTCAGCGTCCGATTTGAACCGCCGTCCTTTTAGTGATTTCTTGAATGGGCCAAGAACATGATAATCGCACGGGGACAAGTCGGGACTGTAAGGTGGATGTTGTAAGACTTCCAACTTCATACGACCAAGCAGATCTTGAATCGTCTGGGCTACATGGGGTCGAGCATTATCATGCACAAGAATGCCACCATGTGTAAGCTTCCCGGGACGTTTATTCTTAATGCTGACCTGTAAGCGTTTTAAGCTGTCTGCATGTCGCTCAGCATTGATGTTGACACCAGGTTCTTTAAAATCTAAGAGCAGCACATCCTGATAATCAAAAAATACGGTCACCATTACTTTTCCTGCCAAAGGTTGGGACCGACATTTTTTCGCCTTCGGAGATTGTGCATGCTTCCACTGCATACTCTGACGTTTGGATTCTAGTTCGTAGTGATAACACCAGGACTCATCACCGGCAACAATTTGGTGTAGAAAGGCATTACCATAGCGCATCAAATGGCGTAATAATAAGGCCGAACGAAAATTTTTCTGCTCATCAGCAAGCAGTCGTGGAATCCACTGAGCAGCAGCTTTGTTGTACCCAAGACTATGAATGATGGAATGAACAGTTCTCACGCTGATGCTCAACATTTGAGAAAGTCTCTAACTTAAATGCGCGTATTTTAGCGTATAGCAGTTTCCAGCTGTCTCACATTTTCATCTGATGCTGCAACACGTTCAAGTCTGGGACGGGCCAAATCTTTAGTGGATTCTCTTTCTTGTCGAAATTTATTACACCATTCAACCACTGCCGTATGAGAATGACTATAGTCACCATACAGCTTTCATTCCCGTATAAATTTCCATTGGCTGACGCCCCTCAGCGCCCAAAAACTGAATAACGGCACGCAGATGGGGATTTGGATGGGGTGGATTTTCTATCGTAGATACCATTTTTCAACCCAGTCACAACGCTTAGAAAAGAGCAAACTGCAAATATCTTTTACAGACGGCGTCACTAGTACTTAAACAGATAATATAAACGAATGAATTCCGTTGCCATGGCGACGAAGTCACGGCTGCGCAGATCAAACGTGTTTCTATTGAACAATCCTCGTAATTAGATCTAGAAAAGAAAATGTGTAGATTTCAAAATATGTGTAGTACAATTTTACTACAAAGAAAAAGAAAGCTACGGAGGGAGACTTTATTGAAATTTTACAGAGTAATGGCTGTTCCTAGTGTGTTACATGGTAGTGAGGTCTGGACGTTAACAAACATGATTGTAAACGTATCCACCAGGCTGCACATATGAAATGTTTGCGTTCAGTGGCAGGAGTAGGCCTACATTAAGAGGTGGTAAGAGGAATGATGATATCATCAAGAAAATGAGTATGTTTTCAGTAAATGAAAAGTAATAGAGTAACTTGCCAAATGGAGAGATCATTCAAATAGGCAGCCAGATGATAATATTGCTAAAAAAGCTTGGGAGTCTCCGGTAAAAAGTAAAAGAGATTCAGGACGCCCAAAGCATAATAAACCTGTGAGGCAGGAACAAGCATATTCAGTGCCTCCCTGATCCCTGAAATAGATGATGATTTCGTAGGCTGTCACGACCGCAGTCATTAGTAATAAAGGAGTTTATGGTACCCGGGCTATTGCACCGTTGTCGATTGGTTTGACATGTTATTTTCTTGACCTTTCGGGCACCCGCCGGAGGCCTTCTTCAATAGAGAACGTTTTTATAATGTTCTCCAAAGGGATGGAAGGCCGAACGTACCCCTGACCGAGGCGAAAGCAATAAGTTACCAG
Organism: Magicicada septendecula; assembly: GCA_034769895.1. Lineage (NCBI taxonomy): Eukaryota > Metazoa > Arthropoda > Insecta > Hemiptera > Cicadidae > Magicicada > Magicicada septendecula. Next base: position 3,052,321 of record CM068375.1, read on the forward strand.
GGAAATAGGGGTTCCGTATATAACATATGAAGCGGCGCACTAGGTGAAGACTTTTGACGGTTGCCGTCAGACCTGTAGGGATGTGCATGCGAGACGTCCCTTGGTCTACGAGTTCCGAGCTTCCGGAAGGAGCTCCTGCCTTGCGGTCCGTTCCAGTACGAAATATTTCTTTAAATTTAGTGGCCATAACAACGGCATCCTCTACTAGGCCGTTCTAGTACAGTATTTGCCGAGGCCGTTTCCAAGAATTACTTGGTCGTGGACGGTACTTGCCAAGGCCGGCTATGATGGGGGTTTGTCTGGGTCCTTGCCTCTCGAACGAAAAATTCTACGCTTAAGACGCCGCACGGTGTCATCCAAGGAGCGGACACCGAGTCCACTTCTCAAAAGACGAGAAGGGAACCGATATTGAGAACGCTTTGCAGCTTTATTTTTTGAACAGCGGCAATATAACCCCAGACGGGGGTGGCATAGGTGATAATCGGCAACAGATACGCGTTGCCGATAAACTTACTTAGCTTGCGAGTCACAGCCTTTTTGGCAAATATCGGAAACAGAGAGCCCAGGCGAGCTGAAGCTGTAGTTCTTACTGTCTGGGCATGGGCACGCCAAGTGAGCCGACGATCAATGGACACCTACGTACGTGACTTCCTTTGACCAGGGCAAATACGTCCTGCCTAGTCTCACTCATCCTCGCGGTTCCTTTCGGCGCTTAGAGAATAACACCGCGGAGATCTTGGTCTCGTTGACGGCAACTTTCCAGTTATCCGTCCAGGTCGTAAACGCATCGAGTGCTCGCTGGAGTCGTATGATCACCCCGTCAATGTTCCGATCATATAAACCACTTTGTCGTCGGCAAACAGGGCGAACTGAACTCCAGGCTCTTAGAGTACGTCGTTGACATAGACAGAAAATAGGAGAGGCCCTTGGACGCTACCTTGAGGAACACTGACTGTAATACGTCGGAAGAGACGTGGTCATCTATTCTCCCGAGGAAGGTCCTCTCCGTCAGAAAGCTAGCAATAAAACGAATGTAGCAATCTGGGAGCTGGATTTCCCGAGCTTGAATAAGAGCCCGTCGTGCCAGACACTGCCGAAGTTCTTTTCCACATCTCCACATCTAGCCTGCTCTTGCCGGGAGCTGGAGTCCGTGATGTACTCCACCAGTCTCATCAGCTGATGAGTGGTGGAATGCCCCAGACGGAAGTTCGGGGAGCAGTACGTCGAAGTTTCCTAGATGGTATTGTACTCGCCTTTGAACGAGACGTTTGGACGTTGTCGGCACGGGAAGCGTCCTTTCCCTGCTTCGAGATCACTGTGACCGTCGCCTTCCGCCATTTCTTGGGAAAGTATCCCAATCTTACAGTAGGTCACGCGTTGAACAGCGCGACCAAGAAAAGTATTACTGACTTCAGCAGACAAATTAGAGCGGTGTTCGAAACATCGTCCGGATCAGGAGCCGATCTGAGACCTCTTCGGGCTCCGCAGTGATCGGAAGAGGCAGAAAGTCTTCCACCTTGTTTTTGACTTCTTCATTGAAGTCCCAGTCCATGGGCGTGTTAGGAGCGAACTGTCGCTCGAAAAACAAGCCCAAGTACTTACCATTCTCCTCCGGGCGACCCAGGTCTTGACCGAACAGTCCAGCAATGGCGGGGATGCGAGGACGGCTCCTCTTCCCCGTAGACCTTCGACGGGGTGAAAGTCTGTCATTAAATAGGACTTGGCATGATGTGTTATCTAGCGTGTCAGAGTAAATCTGTGTTGTGATTGGCTTACGTCTAGCAAATGACATAAAAACATACGACCGCGTCTCAATAGCTTTTATTAGGTCCCGCGGACATCATAAACTCTTTTATTAGTAGATGGTGATGTTACAATAATTAAAATACGTACAGCCTTGATGAACGTTCCACAGGATTTGTTTTTCAATATAAGTAACGTCTGCCGATCGGTTGAGTCAGACTATTCTCAAACAGTATTGTCTTCATCGTTGCAACAGACGCATGTAGATTCCATTGGTCTGCTCAACCCCTGTCGTCCATCCATATCGGTCCTGAGAAAGAGAGATGTTTATCCTCAGCTGCTTGAGATCACTCAGGACACTGGCTCTTCACAAACTCCTACGCCGTCCTCTGGGTCGCACTCCACGAGGAGAACCCTCGTACAGCTTTTTGACTGTCCTGCTGTCTATTATTCTGAGGCTATGACTATAACGTGTCGGCTACGTTATAATCCAGGGAATCCGTGATAATTGACTCTGGCCAATTATACAGGCTGCCTACGTTGTAACAAACTGAAAAATTAAACACATCACTAACAATAATTATAAGTACTCTAATAAAAGGAAACAGGGGAGGGAATTTTGCTGATTTATGCACTCAATTTAGTATGTAACAAAGATGACATCCCTTTATTTACGTATGATAGATAATACATTAGAAATAAAATCTTTACTTACACAGAAATTGTAAAGGGGTTTTCTGTATTAAAAATGATCATACAGATAATGTATTTAGCTCGGATCCGAGTCTCTTTAAACTAGTTATGAATTTTCAAATTTACTCTACTTCTTTAGTCAATTACATTATTGCTTAAAGTACCATTTGAAGAATGGTTTCATTTAGTTGTGCGATGTTTCAAAGTTACATCACAAGAGTTATGTTACAACGTATGATTTCTGAAATTACTTGTTACACCATAGTAATGGTTAACGCTTAGAGATTGTCATTTAAAAAGTCTTTTGCATTTAAAATTACTTATATTTTAAAAGATACATTATTCACGGAAGACGAGCTTCCGCGCGTCACCTCTAGTTAAATGTTATCTGTCCATGTCCTGCCGCGTGATTCTTCTGTACTCTCTTAGTCGTGGGTTGTCATCGTGGTAGTCTTTCCAGTGGATGTCCTCGGAGTCAACTAATGATGATGTGGATGTTATGGTGTCATCCAGCGTGAAGTCGTCCTGTTTCTCAGCGGTAGTGTAAATGCAGTTGAGGTCTTAGTCTTCACTATTCACAGTTATTCACATCACATATGTAATAGCACAGTAGTATAGGAGTTTACATATTCGTTTCACATTATGTTGGAATTACACTCAACTTGAACCATATTTTATTTTTTAATAGGAGATGTCACCTTACACACTTATTTTCTTCTTTCACATCTTTGTTTTAAAAACACACTACATCTTAGTTACATAGATCTAGATCTCCACACTGTTAGTGGAAGTAACAATCAAATAAAATGAAAAATAAACATTTTGTGTAGAGCCCCGCTTGGAGCTGTTTACAGTTAGAAAGTCGCATCATAAGTCCTACATTGTTACAACAGGAAAATTGTAACGACGCGGAGTGAATACTCCGCCATAATATAGTTCCAACTTTTAATTAGTAATACAGTCTTACAGTTCGACAAAATAAACAATCGAGACTTTGCTTGTCTACAGAATTTATTACAACTACTACTAGTGACTTTGAAATATTAATTATTTACATTATAGTTTACAGGTATTTTTTATTTAATGCCGGGTCGGTATGCAAGTTGGATCCGGTATACACAGGTCATAGCATGATAAATTTAATAAAGGGTTAACAGTGTTATTTTTGACTTTTGCTTTCTCAGTTTTAATTAATTATTTTAGTTAAATTCCCTTTTTAATTCTCATTACTATTATGAGTTAGTTCAGGGGTATTTGGTTTAATAGTGCGATTTAATGGTTTTCACTAACTTCCCATTTTATATTTTTATTATTTTTTTTTGTATTTGTTTTAAATTTAAATCGTCACATGACCTAGCCACTTCAGTCTTTACATCTTAATCTAGGAGGTAATGCTGAGATCGTCATATACTGCATGCAATTCTGTACTTGTCCTCCGCCGCCACATTATCACATATCCCCGCCGTTTTCACATATTGGGCCGTAACCCTCCTAAGCAGTTTTGTTTCAGATCTGTTCTGGCAGGGGAGGGGTTCCATTGCCGACCTTTTAAGGGTTCAGTTTTCAACGCCATACGCTACAACTGGTGTAATCAAGGTCCTATACAACCTGAAATTCGTTGTGTTAAGAAAGAACTTGCAGCAAAATTTAAAAAAAAAGTATTATTTCAAACATTGTGAGACTGAATTTGTAGTAATACGTATAGAAAACATAAAATAAACAAAATAAAAATCGTTGTTATGGTGGGAGAGAGATTTTAATTCTAAAAGTTGTATTGAGACCTCGTTTCAAGGGACAGCTGGTCCAAGACCACAATGGTCTTAAATACGATGCTATTCACTGATAACAGAAAACTTGTTTTTATGGAAGAGGTAACAGCACTTCAAATGATACATACTCTGGCATGTTATCATACAGCCTAATAAGTTGAACAACCTTTTAATACAAGAAAAGTCGAGTTGCGGCAACTAGGTACCGTACATTAATATAGTATACTAGGCGGTCTAATATTGTGCGCCACGTAATTGGTTGTATAGTTACGCGCGCTCGTGTTGGTGCCGACGCATCGTCGCCGTCAAGGTGCAGCCACTTAGTTCTAGGACTTGTGTGTGTGTGTGTGTTTGTGTGTGTGTGTGTGTGTGTGAATTGTACGGAGTGGCATTCATTATTGTATTAGTGGGGACCGGCTTCTCTCTCCCGGGTCGAGCTGTTTGTTTTTGTGCTTTGAGTAAATACGCATTGAAAGCTTAATGGGGTTTGCATCTGCGTCAACGCAAAAGAGGAACATTGAAATCTATTAACGCCAATGTTCGGTACGGAAACTGGACCGCGGTCACTTGCGACCGAGGTGGAAATTGAAATCGGTCAATTGCGACCCGGACAATTGAGATCGAAAATATCGCCCTGTAAGCTACAGACATAGACTGCGTCTACCGAAGGCGTGTGGAGAGATGAATAGTGGCGCTTGGGATGGTAATGCACTACGATAGTTTCCAGTGTCTATATACTGTCAACGAAAAATCAGCTTTCTCTGTCGTAGAGTGAACTTTATGCTGTCGTTAGAGCGGTGCCAATTGTTGTTAACATTTTTATGTTATTGTTGTAATAACACAGAAATTGCCATTTTAATTATATTTCTTCCTAGACTAACCTAACGTAACAAAAATATTGGAAGAAAGAGGTTACCCGCACAAATGAAAACGTTACAGAGCTGAAACCACACGGAATAGGAACATTTTTACTTCCATTTTCCATAAGGAAATGGAAGTATGGTGATGGCGAAAAAAATCTTGTTCGAGATAAGGGCTGATTCTGATTGTACTATCCTCAAAACATGTTACTAGTTGCCACAGACTTGGTCAATTGACTGGGTAAGAACAGGTGACAACGTCGTTTCGCCGCAACAGACCGATGCCGCGAAAACTATAACAGTGTGAATTATATATCTCGATATCTCAACTTCAGATTAGATACTTGAATAATTATGCAGTACAGTTCTGCTTCAGATTTTAGTTTTTTGTTAACAAACTGAAAATATCGAATCAAACCATTTCCTTATCCAAGACAAAAGGTATGGCTTTTTCTGGAGCAAATCATATTAGAACAAAGATTGTCATACACCACTCACCAATAGAACAGTTGCCACATTTCAAGCGTATTTAGGGTGCAGCATCACATACCAAGATGATAAGAAGGTGGAAAGGAAAATTAGTCTCGTCCAGTCGCTTTATCGCTGTATCGTTAAACATTTGAAGAAGAAAACAAGAAAAGAGACGTAGTTGAAATATTATAATGTAATGGCCATACCTCAACTACTGTATGGTAGTGAGACTGTATGATTAGAAAGACCAAAGACGTATCTAGAATACACCGAGCGGAAATGAGGTTCTTGAGGGCTGTAAAGGGTTGTACCAGGAGAGATCTTATCAGAAATGATCATATTAGAATGGAGTTAGGCTTAGCTGAAAGCTGAAATGAGAACATCTCCCGGTACAAAAGGGAGTGGCGGTTACAAATAGAGAGAACTAGATTTGCAAGAAGAGCCCGCAACTATCATCCAAGGGGGAAGAGAAGTGTGGGAAGACCCCGTAAGCGATGGTTGGATGAGTTCCATTGAGACTGGAACAGGCTACTGGCCTACGCCGAAAAGGACGACGACGACGTAATTGTACTGCGTGTAGCAGTCATTTTTATCCAGTGTATTATTGGGCCGTCTCTGGGAATGGGGGAGGGGGTAGAACATATCCCTGTACAGTAATCCCCTAGTGTAACGCACTAATAGGGACTCTGAGGTATCCGTTATATTGATAGTCCGTTGTAATTGTATATGTCAAATAGGCTTTACAATATAGACACAACTCATTTAAATTACCTGGATAAAAATATAAACTATTTATTTTACTGTACTTATACAAAATAGATAACCGTACAGCAGTACAGCAATAAAAAGGTTATATCATATAGAAAAGGAATAAAAGTAGTCCGTCCATAGTAAAGAACAGTTAATATTTTATACAAAATGTTTACAGTTACAGTAAAAACTTTTTCCCTGTGTCTGTCTTCTTCAAAAACAAACATGGCTATGTTTAGAATCACTTTCCATAATTACTGGCTGTAAATAAATTACTAATTTTCCTTTGAGATTGGTTAGAGTTAATTTCTTCCATCAGTAACTAACGAAGATGTCGCAAGTTACCGTAATAGGGCGATCAAATAAACAACGTTACTCACCGTCAGAGGCTTAATTCTTATACTTGCGACGTTATATTAGACTCAACATGTTTCGGGACAGCTTGTCCCATCTTCAGGAGTAAAAAACATACTCTTCAAACCTCAATAGAGGATGAATCGTCGAACATTATAAAATATCAAAATCCAAAACACACATTGAATAAATTAATGAAAACCACAACATTAAGCGCACGTGTAGGCTCCAAGGTGCACACCTCACGCCAGCTGAACGCGCACTTTATAGTGTTCGACGATTCATCCTCTATTGAGGTTTGAAGAGTATGTTTTTTACTCCTGAAGATGGGACAAGCTGTCCCGAAACATGTTGAGTCTAATATAACATAGCAAGTATAAGAATTAAGCCTCTGACGGTGAGTAACGTTGTTTATTTGATTGTCTGTCATACAAGTGGCTTGGTACTATAAACAAAACTTAATATTGTAATAGGGCGATACGTTTTCATTATTTTTTGATTGGCGAACATGTTCAATGATAAAGTTCAAATGGCCTTTTACTTCGCTCACTTTAAATTTGTGAACGGAATACGCCACGTGGCTAGACAGGTACGTACACAGTCCAGCGTTGTTAAGCGTCATTTTTGAGTGTGATTGTCTTTGGTTTTTTAAGACACCATGTTTCTTAGAGCTGTTCGTTATAAGCGGGGCACGTTATAACGGGGGATTACTGTACCTCCTTCTTTTCGCTACTGCAGCACAATGGAATCTCTTGCAGCGATTACCGTTGCCTCTACAACAGTAACATATTCTGATGCGGAAGTAGACTTAACGCATAGCAGGGAGCGAACCTTTGGAGGTGGGGTATAAGGAGGCCCAGAGCTATTAAACACTTCAGTGAAATTCCTTAATCACTTAACGTAGCCCTGCTCTAAGCCAGTTGCGTGTGTTAAAATAAGGCAGACAAATAACTGTACAAATATGGGACTGTTTGGCCATTGTTTGCTGACGACTTGCTTGTAATTCAGAATACAGAAACTGCTTTCCAAAAATCTGTTTTTGAGTTCATCAGATTTGGAGACAATCCAATATGAAAATCTCCACTACAAACACAAAGCTAATGGCTTTTCGAGGCAAGGAACCAATAAGAACAAAAATAATAATTAATTATCAAATTCTAGAACAGATGAGCCATTTTAATTATTTCGCAAACGATATTGGCTACGATAAGAGTTATAATAGTGACGTTAAGTTAGGTAAGTTCCAGACGATGTATGGGACAATCAGTCACTACTTCTGTTCCCAATGTAGGTGCTAATTAATTTCTTCTAGTACAGGAGTCGTCTTAACCCCCCCTCCCTCAGTATGTCGCGGCTTAGCACGTACCACGGAGCATTAACCACTGTCCTGAGTAACATGTTCTGGAAACGCTGCAGGATCTCTATGTTTGAGTTACTTGCTGTCCTCAACAACCGAATGTACGTCCATATTAGCTTCAGAATAGTCTTATACAGGAGGAGGAGTTTTTTCTCCGAGTATATCTGTGACCTACTTCCGAGCCAACCAGTAGGCCTACATATCATATATCAAGAATATCGAAGTCGTTTATTTTTTGTTACTATGTGTTTTCGCCGTATAAGACATCCGTCAGTACACCGAGTCTGTGCAAGTCCTCTCCTATGCTGATGACATAGACGTTATTAGTAGATCAGAACGCGGTGTTAGGCTTTGAAAGCACTAAACAATGCAGGTGATACAGTTGGTTTGGTAATAAATATCAATACTGGCAACCCCAACCAGAACCCCCAATCAGTCGTGCATAGGCAGCCCATAGGCAGCAAGTTATCGACATGGATGAGGAGATGGTGGAATCTGTTAATGAGTTCGCTTGTCTGGGATCTGTGGTCACTAGTGACAACACCACAGCAGCATAAATAAAGCGTAGAATGATACCTGTGAATAGATACTGCTTTACCCTAACACTCCCAGCTAAGTTCGAGAAATATTTTCAGAGCGACGAAACGTCAACAGCCCAGTGTTGACATATGGTGTGATACGTGCACGCTAACGAAAAGAAATGATTCAGCGGTGGGATATTTCAAAAAGAACGTTTTAAGGGAAATTTATGAGGCCTTTTATGAAAATGGATCTTGGTGGCAAAGTGCAACCCGGAACTCTACAGGCTGTTCCAAAGGCCAGATATTTTGAAAACAATTAAAATAAATAGACGACTCAGAAGGGTTGGTCATGTTATGAGAATGCACGAAGATGACGCTAATAGAAAAACGTTACTTGTTGCGGAGGCCTTTTGGTCAGATCAAGCGAGGAAGACCATGAACAAGATGCTTGGATAATATAGAACAGGACTTACGAATTATTGGATTGGAGCAATGGATAGAGGATAGAGGAATGTACTGCAGAAGGCTGTGGGCCTCCAACGGCTGTGACACTATGATGATAATGAAGACGTCTGTCCAGATGCTAGCCGAAATATTTAACATGTTCCGCCTGTGGCAGTTGACAGTTCTGGGTAACTAACACGACGCCACAGGATTTCCTTTGAAAACACGATTTGCCTACAAGAAACAAAACAAAACACGTTTACGATTTAAAACGTTATTCATAAAACAGATTTCGGAGGCTACTGAATTCAAAGGAGATTGTAGTAACATTTGTTGATTTCAAAAAGGCATTTGATTCTGTTAATACAGAAACTATAGATAAAATAATCCAAGAATTTGGTGTTAAATCTAAATTGGCAAATCTAATCCGTGAAACCCTTACGGACACAGTCTCAAAAATAAAATTCATGGGAGAAATATCTCAACCGTTCAAAATAAATACAGGTGTAAGACAGGGTGATGGTTTATCCCCAATTCTATTCAAATGTGTCCTGGAGAAAGTAGTGAGAATTTGGAATGAAAAATTAAAGGCTTGCAAAATATCACCAATCATTTTGGGAAGATAGAACAAACGTATTGAAATAAATTGTTTGGCATTCGCAGATGACTTTGCTATACTTTCTGAGCATCTGACATCTGCAGTAACACAAGTTAATTTTTTAGAGGACATAGCCAGTAGAACAGGCTTAAGAATTTCTGCAGAAAAAAAAACAAATTTCTCACGAACATTAAAAATGCGCCAAAATTCCTGGTAACAGATATTGGTCGAATAGAGAGGGTTCGAAAATTTAAGTATCTAGGAGAAATAATTCAAGAGAATGGTTTAGTAAAATCTGCTATAGAAGAAAGGATTCATAAGATGGAAAGGGCATATGGTATAACTAAAGATATTTATAGTAAAAAAGTACATATCCAAAAATGCGAAAATAAGGCAGTACAGTACAGTGGTGAAGCCAGAATGCCTATATGCAAGTGAATGTTTAGCATTGAATTATAATTGGGACAAACTAGAAATATTGGAAAGACGCATTATTAGGAAAATATTAGGCCCACGAAAAGCTTCAGAAGGTTGGAAATTAAGAAGTAATGATTAAATATATCAAAATATAGAAAATATAACAGAAACAATGAGAAGAAGAAGACTATTATTTTTTGGACATTTATATAGAATGGACGACAATAGGTTTAAAAAGCAGATCTTCAGATATCTGTGGGGGAAGAAGTCAACATCAAGTTGGATTAAAGAAGTCCAATAGGATTTAGAAAAAAATAATATAAACGCAGAAGAAGCAATTGAAAGAGACTTTTTCGGTCAAAAGTGTTAAAAATGGAAGGAGTTCAGGGTAGGAGAGAGAGAAAAACGCAGGTTCAAAGTGGACTGAAGACAGGAAGAAGAGACACAGTGAAAAGATGAAAGAATATTGGAGAAAAAGAAAAGAACAAAGAGTAAAGAATAGAAATTAGCATGTGATCCTTAGATGGCCAAGGAAAAAAAAATTAGCTAATTTTGCTTTCAACAAAAGTAGCCTACAGTTTACGTCATCACGCGGCTGACACAATTGCACCTCAAACACACACACACACACACACACACACACACACACACACACACACACACACACACACACGTTCTTCGCTGAATCATCGTAACTAATTCTCGCGCGGTAGCGAAATGTCTTCTTGTCTCTCGACGAGGACAGTACTTCTTGTCGTGATTGTACGTGTCTGCAAAAGGGTTTAGTTTTGTTCTGTTTCAGCCGTCTTCAGCGCTGTTCGCACGCTTTACGCAAGTCACGGAAGCGCACCATCATTTGCGCCTCACCACTGGAAGCACTACTTGTCTGTACAACTCACTCACTGTTTCCAACTAAATACAGGACATTTATTATTACTTAAGATCAAATTAATAAATTTTAATTTTTAAAGCCGAGAGTAAAATTATTCGTACCTATTGAAATTAATTCAATGCATGTTACCATACTGGCGTTTCAATTACTTTGTTTCCATTAAAAAGAAATTATACGTTTTTTGTATACATACGAGGATCAGTTGAAAAGTTCGCGGAGCGACATCTGTAGCTTAGCGGTAAAACTAAAAATTTTTGTGTGCTGCAAGATTTGTATGTTATGTTAATTTCCAAATCTATCTATAAGTTAATTCATTGTTTAGAAACTGTTTAAAATTGACGTGTCATGCGTGTTTTGAAAAACGGACAAAATCAAACATTGTGGTGTTATTCTTTGTTCAAAATTGTTTAGCGCCAACGGAAATTCAGAACAAAATTGTAAATGTGTCAGGAGATGCTGCAAAGGTCAGTAAATAAGCACTTGAGCTTAAACCTGGTCGTACGAGCATTGAAGACCACCCCCGCACTGGACGCCCAAAAAATGCAGCAACTCAAGATGCGGCAGCCATCTTGCACAAGGCTTTTCCACACCAAGTTCTTGAGTTAAAGTATGTTGCACACGCTCATGTGAGATGCCTCTGATTTCAGCAACGTCATCCACTCCTCAGTCTGCGGTCTTCCAACACCCTATGAAATTGTTTCAATAGTCGTTTTTTGTTGCACTTTTTGGACGTCCACTGCTGGGATCGTCTACAGTCCTTGTACGACCACGTGTAAACTCGAGTGTGCCCCACTTACCGTTGTTTCTGAAGGCGCAGCATCTCCTAACACATTTACAATTTCGTTGTGATTTTCCATTGGCGCTAAAACGTTTTTAACAGAGAATTCATGACAACACGATGTTTGATTTTGCGCATTTTAAAAACACGCGTAACAGGAAAATTTCAAACAGCTGGTAAAAAGTGAATAAATTGACAGATATATCTCGAAATTAACAGGTGTTCACGCGAAATAGCCTATAAGTCTTGCTGCACACGAAAGATTTTAGTTCTATCACTGAGCTATAGATGTCGCTCCGCGAATTTTACAACTGACCCTCGTATAGAAATGAAGAGTTATTGAAACTACTATCGGGAATGTAAAGCCGTGTCTTCCAAATTCTTCATGGCTACAGGTGTCAATCACTCGATCAGACGTTTTGGCTCCCCCCCCCCCCGGAGGTCATCTTCAGCGTAAGGACTTCAAGAAAACTGACAAGATATACGTCAGTGCAACCGGAGTACTGTGGCAACCAGGCCTTGCTGGTTTTCTTGAAGTCCTTACGCTGAAGATGGCATCAGGAGGTTAGGCCGAAACGTTGGTCGAGTGGTTAACACCTGTCAGCGTGAAGAATTTGGAAGCCCACGGTCTTGCATCCCGGATAATAGTTTTAATAATTATGACGTTGGCAGTGAAAGCGTAAGAAACAGACAGAAATGAAGAGCTTACAAATAATACGGCCAAGTACCAAAATGAATTGACAAGCCAAACGTGTGCTTCCGCTGACGATGTTGTGATAATAGCCAGATCAAGACAACGGCAAGCTGAGGTATACAAGGAGCTGGATCAAAAATCCGCTGGAATGGGAGTCAATGTAAATATCAGCAAAACTAAATACATGCTGATTTCTGTATCAGAAAGGAGAAGAAATCTATATAATTTATGCACAGCGGGTAATTCATTTGATGCAGTTAATATGTTCAGATACCTGGGTAACTTGATAGATAATGAAGGCTCCATAAACATGACAATACATAACAGCATACAGATAAGAAATATGGCATGCTATGCCAAGAGCAGAATATTGAGAAGCAAACTCATTAGTCGTAACACAAGAGTAAAAACTTACAAGACACTTATCAGACCGCGGTTTTTTATTATGGATGTGGTGAGATGTGGACAAAAATCGGTATGGAGAACCATACATGACTTCCATATTCTAAGATTTATATTTAAAATCATTTTCGAAATGAAATATTACCATAGAAACTACTTCTTTCTACTTACTGCTTCAGCCTTAACCACAGTACAGTGGTCACTAACGTATACCACCTCACGTTATCGCACTCGATTTTCACTGATGATGGAAGTCGATGGCATTGCCGAAACGTCTGGTTTTGTAGAAAACATTGGACTACGGCCAAATATCCCGGGAAGGAATTTTAACAAAAACTACTTCTTTGTTGCCGATAACGTTGTACACATATATATAAAATATATGCATAAAATTAATGGCTTGTATAAGTTAATGATTGATCTCCATTAAGTAGTGCTCAAGTTTCCAAAGTTTTAATATTATGATGTCTGTAATTAAAACATCAGAGCAGGTTTAGTGTGAATGAGGGTACACCGTGGACAAAAATTTTCAACATTTCCTATAGAGCGTTGCTGAGAGTAAAGCTGCGAATCTACAGTGTATGTTTCACAGAACAAACACGCGGAAAAGAAGGAGCGCTCCGAAGTCACTCATGGACCCTCAGCATCTTGCAGAGGGTTCATTCCCTAAAGACGAAAAGTCTGTCTATGAATCGTTCCTCTGTAAACACGTGCAGTTACACTGCCCAGCGATCCACAGGAAGCAAATTGATGTCCATTTTTTCGGCGTGCACGCGTTATGTTGGTGTGGGTTTCGGCACTTTCCATTTAAAAAGCGTGCAAATGTAAGAAAATAAACATGAGTGAGGCCAGAAATAACGCGAATTTTGTGTGTGTGTGTGTGTGTGTGTGTGTGTGTGTGTGTGTGTGTGTGTGTGTGTGTGTGTGTGTGTGTGTGTGTTCTTCCCTGACTTTCTATTGCTGTAGTCATAATAATAAAATGGAAACGTAAACATTACATAACTGAGATATGCTTACCTGCCACGAACCATATATTATTTTATACATGTATATTAACTCATACATAATTTACATTAAAATGAAAAAATTGTAATTTTATTGCCTGGCAACAAAATTATTTTATTTTTAACAATTACCATTGTTTGAAAAAGTTTAAATGAATTTTCAAGTACTTTACTGTTGTTAAAACGTTAAACGTTGCAGGTAAACTACCCCTTTCCCTTAACCGATCTTCACCAAAATCGAAAGTCCTTGAGATCTCTACAATTCAGGAACGTATGCAAAAAATTATTTTATTCTGTTTGAATTTGCGGCTGTTATCGTTTGCCATACAAAATACCCTTGATAAAAAAACGTTGCTGGTAAACTACCCCTTCCCCTTAACCGATCTTCACCAAAAACAGTAGGTCTTGAGTACTCTACAAATCAGGGCTGAATGCAAAAAATTATTTTATTCTGTTTGAATTTGCGGCTGTTATCGTTTGCCATAGAAAATACCCTTGTTAAAAAAACGTTGCAGGTAAACTACCCCTTTCCCTTTACCGATCTTCACCAAAAACAAAAGGTCTTGAGAACTCTACAATTTAGGGCTGTATGCAAACAATCTTTTGATTCTGCTTGAATTTACGACTGTTATCGTTTGCCAAAAAAAATACCCTTGTTAAAACATAAAACGTTGCAGGTAAACTACCCCTTTCCCTTAACTGATCTTCACCAAAAACAACAGGTCTTGAGAACTCTACAATTCAGGGCTGTATGCGAAACATTATTTGATTCTGTTTGAATTTGCGGCTGTTATCGTTTGCCAAAACAAAAAATTTCCCTTGATAAAAAAAACCGTTGCAGGTAAACTACCCCTTTCCCTCAACCGATCTTCACCAAAAACAATAGGTCGTGAGTACTCTACAAATAAGGCCTGTATGCAAAAAATTATTTGTTTCTGTTTGAATTTGCGGCTGTTATCGTTTGCCATAGAAAAAAATCTAGATAGACAGACAGACACACACACAGACACTTTTCGGAAAGCGACTTTTTTTCATGTTTTGAGTGTAGTACAATTAGAATCTGCAATAATCTCGAACACGATTTTTTTTGCCATCACCATACTTCCATTTCCTTAAGGAATATGGAAGTAAATATCGGTATGGAGAACCATACATGACTTCCATATTCTAAGATTTATATTTAAATCTTAATATCGCCTGCCAAGCGCGATATATTTTCTCTTATACATGATTTACATTAAAATGAGAAAATTTTAATTTTATTGCCTGACAACAAAATTATTTTATTTTTAACAATTACCATTGTTTGAAAAAGTTTAAATAAATTTTCAAGTACTTTACTCTTGTTAAAACGTAAAAGGTTGCAGGTAAACTACCCCTTCCCCTTAACCGATCTTCACCAAAATCGAAAGTCCTTGAGACCTCTACAATTCAGGGACGTATGCAAAAAATTATTTGATTCTGTTTGAATTTGCGGCAGTTATCGTTTGCCATAGAAAATACGCTTGATAAAAAAACGTTGCAGGTAAACTACCCCTTCCCCTTAACCGATCTTCACCAAAAACAATAGGTCTTGAGTACTCTACAAATCAGGGCTGTATGCAAAACATTATTTGATTCTGTTTGAATTTGCGGCTGTTATCGTTTGCCATAGAAAATACCCTTGTTAAAAAAACGTTGCAGATAAACTACCCCTTTCCCTCAACCGATCTTCACCAAAAACAATAGGTCTTGAGAACTCTACAATTTAGGGCTGTATGCAAATAATCGTTTGATTCTGTTTGAATTTGCGGCTGTTATCGTTTGCCATAGGAAATACCCTTGTTAAGACATAAAACGTGACAGGTAAACTACCCCTTTCCCTTAACCGATCTTCACCAAAAACAATAGGTCTTGAGAACTCTACAATTCAGGGCTGTATACGAAACATTATTTAATTCTGTTTGAATTTGCGGCTGTTATCGTTTGCCAAAAAAAAAAATTTCCCTTGATAAAAAAAAACCGTTGCAGGTAAACTACCCCTTTCCCTCAACCGATCTTCACCAAAAACAATAGGTCGCGAGTACTC
Organism: Magicicada septendecula; assembly: GCA_034769895.1. Lineage (NCBI taxonomy): Eukaryota > Metazoa > Arthropoda > Insecta > Hemiptera > Cicadidae > Magicicada > Magicicada septendecula. The sequence goes on from CM068375.1 coordinate 3,068,136, forward strand.
TACAAATCAGGGCTGTATGCAAAAAATTATTTGATTCTGTTTGAATTTGCGGCAGTTATCGTTTGCCATAGAAAAAAAATCTACAGACACACACACACACACACACACACAGACACTTTTCGGAAAACGACTTTTTTTCATGTTTTGAGTGTAGTAGAATCAGAATCTGCAATAATCTCGAACACGATTTTTTTTGCCATCACCATACTTCCATTCCTTAAGGAATATGGAAGTAAAAAATCGGTATGGAGAACCATACATGACTTCCATATTCTAAGATTTATTTTAAAAATCATTTTCGAAATGAAATATTTCCATAGAAACTACTTCTTTCTAGTTCTTGCTTCAGCCTTAACCACAGTACTGTGGTCACTAACGTATACAAACTCACGTTAGCGCACTTGATTTTCACTGATGATGGCAGTCGATGGCACTGCCGAAACGTCTGGTTTCTTAAAATTACTCTTGTTAAAACATAAAACGTTGCAGATAAACTACCCCTTCCCCTTAACCGATCTTCACAAAAGTCAATAGGCCTTGCGTCCTCTACAATTCAGTGATGTATGGAAAAAATTATTTGATTCTGTTTGAATTTGCGACAGTTATCGTTCGGCATAGAAAACAATTCTACACACAGATACACACACAGACACTTTTCGCAAAATGACTTTTCTTCGTGTTTTGAGGGTAGTACAATCAGAATCAGCCCTTATCTCGAACATGATTTATTTTGCCATCACCATACTTCCACTTCCTTATGGAACATGGAAGTAAAAATTATCCCCTCCCCCTTCAACTATCATTTACGTTTATAGAAAATTACCCCTCACCCTTCAAATGCCCTTTTCATTTTCAGAAATTTCATCTACCTTTCTACAGTGTGTTATTATGAACTTCTTTTCAGGATACTTTATTTATCAAAATTAAGTACTTTACTCTTGTTAAAACGTAAAATGTTGCAAGTAAACTACCCCTCCCTCTTAACCGAGCCCAGAAATAACGCGAATTGTGTGTGTGTGTGTGTGTGTGTGTGTGTGTGTGTGTGTGTGTGTGTGCGCGCACGCGCGCGTGTCCTGCCGGCATTTTTATTGCTGTAATCACAATAATAAAACTTTGGAAAAGTAAACATTACATAACTGAGATATCCTTGCCTGCCAGGAACGGTATATTTTCACTCATACATGATTTAAATTAAAATGAAAAAATCGGTATGGAGAACCATACATGACTTCCATATTCTAAGATTTATTTTTAAAATCATTTTCTAAATGAAATATTACCATAGAAACTACTTCTTTCTACTTACTGCTTCAGCCTTAACCACAGTACTGTGGTCACTACACGTTATCGCACTCGATTTTCACTGATGATGGAAGTCAATGGCATTGCCGAAACGTCTGGTTTTGTAGAAAACATTGGACTACGGCCAAATATCCCGGGAAGGAATTTTAACAAAAACTACTTTTTTGTTGCCGTTAACGTTGTACACATATATATAAAAAATATGCATAAAATTAATGGCTTGTATAAGTTAATGATTGATCTCCATTAAGTAGTGCTCAAGTTTCCAAAGTTTTAATATTATGATGTCCGTAATTAAAACATCAGAGCAGGTTTAGTGTGTATGAGGGTTCACTGTGGACAAAAATTTTCAACATTTCCTATTGAGCGTTGCTTAGAATAAATCTGCGAATCTACAGTGTACGTTTCACAGAACAAACACGCGGAAAAGAAGGAGCGCTCCGAAGTCACTCATGGACCCTCAGCATCTTGCAGAGGGTTCATTCCCTAAAGACGAAAAGTCTGTCTATGAATCGTTCCTCTGGACACTTTTTCGGCTTGCATGCGTTATGTTGGTATGGGTTCAGCACTTTCCATTTAAAAAGCGTGCAAATGTAAGAAAATAAACATGAATGAGGCCAGAAATAACGCGAATTTTGTGTGTGTATGTGTCTTCCCTGCCTTTTTACTGCGGTAGTCATAATAATAAAATGGAAACGTAAACAGTACATAACTGAGATACGCTTGCCTGCCAAGCGCGATATATTTTCTCTTATACATGATTTACATTAAAATGAAAAATAATAATTTTATTTCCTGGCAACAAAATTATTTTATTTTCAACAATTACCATTGTTTGAAAAAGTTTAAATGAATTTTCAAGTACTTTACTCTTGTTAAAACGTAAAAGGTTGCAGGTAAACTACCCCTTCCCCTTAACCGATCTTCACCAAAATCTAAAGGCCTTGAGTCCTCTACAATTCACTGACGTATGCAAAAAATTATTTGATTCTGTTTGAATTTGCGGCAGTTATCGTTTGCCATAGAAAATACGCTTGTTAAAAAAACGTTGCAGGTAAACTACCCCTTCCCCTAAACCGATCTTAACCAAAAACAATAGGTCTTGAGTACTCTACAAATCAGGGCTGTATGCAGAAAATTATTTGATTCTGTTTGAATTTGCGGCTGTTATCGTTTGCCATAGAAAATACCCTTGTTAAAAAAACGTTGTAGTTAAACTACCCCTTTCCCTTAACCGATCTTCACCAAAAACAATAGGTCTTGAGAACTCTACAATTTAGGGCTGTATGCAAATAATCTTTTGATTCTGTTTGAATTTGCGGCTGTTATCGTTTGCCATAGGAAATACCCTTGTTAAAACATAAAACGTTACAGGTAAACTACCCCTTTCCCTTAACCGATCTTCACCAAAAACAATAGGTCTTGAGAACTCTACAATTCAGGGCTGTATGCGAAACATTATTTGATTCTGTTTGAATTTGCGGCTGTTATCGTTTGCCAAAAAAAAATTTCCCTTGATAAAAAAAAACCGTTGCAGGTAAACTACCCCTTTCCCTCAACCGATCTTCACCAAAAACAATAGGTCGTGAGTACTCTACAAATCAGGGCTGTATGCAAAAAATTATTTGATTCTGTTTGAATTTGCGGCAGTTATCGTTTGCCAAAAAAAAAAAATCTACACACACACACACACACACACACACACACTTTTCGGAAAACGACTTTTTTCATGTTTTGAGTGTAGTACAATCAGAATCTGCAATAATCTCGAACACGATTTTTTTGCCATCACCATACTTCCATTCCTTAAGGAATATGGAAGTAAAACGTTAAGAAGGTTTGAAAGAAAGATTGTAAGACGTGTTTATGGGCCGGTTAAAGAAGATGATGAATGGAGAATAGGAAATAACCAGGAGATAGATGAGCTATTGAAGCGTGAGGACATTGTAAGATTCGTAAAGGCTCAACGAATACAATGGCTCGGTTACCTACAGCGGCTGGATGATTAGCGTAAGCCAGAGAAAATCCTGAGGGTGCCAAGTCTATAAAAGCAGAAAGAGGGGCCGACCTAGGATAAGATGGTTGGATGATGTGCTGGAAGACCTAAAGAGAATGGGTATGAGAGGTTACACTGAGATGACACTGGAGAGAGAAGACTGGTGGTGGAAGCCTGGACTCACGTTGGGCTGTAGTGCTAAAGAAGATCAAGATGAATCATTCTATCTTGAATGTGTTACATACACAAAACAGAACTTTGTGGTATCTAATGAAGTGCAGTATTTTTACAAAACATACTACTGTACATAGACTCTTACAATTTTTTCAAAATTCTGATTTCCACTTTGGTCCGTGGTTACCTAGAGTTAAAAAAATCCAAAGTCAATTCGGATTGTAGATGAAATTCTCTTTAATCGACGCCCCGCTGTTTTTTTATTTTTTCCAATTTTTATCGTTTTTATGAGCCCTGGTGTCCAGACATTTTGGAATTTATAACACTGGACATTATTTCCAAATTTTGGTTAGGATTGTCTGTAATTTGGTATCCCACATTGCTGTGATTTTTTCAAAATGTTGCCCCTTCACATGTTTGCCTTCTCCCATTAATTTTTTTTTCGGGGACCAATAGCAAAACAGTACGGAGTCTATGGGATAAAATTATAAACACCCATCATCATCATCACGGATTAAACGAAGAAAGGTCTGTTCTGGTCCAAAACAGATAGACAAACACGAGTTGCTGGATGAAGTAATTGAAAAGAATGATTCTCGCCGGGCAGAACATGGCGAGATAGAATAACAAATGTCAATATTCGAGAGAAACATGTCGTGTGACAGACATATTGGACTTGGACCATGAAATGATGACGTCGACAGGATAGTTGATGACTGATTAGTGAAGAGGACCCGGGATTGTCGTCCAGAAGCCAAAAGACGAATTGTGCTGGGACAGGATGATTGTGCTGAGTAATGCAGTTGGTTATAAACAGGAGAGTTTCCTAAACGAATAGAGGAGGAAGAAGAAGGAGTTTCTTCGAGATTTACGAACACCGTATATTTTTGTGTGTCCTTGGGTTCGTTTTGCGCCTGTAAAATATAATTTATTCTCGACGATGAAATGTTTCGTTTCAACGTTTTCTCTCTGCTAAACAGTTTATAAGTTTTCACGACACCACTGAAAGTAAAACAGCTTTACGTGATGCGTTTTGAGTTCTACATGGTACAGAATAGTTTATACTGTTGACCTTTAGCGAGACAATATATTTGTATACCATAATAACTCTTGACAACGTTTACGTCAGCGATAAGTTTCACTGTCGTCGTCAGTCTCCGCCGTTGTTTAAGTATACTACGTATATATTTCTTTCTGACACACACACACAGCGAAATTGGCAACAATAAAATGAAGCGAAATGGAGGTCAGGAAAGGACTCGGTATCGACGCCGCGGCCGCCGTTCGTTGTAAACAGTTGGCCACCGCGCGCCGTACCAGGTGGTACCGACTGTCGTGAGGTCGGAGTTCACGTCTCGGCAAGGTACCGCTTCCCTTACCACCACCCCCTCCCCCAGGGCGTTTTTGTTTAATCCATATTGCGCAAAACGTAAATCCCCCCCCCCGCCATTACACGGTGTATTCCTGTCAGTCCCCCCCCCCCCGCCGCTTATCAATCGTCGTCGTCGCAGTACTGTTAACGCTGTTTAATGTGTCAATAAATTTTCGTCGCGAGCTGCGACATGGTATATTATTTTTGCGAGGGATAAAATTTGAGTGATAATCCCTTGTTGTGTATACGAATGCAGTAAAAATAATACGACCGTTTCGAGGTAGCCATTTGCGTGAGGAGCAAGAGCAATTAATCTTCGCAGCAAAAGTACAGATCTAAACTGTCCGTTATACGGGTTGTTAGAACTCTTCAGCAGAAATCTGTTCTAATTATTATCCGGGCTCTAATTCCTTAGTCTGCTGAAATTCTCATCCTCATCGATGTTGATGTTGCAATCAGACGTTTCGCCCCGATGTTGATGTTGCAATCAGACGTTTCGGCCTCACCTCTGCAGCCCGTCTTCAATGAAAGGTTTTTGAAACGACTGACAAAAATATTTTCGGGACCACTCAACGTTTGCCACAGTACTGTTGTTTACCGATGCACGTCTTGTCAGTTACTTTACAGCCCTGATAATAATTTGAATAATCAGCAGAATTAAAAAAAAAATCACTTATTAGATATTTAGAATTTGCTCACAAAGAGCAATAAGTAACTCTGATAAAGAGTACAAAAGTATGAAGGGAGTACCCACCCAACGATGGCACTCCGTTACAGTGGCGTATCTGGCGTATACAGTGTATTCTAACAATGTAATCTGGGGGAGGGGGTCCGTTCAAGTCGGCTGCATACAAAATAATAAACAAGTTACGACCAAATCAACATTGCTATCTGTAAGTGGTTGAAAAACGTGTCATAACATCGTGAAATAATCGCATTAAAGAGAACGGCAATAATACAATAAAAATACGCGTTCCTATTTCAAACGTATACGCAAATTTTGTGAAACAAGCCTGTTGGTAGGCCTATATTAAAAAAAAAAGTCAGTACTATTTTAGCGTACACAGCTGAAAAAAAATATAGCCTAAAAATTAGTAGACTAACAAAATTCGTCAACTTTTATCGACCCTCAGGGGGGGGGGGCAGGACGACAGTCTTATATTGAAGTAGTTTATTCTCAACAGACAATTTTTTTAATTCTTTCCAGAAAGCAAGTAAAGTTTTTGGGGTTTAAGTTTGATAACACTTTCTATTACACCCAAAACATGTCGTAAGCAAAAAAAAGCAAATCTTGTTTCGATTTCACTATAAACTGTGCAGTGCTGCCCAAACATAGCAACTGCATGTATACGTATAAACTAAAAATAGGTTTCACTGATTGCAAATTGTTTTTATGAATTAAACACTGAAAAATACGTGTAAATATAGGAGGCTTAATATAATATAAAGAACCAAGTTAATCCAACTTAAATTAAATTAAATTAAGTTAAGGAGGCTTAAATTAAATCAATCCAAGAATCTCTCTCGAAAGTAGAATGTAAAATTAAAGTGCAGAAAACCGTGTCACGTTCATTCACAACTTGAACTGGACTCCGACAAGGAGATAGTCTGTCATCCTTGTTATTTAATCAAGCACTAGAAAAGCGATAAGAGACTCCCAAATAAACACAAGAGGTACGATTCTAAACAAAAGTATACAGCTCTTAGCATACGCAGACGATATTAATCTTAATTTCCAGGACAAAACGAGATCTCATTAGTGCCTTTACAGCATTAGAGGAAGCCTCAAGTAAAATTGGACTGCAGACAAACTTGGAGAAAACAAAATATATGTATGCTGCCAACAAACTACCATTAAACCCAACCTTTCAAAACCTTGAAATAGCCACAAAAAATATAGAGGCAGTAAAAGAGTTCATGTATCTTGGCTCCCAGTTAAACAGCACTAACGACATCAACACTGAAATAAGGAGAATAATATATCTCGCAAATGAAACATATTATGGATTAAAAAAGCACCTGACATGTATATTCATCTTAAGAAGCACGAAATGCAAAATCTACAAAACAGTTATCAGGCCAGTGCTGACATATGCTTCAGAAACCTGGACAATGAGAAAAATAGCGAGAGACTTCTAGGTTACTGTGAAAGACGGATTGTAAGAACAATATTTAGAGGAGTACAAGAAAATGGAATGTGGCGTAGGCGCTATAATCATGAACTATACCATATTTACAAAGAGCCGGACATTGTCAGGATAATCAAAACGCACAGGCTAAGGTGGGTTGGACACATAGAGAGAATGGAGGAAGGACAGCCTACGAAACGTATTTTCTACCAGAAACCAATGGGTAGTAGAAAAAAGGGAAGACCCCGAAGTCAGTTCAAAGACCAGATAGAGGAGGACCTCGGAAAGCTGAATATAAGAAACTGGAAAGCCAGGGCATGCAATAGGGAGGAATGGAATCGACTCTTGGAGCAGGCCAAGACCCACCAAGTGTTGTAGAGCCACGGTTGATGATGATGAAGATGATGATAATGAACTAAGTACAAGAAAAAGATTCAAACGTTCAGATTCAGCTCGATCTCTCAGCAGGTAAATACGTACATTTGTATATCGTATTTAAAAAGTTTTTTAAATATTTACGTCATCCATGTAATAATATTTAAACAATTAGAATATTCTCACTTTATTTAAAATATTACGCTTTGCATAAGGTAAACATATTTGTGGCAATAGGGATTTTATACAGAAGTGGGGAAATTTTGGGTGGCTGTGTGTGGAAGAGGGGTTTGACAGACCTGGCAGATACCCGTGCCTCTGATCTGAAAATTAAGACCTGTATTGAAATAGTAGAACCAATACTTTCAAGATAATGAAATCACTGTTCTTCCATAATTCTGTAAATTTCAAACTCCAACAGCAGATGGTAAAGCGCCCCCATGGAGTCGAGTCTTGGACTCGAGTAGAACAGGCCACAGTTCAGTGTTCAGTTTTCACATTTGCCGCTACGATAATGTCTAGACGTATCGACACTGTAAACAACAGCGGCCGCTCTCTCGCCATCGATAGCACTGGAACTGAATTAATTTATTCCTGAGAGCGTAATTTATGGGAACAAGAGTTAGCGTAAGCCGGGTAGCGTACAAAGCGTCGCCGCCAAGCAATAATTGCATTACCGTATTGTATTGTATTGTTGTTTCACACGTTTGTACGCTGTTGTTGCCGACTTCTTATGCGATAGTTTTTGTGTGTGTGTGTGTAACCGACCGTTTGCTTTGTTCTGTTAATAAACGGTGTTTAACATTGTTTTCTTTTCTATCACGGAGAGACAGAGAAAGCAATAGGCAGTAAAAGAAATAAACTGGAGTTATAACTCGGTGAGCTCCCTCAGCTGCAGAACTCGCGCAGCTGTTTTGAACAAAATATGTTATTATTAGGTTCATTTCAATGTTAGATAATTTTTATAATTACCAGAAAACTCCGATGGCTCTATTTTTTTTATTTTTAGTAAAATAACCGTTTTAAAACAGACCGTCATACAATAAAACTAACAACTCTTAAACTACTGCATTGGTTTTTTTTTAGTTAATTTTACAGTCATAATGCTTAAATGACAAATAATTTAGTCCTAGCTTTTATATTTGTGAAAGTTCCCTATACTCCAATACATAATTGTTTTCACAAATACACTTAACTGGTAGGAACATAGGGGTATATATTTTTTTTTATTGTAAACATAGCGTACAAACTTATTGAGGACGATGCAGAAGTTTCACGGAGTGTTTGGGAGATGTCAATTCTGTCAAATTATTACAGATACAGAGTTTGAATTTTCAGTAAAATTCCTCACATCTTCATCCTTCACATAGACTTCTATTTTCTTAAAATTTTGAGTCCAGTTTTGGCCCGTCGTGGCTTTAAAGTTTAAAAGTTTTCATAGTAAACACTGTATTCGGATGTCAGTTAAAATCCCCTTAAATCTGACATCCAGCTGGTTTTGTTACACCTTTTCGAAATCTTTTGGTTCATTTATGGGACCTTGTGTCCTAAGGTTTTGAAATTTCCAAAACTGTATTAGGATTTTCATTAAAATTCTCTTTAATCTGATTCGGTACATGTTTTTTTTGCGATTCCAGGTCTCGCACATTTTTGCATTCCTCCCCTCCTTTTGGGGGGAGGATAAATATAAGAAACAATAGGGTTCTGTAGGATGAAAGTATCGGAAAACGCTTGTGAATTTTTACGAAAATCGGTTGATGCATTTAAAATTTATTGTGAGATATAGGCTACACAAGATAGACAAATGCCAAACGGTCGACTTAAAACTGAGACTCGTTTCGCTCGTTCAAAAATGTGTTCAGTCCAGGAAAACATATGCCTAGATGAACAGAGGTAAAAGTAGAAAAGACATCTCGACAATATCGAGAACAACATAAAACCCAAAATGATCTGCCGTTATATAAACCAACCTGGAGACGATCTGTCAGTAGAGTCGCTGAGAGTAAAGAAACCCGAACAGGCCACTATGTCTACATTCCGTGAAAGAGAAGAAGAAGATGACTGAAAGGTTGTTGTTTGCGTTTTTTAACGGAAGATCTAATATTTCCCTAATATTCTATATTAGTATTAGGGAAGATCTAAGCTCAGCCAGCTGGACATGACATTTGAATAACCACATACACATCCTGGGTAATCGATACAGAAATTTACAGGGCGTTCCGGGAGGAAAGGGCGCTATTTCACAAAGTGATTCTAGATATAAAAATAAGAAAAAAATGTGTGATACATCGAGAAATGCTTTGCACTCGAGTCGTGTCCTGTTGAAAAGTTTGTCCATAAATAAACGGAACTTTCTTTTCTTTGTTTATTAGCAATTTAACAAAATTCATATTTAAAACAGGAAGTTTACAAATCAAATTTAGCAAGACACTCTAAAGTAATTACACATTTCCATACGTCCAGCAATGAACTTAACGGAAATTTGGAAATATTTAAACATAAAAATAAATAATAAATTAATACCTGAAGAAATCCGAATTAATACCAGAAATGATAGCATTTTCAAAATTACTAATTTAATAAAATAATAAATATTTATATTATGTTTCTACATTCATTTATAGGCTATGACTTATTTTTATGTACATATAAAAACCTGGATTAAATTTAGTTTACATATAAAACAGCTGTTATTAACAATTAATATCGTATAGTTTTATTAATTTGTATATACTCTGCTGATGGTGGTTCAGACTATTGAAACATTGTAAATGTACAAAAAATGTATAATATATTCTTGTAAGAAACAAGTGTTATTTATTATTACTAACAAAATTATCGTACACTAAACCTAAAAGTATAATTCCGACTTAAAAATTTTTGCACTGTTCAGCAGTTTCCGTAAATCTATAGTCATACGACTGTCTAATCCTTTTTTTGTATATTTGACGTCAGACAGGACATTTGACAACTCATTTTACCCTCGGAACAGAAACGCGGGCAAAATTTTCTACAGGACATAACTCGTACATTTCTGGACCTACGTTTATTTGACATTTTTTCTTGCGTTTATCTCCTAGAATTACATCATGAAATACAGTTCTTTCCTCCTGGGCCACTCTGTATATAGAGTTTATAATTTTATCGCTCGTTTTGTTCAGACTGCCAACGCTGTTGTTTTATAGTACTACGTGTACTGATATGTAGAATAATAAGTCAAGAAATGGTCCGCGTAGATCTTAGCGGGGGAAGAAAAGTCAGTGCAGGAGGTGGTGGTATATGAAGTGACCAACCATGTAGCTGTCCTGAACACAATAATAGCGTCGTAAACAACGTGTCAAGCCTACGCATGCGCAATAGCTATGTCCACACTAGTGCGCTTTTCGTGCAATTGAGGCATGCGCAGTAGGACCTTCGTCTACCGAACGCAACTTCTCAAAATCAGTTGAAGGTCACCGTTTTTAGTGACTCATTCAGTAACGCACGTGCTTCCACGACCAGTGGATCTTCTTTCAACATTCCATGCAACTTCATAGTTTTACAGAAAGGTTTTGTTCTGTTTTCGTGATTACTCTAACTGTGTTTATTGTTTACCATGTCGGCAGAACAAACGTTAACGTTCATTGAAGATTATAGGTCACATTGTGCCTTATGGGACATTACGAAAAAACATTATACAAACAAAATGAAAATAAAGAAAATAAATGATGCTTACGCTGTGTTGGCTACGAAGTATGAACTGACTGTGACAGAACCCCGGGAAGTATTGATGAAATGAATTGCTTGGTTACTTTAAATAAGTACATCAAATAAATAAATGAATCACCGGTAGCCTAATACCTAATTGTGATTGCTGATTTCACTTCAACTGGTATTGCTTCTCTAAAGCGAGTATTTTCTTTTGCGATCTTAGACTTCACAATTTGTAAAAGCATATAAACGTTCGTTGTAGACATTTGTATAAAGTTCTTAAACAAAACGATATCATCCAGGTCTCTCATAATTCCAAAATTCCGCGTTCTTAAATAATCCTTCAACCATATCGAGCGTTGATATTTTTCACGCCTTTTTCTAACTCTTTTCAGCACTAAAAATGGAGCACTTATACCGTACCCGCTAACATAGCAGTATCAGTCACGTCGATTTTCACGTTTACACTTGAGAAACATGACAACTGTGACGCACAGGTGTAGACACTTTGTGGCATGCGTTCAGTACTTTCGGTCTAAGGCATGCGCAAGAACTACTCGGTGCTGAAACAAATAATTGAAAATTGAAAGCGAAGTTTAAGTTGAAAGCGCACAAGTGTGGACATAGTAAATGAGATGTTGTGACACAGCGCATCCAGACACCAGTTTCATGTCTAATCATTTTGTCTATACGTACTCAGGTATTACAAGTATAGTACAGTGGCAGTCTCAGTGAACTGAGTGCAATTTGCAGTGACAGACTCACGTAATCGTAATAAAACTGAGAAAAAAATGTATTCGATTTTAACGCGCGTTGCGCTGTGTACTTGTTCGCTGTTCAACTTTAATGCCTTTCACTTTTTTGTTCGCTTCGACAATGCAGTGTAAAACGTGAACCATGACGAAAGAGAACTGTAGCTGCTGTACATTAGACATCAACCACCAGTCAATCTCAGTGAACAGCAGAACTCTCTTAGGGTGCTTGCCTTGCGAATGTGTTTTTCCTATGTATACCTTCTTTTCCGCAGTACCTGATATTGTATTTTTCTAATTATTCAAATTATTATCCAGGCCGTGGAATTCACACGGATGTTATAATCAGACGTTTCGAGCTCACCTCTGCAGGCCATCTTCAGTGAGCGGTTTCTGAAACGACTGACAAGCTGTGGCAAAGGCGTTTACTGACGCATATCTGGTCAGTCGTTTCAGAAACCGCTTCCTGAAGATGGCCTCCAAAGCTGAGGCCGAAACCTTACATATAACATCCATCAGCATGAGAATTGTGGTAGACCACGGCCTTACAGTCCAGATAATAATTTAAATAATTATGACGCCGGCCGTGAAACCCTAAGATTATAATATTTTTCTCCTTCAATTCATGGATTAGGCCAGGTTTTCTCAACATTTCCTGAACTGACCTTCTTTCTTCCTGTGGCGTCGTGCCCTATCGGAAGAAATGTCCCTTCGTACATCTTGTTTCAAAATAAGATATTTTTTTATAATTTGTTTTTATAGTTGTTTGGTCCTTGCACCTGGTGACCACCAGTGGCGTAATTAGAAAGTGCCCCTGCGGGGGACGGGGGGTTCAGATTAGCCTGAAAGTTGGACTCCCCCCATTTTCCTCAGATAAGAAAGTCAGGATCCTTCCCATTTAATTTCATAATTGCATTGTATAAATTATTATTTGCTACAGATTATTTGAGTAAACCAACGTAAAGTTGGTTTGAAAAAAAATATATTAAACCACTGATTTCAAAATATTTTACCTTGTTACTCAAATTAAAGGTAATAAATCTCGTATCACTAGGAATCACTTTTATTTTAAATTTGTATTGTTAATAAATCTTGTGAAAATGAGTCTCCCTGGAAATATTCGGAAAAATCCGGTTTTGTTATTCCTTCGTATGTTAATTTTAAGGATGTTTTCCATGGATGTTTTAAGCAACTTTTAGGCCCATTTGACGTTACAGTACGTTATATTTTATGTAAGCTCGAGAAATATGTTTTCATTTTTGTGAGGAAAGTCAAGAACCTGTTACTACTATACCTATGCAAAGACGACGGTTCAAACCATACATTAGAAGAACATAGGCAACCCTCTAAGGCAGTGGTTCTCAAACTTCATAAGTCCGGGACCCCCCTTGATTACACTTCATGGGACTCACAAATATGGGCGCCGGCAGAATGGGGCGGACCCAGTTTATAATCATATTTTTGCTAACATCGAGTACTTTAAGCCCTCTTTTACGGTTACACAAATTGCACATGCTTACTTCTACTGAATACTAAATGCAAAAGGTTTTTAAGCCACAGTAAATTAATTACAGAGGCCGACTTCGCAACCCACCAAACGCCCCTCGGGACCCGGTCAGTTGGTCGCTCTCCATAGGTTGAGAAACGTTGCTCTAAGAGGAAGTCTGGACGGAAACTAGAAAGATTAATAGGCTCTGTCTCTCATTACTGGCGCGTGCGTAATTGTTCTTTAATGCTGCTGATACTTACATTATTTACCAAATAGTGAGTGACTGTCGTTATTTAAGAAAACTCTATTTTATTACTTTACGAATATTGTAATTATGGATAGAAGAGAATATCCACAACATTTAATAAATTCAGTTAAGATCGTTTACAAAAGTTCATCTGTAGTTCTGGATCTGAATGGTAGGCTCTCAGGCGACATTCCAATAAATAAGAGAGTTAGGCAGGGATGCTGTATTTCGCCAACCTTGTTTAATATATACATTGACGAAATGTTGAGACCACGAAAATCAAGAGTGACTTCGGGAATACAGCTTAACAAATCAATTTGTATGGTTCCCTGCTACATGCGGATGACATAGTTCTTATTCAAGGAAATGAGAATGATTTGCAAAGAGCTATGTTTCAATTACAAGAAGTGGCTAGAGAGTACTCACTGACAATTTCAGTAAGAAAGACCAAAACCATGGCCTTTAAAGGTAAATATCCAGTGAGGCCTAAGATACTTATAAACAACAGCACTTTAGAACAAGTGAGCCGTTTCAAATATCTCGGTTGTGCAGTAAGCTATGCATCTGAATACGATATAAAAGAGAAGATAAATAAATTTAGGAATATTTGTGGTACGATTCATAGAAGTGTTAGAAATAAAACAAGACACATCACAAGGATTAAATTTTATAGGACAATTGCAATACCCACATTGACATATGCGAGTGAGGCGTGGGTCATGACAAAAAAGGAATGCGGGAAGATTCAGAATGCTGAAATGCAGCTTCTTCGAAATACTTTAAATTATACATTTAGATTGCCGAAGGCGGCACTGAACTATAAACCCACCGGTAGAATATACGTGGGTCGTCCGAGGATGAGAGGAGTGCCGGAACAGGATTATGTATCCTAACCCTTGAAGAGTAGAAGAAGAAGATATTGTAATCCCTTTTATTTCTACGGTATTTATAAACCTTATTTTAACACTCGCAGTTGGGTTAGAAATAGGCCTATGTTAAGTGATCACGGAATTTCGCTAATATTTTCCATAGCTCTCGGGGGGGGGGATTGATCCGTCCGATCCTCCTCCCCGTAGTTTCCCCACTGATTCCAAACATCGCTATGTCCAGAGTCCGAGACACAGAGGCTCCCCGCTCTGACTTGCCGCTCGAGATGCCTTTAAGGTCAGCGTTCGAAAATTTTCTTCTTCTTCTTCTTCTTCTTCTTCTTCTTCTTCTTCTTCTTCTTCTTCTTCTTCTTATTATTATTATTATTATTATTATTATTATTATTATTATTATTCTACTTCTTCAGCGGCGCGACAACCCTTTACTGACGATTAATGAAGAAATTTGTGTTAGTGGTTGAAATAATAATCAGAATGATCAATATTGCACACCACTATATAAAAATTATTCCGATTAGCGCTTTCAAGCTTCACAGCTCATCGTCAGATCAGGAATAGACAAAAAATATGTAATACCCAACCCTTCACCCCTCTCCCCCACCCATTCCTTTTTTGTCATGACCCACGCCTCACTCGCATATGTCAATGTGGGTATTGCAATTGTCCTATAAAATTTAATCCTTGTGATGTGTCTTGTTTTATTTCTAACACTTCTATGAATCGTACCACAAATATTCCTAAATTTATTTATCTTCTCTTTTATATCGTATTCAGATTCATAGCTTACTGCACAACCGAGATATTTGAAACGGCTCACTTGTTCTAAAGTGCTGTTGTTTATAAGTATCTTAGGGTCATTAATTTTTAGTTTGTTGTGGGTGAGCAGGGTGGGGGCGAGGGGTGAAGGGTTGGGTATTACATATTTTTTGTCTATTCCTGATCTGACGATGAGCTGTGAAGCTTGAAAGCGCTAATCGGAATAATTTTTATATAGTGGTGTGCAATATTGATCATTCTGATTGTAACCCTTTACTGAGTCAATGTCTCCTTTAACGGCCTCCGCCATTTGTTCAGGTCAAGTGCAGCTGGTCTCCAGTTCCGGGTCCCAAGGATATGGCGTATCATAATTCACACGTCTTACCAACATAGTTTGGGTCTACGTTACCATAGGTGCCCAACTCTCCTGGTGCCATAGATCTGTTCTGTGAGAGCCTCTCTGGGTATTTCATTCTCCCCCATTCTGATTACATGTCTAGCTCACCTGAGTCTACCAAGTTTTATAACTTTCACAATATCTGATTCATTCAGAAGAGTGGTTGGTCGTTTTCCTTCATTCACCTCCCACACATATTGGACCAAAAATACTGCGGAGGATTTTGCGTTCATGAACCAGCAGGCTTGACTCAGACTTTCTAGAAATGGTCCAGGTCTTAGAACCATAGATGAAAACTGGGCGGATCAGTGTTTTATACAGAAGCAGCTTGATGCTCATGGCAATTGTTCTGCTCTGGAACAGGGGTCTGAGACCAAAGAAGCACCTATTAGCTGGGGTGATTCTTCGCTGTACTTCTTCTGTTGTTTCCCCATCGGAGTTACCTTGGCATCATAAATAAACAAAGTTGTTGACTTTTCGAATGAATAGATGCCCATTTGGCTGTGCTTATTAGAAAAATTTAACAAGAGTAATATTGCACAGCCAATTAGACCGGAGGTTTATGACAGTTAATATGAACAGAGGGGCCGTGACAGAAGTCTTTCTAACTTAAAGAATTTGCCTTTCTCAGTCGACAGAATGAACAACATTCATAATTTATCAGATCTCATTTAATTACTTCCTTAAAACAGACAAAACTTTGAAAACCCGACTGATTACATCCATTAATCAAACACAAGAAGTATGAATACAGAGCGTCTGTTTGTAACTTCCATGAGAAACCGTGATGACGATCCGGTTGAAAGACGGCGACTGTGATTATGCAAACCGCGCTACGTTATCTCTCACTCTCCCCCTCTCACTCTTTCTGTGCTCCTTGTTAGGGGTCATTCGCACAGTTACAAATTATTCCAACGACTCTTTTAGTAAAAGAAAACTGGTGATTCACTTCAAGAGGGAGAGAGGGTCGGTCATGCGCTGCTTTATCCAAAAATAAATCTGAATGTATAATTTGGTGGTTTTTGCTGCGCGAGTCCGTTGCATGCGGTCAGACCACCAGACATACAAACAAACGTCTCCCGCTAAACAGGGCCGTCGGTATCCAGCAGAGCAGAACCACCATCACCACCACCATTTCTAACGGGACTTGTGTAATTACTGCTAAAACCGAGGGTTGTTAAAATACGCGTCTCCTATGGACACTTTGTTTTAATTAAATCTCCATAAAACTTTTGAATATTACACATCTGTTGACGTCACCAGTTACGTTTAATTTTAGTGTACCAGTAAACTCTCTGAGGTGCAGAATATTATTTCATTATTATTTATTATTCATATATTATTATTATTCATGTATTCATTACATATATTTCAATATTAAATAATTTTTCAATTATGGGTAAAATTACAAAATTCTACATTTGTCTAGTATTTCTTTAGTAATATAATAATTGTACACTACAGAATCATACAATAAACACTAGGATTTGGGTTACAGTTCCGTTTAGTCTGACTCCCTGCTGGATTCTCTTAGTTTATCAAATTTTTTATATCTTTTTTGGGACGTGGGGTCCCAAAATTTGGATGTTTACAAACCTTAATGCTACACTCAGTTTAAAATCTCTTTAATTTGATACCCCCATGGGCTTTTGTGTTTTTTCACGTTTTTGCCTCCCGCCCCCTTATTGGGGAGGGGGGGTTCAGTCTAAAAAGCAACAAGGTTCTGTAAGATAAAATGTGGACACGCGTTATGGAAACCATACAATTCTAGGAAGCCAGTTCTAGTTGAAAAATTCGTAACGTCATTAGGAATAAAAAAAATCTCAGGCATTCAGGGACGTGAAATAATTAATAAAGTTATACGTTCATGAAAGATGAACAAAATGACAAAACTACAACAGACAGAGAAATACGTGATCGACTGCTGAACCAACAGGCGTTTCTGAAACAAAAGTTCAGAGAATTGTCAAGGAGCGACAGATTTGCCACGTTTTATACGAAAAAAAAAAAAAAAAAACGCTTGTGAAAACATCCGAACACAGATATGGATAATTTTGATTTTAAAAATATGCTGTTCAGCCGAGAAAATGAAAAAAAATCTGAGAAATAGCAGTTTCTCAATAAACATAGGTTTAACACATAAATAAACTTCCTACCGTATCACATGTACTGCTAACAGTTTTATATGTTACAACACCTATGTGCTTTTTTGTGGTTTTGTAAGTGCGCCATCTTTTATTTCCATGTTCCGTAAGGAATGGAAGTATGGTGATGGCGAAAAAAATCGTGTTCGAGATAAGGGCTGATTCTGATTGTAGGTACTACCCTCAAAACATGAAGAAAAGTCATTTTTCGAATAGTGTCTGTGTGTAGAATTTTTTCTATGACAAACGATAACAGCCGCAAATTCAAACAGAATCAAATAAATTTTTCCATACAGCTCTGAATTGTAGAGGACTCAACGCCTAGTGATTTTGGTGAAGATCGGTTAAGGGGAAGGGGTAGTAGTTTACCTACAACGTTTTATGTTTAACAAAGGTTATTTTTTTCTATGACGAACTATAACTTTCGCACATTCAAACAGAATCAAATAATTTTTTGGATATGTGCCTGAGTTGTAGAGGACTCAAGGTCTGTTGATTTTGGTGATGATCGGTTACGGGGAAAGGGTAGTTTACCTTCTACGTTTTATGTTTTAACAAGAGTAAACTACTTAATTTTGATAAATAAAGTATCCTGAAAAGAAGATCATAATAATCCACTGTAGAAACGTAGATGAAATATCTATAAATGAAGAGGCTAGTTGAAGGGGATGGAGGTAATTTTCTATAAATGAAAATGACTGTTGAAGGGGAGGGGATAATTTTTATTTATATGTCATGTGTACTACTTTATCGGAAAAATAGAAGTAGTTTGCTGTTAAAATTCCTTCCCGGGCTATTTGGCGTGCTCCAATGTTTTCTACAAAACCAGGCGTTTCGGCGGTGCTATCGACTGCCATCATCAGTGAAAATCGAGTGCGCTAACGTGAGGTGGTATACGATAGTGACCACAGTACTGTGGTTAAGGCTGAAGAAAGAAGTAGTGTCTATGGAAATAATTTCATTTCGAAAATGATTTTAAATATAAATCTTAGAACATGGAAGTAATGTATGGTTCTCCATACTGATATTTTTAGAAACGTGAAACTAAGTAAAACTAAGAATACACAGACATTTTGTAATG
This sequence comes from Magicicada septendecula, assembly GCA_034769895.1. Lineage (NCBI taxonomy): Eukaryota > Metazoa > Arthropoda > Insecta > Hemiptera > Cicadidae > Magicicada > Magicicada septendecula. The sequence goes on from CM068375.1 coordinate 3,086,927, forward strand.
GTTTCACTACATGCTAATAAAAACGCAAACTCCCAATGCTGCTCGCTCACTCTGTATTAACACATTATAACCGATTCGAGAGAATGTCACGGATCTGTAGCATCAGCAGCGAATATGTTAAAATCACTATTAGTCGTACTAAAAGGAGTGCTAAATTTGAATGGCAGTGAATGGGCGCTTCAGTTGACTAAGAATGACATAGTGGGCATATATGGTGAGAGCAGTTGTTATAGGTGTGGAGCAACGATTCTACACTGACGATTCTTGTAACGCCTTTCTCTGATTCCATGTGGGCCGGTGAAGAGACGAGTCTGAGCAGGCTGCATGCTTCAGTTAGTTATGTAAACGCATAATAATTAATCCACGGAAACGGTGGTATAATTAATCGTGAAATCCTCACTGCTTACAATGGACATTGTTTTACAATTGCTCTCTCTGTCTCCCTCCCAGCTTATCTCTGCCTCTGTCTTACTCTCGTTACGTCACAAACGATTTTATTTAATAATAATGATAACAATATCGCGCTTGTTAGCGGTGCATACGTAACTCTGTGACGACGGAATGTGGGGGGGGATCGTTGCCGCGGCCGAGTTGTGTGTGCCATTTTGATCTCGATATTCCTTGCTGCTCTCCTATTGTTGTGCGGGTTCGCCGTGGAAAATGTGTTTCAATTTAATGTGCATTATCAACGCGAACGCTGTTCATTGTGTGTCGTAAGTCCGTTAGAAAGAGGCCAATCGTCGTTTGGGTTGTGTTACACGCAAGCTGTGGAGAAGAAGAACATGCCGACGGTTTCAGGACAAGTCGCTCGTGTACAGGCAACGCTTTCTGCTGTGCGCTCGACGACACGATGGCGCCACGTTGTAGAAGTTGTCGCTGCATTCCGAAGTGATTTTACTGCCGATTAGCGGAAGCCCCCGTCGTTCGTTCCCCTGCCTTTCGTACTCAAAAGGATGACAGTTATCATCAGAGCAACCAGTGGCGAATCCTCAGAGCAAGCAACGCAAGCAGTGCTTGCCCAAAGAAAATCGGACAAAAGTAAACAAATGATTACGTAACGAACATTATTGCTGTCACCAGAAACGGTTTTACACGCCTTCTCATCTTTCATTTTTTTGAAATCGGCGGCGGATTTGTCACGTACCTTCCAGTCAAAATGATATCGATGACTTTATTTGAGCAAAGTGATTAATATCGCTTCACTTCCAGTTCTGTGCGTGGTTTTAACAGCTGACTGACTCCTCCGTCCCCAAGGCAATCACTTAAAAAAATGCTTCAGTGCACAAACTATGAGTTGGCCATAATTTCAGAAAAATTAGAATTTATTTAGGCTTTCAGACTACGTTTTCATTGTCTAGCCTTCTTTTTTTACATTAGGCTACAGTTAAAAATGCCCAAACTTATAACAGTTTAACCTACGCGTACGATGGTTTGCTGGTACCTACGTAGAATGCTAAACCGCACTGCACCCCCACCTCTCAGAGATGCGAGCACTCTTTAGTTGTGCTTTAAGCCGTTAGGAGCGCTAGCAGTCCCAGCTCAATAAAAGTACGGCGATTTTTACTCTTGTTTATTATTTTTGTTGCTGTTGTTTGAGGTTAGCTCCGTGTAGTGTGTCCTAGGTTGAAATTGTTGTTACTGTTGTTGAAATCATCTTTTTTTAAGTAGGAAGTAGAGTCACAGCTTGCTAAACGCCACTTTTTAAATCTTTAGCCTATACTTATTACACTTAATTAATATTTGTCTCACAGCCACACAAACAAGTGAGTACCTGAATATTTTTAATGATTTTCTAGCATTGGAATTTTATGTACGTAATGTACTTATGCTTAAAGTCGATGTTTGCCCTAGCCATAGGGTGAGGAATCGCCACTGAGAGTAACTTATGATCATCAGTGGTAATTCAGTTTTTATCTCTCATCAGTAGTCTATACTTGCGTTGTTGACATGTTTCTGGACATGAATGGGATAGGATAAACTGGGGTCGATGAATACCAATTGTTGCAATATAGCGGCAACGTGACTAAACACGGTAATCTCGTCGTACTAACGGAACAGTCTGATTGGTGTACTGAGCCAGTGTCGGGCATTGCCGCACAATTAAGTCTAACACTCAATCTTTTGCCACAGTACTGTGGTTGTTAACTGGTGAGGAACCGTACCAATTTTGTCGAGTCGTTTTACACTGAAGATGGCCTCCAACGGTGGGGCCGAAACGTCTGTTGTATGCGACACGGCCTAATAGCCCGGAGACTAGACAATCAAATTGAAACAAACCTGAGATACCAATGTTATCCTTCCGCCCTAGTGAGCTATAGGCCTACTAGTTTGTCGTACAGGAAAGCAGCCTTTAAAAGCCATGGTCTTGGGTCTTGATAACAGAGGTTTCCAGCTCATGCATTCTAATTGTCTTCTTCTTCTTCTTCTTCTTCTTCTTCTTCTTCTTCTTCTTCTTCTTCTTCTTCTTCTTCTTCTTCTTCTTCTCCTTCTCCTTCTCCTTCTCCTTCTCCTTCTCCTCCTCCTCCTCCTCCTCCTCCTCCTCCTCCTCCTCCTCCTCCTCCTCCTCCTCCTCCTCCTTCTTCTTCTTCTTCTTCTTCTTCTTCTTCTTCACTACAAGGATTAAGCATTTGGCTGTTCCGTCCCCACAAACTTACAACCACCGTTTTCGTGGTCTTCCTATATCTCTTTTCCCTCTTGGGTTGTAGTTGAGTATTTTTTTTGGGTATTCTCCCATTTCCCATTCTATTTACGTGGTGTTTCCATCTTTCTTTATATTCAGTTATTATTTCATTTATTGCATATACACTTAGTTCATTTCGCACGTCTTCATTTCTTATTAAATCTCTTCTTGTGCAGCCTTTGACCCGTCTCAAAAATCTCATTTCTGCTGCCTGTATTTTGCTGTCTCCTTTTTTGGTATTTATCCAACTTTCACTCCCATACATAAGTACAGGTACAGCCCATCGTTTTATAAAATTTTATCCTTGTGTCTTTTCGTGTTTTGTTATTTAGTGTTCTATTTATTGTGCCACATATTGCCTGGAACTTATTTATTTTATTTTCCATGTCATTGTCATAATTGTAGCTTTTGTCGCAGCCCAAGTATGTAAAATTTGATACTTGTTGGATTGGCTTATTGTTGACAATTATTTTCGACCTAACGGGATACTTGCCTTGGAAAGCCATAACTTTCGTCTTACGCAAGGAAATTTTAAGATTATATTCTGGACATATTTGATTCAGTCGGTGCACTGCCAGTTGTAATTTAACTTCACTCTCTTCTATTATTATTTTATCGTCAGCAAATAGTAACGTACTCAGGTAAGTATGTCGGTCTGCATTCTAATTATCTGCTACAATTCATTAACGGCCCTCTGCAGGCTGGCTGTGTACTGATCGTCACCAAACAGTAGCGTTCTGATGAAATTCAGTTGGCAAACAGCGACCATATCTGTTCCGTCTGTTTATAACTTCACTAAGCATTTCACCACTTGCAGTTTTTACAATGATTTCTGTGCGTTTTTTTTTTATGTTGAATACTCAGTGTATTTAAGCTTTCTGCGGTAGTGGGCACAAGCCACTGCTCGACCACCTTACTACCATGTCCAGGATCTCTTCCTACCTGTAGTGCTTCGTTTCAGCTAGTTTTAGGGCGCTGGAAACACGTCCATTAAGCGGCGGCCTATACACGATCGTTTCGGTGTGTCACATCAGTGTGTCAAACCAAAATAATGGTGCGAGCTCACACCAAAAGTGTGAACTGACGGAGCGATGAAATCGCATCAAGCAGCAGTGTGTCACTTCGGCATGACATGACAGGTAGAATAAGCGTGTGTAGGAGTCAGCTCAGTTCAGTCACACTGAGAAACTAGTTACAGCAGTGTTGAAATTATTATTATCAGCCGAGCTGTTAGGTCGTGGTCCACTGTAGTGAATTGGTGTACTCCGTGCCACTGATGATAGTGGGGCCGAAACGTTGTCAATAACGACCACGGGCTAACAGCCCGGCTGATAATAATTTCAACAATGTTGAAGCCGGCCGCGAAGCTTAAGAGCTTGCCACAGTGAGAGGAGTTTTAAATAAGTTTCTTCATCCGTCCTTGAATAATTGTTCCAGTCTTTAGGACCGTTTATCCTTCTGTCTTTCTACAAGCGCACAGGCTACAGCATCGCCTGCAATAGCAATTCCTCTTCCGTTGACATGATAAACTACAAAAACCAACTTTTGGCATATTACACAGTTGCGACTGCACGCATTCCAACAGAAGACGACGCGGGGGTAGACTGATGACATGCCGATGTGACCGTGCGTAGGCATCGCATCACTTCAGTCCGAAATGATCACGCTGAAGTGATACACCGAAATGATCGTGTGTAGGCCGCTTTACCCTCTCTCGTTTGTTACGAAACGCTCATCCGTTGAACGCCATCTGTCCATTGGTCACGCGACAGTGTTACGCCGACGAAAGAGTAGGCTCTTTTGACAGAGATGAGTTCCGTTTGCGATGTGTTCATTCTTGCGGTGTCAACCTTGTTAGAAATAAAATCCGGGGTATTGGATCGTACTTCACTAAAGTGTAGAAATAAAATCCGGGTTATTGGATCGTACTTCACTAAAGTGTAGAAATAAAATCCGGGGTATTGGATCGTACTTCACTAAAGTGTAGAAATAAAATCCGGGTTATTGGATCGTACTTCACTAAAGTGTAGAAATAAAATCCGGGGTATTGGATCGTACTTCACTAAAGTGTAGAAATAAAATCCGGGGTATTGGATCGTACTTCACTAAAGTGTAGAAATAAAATCCGGGTTATTGGATCGTACTTCACTAAAGTGTAGAAATAAAGTCCGGGGTATTGGATCGTACTTCACTAAAGTGTAGAAATAAAATCCGGGGTATTGGATCGTACTTCACTAAAGTGTAGAAATAAAATCCGGGGTATTGGATCGTACTTCACTAAAGTGTAGAAATAAAATCCGGGGTATTGGATCGTACTTCACTAAAGTTGTTATTTGTTGAGACGTTTCGGTCTCACGTTTGTAGGCCATCTTCAGTGAATAAAACGATTCTACACAACTGAGACGGTGTTCGTCAGTAACCACAGTACTGTCGCATTCTTTATATAGAACACGACTACCGTGTCAGCTGTGTAGAATCGTTTTATTAACTGAAGATGCCCTACAGAGGTGAGTCGAAACGTATGAAAGTAACGACTTTTTTATAGTAACCCAATAGGCCGAATTTCATATCCACGAGGTTGTGTGGATTTCTTGTACCTCGAAAGTCCAATATCATACGCTTCTAATGGACGCTTGGTGCTTTCACGAGCGGTCTGCAGTGGGTAATCTTTGTGTGGTTTCGCGTGGCCAGTGGTTTGATTTATGTGACCGTAAGACCTCGGACGTGCTCCCAGGCTGGTTAATTAAAAAGCGAAGGGGATAAATTCGACTGTCACCCATCTCGTGACAGCTTTTCTGTGGATATTCAGAATCATTATAGCTTTTTATAAATAAAATTTTAACCGAACGTAACGATCAATAAAACGACACAATACTGATCCGAGTAAGAGTCCAGGTTGTTTAGCGAACTGGGAAATTTCCGAGGGGGTTAACACCATCTGAACCAAGTACATTCCTGGCTACGTACTTCCATAACTAAATTGGTAGTAACACATGTATACAGAATTACGGTTCAGAAAACGATGAGGGGATTTCCAAGCGATGCTTCTTCTTAGTCATCGTCTTCAACAAAGATTAAATAAAAAATGGTTTGTTGAATTTATAATTATCAGCCGGGCTGCTCGACCGTGGTCCACAGTTTCATTATTGACAAACGTTTCGCCCCCACAATCGGAGGTCATCATCAGTGCCCAGATTGACATCACTGGTGTCCGCCAATTCACGTCAGAGATGACGTAGAGACTATGACGTAGAGGTGTCATCTCTGAGGTGAATTGGCGGACACCAGTGATGCCAATCTAGACACTTACGGTGGCCGGGACCGAAACGTTTGTCAATAATGACAACTGTGGACCGCGGTCTAAACAGCCCGGTTGATAATAAATCATTTTAACAATGTTGAAGCCGGCCGTGAAAGCTTAAAAACTTGCAAAAAAATGGTTTGTTCGTGTCTCAAGTATGCTGGCCGTTCCTTGCTTGAGAAAGTCTAGTAAATAATATGTCACTCAACTAAAACTGACTTCGGAATGATAGGTTTTTGTTTTCTAATTCCAGGTAAACGTAACTCGATCAAGCAACGAAGTAATATCTTGAACCGGAGGAATTTATCATTTTATAACTGGGGAACCTCGGGAATTTACCGTCTTCAGCGTCGTGTTTTACATACTAAGGCTTACTTTTCAGTGTTAATTATTATGACCGCCTGCCCCAGTACAACCATCCTGCAAGTAAAACTGTCCGGTCGTTAGCTGTAACTCTCTCTTTGCTGAAACTGCAATATCATCCTTCCCCTACCTAAGGACCATCAGCGCCACAGAACCTCAACCCCCCGATTCGGGTAAAACGCCTTCGGGCGATTCTTGTTGTCGTTCCCCACTCCAATAGTGGAATGCAACCCAAGTAAAATACTGTTTACTCGGAAAGTCAGAACGGACGGCGCCACGGGTAGGCTGGGCAATCTCTCACCAAACGATTGTAAAATCATGTGGGACGCAATGTTGTTGTATAACAGCCGGTTTATACAATGTAAAATTGTTACTTCCTATTGTGTTCATGTTAATACGTTGTGCAAATTATATGCAGTGGGTACGAACGGACGGCATTATCTAACGAATCTCTTATAGCGTGTAATGCTTATGTAAAACGGAATGTTAATAACTCGTGTGGTTTTTTTTTTTTGTTTAACAAGAAGAAATTACTTTATAATTCGCTGCGAGTTTTTGCGTTGAGCGTATTACTAAGCGCACGTTCACTGATTTACGCGTTGAAATGTAGAATTTCCTTTTGTTGGTAAGCATGTTCGAGAAAAACGAAGAAACTTAAGAGTACCGTAGGTACTGAATGTAATCGCCGTTTTACTAATCACGCAACTCGTAGACTCACCAGTGTTGCCAGGTCAATCAAACCTCTTTTCCCCAAATACCTACTCAAAATTTCCTCACTTTAGCATAAAAGTTCCCTCTACGCAAATATGTGTACTCCAGTGCAAAGCGAAACAATTTAAAGAATATGAGTATATTACAAATGATTAAATGCTATTACAAAAATAACGTAAATATTAAAAAAAAAAATCTTTTTTTAAACATGATAAAATAAATGTACTTACGTGGTTAGAGATGGAGCTGAATCAGGGGGAATTCAGCAAGCAATGTTGGGCGCGGAAAGAGTTGAATTTTGGGGGGGATATGAAAAGTTGGGCATTCTTTAATACTCTAAAGTATAAACGACAGGAAAGAGTGAAGTTAAAAATACAGTGTGTTATTATCAACACAATTCGTTTATTAACATACAAGTATAAAATCGTATCTGTGTTTGCCAGTGTATTGTTCCTTTAAGTTTCACTTACAGTTTAAAATACACACTTCTTATTTAAATTATGTATCATATAGTAATTAACATGGTGATAAGGTTTTGTATGTAATTTAAATATAAATTATATAATTCAAAGTAGGTCTAATTTTAGAGTAAAACCATGAACCTACATAACGTGATATGAATTTCGTATCACATTCACAATCACAAGACCATTCATTCTAAAATCACGAGACGAAGTGAATATTTGGGGGGGATTTCCCCCATCCCCTCTTTTAATGGCAATTGCTGTCGCAAAAATTATAAAATTGTTGATGTTCCTACGTGAAATGTAGGGGACAAATGCCCATAGCGAGATAATAACCACTGGCATTTTTTTTTATCCACGGACCGTAAAACAGTCTTTGTTAAGTATTCTGAAAGCTGTAAAATTATTATTATTTTATTTTAAGCGGTACTAATTTTTGTTCCTTATTTTTTTCAGGTAAGCTTTGGTGTTCACCTCCTAACGAAGACATGAAAATGTACAATAAATGAAGCTACAGCCCGCCGCCTCCTTATCCAATAGTACATGCGACGTTTCGCCTACAGTGTGATTTGAGGTAAATACAGTGATTTTAAACAAAAAAGACTATAGAAGCAGTTCTGTTGAAAGCAGTCTGCCGTCTCACGTCGGAAACAATCGCATAACCGTACAAACTACATAGGTTAGTGTGACATCCAGTAAGCTAAAACACAGTAACTAGAACACTTAAACAGGCCGCTAAAAACGAAAATTTTTTGTTGGTATTAACAATTTTCTGTCAATAGATTCGACGTTAACAGACTTTGTTTGATACATAAATTAACTTTCTTTAGGGGAAAAAATATAGTGTTTAGCTTTCGAACAGCCTGATCAGAATTCTCTGCTGATTTCAAAAGCAAAATCATCCAGTTGTGTCGTGAAATTATAGATGAGAAAAATTTTAATCTGAAGTTATTGTTTTTCTTCCATTATGGAATAGACGAATTACCTGTTCCGGTGCTAAAGGAAATACATAAATTTCGGCAACGCTTCCTAGATCTTCCTATACTTCGCTGACCAATAGGCTTGTATTGCCAGACTTCCTTAGGCAACCTACTCAGATGACCAATCCATTTCGTTTTGTTTCCTGCAATACGATTTTATATATTAAAAATGTTCAGCTGTTTACAGATGTCTTTATTGTAGCGTCTCCCTTCGTGTGGAACCTTTACCAGGTAGCAAACCGATGCTTGTATCCTACTCAGATGTTTCTTCGGCGGAACCTTTACCAGGTAGCAAACCGATGCCTGTATCCTACTCAGATGTTTCTTGGTGGAACCTTTACCAGGTACAAGCCGATGCCTGTATCCTACTCAGATGTTTCTTCGGCGGAACCTTTACCAGGTAGCAAACCGATGCCTGTATCCTACTCAGATGTTTCTTGGTGGAACCTTTACCAGGTACAAGCCGATGCCTGTATCCTACTCAGATGTTTCTTGGTGGAACCTTTACCAGGTAGCAAACCGATGCCTGTATCCTACTCAGATGTTTCTTGGTGGAACCTTTACCAGGTACAAGCCGATGCCTGTATCCTACTCAGATGTTTCTTGGTGGAACCTTTACCAGGTAGCAAACCGATGCCTGTATCCTACTCAGATGTTTCTTGGTGGAACCTTTACCAGGTAGCAAACCGATGCCTGTATCCTACTCAGATGTTACTTGGTGGAACCTTTACCAGGTAGCAAACCGATGCCTGTATCCTACTCAGATGTTTCTTGGTGGAACCTTTACCAGGTAGCAAACCGATGCCTGTATCCTACTCAGATGTTTCTTGGTGGAACCTTTACCAGGTACAAGCCGATGCCTGTATCCTACTCAGATGTTTCTTGGTGGAACCTTTACCAGGTAGCAAACCGATGCCTGTATCCTACTCAGATGTTTCTTGGTGGAACCTTTACCAGGTAGCAAACCGATGCCTGTATCCTACTCAGATGTTTCTTGGTGGAACCTTTACCAGGTAGCAAACCGATGCCTGTATCCTACTCAGATGTTTCTTGGTGGAACCTTTACCAGGTACAAGCCGATGCCTGTATCCTACTCAGATGTTTCTTGGTGAAACCTTTACCAGGTACAAGCCGATGCCTGTATCCTACTCAGATGTTTCTTGGTGGAACCTTTACCAGGTAGCAAACCGATGCCTGTATCCTACTCAGATGTTTCTTGGTGAAACCTTTACCAGGTACAAGCCGATGCCTGTATCCTACTCAGATGTTTCTTGGTGGAACCTTTACCAGGTACAAGCCGATGCCTGTAATCTACGCAGATGTTTCTTGGTGGAACCTTTACCAGGTACAAGCCGATGCCTGTATCCTACTCAGATGTTTCTTGGTGGAACCTTTACCAGGTAGCAAACCGATGGCTGTATCCTACTCAGATGTTTCTTGGTGGAACCTTTACCAGATAGCAAACCGATGCCTGTATCCTACTCAGATGTTTCTTGGTGGAACCTTTACCAGGTACAAGCCGATGCCTGTATCCTACTCAGATGTTTCTTGGTGGAACCTTTACCAGGTAGCAAACCGATGCCTGTATCCTACTCAGATGTTTCTTGGTGGAACCTTTACCAGGTAGCAAACCGATGCCTGTATCCTACTCAGATGTTTCTTGGTGGAACCTTTACCAGGTACAAGCCGATGCCTGTATCCTACTCAGATGTTTCTTGGTGGAACCTTTATACCAGGTAGCAAACCGATGCCTGTATCCTACTCAGATGTTTCTTGGTGGAACCTTTACCAGGTAGCAAACCGATGCCTGTATCCTACTCAGATGTTTCTTGGTGGAACCTTTACCAGGTACAAGCCGATGCCTGTATCCTACTCAGATGTTTCTTGGTGGAACCTTTACCAGGTACAAGCCGATGCCTGTATCCTACTCAGATGTTTCTTGGTGGAACCTTTACCAGATAGCAAACCGATGCCTGTATCCTACTCAGATGTTTCTTCGGTGGAACCTTTACCAGGTAGCAAACCAATGCCTGTATCCTACTCAGATGTTTCTTGGTTTAACCTTTACCAGGTAGCAAACCGATGCCTGTATCCTACTCAGATGTTTCTTGGTGGAACCTTTACCAGATAGCAAACCGATGCCTGTATCCTACTCGGATGTTTCTTGGTGGAGCCTTTACCAGGTACAAGCCGATGCCTGTATCCTACTCAGATGTTTCTTGGTGGAACCTTTACCAGATAGCAAACCGATGCCTGTATCCTACTCAGATGTTTCTTGGTGGAACCTTTACCAGGTACAAGCCGATGCCTGTATCCTACTCAGATGTTTCTTGGCGGAACCTTTACCAGGTAGCAAACCGATGCCTGTATCCTACTCAGATGTTTCTTGGCGGAACCTTTACCAGGTAGCAAACCGATGCCTGTATCCTACTCAGATGTTTCTTGGTGGAACCTTTACCAGGTAGCAAACCGATGCCTGTATCCTACTCAGATGTTTCTTGGTGGAACCTTTACCAGGTAGCAAACCGATGCCTGTATCCTACTCAGATGTTTCTTGGTGGAACCTTTACCAGGTACAAGCCGATGCCTGTATCCTACTCAGATGTTTCTTGGTGGAACCTTTATCAGGTAGCAAACCGATGCCTGTATCCTACTCAGATGTTTCTTCGGTGCAACCTTTATAGTCCATGTCATAAGTGATGTTACAACCAGGACAGCGTAAATGTGACACCCGCTTTATACTCTTATTATCCAATACAATCTTAGTTCGCAAGAGGTATTGTCCATACTTGTCATAGGTTTTGTCTACTGCACAGAAATTTGAATTATGTTGTAATTCAAACAGATCTATGATGTATTTTACGTCCGAAATATATTATTACAACAGTCGCACGGATACTAGACTTGTACAGTGAAAACATAGTAACTGACATCAGATGATGTCACTGATTACAACTTTAATTACAGTTACAAATAAACAAAGACACTCTTATACAATTTTTGAAGTTAACATTTGTCCCCAAGACAACAGTAAATGATACCTTATTACAGTTTCTTCGCAGTAAGTGACACACTAACCGCTAAACTGCACCAATCACTCCGAAACATACTACAAAATCGCCAGGTCGGAACTGAGAACGTGGCTGGTCGCTGGATGCTTATTTATACCCTGCTGAGGTTCGAGAGAATTATGTTAATTTCCGGACTATGCGTCGAGAAAAAATTGCGTAGTTACAGTCGTTCTGGAACTCGGTAGAAACTGTATCAATGTCTGACCTTTATGATCGACAAACGTATCGAATGCATGTCCGGAGCGCCGCGTGGTAATTGTCACGTAGGCACTTTTGTTATATATCATCTCAACGTAACGTATGATTCGAAATATTCCAATTCCAACTACCGAGTAGCTCAGATTTGACTAGTGCGGTGCGGGGTTAGACAGGCAAACTTCATTCCATTTTTATGGACTAATTTGTTTCACAATTTTGTGAATTTTGTCTTAGATACTTCGAAAAATATTTAATGGAATACTCCTGTCGTCAAGCAGCGACCTCTACAAATGTTTTTTGAAGAATGTCTTCAATTTTCTGAAGATATAGAACCCTCCCTTCCAAGAAATGTTTGCTTGTTACATAAAATAACGGCATTACTTGAAGATATTTTGTCGGGTCACTATAGATAGCTATCATTTGTCTATGAATTTTCGCCTGGAATGCATTAAAAAGATATCACAGAAGGAAATTCTTATTTGACGGGACTAGGATCTACGCTGCCATTTTCAAAAATTTCGTAAGACGAACCACTCGAGCATAATCTGTATTCATAGACAATATGAGGAATCAGCATAGATTAAAAATTACGCCAGTATTACCATCACCGCCAAGTATAATTTCCCTCGTTGTCTGCCATGTTAATGGCGACTTAATTATACGGATTAAAGAAAACAAACTATTGTGGAAACGATTGTGTTGAGATTCATTTCGTAGCTGAGTGAGGTAAATAATCGTGTTGTTTCGCGTAATGGGCGTGTGCAATAACCCCTTCGGACAGAGGTTAATTAGAAAAACTGTAGTAGGCGAACAGAACAACAGCCTTGAACCCGCGTCGTCGATCACTGTATGGACGGACGGAGAGTGACTGTTCCGCGACTATGAAATTGTATCCCACTAAATTGTCTAAATAAAGTAAAATTTAAATCTTTTTTTTATATGTTAATAACTAGTGTATGAAATTAATGGACCGTTAAACTGTAAATTTATTAAAAATAAATTGTTTTCAAAAATATTGTGTGTCACGTTCACTTGTCAGGAATTTACGTCTTACGAAATATGGTGTACGTCCTTACGAAATACTTTTTTAATACGACAGTGATCTTGATTGTTATCCTGATTTTGTTCAGCCAAACCTTATATAACTAATCTTCAAATACGTTATTGTTATTACTATTATATTATTATTTATGTATTATTATTTTTCTTTGTTATTAGCAACAGTGACAGAGTAATTGGATACCAGACCTAAAAATTATTGTTTTCTGACTCCAGTTTTTTTGCTCTTTTTAACAATTTTCTTTTCAAAAATACTTGTGATACATCTCTGCTAGTCTGGGTTTTGTATATTTCACCTCAGACAACATGTGAAAACAAACCAATTTGCTCCATAACTTGCGGTCCAGTAATTTTTTACTGTGTTATTTTTATCTTCGGAATACAAACATAAGCAACATTTTCAACGGACCATAACTCCAGAACAAAGCATTCCGGGCCTAATGTTTATACGATATTTTTTTTTACTTTTAGCTTTAGAATCGTCCGTGAAATATCCGTCCACTTCACTCGGAACACTCCGTATATTTAGTTAACACGTCTTAGTTTTTCCATAATTGCGTAGAATAATAGTTGCTAAGCTTTTACGGCTTACTGTTAGTCCGTGATTATTGTTGATTGTGACAGACTTTTCGGCCCCCACCGTCGGATGCCTGCCTATGTTCGCCAATTTACCGCAGTACTGAAGTAGACTACCTTGTAAAACGTCTCTCACAACAGTCGACCACGGCCTAACAGCCTGACTATGTATAATAAACATTTTAACAATATTGTGTAGAATATTGACTTGGAAATTTTCAATTACACAAAACGCATACTTTGACATTAAATATAATTTTCCCGTTACTCAGATTCAGTAATATTATAGTACTTCAGAATCAAATAACTTACTGTTTTGTGTTGAGTTGGTACTGTATTAGGTATTAATTAAATACCGTAGTTTGTTGTATTTACATTTGTATTTGAAGATTATCATAATTCGTTTCTCTAATTTTGGCAACAGTTGTTACAGGTCGTAAGTACAACACTGCTGGTTGTATTTCAGTGCTTACTGAATCACCTTTCCTTTGGCGTACCTTGTCACGCTCACTGAGACTGTACCTTATTTCTGTACAGCACTAGCAATACGCTGCCTACCAAACTAAATAGCAAACCGAGAAGTGTCAGCGTTTCGTACGATGCGGAACGTCGAGTTGCTATTAGGTATTAAGTAGATAGTTTGTTGTATTAGATTGGTATTAGATATTTGAAGTAGTTATCGCAACATTTGCTACAGCTCGCAATAGTTTCATTGCTTGTTGTATTGCAGCGCCTACTTAATCGTTTTTCCAACTTTGTCGTGTTTACTTGCTAAACTGCTACTTATTATGTTCCGGACGAGGCCTTTCAATGTTCCCACCATTTTCAAGGCCTAAACCACAACAGTGTTTAGTGGTTTATGACTTGAAAATGGTGGAAACACTGAAAGGCCTCGTCCGGAACGTGACAAGTAGCAGTTTAGCAAGTAAACACGACAAAGTTGGAATTACAGAGACTGCTGATTCAAATGACAAGATGAATAATTAATCGTTTTTCATTTGGTGTACCTTGTCACCAGAGCCTGACTTTGAGTTGACCCCCCCCCCAACCATGTATTGCATCCTCTCAAACAACGAGTGTTACGCAAGATTTACTCATATATTATAATGTAATATTATAGATTTATAGATATTAGATATAGTGTTATTATTCGAAGTGTGATCTTCAATCACTTCCGCCCCGCGATTGAGCGCCAATCTATAATGTATTATTATAGATGTATTTAGATGTTGATATTGAAAGTGTGATTCTAATTGTATGTGTTACTTGTAGATACGCTCCGGTATCCACAATAATGTTGTATGATAAAATATCCAAAGTTATAATTATTATTATCAGTCTGATTGTGATTACTAAATGTGTGGGTATCGCTGGTTAAATCTTTTAATTTAAAAGTATTTTTCGCACTCCGCTGGTAACCTCCCCACTTACCATATGTGGATATTGCTGTTCTGTTCGGTGACTGCTCAGCTGTAACATATACGCTACACATACAAGTAGATATTCTGTTTGAATATCAAACGTGATTAGCATGCACAATAATAATAATATAACAACTGAATAATGTTTTGAATTATCAGGAATATTTGAATTCTTCCGCCACCTTTTGATAAAACTGGCTATGAAAAAATAAACTATTTTAAGATTGAAATTAAACGCTTTTTCCACTGGTAACAAAATATTGAGGTTTATTAACAGTTAGGAATGCTATTAAAGCTTTCAAAAATTAACAATCAGTCACTAATAATTCTATAGAAAATAATTACAATGAACAAATTTAAAATGAAACTCTTCTTAGCCTCGGGGCTGGTAACACTGTAGGTTATACAATAGTTTTTATTTAGAGAGGTTATGTCCTCTTACATAAGTTAATTACCAAGTTCGTGTGATTCTTTTAAGTAACATGATGCCAGATACAAGATGTGGCTTTTAATAATGATATTTAATAAACAATTAATAGAAAACAAACAAACAAATATTAAAATTGAAAATTGGTACCTTATAATAGATAATTATGGTATTATCGTACGCGGGAATTCGTACCCAGTACAGAGTAGTTACTTCGACAATAAACAAGTGCGTTGATTTGCACTGCTAAAATGTACTATTATATTTTAATAGTTAACTATAGGAATTATTTATTCACAAGAGAAAAAGTTATAATAAAAAAAAACTCTTGTTATAGCTTTCATCTGGTTTGTATCATTTGAGAACAGACTTATGACAAAAAGGTGACAAATTGTGGTTATGATTTTTAGGTTATCTCATAACGTGAATAGTTATTAGAGTTAATTATATTAAGCATTGATTTCTTCTTAACATACATATATTATTTATAATATTTCTGATGCTTAACTATCAGTAGATTAGAATATTCTTTCGCATATACATAATAATATATATACATATATTATTTATAATATTTCTGATGCTTAACTATCAGTAGATTAGAATATTCTTTCGCATAAAAATTAAAATATTTATCTTCAATAGTAAAATCAAAAACAACATGAGTCAATTGAGCGACTATTTGCTGCGCTCGTATTTTGTAATAAGTACATTAATCGTGACTCTTTTAATTATGAAAAATAATTAAAACATTTATTTATCAAGTTAAATATTGCGAAATAATTCTTTCGTCAATTCTGATAAAATTCATCAGCATTATTATACTTCGCTATTATTGATTAGCGTAGTATCTAAACAATCGGCTTTTACAGAAATTTTTATTTCTGTTTTATTGTTAATTAATGAAAAATATTGTACTCCCTGGTTTATTTTCAACACAACACTCGAAAACACGACCGATATTATACACTGGTCGTATTTAATTCTTATTCACTCCGCACTGTACACACGTTAATGCTCTGTGGTATATAGGTTAGGTGTATGTATTTTTACTGATGTTTGCGTGTCGCGCACAATTCAAAAATAAACTTCTTCATTAATTTGGTCCGTAGAGTGATACGTCTTGTCTAGTTGATGATTGATAGATGACTGTCACGCTCCGTCGGAACGTCTGCGGCTTGTCTGCCGGTTTTCATTCATTCGATTGGTTGAATTCTTTGAACTCTCCGACCCAAAGTACCTTGACTTAGTAAAATTTTTAATTTATTACCAATTTTGCGTTTGGGTTTGAGATTAGAATGACGTAAGCACTGGTGCACAGAATAATTAAAAAGTTTATAAACGTTATAACTTTCTTATTATTTTTCTAATCATTGAATGGTTGGTGCCAATAAATCGCGGACATCCTGAGCTTTAAATAAAGTCCAAACAAGATTATAATCCGTCCATTATTTAAATCACTATATCGATTTCACAAATTTTTATGGTGTATCTTATATTTAATAAGTTTATTACACCAAAACTTAACTAATTACACTAAAACACTTTTGATTAAACGATCTGAGTCTATTTCTCAACTGTTTAATACAAAATTTGGTAATAATTGTTACCCAAACAATGTTTGATCATGGCGTCTTTAGCGTCCATATTCGATTATTCATAATTGTTCTTAATACTATTTTTCCTTATCTAATAACATCGGTATTGTAATCTAACAATAATATAAATGTTTATTTACATGGATTTGTACTTTAGTATATGCACAAGGTTGTGTTTCATATACTAGTAGTATTGTTTAATTACCTTCCTATCTCTTTTCTTCAAATTGTCACTTTGTTTATAGCTTTTCTATATAAGGTATATTATGTTATAAATGCAACTAGTGTACAACTATAGTACCTAATTCATTTAATATATTTGTTAGCTTTTAGCTATCTGAGAACCCTTCAAATTCTAGTAATGGGTTTGTTTACATTAGGTCATGACATGGTAGTCAGTTATTTTTTGATAAATCAATAACTAAATTGTTATTATTATATTTGACATAGATTCTCAAAGTAGTATCAGACATCCCTCTGATCATTGATAACATTTTTATCTACTTTTTGAACAAGTTTGTATGTTGCATTTTGCATAAACAACTTGCTACATATTGTTTGTTTACATTTTGATTCCACCATCATGGTCATTTAGTTTTTTAATAATTTATCCATAAAATTACTATTCTTATGGTTATGGTCTGTTCTCATAGTAGTATTAGGTGTCCTTCTTACTACTGGTAACACTTTCATTAATCTCTATTTAAGTTTTAATAAGGTATTTTGCTTAACTAGTTGGTTACATTGCCTCTGCTCACTTCTGGCTATGCATTCATAGTCAGCTAGTTTACAATATTTTGATCATAAAACTATTATCATTATACTTATAATCTGTTCTCATAGTAGTATTAGGTGTCCTTCTTACTACTGGTAACACTTTCATTAATCTCTATTTAAGTTTTAATAAGGTATTTTGCTTAACTAGTTGGTTACATTACCTCTGCTCACTTCTGGCTATGCATTCATAGTCAGCTAGTTTACAATATTTTGATCATAAAACTATTATCATTATACTTATAATCTGTTCTCATAGTAGTACCAGATGTTCATCTAACTACTGGTAATACCTTCATCAATCTTTGTACATGTTTTAACAATGTATTTTGTTTAACTAATTTGGCATATTAGGTTCCCTTTCATCTAGGTTTGTGCTATCATATTTGGTCTACTTTATTTGTAGTGTATTTCAATATAATACACTGTTTACTAGGGTGTATCATTACTTATAATGAATCTTTGATTGACACAATTGTTGATGGTTGTTTGGTTAAACTAACATGTATGATTTTTTGTTTCATAGGTGCCTTTCCTATGGGGTTATGTAACAATGTACAACATATTCTAATGCAGCATTTTGCTACTACTAACATGACTTCAGTGTGGTATTCTATTACAATAGTTTAATTGTTGATTAATACACATGTTTACACTACTTCTTCTTAAACAATAATACAAATATTCTTGAACTAATGATAATACCTTTCTTGTCATGGTTTGTACCTAATTTCTGTCACATTTGTTTGATATTTAACAAACTACTTTGTTTGTTATTATTTTCTCTGGCCTTTCTTTGTATTGTATTCTGTTTTGCCGTGGCATTCAGTTACGTTTCTTTTGAAATTTACAAAGATTTTTTATTATCATGCTCTATGAACAATAATATAACTGTTCTATCTTACATTGTTTGGTGGTCTTATGATTATCTATTTGGATCACAATCTTCATTAAACTAGTCACACTAACTGTCTGTGTATTTTTTGACTATTTAATCCTTGATGTTTCCACTATGAAAGTAACACATTTTCTTCCGCTATAAACCTTATCACTGGAATTGTTTGTGGGGTTTATTAGGTTAAAATTAGTTAACTGGTCACATGTTCTCACACTTACATTAAGTATTCACTATAACTGTTTGTGATTTCTTAAATGTTAAACACTGTTTCTTCATAGTTGACAATCACTATTCTTTTGGTTACTAGTATTGTCTCTAGTATACTTGATGAATGATGATTCCTTGTATGGTCTATCCATTTTCTTCTCTCTTCAGGTCATGTTTCCTTGTCCTTCTCCTTCCTTTCTTCTTTAGGTTGGAACGTCTTCTTCAATATTTCCATTGTAGTATTCGTTGTTTCATAATATTCATATGCGTAAGTATATTAGTTTGTCTGCCATCATTGTGGTTGCTCCTGAGTTGTTTCTTCCTTTATTTTGCATAGTCATTTTGTTGGTTCCCCTCACTATTGGAATCCATTGTCTTCTTTGACACTTTTATTATAGTCACTATCTTCATTTGTTCCCCTCACTGTTGGGATCCTGTTGTCTTCTTTTACACTTTTTATTATAGTCACTATCTTTGTTGATTCCCCTCACTGTTGGAATCCATTGTCTTCTTTTACACTTTCATTATTTATAGTCACTATCTTTGTTGATTCCCCTCACTGTTGGAATCCATTGTCTTCTTTTACACTTTTATTATTTATTATTCTTTGTTGGTTCCCCTCACTGTTGGAATCTATTGGGCCTGGTTACTAACATTTTATTTTGGCTCATGGTCATTTTCTTTCTTCATTTCGAGTACGATGCTGCTATGTTACACTTTCTCCTTCATCGTTGGAACTTTACACTAATATATCTGTAGATACACACTTTTGTTCACATAGTTTTATTTATCTAGAAATACTTTCATGCTTTCCCGTCACTTGACGTTATAGTTGCTTACTTTATGTAACTACCCAAATTTGGTAACGTTACAATATATATACTAACCCTCCCACGCATCACCGCTCTATGGTGATTAGAATTCGCTCTATGCGAGACATTTTAATGAAACAGGGCATAGGTTTTTAGACCCAACAGAGAACGTCGAAATAGTAAGGTTAGAGAATAACATAAGTAAACGCAAATTGTAAGAATAATTAGAAATATTAAAAGTAAGGAAAAAGAATAGTAATGCGCTGATGAACATAAAGACTGAATTTAGTAATGAGGATATATTTTACTATATTTTGAAAGAGTAGTGTATAAAAGGTGTAATACGGTTACAGGATAGGTTCAGAAGGTAGAAAGCTGTAGGAGATTTCTAGAGGAAATGTATATGACGAGGTCAGGTTGACTGAGTAAGGGGCGGGGCTAGCAAGGACTGGGCGGTAAGTACTGCCTCCTATTGGTTGAATGTAACCGGTGATGCGTGGGAGGGTTAGTATATATATAAGGGAAGTAGGTATTTTAATGTTGTTGTAGGAAGAACTTGATAATGGTTGCGAAACCGAAAGGCCTCGTTCGAGGAAAAAGTGTATATAGCAGGGAAGCAAAAATTTGACAAAGTTGTTATGAAGACTGCTAACATAGAGAAAATAATTGATCATATATTATAGGCTACTTAGTAATTTAGATCGATGGCTACTTATTACTTAGCAACATACGTTGTATTAACAAAAATTCCTTTTGTTTCCATTTTAATCAACGTAAATTTATTTACTACAATAGCGTGAACACATTGACAAATTGTAATAGGTAACGAAATTATTACAAAAGACCAAGTTTCCTTAACGTTTAATCAAAGTAAATGTATTTACTACAGTAGCGTGAACACATTGACAAATTGTAATAGGTAACGAAATTATTACAAAAGACCAAGTTTCCTTAACGTTTAATCGAAGTAAATGTATTTACTACAATAGCGTGAACACATTGACAAATTGTAATAGGTAACGAAATTATTACAAGAGACCAAGTTTCCTTAACGTTAATCAAAGTAAATTAAAACGCCAAGAACAAACGTTTTCCAATAATTTTTGTGTCCATTATTAATTGCTGAAAATTTTCGTTCAATTAGTTAGTCTGTTTATTTTTATGGCTTTTGTAATTTCATACCGATGAACTATTTCACGAAAAGAAATGCTTTGCACTTGAAATTAATTAAAGGCGATTTTGCTTTTGAAATGATGTGATTTCGACAACGGTATGGTGAAAAAATATATAGGGTCTATAATGAACATGAGGTTTTTTTATTTTTTGTTCGCGTTAAGTTTTTGCGCCCCCAAAAGCTTGCGCCCAAGGCTACAGCCTACCCAGCCTAATGGTAAATCAGGCCCTGCTTGTCACACTGGTACTGTGCCTTATTTCGGCACAACACTAGCAAAACGCTGCCGACTAAACTAAAAAGCAAACCGAGCAACGACAACGGTCGTGATTCCACGTACGGATGTTTGTTCATGATCACGCGTCGTATACTGCAGTCACATGACTTATGGAGATCACTTAAAAAAGGAGGTAGGAGGTATACACTCTCCTGTTATAGTAGCATTACGTGCGCCGGTAACATTATCGTATATTATCTGCGCAATAACACGAACGACTGTCTCGTCCCCCCCCCGCCGTTTTTTGGCAGATGAGTAAATAAGACCGGTACACACGGTCTGTACACTGATGCAACCAGCGATCGCAGGACTGCGCGTATCCAGATCGTGTACGTAGATACCACAATGTGCAGTGTTCCCTTGATCAGAGGTCCACTGCAGTGGTTCCCAAAGTGGGGTCCGCGGACACTTTTGAGAAAAAGTAGAATATAGCCTACCGTAATTTTCTCAGATTTTGTGTGCTCTAAAGTTTAAATTTTAGAATCTTAAAACAAGTAACAGAAGATTCCAGTACTTTTGTGTTTGTTCAGAATAATTGCAATTGTAAAAATAATTTCAAACTAATGGTTTTAATAATGTCTTTAAATCATGTCGAGTAGCAGATCTGTTTGTCAGCCGAACTGACTAAAGCTTAGCATCAACGCAGAACTGATCGCGCTGTTTTAGTCCACGTATAAGCTCTGTGTCTTGGTTATGAGTAACTTACTATATCTCACATATAAGCACTGTATCTAAGCAAAACGTTTCTCCGTGTAGCTGGTTTTACGCCTAAGTAGCTGGATTTCGACACATGTGGCCGGAAAGATAGAGCCTAGGTTGGCAAAGTTAAGAAATAAACTTGGTGTCGAGAGTGACTTAATATTTAAATTATCAGACATTAATCCTAATATTGCAGAGCGAATTGTTTAAAAGCAGCTTTATTGTTCACACTAAACTATGTTTGATACAATTATTAATATTATAATTTTACAAGTTAACAGAATTTTGATTTTAATATATTTTAATTAATATATAAGAGTGTATCATATTTACTCTTTGTTTTATTTCATAACTCAGACGGGGTCAGTGAAATTTTTAATTTTTTTGTGGGGTCCGCGAACTGAACAGTTTGGGAACCACTGGTCTACTGCATAGCTGTTTCTTTATAAAATTTTCCAGTGTCAGTGCGATTTTGTGTACGAGGTCTGACGGAAAAGTATCCGGCCAATTAACAACAAAAATTATGGCAGTCCTGGGAAACGAATAGGACAAAAATTGTTGGGGAGGTTACAGTCATCGAACTGGTTCAAAGTTTTTAACTACCTCGGGTATATGAAATTTCATACCGATTCGACAGGGATCTTGAAAACAAAATCAGTAAGTTCGATTATATTTGTGGCGTAATAAGCCTACACTTTAAACGCAATACACGAAGAGAGACAAGAATTATTAAGATGTACAAGACGACTATCGTTCCGACATTGGTTTATGGAAACGGGTAATGGGTTCTTACTAAGAGCCAAGAAAATCACATAACTTACAGGCAGTTGAGATGAAATTCATCATAGCTGTGAAGGTGTGTAAAAGATAAGACAGGATAAGAAACATGGGGATATGGACGGAATTGGAATTGCATGGTTTGCAGGATTAAATACCGGAAAATACAAACAGGTGGGTGGATCAACAAAATGGATACGGTGACACTTCCAGTTTAAGTCTGTTATTGTATACCATCAGGAAGAAGAAGCCTTCGTATGTCAAGGAAGAGATGGGTACCGTAAAAGACAGTTTATGCGTAATACTTGAAGTGCTGAAGTATAAAAAGAAACAAACGGTACGTCACTTAATTGTCGTCTTCATAAAGACTTGACGGCATTCTTGGGAAACGAAACAGTTGGGACAAAATAGTCTTGATAGGTACAGTCACCGAACAGATTCAGCGTTATAAGTACCTTGGGTACGAAATTTCATGTGAATTCGATAGGGGTCTTGAAAACAAAAGCAATATGTTTGGTCACAACTTTGTGGTGTAACAAACCTACACTTTAAACTCAAAACACGAAGATACACAAGAGCTAAGATGTATAAAATGATCGCAGTGCCGACATTGGTTTATGAAAGTGAATCACTGGCTCTTACTGAGAGACAAAGAAACCACATATAGACAGTAGAGACGAAATTCCTCAGACCTGTCAAGGTATGTAGAAGAGAAAACGTGGTAATGAACGCGGACATAAGAACGTATTTCCAATATACA
Organism: Magicicada septendecula; assembly: GCA_034769895.1. Taxonomy (NCBI): domain Eukaryota; kingdom Metazoa; phylum Arthropoda; class Insecta; order Hemiptera; family Cicadidae; genus Magicicada; species Magicicada septendecula. Next base: position 3,110,151 of record CM068375.1, read on the forward strand.
GTTTTCATATTGGAAATGAAAGATGAGTGGATTAAATGAACAGAATGAACCCAGCGAGACTTCTAACTCAAGTCTGGCATTATGTACCGTGAGGATGAAGAAGCCTTGGGAGGCCAAGGAATAGATTATTATTGTCCCGGCTATACAATGTTTACACATTTTCCGGAACCAAAGATTACAGAAGTGATTGAATTCTCATCTTCCATTGCTGCTTGTCCATCCAAAGATCTTCAATTTCTCGTTCCCTCAATCATCATCTTCACTTTTAGGCATTAGGTCATAGACCTGTTGCGCCCTTCGGTCGTGATAGAACTCACGCCCCACCCCAGCCAGAGAGATATTAGCCAACCTTTAACCCACGCCCGGGGGGCAAGCCGTGCGGGGTGAGAAGAGTGTTGTTTATGTGTGTAGTATATTGTGTGCCCTCGTTACTTATCTGGCCCCGGTATGCCAGAGAAGTCGTACGTGTTATTTATCCGCGTACATGCGGGTAGACGAGCAAATCGAGCCATGACCTTGACTCGATCTCACCACATCGGCAGCACAGCAACGCTCTGATTGTGAGTCAGAGACGCTACCACTGTGCCGGCTCGCCTACCAGTCTGAATATACCTACTATGTTCCCTCAATATAGTCTGAATTTCTTCTATCCAGGTGATAGGTGGTCTTCCTCTTTTCCTTCTTCCTGGTGGGGTCCATTCCATAACTAATAATAAATATATTTACCATTATTAGTTATTTATTCCATAACTCTCCTTGGCAATCTTTCTTGTGCCATTCTTTTCGTGTGTCCATACAATTGTAATTTTTTTGTTCGGATAAATCAACAGTTAAATTTTTCACATTCATTCTGTCCTTAATGACTTCATTTCTAATTTTCTCACGTCTGGATGCTCTTGCCGAACGTCTCCAAAAGTCCACCTCAGCTGTCATTAATTTTGTTCTTGTGTCTTTATTAGTAGTCCAAACTTCTGACCCGTAAGTCATGATACTTCTAACAATGGTTTTAGTTTCTGCTGTAATTTGCTTATCCCCCAAGGAAGATATACCTGCCGTAATAGGCAATTTGTGTGTAATAGTCGAAGTGCTGAAGAAGAAGAAGAAATAAACGATATGTTACATAAATGTCGTCTTCGTAAAGACTTTTCTCGTGAACGGTGGTAGACACTGGAATCGTAGTTTCACTGGTTACGACGTTAGATCCAAAACACAGTTATTAAGACCTAATAAAAAAATACCAAACGTAACGCTACATTAATTAGACGTAATAGTATTACTAAATACTTCCTGCCGCTTGTTAATAGCGATATTTGAAAATGTGTTATTAAACTAATGGTACTTTTTGTGGTTAATATTGTGTGGACTGTAATTATATACAGCGAAGCAGATCGAGAGTCTGCTGCGTTACGGACGTGTGACGGACATAAGGTAAAACAAAAAGAATTTACCGTAACTGCAGCGCGTACCAGGGTTGGGGAACGGTTCGTAATGTAAATTGTGTCGTGTCTGACGTGGACGTGTCAGTTTGAAATATACTGTAGATCTTACTTTTCCGAAACAGATGAGATTAAATAAAAATATTGTTACGACAGTCTCCTTAATCGTCGTAGGGTACAGTGGAAAACAAAATACAAGACGGCAATGAAGTCACTAAAAACTAGCTTGAATTATCGTAATTAACAGTTTGTAATCAACAAGTTATTCAACAAGATTATACTCGTACAATAATTCAAATTAAATTTGTCCACATGTAATAATAATGTCAACTAATAGAGTCCCGAACAATAATGAATTTTCACTAATAGCCACTTGAAACGCACTGAGTAATCGCCCGAAGTAAACTGAAAACTAAGCGGCAGGTGTGGGCTACGCATAGTCTGCAGGGTTCCAAAATATACGTCCTTGTCAAGCACTCGAAAATTCTAGAGGATACTTCTGCGCGGCCTTGGTAGAAACGCACACTGGCTAGGCTAGTTGAGAAGCTCGTAGAACGACAATATCGAACGTACGAGACTGTTCCGTATTACGTAACAATATATATAAACAATTAGAGTCCCGTCTGTAATATCCAAAGATCTGAAATATCCATACGGTTCAGGATCATTTCCCGTACGCTCTAACTTGGTATTGGTAGTTACTGCTGCCCTCCACTAGGAATGTTTACTACTGATACCATTTTTTCAGTAGTTTATATAAAATGTTTGTATCATTAGTATTCATGTACGAAGTAATGACATTAACATTGTCAGTGGTGGCCATGGCCATGGCATCACCACTACGGAGGGATCAGGGGAAATGAATCCCCCCTCCCTAGAGCTGTTGATAATTTCAGTGAAATTCAATAACTACATAACGTAGGCCTATTTCTAGGCCAGTTGCGTGTGTCAACGGCTAGAATAGCACAGTTGTGTGCTATACGGGCTTATAAATACGTTTAGAGACAAAGTGGGTTTACACCGGATCCTGACTTGACTGGACTTATGCGGACCTGGCTGGAGTGAGCTTGCCATGCCACTCTGCTTTCAGACCGGAATTGACTTTAGTTTGTTGCGAGACTTCACAAAGTACAGTATGCCAGTGTCGGTCGCGCTTTTAGATTTGTCCTCAGAATCTTCAAATTTTAAGGGTTATGGAAACGTGACGGAGCCATCTAGTCAGACTGTCTGCTGTAGTCGTGATCGCATTTACAACCTTAAAAGGGTCGCTTATTGTTCCAAAATACAAGGACTGCAGAAATAACAGGTAAAATTTAGGATGGCCCCGTTAAATTGTTTGAGGTACATTTTAAAATAAAATGAGCGTACTCGGATTGAACAGTAACTATTCTGTTACTGTTTGTCCTAACAAAATAAGACTAATGTCTAAGTACTTACTATATACTTTTCTTAACAGCTTCTGTATAATGTATCTCTACCCGCTTAAGATAATATGGAAAGACACTGATTATTTTTGGGTTCCACCGACAACCAACGAATGTTACTTAGTTGCCCCGCGATTGTACGCGTATTTCCGTCTACCGAATGCGCTTTCATCAACTTCGACAGTTTTCCCAACGCTGCCAATTTTACAAGAATTTTCAGTCAGCCACACAACAAGAATTTCTCTGAAAAAATGTATTAATTTTCTTGCTGTTGGTTGTGACAAACTAGTCTCTCACATTGACAGAAAAAGGATACTTCAAAATCCATGCAATTAAAACGGACAACAAGGTAACGGGAAGAACGCGTGAAGTCCAAAGATAGATACAGTTTTTGCCCCACATCGTAAATCAAGTTTTCATTTTGCCCGTATTAATATGTTTCCTCCACACTTTACACAGTTAGTTGTTTTTTTTATAAGCTTCCAGTCTTTAGCACAGTTTTTAAGGCCTCTCTTTAGTATATAATTTTTCAATGAATCTATTCTGTTGAAATCCATCTTGCTGTACAGTTTACCGCTTAAAATTTGATGCAATGGCACTGGATTACACACTGTAGTTTAATGCTCTACGCTTCAAGAAAACAGGATGTTGACAGAACACTGTACACCCACTAAATGAAATGGCCTTTAAGAAACTAAACGGGTTCATGTAGGGTGGCGATTTCCTTAAACATGTATGAATAGACGACTCCCTTAGGTGCAATGAAAATAAATAATAGGCGACTCTTTCGAAGGTTGTTAACGTAGTAGGCAGGTAGTCTGATACGAAGGCCCCGTCAGGTTTCCAAAACACGATTGTAAGTTTGATTTTTGGCTCAAACTATTGCACTGAAAAATAAGAAAAAATGGACGAGTGTGTATGTCAAGTAGAAACTAACTTTTGTTCAATGTGCACCGTAGAACTATTTGCACTTTCTTCCATTTTCATTTCAGACGAGTAAACCTGGAGTAAACGACAAAATGAAACACAAACTGCGTACTGTGTAACAAAATATAATATGCTGCTTCTGAAGGCTGCGTTCCAAACGCCATTTGGTGGAAGTGGAGGGACTTGAGTCAGTATACGACCGGAGCGTTCTTGACTCCGATCTGGTTCGTCGGTCAAGTCCGGTTAGGAAGCAGTGTGACTGCTGTTATTAATAAAAAAATTTTTTTGGGAAAAAAGAACCGACTTCGAAAAACGCACTAAAAAGTATGAAATAATCGATAAAAAACGCACTAAAAAGTATGAATAATCGATAAAAACCTTTTTTGAAGTCGGCGCCGTATTTCAAACTGACTTTTGCTCACGAATACAAATTAGAGCTTATATTGGATTGGGTCCAAGTGTAAACTGTAAGCAACTAAGAACACACAGTGCTGAGTATATATATAGGTTCTTTTTGTTCAAAAAAATTTTTTTATTCAGGAGACTGCGTGAGACACAGACGTAAGTTCTTCAATGAAAACTCAATTTATCGGTCGATAATTCGCGTCGTCGTTAGTCTTTTAATTTATACGTATTCTTAAGGCAGAATTACAATAGGAGCTGCAATTTATATTTAACCTTGTGTTCAGTTGCGTCTGAGCCTTCACCGAGTGTGGATGTATAGTGCTTTATTGCGGTAATGTTTATCTTACGTGTTCCGCGAAGTACGGTCAGTGCTCATATCAGCGTTATATATTTACTGTCTTGTGTTATGTACGTGTGCGTGTGTGCGCTATCAGTATGTAGTAATTGTGTTTCCATCTCTTTCTACGTTGCGGGTTAGACGTCGTAAAGAGCGGGCCTCAGTTCAGTGCAGTCTCTTAGTGTACTGGTTGTTGATATCTCTGTGTTTGTTCGGTATTGTTTGTTGCTTGTGATCGCTTTGAATGTGCTGTCTTGTATGATTGTTCATTCCACGGATGCTCTTATCTCCGGTGGTGCGTGCGTGAGTCTGTATGTGGGTGAGTGTGTGTGCAGTGTGTGGGACTGCTTGAACCGGTCTGTGCTGTGGTGTATAGTAACAGCCAGCTTGAATGCGTTCCATAGAGTTGATAAGATAAATATTAATTAATTACTGACGACCGCCTCCAACTTAGCCATAAAAGATTCTACTTGAGACCTGTAAAGGGTTATATAAAATTATACTAATCACATCAACGAACTGACGTGATTCGAGCAATTTAATAATGGTCGTGACCGTCACGTTGATCGTGTAATAATCGACTTCGAAAAACGCACTAAAAAGTATATATATATAATCATTTATAATATATATACTCAGCACTGTGTGTTCTTAGTTGCTTACAGTTTACACTTGGACCCAATCCAATATAAACTCTAATTTGTATTCGTGAGCAAAAGTCAGTTTGAAATACGGCGCCGACTTCAAAAAGGTTTTTATCGATTATTCATACTTTTTATCGATTATTTCATACTTTTTAGTGCGTTTTTTACTGATTATTTCATACTTTTTAGTGCGTTTTTCGAAGTCGGTTCTTTTTTTCCCAAAAAATTTTTTTTAATTTCAGACTGTTTAGTTGTAACGACCGAGTTTCATTTCATTGACATGAAACATGGGTCGGCCAACAAAAAATGCCGCGCGTATGAAGAAAAACCGTTTGCGTGAAACGCAAGAGTCAAAATCCGAGCGCCTTTCTCGAGTGAAGAAGAAAATGGCAGACGTTCGCCGCGAAGAATGTCCCAGCAAATATGTGGAGAGACTCGCACGGATGCGAGAATACATGAATTATAGATATTCGAAGGAGACAGAACAGGAAAAAAAACGCCGACTTAATTGAGCACACCATCGACTATCAAATGAATCAACAGAAGAACGGTCACACCGTCTTTCCTTGATTCAGAAACGCCTTTCAAATGAGACTGCCGATGAACGAGCACATCGCCTCTCATTGATTCATAACCGGCTTTCAAATGAGACTGCTGAAGAACATTCACAACGACTATCTAACGTACGTGAACATCCAGCAGAACGAGACGGCTGATCAGAGAAGTAGTCGCTTACAACTTACAACGAATGCGTGAAACAATCAGCAAGAAAAGGCAGTCATTCGATACTTCCGATTTCAAGAAAGCAATCAATATATTTTGCGATGTGCCCTGTGCAATATGTAAAAAGACTATATCCACAACAGCGGTGCAATTTGAATACAACTCAATTCTCATCAATGATACATTCAGATCTAGTTGAACTGAGGAGTGTTGTGGCCTGCTCTCGCTGTGCAACTAATCTTAAAAAACGAAAAATTCCACCTCAAGGCTTCTGGAATAAAATGGAAACATCATCTGGGCCTGAAGAATTGGCCAATTTATCAGACATTGAGCAGAGACTCCTGAGCAGAATTGTGCCTCATCTCAAAATCATTAAAGTTCACAATCGATTCAGTCAAGATTGGTGCAGAGGGCAAGTTATTCTATTTGCGCAAGATGTTGTTGAATTGGCTGAGCAACTTCCGCTACAATTGAGCCAAGCTGGAATTGTTATAGTGGCGGAAAGTCTGGACAACTGAAAGTCGACATTCACAAATTAAAAGTAGCCTTGCAGTGGCTAATGAAGAATAATCCTCTGTATCATGATGTGGTTCCATTCTTCCCCGATAATATTGACGTTGCTCAACTAGCACAAATTGTTGGTGATCCTATAATTAGGAATCCAGATGAAGATGTTCAAGGAGTAGAACCTGATACGATGAGTAGATACGTAATTTTGTCGGAGAACGTGTCAATTTTGCGTGGTGGATTCCATCAAGCCAACGACAGATTTGATATCAGTTCTCGTGGAAATCAATGTACAGCAATAGCAGCGATTGCTTGCATTGCATTTTGTCTACTCGATCCGAATAAGTGGTGTGCAAGTGATATCGACTATGTACTCGTTATGGGAGATAGGTTATACCGAGAATGTATAGCGAACCGGGTCGCTCCTGATCCAGCGGAAGCGAATACCGAATATTTGCGGGTGACAGAACTCCAATCTCATACGACATATAACAATCGTAATGTTGACATCCATGTTTGTGATGAACTTGCTTTAGATGGCCATCTCATTAATGATGATACTGATGCTGGATTTCCAAACTTGAAAAACGCTCTAATCACGTTTTTCTCTGAATATACATGTGGAATACTTACAGCTAACTTGACATCCGTTGCTCTATATCGTAATAACCAGGCTGATGTTACTTATTTCTGGTTATCTGATTCGCATTCGAGAGGACCCAAAGGCTATAAAGCACCAACGAGAGGTGTCTCTTGCTGTATGCGTTTCAAAAATATTGACGATTTACACAAAATTTTACGTCGAAACTTGTACACTAAAACTGGTAATTTACTTACTTTGAATCTATACTCTTTGACTCCGTTAGAGATAATACCAGAAAATATAGATATTCAACCACGTGAAGATGAAACTTCATCTGAACCTCGGCTGACGGAAGACGGAAATCCTCCCTTAATCGAAAAGGATGTCAATGAAATAGATGTTAGAGCAGCAGAATCTATTGGTGAAAACGCAGAAATCCAAGCTGTTTTTACCACCAACATGCTTCACTCGATAGATGATGGAATACCTGACGTTGAAAGTGTTATTACTATTGATAATAATAATTTGAACGATGGTCAAGTAAGATTAGTCGATGTACGAAGAAAAACAGCACCGCCTCTAAATATTGAAAGAGAACGACGCATGGAAGAGTTGGCATGGTATTTTCTTTTTCCTGATGGTAAAAATGGGTTCGGAGAGCAGTGAGAAATTCCCATAACCCCCTTGGATTATTTTCAAGCACGCGTCATGGGCAGTGACAGACGATTTCAACGGACAGACTACCTTTTCTTTGCTTTATCTATTGTCGAATACTTTCGTGCTAAAGCTAGTGTGTCCGTCTCATGTAGAATGCGGCAAGGAGATCACACACCGCAGGGTTTGATAGATAACATGCATCTCATTATGCGAAATATAAGAGGATCGCATCATACTGGAGACTGGTTTGTTCGGAATTAATTGCAATGGTCAGGAGCCTGGGAGCTCCTACATGGTTTCTAACCTTCTCCTGCAATGACTTGAACTGGTTGGATATGCTGGAAGCGTTACTCATTGCTGCTGGTCGTAATCCGAGTGAAGCTAAAAACTTTACATTCTCCGAAAGACTGTCCTTGGTTCAACGTTGCCCAGTAATTGTCGCACGGCAATTTATGGTACGAGTCAATGCACTAATCCGATATTTAAAAAATAACCCGGACTGCTTGGGTGGCGCTATAAAAGATTTCTGGTACAGGATAGAGTTTCAAAACAGAGGAAGTCCTCATTTGCACATGTTGGTCTGGTGTGAAAACGTTCCCGATTTTGCTACAAGGCAAAGTTGTGTCTTGCTCATTGGATTCTGAGGATGCAGTATTACGACATATAGTGGAAAGTGTACAAATGCACAAACACACTGCTACTTGTTACAAAGACCGCAACAACTGTACCTGTCGATTCGGGTTTCCCAGACCAGTCAGTGATCAAACAGTGTGTCTAGGTCCAGACGAAACCCTTGCGAATAACGGACGTTTTTGCATCCTGCGAAGAACTGCAGACGAAGTTCTTGTAAATAATTATAATCCGGATCTTCTAACTCTCTGGGAAGGAAATATGGATGTACAACCATGCGGTTCTATCACCGCCGTTGCATATTACGTGGCGAAGTATGCCAGCAAGTGCGAGTCGAATGACACTGGCGATGTCGTTAAAGAAGCCATACAAAAGGCTAAAAGACGAGGCGGAAATGTATGGAATCAATATATTATTTTCTGTATCAATGGCAATTCTTTCTTTGCGGTTAGTCAGTGCCGCCGAATGCGCTTATAGATTGTGTCACCTTCCACTCAAAATGTCTTCACGCAAAGCTGTTTTTATAAATAGCTCCAAGCCTGATCAAAGATTTCGAATTCAACGATTAGAAGGTGATGAAGCTTCAACGTTCAATAACATTTTCGATCGCTACATTGAGAGACCAGATGAACTCGACGATTTAAGCTTGGCTGAATTTGCTGTCAGATACGAACCGATGTCGAGTAAGGATTGGGCAGAAGATGATGGAGATGTTGAACTGAATGAAAACATCGAGGAAGAAAGTTCAAGGTATATATTTTTAAGGAATCGTACACGCATGCGAATAAGAAACAAGCCAGCCGTGCTGCGCACTCGATATTATACGTTGAACAGTGATAGAGAGGGTTATTACTACAGTTTAATCGTGTGTCATATACCGTTTCGAAATGAAAACGAACTTCTACTGGACAACGAGTCTGCAGAAGCCTGTTTCCTTAGACGACAACATGAGCTGAGGCCGTTACTCGGAAATTTAACTACAGAAGAGTTTGCTCACGTAGAACAGGTTATTCAGCAGGCTTTGGCCCAAGCCGTAGCCTTTAACGTTGTACGTGAAGCTGTGAATGGATTGAACAATGATGAACCTGTGATCCATGCGGATGAACAAATAATATATGACCCAGATGATTTCTGTTTAGCAGAAGATGAAATTGCAGGAATACCTGATGGTGTATATGTAGATGGTGTCAGAGGTCTAAATGTGCAACAAAAAGAGCTTTCCAGTGAAGTTACTGCAGCTATCGAAAAAGATATAAGAGGCGATGATATTCAAATGTTGCAATTCTTAACGGGTGGTGCGGGCAGTGGCAAATCGTTTACTTTGAAACTGTTGGTTGAATACGTCAAACGTTGTTATTGACCTACAGTAGACGTGTTAGTAAAACCACAGTTTATAGAAGTAGCTGCTTTGACTGGTGTCGCTGCTCGCCAGATATTTGGCAAAACCTTACACTCAGTTTTTTCTCTACCAATTGAAAAGGGTAAGACCATGACGTACCGAAAGATGACAGGCCAACGACTCGAACAAGAGAGAAGGAAATGGCATTACATCAAATGGCTGATAATAGATGAGATATCCATGGTTTCTTATGAGAATCTACGTATGATACACCTGAGACTGCAAGAATTTAAAAACAATGACAAGTTATTTGGTGGGGTGAATATATTGCTGTTTGGTGATATTATGCAGCTTCCTCCAGTAAAAGGTCACTGGTGTTTTGGACAACCATCATGGTGTGCAGCAGAAATACATCTATGGCGTCAGTTCTCTTTCTGCGAATTAACCATTAATATGAGACAGCAGAACGATGTTGAGTTCATAGATTTGTTGAACAACCTGCGATTCGGCGAACTAACCACCGCCCAATTAGAATTGTTGTGCGAGAGGAGAAGAGTCGCATTAACAGGAGATTTCGCAGATGGTGCGGCGGTTAGAATTTATCCAACGATCAAATTGGTCGATGGATACAACTTCATTGTATGTTGTATCTTCTATCAAAAAATGACCAACATCATTGCCGAATCTTCTCATATTTATGTCATGAATGCAGTCGATGAATCTCGTGAGCCTGCGACCTACGGAAGAAAACCGCCGAGCAACGTAATTCCAGCGGACGTGAATAACTGCGGAGGACTCCTGCATACGATAAAGCTAGCCAAAGGGTCGCGTGTGATGCTTAGACGCAATATTTCAATTTCAGATGGACTGGTTAATGGTGCAATGGGAGTAGTCGAGCAGTTTAAATCGCCAGCACTGCGAAAAGACCAATTAGAAGCTGGAGAATTACCAGAAGCGGTGTCGATAAAGTTTGATGATGACACAATAGGAGCTCGGACAAAAGATGCTAATGGCTTAGTTGCAGTCGCTCCCGTCACTACAACATACCAAGCAACAAAAGGATATGGAGACGTTGAGCGCAGAATGCTCCCCACAATCCTAAGTTGGGCGGTGACAGTCCATAAATTGCAAGGCGTCACACTGAATAAGGCTGTTATTGACCTTGCCAAAGGCCGAGCTTACGTAGCCCTCAGTAGAGTGAAATCTTTGGATGGCCATAGCGATATCTGATCTAGACAGCAATAAATTATTAAAAAATCCCCACGATGCAAAAGCGCTTAAAGAAATGCAAAGTTTGAGAAGTCTGCCACGTAGAGATGACATTTAATTTCATACTTGTCATATCGTGTTCCTACATTTGGCAGGGCGGTTGGGTAGAAGCCAGGTGGAACTCGAAGTGCAGCCACCTCCACGTGGTGAGTTCTGGGTTATTTTTTTTTTTTAATATAAAAATAAAATTATATATTATATATTAGCCATGTCCATGAACATTATATAACGTTCAGCCATGTCTGAGTTTGTATATATGCAATTCAGTACAGGTACCAGAGTCGGCAGCGGCCGAAAAGTACGGAAAAATATCTAGAAAAAACTAAATTACTGGTCAGATACTGGACCAATCCTTACAAAATTGGAATGGGACCACCATGGGATCATCCTCTTTCATTAAAAAAAAAGTTCATTCAAATTGGTCCAGTAGTTTCGGAGTAATGCGCGAACAAACATAGAAAAAAAAATATATACAGGTCGAATTGAGAACCTCCTCCTTTTTCGAAGTCGGTTAAAAACCAAGAGACTGGATTTTTAAGAAAACTCCAGTCCGGTCAAGTCAAGTCAGGATCCGGTGTAAACCCACCTTTACGCACACGCCAGAAAATGAAGTCACAGCCTAATAATCTGCCTCCCAGAAACTTCCTCTTACAGAGTTGTTTATATATCATGACTGCTCTAGTCTAACGACTCTATGCTTTCAGTAGTTGTCTTCACACTGGTAAACTAGCAGTTTCTTGAGTTTAATTCGGAAACATAAGAGGACATTTTTGTAAACTTGATTTTACATTGAAAAATAACGTACTTTAACAAGAACTGAAAGTTACTTAAATGGTTCTTGGTCATTGAAAGGGTAATAAAACCAGATTTTTCAAAACATCTTAAGAAAGGCTCATTTCACAAAGTTTAAACTAGTCTCACCTCCTCCGTGGAACAGCTCTTACTTACGCCAATGGTAGTGACTGTACATTAGTGGTATTAAAATGATAAAAGACTGATTGTAACAGGTCACTACCAGCTTCCTGTTGCAACATTGTTTTCGAATTTACCTCGATTTAACAGTCCAGAGTTTACAAGAATTGATAACAGATAGACCTATTAATTTTGCTTAATTATTAAAGATACAGATTTTGTGCTTTCACGACCGACGTCAATGTTATAAAATTTCGGTTTGCCGGCCAGTGGTCCAGTGTTGTTCTATGTAAACGTTTTGGCCGTTCCTTCGACGGTGATCTTCAATGCAGAAAGCTGAAAACAGTGACAAAGATTTTGTAGTCAGTGACCACACTGTGGTTTTTATCAGCTCGTTAAAGTCTTATTACGGAGTTTATACTTTGAATAAATTTCTTCATAACTTTATGCCCCACGTAGGCCTACACTTTTTCAGCTTTCTTGTAACTTCGACTTTCATTTGAGACCTGCAGTATCTCTTAAAGTTAAAAATTGTGTAGACTAAACACTACATTCGGATAATTTTAGGTTAAAATTACTTTTATTGTGATATCTGGCATGGATTGTTCAATTTTTGTAAATTTTTGATCCATTTTTTTTGGGCTCGGGTATCCCAAAATCTTGAAATTTCCAAAACTAAACACTATAAGATTTCTGTTGAAAGTCTCTTTAATTCGATACACCACAAATATTTTGCGATTATTTTTTCAAAATGTCCATCAGCTGACGTCCAAAAATCTTGAAATTTTCAAAACGAGTAAGTGGGATAAGGTTTCTGTTGAAATTCTCTTTAATTCGATACCCCACATAGAATATTACGGTACTTTTAAATTTTGACTCCTCACAATTTTGCCTTCCATATTTTTCCCAATTTGGAGGAAGAGATCGATCTCAGAAAAGTGAGGCTCCGTGTGGTGTAAAAGTCCGGACCATGCATGCCACGTTTCACAAAAAACTGTCGTTGCGTTGAAAAGTTATCGTGAAACATACTCCAGACAGCCAAATGCCAAACAGTCGACTTAATAGAGCTGAGAAAATGTTTTCAGGAAACGAGTCCTTCTGGTGTCGAAACAATAGGAACGCTTAAGGTATAGAAGGACAGACAACGGACGGTCGGTATAATACTGTAACCGACCAGAGGTCAAATACTTGAAGCGTAGAAAACGATAAGGACTTTTAAATCTATTTCGTATTATTTGATGCTTGAATCGCGCGTAGTATTTAATTAATACAGCAACCGCAGAAACCAATTATTTTAATTATGTTCTCGGATTGCAGGCCGTTTTATTGAAAGCCAAGAACGAAATTAATTCGGTTTAATTGCACTGCCCGGGGCAACTGTTGAGTAATGAATTCATTAGAGATAATGTTTTGATTGAATGAGACGGCCGCAGTGTTGTGCGTGTAAGAAGTTGCTGGGTAATTGTGCTTGGTGTCGAACCCACGTACTGTATCGCACGCAGGAGAGAAGGTCGATTGTTTGCTCAAACAGCTGTCCGTGGTTCCACCGCCTTCGTACTGAATTTATGAATATTAATATTCCTGTGGCATTGGTGTTGTTAGTTTGCTCGTTGTTAAACGAGCAAAGCCGAGTTAACAGTTTTATTAACTCGATCGTTTAGCATTTTTTTAACTGTTTGGGGAGATGTCTCAGTTTAATTTTTGAATGCATCAACCGATTTTCGTAAAACTTGGTATGCGTATCGATACTATTACCCTACAGAACCCGGTTGTTTTTTAGATTCATCCCGCTAATAGAAGGTGGGAGCCAAAAATGTGAGTGAGTCAAACTTTTGAAAAATCGCACAAGTCCGCGTGGGGTATCAACTTAAATGAAATTTTAACCAAAATATAAATTTAATGTAAATTTTCGAAAATTTAAAAATTTTTGTACGCCGACGGCCTAAAAGTGGGTGAAAATTTTCATTAAAAGTGTCCATACACTTTTACCCTATAGACCACAATTATTTTTGCAACTGATCTCCATAAGCGGATAAGAGTCAAAATGTGAAAATTTCGTGTCAAAATTAAAAATAAAACGTAGAAATACATGTGGGGTATCAAATTAAAGAGAATTTTAACCAGACTCTGAATACTGTGTTCAATTTTCAGATGTTTGATGTTTTATGATACCAGGGCCGAAACAAGAGTTACTCATCCACGGTGAGTATTTGAGTTAAAGGGAATTTTAATTTAAATTCAAGTTTACTTTGAATTTTTTTTTACTTTAGAGACATCGCGAGCCTAAAAGGGTTCCTTAGTTTCTTATTTCTGTTTCTTTCTCGTGCATGCTTTGTGTTAGTTAGCTTCTTACTTCTTTTTTAAGACAACATGATATATTAGGATATTTTAGAATGCTATATCCCCCATCTCTCTCTCTCTCTCTCTCTCGCGCTCGCGCACACTCATACACACCTCCTCATTCGTCTATGAAAAATTTTGCCTAGCACAATGTTAGATGTTAGAGAACTGGTTGTTAACTTGTTTGAATATCAGTACTGCATACTGGTAAATAGTTGCCTACGGGGGAGGGGTTCTCACATACCGAGTACAGACAGGAAAAGTTGAGAGTAAAAACAACGAACCAATGGTTCGTCGATGACTTCCGACAAGCGAAGAAAAGCAAGAAAACAAGGCCGCGGCGTTGTTACCGACCCAACACTCCTAATTTAAATAACAAAGTCAATGGAAATGCACTGAAAGCCACTGCTAACTATATATAGGCGTAGTACAGTTAGCCACCATTGCTCACGCCTAGTTGACCTTTTTATTTCAGACTCTCCTGCGTTCCATGAATGTTATTAACAACGTTTTAACGTTTTAAAAATTACATATTAAGTGCAACAACGATCGGTTCTGTACACATACAAAAAAAAAACTACATCACTGGTTAACAATAATAAACTTGCAGAACAATGGGTATTCATGACAGCGAGGTCAACAATCGATTTTAGAATTCTTATAATGAACGAGAAACACCAAGATATTTGATGGCTACATTTGCTGCATTTGTCAAATCGATTATAACAGTATGATGTCATACCACACCTGCATTTAAGAGTTAACAGTATTGCACGTTATTTTCATTTTTAATTTTATGTGCTCCACAGGTTTTTCTTCTTCTTCTTCTACTCAACCAGATGTTGATGAGTTTGCAATTTCTTCCTCTCATCTGCACTCTCTCAATCACTACATACCTGCTTCCTTCTTTTACCCCATCCATGTACCCCTGTTTGGGTCTTCCCCCGAATTACACCCATCGATCAGGGCGGTGAACCAGCGTGAATGACGTAGCAATTGTCCAAACATGCTTCTCATTTCCTCAGTGGTTCCAGTCAGCGTCCTTCTTTCAACCACTCTCTTTAAAACCTCATCAGCAGGCACTCTTTCAATCGACGACATTCTTGAGGCCCTCCTCCAATGAGACCGCATCTCAAAAGCTCCTCTCCAATTTTCTCAAAGTTCTGGTTTCCAGGTGCACGACCCTGCACGCCAGAGAGATCGTTTCTTGAAAAATGTGCCTCCTGCGTGTGCAGTTCTACTTTTTTTTTACATCACTGGGCCATCTTCCATCTAGCATAAAGCAGCTCCCAAGATATTTAAAAGAATCAGCTTGCCTCAGCTTCCTACCGTCTAGTCTAGAAGAATCTCAGTTTTGTTTTCAGTTTTGAAACGTATCGTGACTTTTGTTTTTTCATTGAGTGTGGTAAGTTGCAGTTCACGTTTACTAATTGATAAAAACAATTGATGCCTACTAAGTGCGAGTCTATGTGGACTCACTACGTCAGTGATATAAACAATTGATGCCTACTAAGTGCGAGTCTATGTGGACTCACTACGTCAGTGATATAAACAATTGATGCCTACTAAGTGCGAGTCTATGTGGACTCACTACGTCAGTGATATAAACAATTGATGCCTACTAAGTGCGAGTCTATGTGGACTCACTACGTCAGTGATATAAACAATTGATGCCTACTAAGTGCGAGTCTATGTGGACTCACTACGTCAGTGATATAAACAATTGATGCCTACTAAGTGCGAGTCTATGTGGACTCACTACGTCAGTGATATAAACAATTGATGCCTACTAAGTGCGAGTCTATGTGGACTCACTACGTCAGTGATATAAACAATTGATGCCTACTAAGTGCGAGTCTATGTGGACTCACTACGTCAGTGATATGTAATCCGGTTAGTCTCATTACTGTATGTAACTGACACTGTTGAATGTCTGCGCTGAAAGTTGACAGAGAAGGGGCCTTAGAAGAACCAAGGGGCTTTATAGTGGGATGAGAAAGAATAAACACCATTAAAAACGTAGAGGATCAAGGAATGTATAGGATGTCTATACTTTTGAAAGGGTAGAAGAATTGCTGACTGTAAGACTGGCCTAAAGACGTCTAATTTCTGTATTTCGTATTCCGTGTCTTTGATTTTCTACGAAACTACTGAAACAGACTGAACTTTCAAGTGTACAGCTAGTAGAAGACGGTAGAGAGGCAGACAGACTTCCAAAATTATTAACGTCTGCTATTCACAGACGAGAAAGTAGACGTCGCCATACTGTTCAGCGCTTGTATTAAAATGTGGTTTACGCTTTCGTCTTCGGTAACTGATGTAGAAATTATAAATGGAACACAAGAAAAGTGAAACGCACGCCTCTAACAATAGAACACTGTACATACATTCGTACATCGAGGTCAATGTCGTGGGCCCACTTCTTCTTTTCTTTATGCAATGAAACAATACACTACAATGTTGGCAGCAAAACTATTTGGTATTGTTTAGTTTCAGTCTTCATAGAGAGAGCTGTGCTGTCCCTGTAAAAGCAAGGCATTTTGTACGAAATAATGATTAATTGAATTTCCGTAAAATTATTTTCCAGAGTAGGCCAACGCAGAGCATCCAGCAACACCTGAGGCTAGCTAAGTACGTGAGAGAGACTCTTGGCTTCGGGTGGCGTCTACAGTATTCGTAAGGACGCGTGTACGAGGTTTGATCAGAAATTTCGTGCAGTTCATGTTTATTCTAAAAATTACACCTTCATTCATCAACACTGGTACTGCTCCCCCTTCAAAATAGTCTCAATCGAATGTAACACGATTAAGCCAGCTGTTTTGGAGTCTTCAAAAAATTTCAAGCAAGCACTGTTTGATACAGCCTTGAGGTCGCTTAGTGATTTTCGTTTTACGTCTTCAACCGTCGTCAAACGTTGACCTTTCGTGGAAATTATCACTATTGAGAGGAGGAAAGATCGCGTTGGGGCACATCTGGTGAATGCGACAGTTGCCGTGTCATCATTATGACGTTTTCTTTGCCTAGCCTGCCAACATTTTTAACAAGCAATGACGTGCGTCCAGGCGCATTATCGGGCTGTAATTTTCGTAATTTATTCTTCCGCAAATCTGGCCGTTTTCTACAAATAGCTTCATAGAAATTACATAAAATGTCCGAATAGTACTCTTTATTTACCACTACGCCTAGCTATGAAATTTCGTGGAACACAAAAACATAATCTTCATCTGGCAACCACGATCTTCAACTCATTTACGGCAGTCTCTGAAGATTGTTCACGCACAGCAGTCTCGCCAGAAGCCTTCTGAACACGTTTACCAGGACAGAGCAGTTTATCTCACAGTTTACACAAAATTTAATCCATGTTCTTCGACCTTGCGTTGTAGAATGACAAAAAATCGCCTAATACACCTAACGACGACTTCCTCAATTAGCTGTGAAACCTAAACTATGCATCAAACGCTACCAACCTTCCTGCCTAGCGTTGGCGAGGCAGGTGTGCCAAGTAATCGGTGATATTCTGTCGTGGTGTGATTTTCTTAATTCGTTTTGTAAATGTGGAAGTCAGTGATACAGAAAGACTTATTGTTGAAATCCAAAACAAGAGAATACTATGGTATCCCGCTTCCGAAGATTATAAAAACAGAAATTGAAGAATGAGCAATGGATTTAAGCACTGTCTACATATCGTGCATACGTAGTTAATAGGATGAACATCCCGTCTTCTTTTCCTTCTTCTCTTCAAAATCCAGCATGTACGAATCCATTTTAAGTACAAGATGACAAACGCCGAAAGAGTTTGTTCACACTCACTTCCGATATTTTTGACGCACGACAGAAATCGATGCAGAACTTATCGTACGATATAAATCGGATGCATAGAAGGAGCCTTAGGCATCGTGGTTGTAAATTAAATTAAAAAAAAAATGCAATAGTTTGGAATTTGTGTGCGTGTTTATTTTGTGACTGTTTTACAGTTGTGATTTTAATAAAAAGAAAAATAGTAGATTAATCGGGATTTTTGTAATTTTCCTAATAATTGAAAATTTTTCTAATACTAAATTTATCTAATAATAAAATGCACTTCGTTCAAAGTAACGAGTTCAGGTAGCTTACTAGTTCAATTCGCTACTGTACATTGACAGTGGGCGGCGAAATTAAAAATATTGATCATAAATTTTTCGGTGAAGGGTTTTTGAGGACCGGTCAAAAATATAGGCCTAACACAAATATTAACTTATTTGTGTTGGACACAAATAAGTTAAATTTGTGTTATATTTTTTACCCGATATCACAAACCCTTCACCGAAAAATTCATTGATTGACGGTCACTACGAATTTAAGAATTTAATTGACCATAAAACTATGATTAGATTGACGACATGTTGTGAGCATGGAAATCCAGAGTGACTTCGGGAATACAACTTAACAAATCAATTTGTATGGGTTCTCTGCTATATGGGGATGACATAGTTCTTATTCAAGAAATGAGGATGATTTACAAATAGCTATGTTTCAATTAAAAGCAGTGGGAAGAGAGTACTCACTGACAAATTCAGTAAGAAAGACCAAAACCATGAGCTTTTAAGATAAATATCCAGTGAGGACTAAGATAGTTATAAACAACAGCACTTTTAGAACAAGTGAGCCGTTTCGAATATCTCAGCTGTGCAGTAAGCTATGAATCTGAATATGATATAAGAGAGAAGATAAATAAATTTAGGAATATGTGTGGTACGATTCATAGAAACCTTAGGAGTAAAACAAGGCACAGCACAAGAATTAAATTTTATAAGACAATTGCAAAACCCACATTGATTTACGCGAGTAAGGCGTGGGTCATGAAAAAAACGGAAAGCGGCAAGATTCAGAGTGCTGAAATTCAGTTTCTTCGAATTACTTTAAATTATACATTGCAAGATAGAATAGGGAATGAAGATATCAGAGCAGAACTCGAAGTAAAGGACATAAATGAAATTATTCAATTTACAAAAGACAATGGTGGGATCATCTGCAAAGGATGAGAGAGGATCTTTTGCCGAAAGCGGCACTGAACTGTAAAGCCATTGGTAGAAGAGACGTGGGTCGTCCGAGGATGAGATGGGTGCCGGAACAGGTTTATGTAACCTAATCCTTGAAGAGGATAAGGAGAAGAGACTATGATTAGAATCAGTTCCGTTAAGGTTGATCATAGAAACACCGTTTACCATATCAACTAGCCAATGCGACATAACGACCAGTACACGGAGCGAGTTTGTCGTCGAACACGGGGGCTCTCCTACACGCGTATACCGCAGGCCTCGTTAGTTGTACCGATTTTAATTAGCGACACAGAGCGAACAAACAAAAGGACGGACGTCACGCGGAGATTTCGCGTCGAGTGGGCACAGCGTACAGGAAATACGTGGACACAGTTACGCAATGACGGCCGTTATGAAATGTTTTGGTGACCCTATTGTGTACGTATATGGCAAACAATACTTATGTCGTCGTGTTACTCATCGGGGATCCTCCGGCGGTGTGGTGACCTCTGCGCGGGGATGTCACGGCCTCCCGCCTCTTGACAGATGTGCTCTCGTCGTCCGCCCAAACTCTGACGGGCATTCTTTGTTTGTCTGTTTCGTTCGTCGTGTTTTTGTAAAAGAAATTGAAAGTTTGCTGTCTGTAGGCGTTTCTGTTTGTATTCAAAATGTCTCGCAGTTTATTTTAACTTTTTGTTTTCCAGTAGTCTAATGAAATGGACTCCAAATAAAATGTAAACAGAAGGCTGAGATATTTCTGGACGGTGGGAACCTAGTGAAAGTTAATGCCTTTGAATATCTTGATGGAATTGAAATAAGAAATAGAAACACTTAATTCTAGTCTTCAAACATACTCAACCTGCCATCCTTCCTGATCACATAACAATTAAAAATTTTCCCTAACTACTTACCTAGTCTTTTGCCCTCTTCTTTGTGCCCTCCGCGTACCTTGACGCCTCTCTGTCGCGTCCTTCCAGCTTTGGAGACCTGCGTTACTCGTCCTTGTTTTGGCCGCCCTCATGAATAAACTTATGGCATTTCCATCAGCCACTTCCTTTACCTATAGGGCCACACACATACACACTACTCTACCTTCAATGTGCCTCCATCTTCTTCGCGTCCGGCTTGCACTGGCGTGCGTCTCACCACATCCTTCCATTTGGCTGAAAGGGGCTTGCCCCAGATCAGCCCGAGACTTGACCTTCCGGACAAGTCTCAAACGGCACGAAAAAAAAACAAGAATCATTAACAACTACAGAATGCAATTCTCTGACCCGACAACATAAATGCGACATGATGATAAAGAAAAAACAAAACTTCCAACGTTCCAAAACCGTGAAAAAACAGGCATAGACATTTCTAGACGGTAGAAAGGTGAGGCAAGTTGATTCTTTTAAATGTCTTGGGAGTTGCAATGCATCAGATGAAACCAGCTGCACAAGTAATCGAAAAAGTAGAATTGCACAAGCAAGAGGATCAGGTTTTTAGAAAAGGTATCTTCTGGCGTCCAGAAACGTGTCCCTGGAAACCAGAAAGAAATTCATAAAAAATTCTATTTGGAGAATATATGCGAATATGGTTCGAAAGCTTATGGGCCCTGAGGGAATCGGAGAGGAGCTACATTGAGGATTTTGAGATGTGATGCTGGAGGAGTAACGTAAAAATACGGTGGACAGAAAAGAGTGCCTAATGATAAGATATTGAAGACAGTGGATGAAAGTAGGTCTCTGTTTAAAACCATTGCGAAGAGGAGAAGCAATATGGTTAGTCATCTACTGCGTCATTCAAACTGGTTCACCATCCCGATCGAGGGAATGGTTGAGGGCCATAGTGGGAGGGGATGGCCCGTACAGAAGTATATTGATGAGATAGAAGAAGAGTGAAGAAATGTGGTGATTAAGGGACTGTCTTCGGAAAGGAAGAAATTATAAACCCGCCAACCTGTGTATTGAGGAGAAGAAGACGAAGAGAGTCCAGTGACCTTAGATAAGCGCATCTTATCTGATGATGAGATGTAAATCGCAGTAAAAAAAATGAGAGGTTACGGAATGCACAGCCAGCCGTAAACATCAAGATATGTGAACTGTTAATATGAAACAAATAGATGATAAAGATCGAAAGGTACGTACAGTGAAACAGACCACCAGGTGGAGCTGGTGAATTCTCCACATGATAAATGCAGGTCTTCTATGGAAATCATCAGCGTCCTAATTTTCAAGTTTTTTTTCCTTCGGGATGATAAGCATTTTGTATATTTTTTAAAATTTGGTATCAAAAGTTTCAATTTTTAAGCATTCGTTCGTATAAAATCAAGTCCTTCAGTTCTGACACGGTTTGGTTGGTACCCAGCTATATGTAACATATCGGTCACCTTCAGCCCAGAGGTTGGTGGGCTTGGAATTTCTTCCTTTCCGTAGACAGTCTCTTATACCACATCTTCTTCCTCATCCATATGCTCCTGCCTAGGCCTTCCCCTCGATCCGTGTGGTGAACCAGTTTAAATGGCGTAGCAGGTGGCTAACCATATTGCTCCTCGTTTCCACAGTCGTTCACTGACTCTCTTCAAAACCTCATCATTAGGCACTCTTTTCGTTCACGATGGTGTGCTCCTCCAGCACCACATCTTAAAAGCTTCAATTTTTCCTCCGTTCCAATTTCCGCAGAGTCCACCTTTCCGAGCCATATGTGCGTATGCTCGAAATTAAACTCTCCATAAATTTCTTTCCGGTTCCAGGGATCCGGTACTGGACGCGAGGACGGATCTTTTCTTTGAAAAATGGTGCTGTTACTTGTGGTAGTAAAGCAATTAGTAAAACACCAGTAGTAATATTAGTAAAACAATTAGTACAACACAGTAGTAAAACAGTTCAAAATATTAAATAACACATTTTTTATAAGTCTATGGGATTTTTATGCGAAATGGGGGTCTTTTTGGCGACTTTTAGTAGTAGGAGTCGGCAACATTGATTGTAGTGTGATGTGTAAAATACGTTTAACCTCCACTGAGGTTTTGGCGACCTCGTGTACCGTTCATAAGGCTTCTTCTTCTTCCTTGGGGTCAGATTACTTGTGGTCAATTGATTTATCAGGCCATGGAAATTAGTCTTACGGTAACCTTGTGCGTCGACTATATCGGGGACTCCGTTATACGTTGTGTATCGAGAAGCAATTGAATTTCGGTACCATCATCGTCGTGTTAATGCAAGGTGCTGCCTGTTCCTGGGTCCGCTCACACACCTGTGTCTAAAGGTTTGTATTTCCAGACTTGTTTGGCCAGTCTGCAATCTGACATGCTTTCTACGAGTTCTTTCCAGCGTTGTTTGTAATCTTTTAATTTGTCATTCCAGTTGAAAACTCTTTTCTTATGTCCCCATTTCTTATACTGTCAAGTTTAGAACAGCTTTTAACTCTCTTAAGAATGCCGTTTCCGGGGCCTGTATTTTAGTGCCTTGTTTCTTGGTCGTTGTCCATAATTCACACCCATAGGACAGTACAGGGACTGCCATAACTTTGTAAAACTTTAATTTTGTATCTCGACATACGTTGTTTCTAAACATACGGTTGATTGTTCCACAGATCGTCTGGAACTTACCTAACTTAACATCAATATCGTGATTTTTATCATAGCCAGTATCATTTATCAAGTAATGCCACCTGATCTAGAATTCGGTCACTAATCATTATTTTTGTTCTTATTGGATCCGTACTCGAAATGCTATTACCTTTGTTTATATAGTGGTGATTTTCGTATTGTATTGTCTGCAAATCTGATGAAGCTTAAAAACAGATTTTTGCAAATCAGATTCTGTATTTTGAAATACAAGCAAGTCGTCAGCAAACAACAGCACATTCAGATCAAATATCTGTCTCGTGATAACTTAATACCAGGGTTTCCATTTCCTTACAATTCAGATAACTTACCCGTATGCTGAGGACCAGTAGTGTGGACTGAGCCTGTCAGAGTTTGTTGCAATGAATTTGTTAACGCTGTGATGCGATCCCTCTAAATAATATCCAAACAGTTGTCTGTTATTTCGCTAATCTCTGCACGTGGTTTGGGTACAACACTTGCCGTTTGCGAATCTATAAAAGACTTTTGTATCAAAACAGGCCAAACAACAACGACAGGGTAAATACGCGAAATGTTTTGTTATAAATACTGATTTGTGTGGAATTTAGAATTAAATATTTAACCCAGCTGCCATTTTGGAAATTTCTAAGACAATACTTTAGTTTATTTTGTACGTAAATGTACCGTGTATACCAAAATTTCAGTTCCACATCTCATTTCGTTCGGCAGGATTTATTTATTTCGTTTAATACAACCAGATAAATAGACAGACAGGCGAAACAGAGCATTTTTGACATAAGTTTATTGGACATGTTTTCTTCAGTGTAATCTAGTGTTTCTCAACCTATGGGGCACGACCCACTGCTGGGCCCCGAGGGGACGTTTGGTGGGTCGCGAAGTCGGGCTTGAAAGTTTATTTCGTATGTCTTGAAATTCTATACATGTACGTTAGTGCAATCAGTGTTGCCAATTTGGGGGAAAAGTCGTTAAATTTAGGGAGACATTATACCGTGGTGTGGACGGCGGTCGCCCCATTCGGATCAAAAGGTTGTACGGTGGCGCCTACTCGTCGATATTAGGCTATCAATCGGTCGGCTTCTGTCCCCCAGGGACCCGCCGGTACGGGTCAGAGGACAGACACCGCGTGTTCGCAAGGTTCGAACTTCAGGGAAAAGTTCACAGACGGGATAGCGGACGATCGAGCCGGATCGACACCGGTACACCGCCGGACTAAATCCGAGCAGGGGTGCCATCGTATGCTATCGCTGGCAGTCCAACGCTTGGACACCAATGAGGATCTCTTTAATGACGTTAACTCTTGGCCGGGTATCTTGACGGCTCCGTTTGTCAACGAGGATCTACGAAAGCCGGTGCAGAGATGTAATAAGTCCCTGTTAGTAGGGAGGCGCATTTAGTAAAATATGTAAAATTACAAAGTTGGCTCACCCTGAAACCTAACTAGCAACCACCATGCTAAATTTTATATTACAGTAGTACAGATGATATTTTGACCGGTGGTCACTGTGTATGAGTGGGACCCTCTTTTCTGGACGCCATTTTGGAAAATGGCGGATGCAAATATTTGATTGTTCGTACTTTGGAAACCACTCAACCTAAAAACTTGATCTTGGTGTCAAATTATATGTTTTTGGGGTCAAGGAATTCACAAAAGTCATTAATTTATTCATACATACAACCCATCTCCCATTTTTCAAAATGGGGACCAATACATGGCATTAAATGAACTTTTATTTAATTATTTTTCAACTATTACAATCTTCCTTTATTAAACAAAGATAATGATATTTCTTCTTACTCAAACATGAAAACCACAATTAAACATGATATTTATTCTTTTACTCAAACATGAAAACCATAATTAAAAATGTCCTTTATGCGGGGCCTAACTTCCCTGTGTGATAGAATATAAATTCAAGAGTTACACTGTTTCATCCTCATCATCCTGGTTTGAATGTTCTTACACTGCTCAAGAGAACACCCACACACTTTGAGACATGGTAGCTTGTTTACTGTACACACACAATTAGATCGAGCACAATCTTTAGTACATCCGCACTGCACGAGCTGCGTGTATGTGGGTGGAAATGGATCTTTTCCCATCAATTTAGGTTTTAATTCACCATTATCATCGTACCATCCGCAGTCAAGTAAATCAGGCAACAATGGCTTAGCCTCCAGTGCTTTTTCCACACAAATGCTTGGTAATGTGCACGTTGGATGTGTAGGAGGAAGCATTTCTGGTGATTTTTTCCCAAACTGTAATTCCCGAAGTTCATTGATTGATTTTGAAGTATCTGCATTATGTAGAGAGCGCGAGTAAATGCTAATAAAAAAATCTTCAGCCGATTTGATTGCACTATCCGATAATGTTCCAACACCAATTTCTGCAAACAATTAAGGATTTTTCAGATAAACTTCCCATGCAGTCTTCTTGCCAATGCCATTTGGCTGACTGGTTGTGTCACACCCAGTTATCGAGTGAAAACCAATAATAGATTCTCGCACATCAGTTGGTATGCCTGAGAATATTGTATGCACAGGGACGAATATTTTCTGTGATGATGTTCCTTTGGACATCCATACTTCGTCTGCGTGAATTTCTTGAAACATGTTCACTAACATAACTAGCACATGTGTATCTTTGCATTGCACAACAATCCGACTGTATCCATTATTAGTTGCATCTTTTGCATGAAGCAAAATCCTCGTATCTGCTTCTTCGTGGTTTGCAAATAATGAATCTGACAGAATTCCAGATGTGGAAGTAGCCTGTTATAACCACCTGCTGTCACTACAACCTGGTTTGGGTTTAATTTCTTAGAGGATACATCCATCAACTGATTTGAGAGGAAGTGAGTTAGAGCTTTTTTATTCTCAAGAAGACTAATAAATCCATTCCAATTCTGTGGCAAGGGAACATTTCTATCTTGTATGTCACGTCTTACAAGGGGGGTGCTCTTGCTTTTGCGTTTGGCCCTAGTTGCTGATTTAATAGAATTATTTTTGTAGCTATCAAAGACAACATCAATTCTCGTAGTGTGTTCAGAGAAATTCTGCAATACCAACTTCACAAATGAGTCCGCTAGATCACCAAAAGTTTTTGCTTTACTTGGCTTTCCGAGTGCTTGTACTACGCCCATAGCATCAATGATGTAGCATGTACGCATACCACGTTCTTCTACAGGAAGGATATCTACACCATTGTCCCCTATCAAAATTGTACCGAGCATGGCTTTATTTGTTGGAAGACGAAGACATCCGTCATATGTTACTAGTGACAGTGGGACATCATGCAATTCATATTGAAGTAACTGTTTCAAATCAACATTTCGGCCACTATCGGCAGCAACAACAAGTCTTCGTAAAGTAAAGCATCAGACACATTACTTTTACGTTTTATTTCTTTTGCAGGAACAACTTTACCTAAACTTTTGAATGTTTTTGAGTTGTGTCTTGATATTGTGTCGAATACTGTTACATTGGAATCAGGCTGCATTCGATCATTAATAAAAGCTTTGGTAGCTACCTTTCCTCTTTCAAACGCTGTGAGTAAATCTTTCTGGATGTCTTCTGAAGCAACTTCCTTGGTTGAAATATTTAGTAAATAAGGAGTATCAGAAAATACATCACAGACTTGAAACTGAGCCATCACATCACGTTCATCACGAGTAATCCTTTGTTTCCCTCTTTCAATGTGTGGTTGCTCATCCAAGTCTTCGAGATCTGCCAAACCTACCATCCTTCTTGTGTCTTCAGAAAGTTTACTACGGCCATTGTATGTCAAACACCATTCATCACGTGCTGACTCAATTCTTGTTATTCCGATTAGTCCTCCAGATGTTTTTCCTTTTTTATTTACATGTTCTAGAGCTTGGTCTACAGGTATCTGGTTGAAGCGTCCTGTGGTAGATTTAATAACAAAATTACCAGATTCGAACTCATTGTACACATCAGGCGCAGTTGTGGAAAGCTGTTTCATATCTGATAGATAAATGGGTCCATATCTAGCATAATTGGTGTGGTCATACATTACCATCCATGGAATCATTTTGCTAAGCGAACTCAAGTGTAGTTGCCATATACCTTCTCTTTCTGCTCTAACAAAGTCCAAGAGTGTTTGCACCATATTTTTATATTCTAACCAGTACTTGGAAGTGGGACTAATTAATGTTTCTTTAAATTCAATGAACATTTTTTGTAGTATCTTTGCTTTAGGAAATAATTCATTTTTCACTGTTTCTTGGATACCGCTGAAGTTGTTAATTTTGAACTTGCTCACTATTAAATCACACAATTGTTCAATGTCGCTATCAACAGTTCTATCAGTTTCCTGGACCCATTGCAAAAATGTTGTCCAATAGATTCTCCACAAAGCTTCATATGTGAGAGAGTGTGTACGAAATGATCTGTTCCAGTTCTTTCCATCCAGAATGTTCTGAGATGTAGTTTCAGTAAATACACCAGATTCAGTCCAAACATTTGTGAGTCCACTATGTGAAAAATGTTTTCCTATAGCAATTTGAAAGTTCATTGCAATGTGAAAAGACCCAAGACGCAGTACCAAACCTTGGCACTCTTCAGGCCGGTACCACGTCAGTTCTTTCACTTTGCTGTACAGAGATTCATCAAATGTAAGAACTGTATGTTTTAAGCCAATTTTCCTGCAATTTTTTGACAACGGTCTATTACTGTCCATAATGTGTCATAATCAGTAGCTGGTGCCGGTATGATAGGAAGGTATCCAACAGTAGTTACCTGAGTATTCGTTTCAGAAACTACTTGGTTAAACCCTCTCCATGCTGGAACATGTTGGTCATCTTCACTATTGGATGTACGGGATAGTAACCAAGCAATGTCCAAGGCATGCACTTTTTCTTCAACAATTTCATTAGTTTGTAGTAGATCATCTGCATTTTGTGTATTTGAAAATTTTTGAACAATACGTCTGTATTTTGAAGGCAAGATTTTATTCAACTCGGAGGGAATGTCCTTAATAACTCGCTCTAGTCCAATTGTTTCTGGTAGATCGGGTGCATGATTCGGAGCAGGACCACGCTGAAATGCAACCATTTGTGTTACATGAAAAGTTCCTTTTCCATCTAACGTCTCTTCATTGATATCTAAATTATCAGCCGCAAATTGTGCAAAGCGACCAAACACAAAATTTTCTGGAATAAATATGTTTCCATTTGTTGTAAACCTCTGCAGCTGATTTTTATAAATGCTAGCATGAATACGTTGCACTCGTTCATAACTGATGCTATGTCCACTAGCATGCAGGAGCTGTACAGGTTGTTTTGACCGTGTTGCTTGATGCACAGATAGTCCTATTCCAATTTGCTTCGGTGTTACTTTTTGCCCTTTAGATGCTACTGATACTATATCTTGAAGAATGCTTAATAATTTTACTTCCTCTGGCTCGTCTTCTTCACTAGTTCTGTTGATTAACATCTTGAGAAGCATATACAAACTATCAGGAATGGTCTTTTTTGCATGATCAATATTGAGATTACCATACGATGTATGTCCTTCAGTTGAATTTAAATCTGTACGAATCTTGGTTGTAATAAGTTGTAGAGCTTGAAGAAACACACCTTCTTCACTTGGACAGTCAGCAATTGTTAGTTCATCTTCTACATCTATTTCATGAATTTTGTCTGTCTCGAATTTCAGTGCTTGCATTGCTACGGAAACTGGAACGCGAGGGAATATTACCATTGATTGAGATCGCTGAAGTGGTTGCACAAAATCAATTCGGTCCCCATAGTATGACTGTAATCTTCCTTTCAGTTTCTGTGTACTATAAGAGCAGTCGGATCCTTGAGTTTCAGCCTCCAATCCACGATAATGTTCAGTAACTTGATCTAAGGAATACACATGGCCAGCCTTAAAAGCCTTATCTAATTCCTCTATGAGGATTGTCATTGCAATTTCGAAAGAACTGGTATCTTGGATGGATGTATTTTTTTTATCAACAGTGTTATTCTGGAATCGATTGGCGTAGCATGATTTGTGATATTTTGCTTCATATGCTATAAGATCTAATCCTGCAGTTCGACAACGTAGTTCTTCATCGCTTTTGGCAATTTCGTGAATACTGTTCTCACCATTCTTAGTTAATACTTGTGACAATTTGATAGAACCTTTGTTTTTCCTCAGTTGGCAAATTATACACAAAGACCAGTTGACAGTTGGTATTCGCCCCCTTGTTGCAGGGACAGATGTGCAGGGTTGTGTATTATCGGTATCACTGCTGGAACTAATATTTGTGATAGGATTTTCCACAGCCTTTTCAAACCGCATTGTAAGTCTGTCAATGTTGCTCTTACTGCAAAAACTGGCATAACAACTTGCTTTATGCCATTTCGGATCTTTTAGCTCTAGTGTTTCTATGTCTGGCTCGAGACGCTTCAGTACATCCCAGTTATTTACATCACTATAAGATATACGTTTATAGTAGCATTCCTTAACACGATTTACTCCTTCTTTGCCACCATTTGTCAGATTTCCACTGGATACAACTTGACAAAATATGCATAAATTCCACTTTGTTATTTCAAAGTCTTTACGCTTCACTGGCAATCTGGCAACAGGTATCAATGCTTGATCCATTTCAGATGTTTCACAGTTATAATGACTTCAAAGTTCCGCCATCATTACTTCATAATCTGAAACAAAAATTGTAAGTATTATGATAATGGTTGTTAGTTGTTACGTATGCTAAATAGTGGTTAGGCGCATTGAGTATAAAATGTGTAAAAATAAATGTAGCCATTTTGAAAAATGGGAGATGGGTTGTATATATGAATAAATTAAACACTTTTTTGAATTCCTTGACCCCAAAAACATATAATTTGACACCAAGATCAAGTTTTTAGGTTGAGTGGTTTCCAAAGTACGAACAATCAAATATTTGCATCCGCCATTTTCCAAAATGGCGTCCAGAAAAGAGGATCCCACTCATACACAGTGACCACCGGTCAAAATATCATCTGTACTACTGTAATATAAAATCTAGCATGGCGGTTGCTAGTTAGGTTTCAGGGTGAGCCAAATTTGTCATTTTGGCCATCTGTCTCCCCACTATGTATGAGAGTGGAGAATATGTACAGATGTATTACAGATATGTGTGTAAACTTTCTATACAATAAAATATTTTTCTGTGTTTTAGTTTTCCTTTACCTGGCAATCGGAGGTTAATTTTACAATAGCCCTCGTATTTGTCTTAGCGTACCGAATAATTTCTACTGTAATATTTTCGAGCCTCTTCGTTTTATCTTTGTTTAATGCAGTAGTGACTAGCGTATATTTAAAGTTTCGGTGAAGTAACGAGAACTAACTACTTGATTGTTATTTTTACCCTAGTTAGATTAGTTTTTGTCGTGAGCAGGCTTTGCGGCAGATCGGCGGAGACAGGTACTATACTACACCACTGCACAACCGCGTTATTATGCACTTTTCTTTACGAGTTCGTCTTTTTTAGATTTTATTTTCAACTTTCTTTGACTTTGTTACAAAGGGGAAAAGACAGTTTAAAGTAATTGTCTTTAAACTTTTGCAGTACATTATCCGTTATGGAAATAACTAGCGGATATCGTACCTGTCTTATTAGTAATACATTTTACGAGGTCGTTTGTACTATAACCATAAATACGAGGATATTAATCTCCCATTGGCAGACAAAGGACAACTAAAATTTAAACAATATTTTGTTGTATACAAAAGTTAAATACACATCTGTACTAATAAGTTTCTTGAGCTGTAGAACTCGCTCTGACTTTTACTACTTTTTCAAAGTTTTGACTTCCATTTTTCGCAGTTACCACCCTTGAAAATAAAAATATTGAAAGCAAATACTACATTCTGTTCGAGCTAACGTCGTAATTCCATTTAATCTGATGTTCGGCATGCAGTTTCACAATTTTGTTTTAATTTTGGTACAGTTTTTACGCCCTGAAACTTTCAAAGCTGAACATTATATTCAGATTGTAGTAAATAAAATTCTCCTTAATCTGATAGCCGATGTGGTGGTGATCCCGATTTATTGCGATTTTTCCAATATTTTGACTCCCCACATTTTAACCCCATGTCACTCTACTTTTGGGAGGATCAATCTCAAAAATAAAAGGGCTCCGTAGGTTAAAGATATGTAGTACACGTATACCAAGTTTTACGAAAATCGGTTGATGCATTCAATAGTTATCGTGAAACAGATAAATAGATAGATAAATGGCAAACGGTCGAGTTAAAACTGAGAACTCGCTTCACTCGTTCAGTTACATTTGTATATAATGATCAGGAACAAACAGGCGCCTATTATAATGTTGTCGCCAACGTTTTTAGTCCGTCGTTGAAGAACGCTGCCGCCATGGTACCTGGCCAAGAGTCAACGCCATTAATGAAATCCGCTGAGCGGCCACGGGGGCCGCGTTGGAGGCAGCAGAGGGGGCCAACCGGTCCTCGAATGTACCGGGAGGTATCTCCGCTGTTACTCGGACGCATCACCAATGGTTCAGGGCACTAGGCCACACAAAAACAAGGGCTGAGAACCTCACTTGCTGAGATCCTCTCCCCCTACCTCAAACAATAGGAGCATTCCATTCCTCTACCACTTGACCTTGAAAAACCTAACCCTCTTGAGACAGTACGATTCTTGAAGTCATCGGGGGAGTCACTCCGGGCGCTGCTACCACGCAGGGGCCTTGAGCCCTCCCCACATCAGCTACTACTACTCATTGGTGGTCAAAACGCTAAATAGCCAGACAGAGCATCATCCAGGTGACACATGACATCCCTTCCTGGTTTTGGTCGGCGGTGTATCGACCTTCAGAGAGGGCACGCGCACGATCGCCCATTATTCTTGTCTGCCAACTTTTCAAGTGTGTCAGTCTGCACGTTCCGGCGGGTCTCCGCGACTGCCTTATAGATATGTCGATGACTCGGCGTCACCCAACAACCTTTCATCCGAAGGTTGACTGATCGGGGCATTGCCGGGTCGTTTGGGGCACGGTCCCGGCAGCACCGGACGGTTTCGCTCGCACCTTTCTATCGACCGAGAGCCTCGTCGTCCTACGCTTCCGGCAGTTTGGTGCACAGTCCCGAACGTCCTAACAGACTATGGGACCTTTCAAATAATGTCGTCACGCACCTTACAGCTGGCGGGAGGGGCATTGACAAAATCTATGCCACTTTCCGAACAAAAATAAACAAAACGCATCGTGAATTTGGGTTGTACAGTGCAAAGTTTAGGCATACTGCGGAGGTTAATTTTAGAATAGCCCTCATATTTTACTATGGTGTACTGAACTACTGCAGCGGTTTTCAAAATGTTCAGTCCTCAAATGTATCATCACCATCATCGTAGTTGTTGTCACGATAGTTGCTTAGGAATGCAGCAGCTGTCCGTTCGGTTGAGATGCTCCAAATCAATTTAGCCGATTTTTTGGTAATCCTGTATATGAACGAAGGCGGAACTTGGACGGTTTGGTACAACCATGAGCTCTACCATGGCCGATCTAGTAGAAGGCCAGAACATTAAACGTGGTAACACTGGAACCAGCTGATATTTGAGGCCGACTAGACGATCTCTTAATTTATGTATTTCAATAATCAAATCGCGTCACTTTTAATTACCGGTTAACAGCAGTTTTATAATTCTTCATTGTATGCTAATTAAAAGTTTATTATGTAAAATACTGTTATATTATTTAAGAAATACAGTAATAATTAACTCATTCATATGATACGAATCCAATAATTCGAACAAAATTAATTCATTAGGCCTAACACTAATTCAGTAATTTCCTCAACTTAAACATGTAGTACTAAGTGCGCACAGACCTATAATTTAGATTTAGTTGTAAATTGGGCTACTCACGATTTTAGTAATTCTATGAAATTAAATCAAAATGTAACATGTTCACTTTAGCTGTTTTATTACACTATGCTTATAGGCCTCAGACGCAACGTTGCCGCGTTTAATATTCCTTCTACTAGAGCCGGCCGTGGCTCTACGCATTACACTACTGCGAGTGCCGGAAGATAAGACTCCTAAAAAATAAGTATAGGGTCCAACCAGGGTGAAAACCGGGAATGCGATGGGTGGTAGTTTAGGAGTGGATGCCAGGAAAGTTATAAATGCTGGAGTTTAGAGAGAGAGAGAGAGAGAGAGAGAGAGAGAGAGAGAGAGAGAGAGAGACATTGAAACGGGATGCCGGGATCCTTTCTATCGCTTCCTTGGAGCTTCAGGGTATTAGAAAATGTCGCTCAGATGCATTACCAGAGCATAGTGAGTTACTACTCTCTATCGATCACGTGTGCTATGTCTCCAATCCTGAAGCACACCGGTATTATGGGACGTAACGCTGTTTCGTTGTCCTTGCCAGTAGACGTCGCGTTGATTATTCCGGTAAACACGGAACGCCTGTTTGTAAATTGACATCGGTATTATTACCCTGCCTGCTGTTTGAAGGTCGGTTCGATGTTGTTGTTGTTTATCAAATGTACCGGAAATGGACGATTTGTCCGACCCACTATTTTCTACTGTCGGAATTGTTTTGTTAATCGAAACTAATACGACTTTTAAAGGGACGAACCTA
Source organism: Magicicada septendecula (assembly GCA_034769895.1). NCBI lineage: Eukaryota > Metazoa > Arthropoda > Insecta > Hemiptera > Cicadidae > Magicicada > Magicicada septendecula. The sequence continues at coordinate 3,143,492 of CM068375.1, forward strand.
TGTTGAACAAGCCAGTATCATAGTTGTTAATATGTCGGCAGTATTGACGACGATAACGTCACAAAAAAAATTTTCTATTAGGAGTAGTGTTTCATACCGTTGTTCCATCTATGACAATGTAAAAATCATCTTAAATTATTTATTGTACATACTGGCCGTACCGACTCTGTTTCTAAGATCTGAATATTTCGAAAGAGATGTCTCTAATTTAAAAACAGAGAAATCAATTATCAATCATTGCTCAATATAATTTGAATATATCTATTAATAGAACAAAAGTAATGGCTTTCAAAGGGAAACGATCCATACGATAAAAAATTACGATCAATGATAAAGTGCTGCTGGAGCAAATATTCTACTTTCAATACCTAGGATGTGATATTACGTATCAATTTGTGGAGGATATCGAGAGAAAGATAAACAAATTTCAAGCGATTTGTGGCACTATTAAAGAACTTGAGGGAGAAAACGAAGAAGTGAAACTCAAATGAAGTTCTACCGTATAAGGTTGTGACAGTCCCCACTCTTGCATACGGTTCCGAAACATGGTTTCACGTAAAATTCAAGCCTTAATGTCCTAATTTCCTTCACTAATTCAGGCACTAATTTCCCTCATTTAAGTGTGATATGCCATAAAATGCCCCAGGCTTTACCTTCAAAGTGACTGAACCCAGAAATGTCTCTACTCCTAAATATAAATTTTTGTCGCTAGTATACGTTCTTCAAATCCCCTTGACGTAGCGACTTTTCTCCCAAATTGGCAACATTGGTAAAAAGTATCCATTGTACGTATAGGTCCATAGTTGATAACATAGACCAAGGGCAAACAGGACGTCGCGTATTCAGCGATGATAAGGCAGAGAATGTGCGATTATAGAAGAGTACATGTGACCTGCCAACGTGACCAATTAGATGTACTCCTGCTGCCGTCAACACATTCACTGATTAGCGTACCAAAGGGCCAAGTCCGTAACTCGTTCTATTCAGCATCTGTTTTTACTTCCATGTTCCATAAGGAAATGGAAGTATGGTGATGGCAAAAAAAATCATGGTCGAGATTATTGCAGATTCTGATTGTACTACCCTCAAAACATGAAAAAAAGTAATTTTTCGAAAAGTGTCTGTGTGTCTATAGATTTTTTCTATGGCAAACGATAACAGCCGCAATTTCAAACAGAATCAAATAATTTTTTGCATACAGCCCTGATTTGTAGAGTACTCAAGACCTATTGTTTCTGGTGAAGATCGGTTAATGGAAAGGGGGTAGTTTACCTGCAACTTTTTTTTAATCAAGGGTATTTTTTTTAATCTTCAGTGTAAACGAGTCGAGTAACTGGTACGGTTCTTCACCAGTTAACTACAGTACTGGGACAAAAGACTCCAACGGTGAGACCGAGACGTCTGTTCTATGCGTAATAGCCCGGAGAGTAGTCAATCAAATGTGAAAGCCTGAGCTACCAATAATATAGAGTATTGTCAAATTATACGGTATTTACGAAGTCAAACGTCACATGCATAATGCGGAATCATGGTAAGATGACCTGACGCCAGCTCAATGGACGCGGAGCTCTGCACTCGCAAGATGTAGACAGAGGCAGACGATGACAGTCAAGTCGTAGGCCTACCTGTAGTGGTAGACGTAACAAGGAGTGCTTCAAACATTAGACACATAATAAAATCGAAGTGGCAATAGTGTTGGAGAGTTGACTCGATACGACCGCAAACACACTGGTACCAATTACATAGCAGTTTTGCATCAACACTGACCTTCTATTCAACAATGAATATCTTGGTATTGTTGTTAATTGTGCTGCTTAGTAAGCTGTTTGTTGCATTCGGGTCATGATCGTTTTCCTTCCTTAAATAGCAGACCGGCGACCCCGTTATGTAACTAACCACTTGCACGGCTGTTTTGACTGCTTTACCGGTTGACAATATTGTGTGTATTATAGTTATTATCGATAAAACATCCATCTTAATGTAGGCCTATCAGTCAGTTACATAAATGGTGGTATAACGAGAATCTTGTGCATCGTTAGTCGGATTTCTTCGCATATGGTAATATAGTAGAATGTCTTGTTACCCGAACTCCATGGAAAACAAAAGTACGATATAATTATTGTTGTTGGCGATCATACTCGTGAAGTTTACTAAACCATTTTTCCTTTTCATTTATTGAATTTTGTGTTCATTAGTAAGCTCCCTGAGCTGCTGAAGTCGCTCAGTATTTTTAATGAAATACATTCATTATTAGTAAATACATCAAATTAATAAATTTTAAATTTGTAAAGCTGTGAGTAAAGTTCTGCTCACATATGATTCTCAGCGTTAGTCGAGACATATCATGAGGAGATGACTTCATATAGTTTTTCATCTTTGTTTTTTTTTTTTACTTTTTTTTTATGTGCTTTTGAATCATATCCAAATGAAGAGGTTACAAATAATATGCTAAGTATCAAATTTAATTATTCTGTATAAAAAACAAAAATCTTATATAGTTGTAATGGACTGCAGTCGTCTTATAATTGACTACATAGACTTACAATTTTTTCGAATTTTTACTTCAGCTTTTTGGCCAACGGGAAAAACAAAAACATAAAGTTAAAGTTAATCACTACATTCGGGTTTAGATTGAAATGTATTTATGTCTGATAGCCTATATGGATTTGTACAATGTATTCCAGAATTTTGATCCCCCTTTGTGGAGTACCGGTGTAAAAAAAAAACTTTGAAATTTTCAAAACTGAACACAGATTTTAAATTTTGTTTTAAATTCTCTTTAATGCGTTACGCAACGAATTTTTGAAGGTTTTTCAAAATTTTGCCCTCACTTTTTTGCAAGTGGGGTAAAAGTGTGAACGGTCATGCGAAGATTCACGAAAATCGGTTGGTGTGTTCGAAAGTTATCGTGGGACATACACCAAACAGATAGATATACAAATTGCAAAGGTCGAGTTAATACTGATCACTGGGATATCGAAACTAGGATCGTTGACCCCACGTTCAATCCTCAACCTGGAGGACCACGGTGCGTGGTTTTGGAGTTCCCATCTCCTAGGAGAGCCACTTCCACCACATATTACACTGTGTCCTACCCTTGGTTTTACGTCGAAGTTTCCTTCTCCTATCATTTGAGAATCCAACCCCGAGGCAGCAGGTTCCAACTGCTAGACCTCACAAGGTGTCTGCCTCTTCCGTCAGGTCAACCGTACGGACGATCGTCATCTCCGCCTTCGCTGACTTTGAGATCTTCGTAACCTGGACAAGGATAAAGCGCTATACCCCGCAATACTGTGTCCAATCTCGAGTATGCAGATAAGCGTTATTTTAATATACGCAGCCGGCTTAGAGATAGACGTACGTTAAGTGATTATCGAATATTGTTGAAATTTTTAATAGCTTTGGAGGGATGGATTGAACCCTCCCCCCGTTTAGTTACGCAATTGTTCCAAGTATTACATTAAATTGGTATTATTCTGTTGAAAAGTGTAGTGTTGTACTGTGGCTGAAGTGGAGACGGTTTGAAGTCACGCTGACAATTGGTCGCGTTGCTTGTGATTAAGTGCAAAAGGCGCGCTCAATTAGTGCCAGTTTCTCTGCGTCCCCATAATATACACTGAATAGCAGAGCAAGCTTTTACAGTCGAGTATACACAGTTTAGCCGGACGTAAATTATATTACGGAGAATAAAGCGGCGGCGAACCGGCGACGGTGCTTCATTAGCAGGTGAATATAAGGTAGGCAGTGGCAGCGACCAATTAGCGAGACGAGGAGGAAACTTGTAAACATAATACAAGTCGTGTTGGTTTCCAGGTCGTATGGTTATCATCTCGTATCCTTGATGAGGAGCTGATCGTTGATTTCCGGGAGAAATACATTGTGTAGGGCTACGTATTTTGATACGGCCGAGAAAGGTCGGCCAACAGTAGCATCAGTGTATGTTTTCAGTAACGTAACGAATGCCATCACTGTAGGCTATGTACTATACAAGCAGTATAGTTTCCGTGGAGATGTTTCTTGGACACAAGGTACGTAGAGATACACTAATAATGAGTATTATCTCAGGTTATAAGTACAGTATAACACTACCGACTCGGAACACAAAGTTTTATAGTGTTATACTTGTACTGTAATTAGTTAATCAACGGACACGCCATGGACAACAAAATCCAAGCATTATCTCCGTCCGACTGTGTTCTTTGAAAGTTCTGAGACAATTAATTTCTCCCATTATAAGGTATCAGCCTATAGATGGATGGGGCTGCCTCCTTACGGGCCATGACTTCCGGTAATTTTTATTCAGCGTTCGAGGCAAGAAACCAATAAGAACAAAATTAATGATTAGTGATCGAATTCTAGAACAGGTGAGTCATTTTAATTATTTGGGAAACGATGGTAGGAATTATGATACTGACGTTAAGTTAGGCAAGTTCCAGACGATCTGTGGAACAATCAACCATATTTTTACAAACAAGGTACGTCGAGATACAAAATTAAAGTTCTACAAAGTTATGGCGGTCCCTGTACTGTCCTATGAGTATGAATTACAGACAACCACCAAGAAACAAGACAGTAAAATACAGGCCTCGAAAATAGCGTTCTTAAGAGGGCATAAAAAGTGTGGTAAACTTGATCGTATAAAGAATGAGGCCATAAGAGAAGAGTTACAAGTTTTTAGCTTGAATGAAGAATTAAAAGATTGTAAACAACGGCGGAAAGAACACTTAGAAAGAATGTCAGATTCCAGACTGGCCAAACAAGTCTGGTAATACGAACCTATAGGACACAGGTGTGTGGGTAGACCCAGGAAGAAATGGCTGGAGAATCTTTGAAGCCGGAACAGGCAGCGCCTTGCCGTGTTGTGGAGATGATGATGTTTCTTGGGAAGTTGTGGAGTCGCTATGGTGCTTCGTAGCAGTGGGCTACCATCGTCAGTAGCAAAGATTAAAACAATAAATGATTTGTTCCGGTCCCAAGTAGAGATGAGCATAAGAGTTCGTTTTAAACTAACTTATCATACCTAGGCCGGTCATATCGACGAACTAGCACAGTGAACTAGGTCGCTAGTTCAGTTTGTCAGACTCCTCTTTTTAGGTCGCTAGTTCAGTTTGACGGACCCCTCTTTTTGTAAAATTTTTGTAGATACCCGGTGTCACTAGTGAAACAAATTTACACAATGAACTCAATATTTTCGTCACTGTCCAAGGGGCATCGCACTGTTGTATTATCGTAGGGGTGGGGTGTAGCAAGGGAAGGGAGACACACTGACCTTGTCCCGGTTTTGTCCGCCGGCGCTACGCTACATATTTTGTGCTTACACCTGCAGTATCAACCTTGCTACGCCAACTTCCTGTCAGCCTACCCCCCCCCCCCAGGCGTAGTTACGTAAGTGAACGGTACGAGACGCCTATTTACAATACGCCAATTTTTTTTCATTTATTTATAGTGCAACTACGTACAATTTATCAGGAAATTTTATTCAAATAATTATGTTAGCTGTGTGTAGAATGTGCTCCCATTGGCGCACTCCTAACTATAGTTTACACTCTTTCATGTTCAGATATTCTTTGAATACTTCAGTTTCCAACATCAGTATCTGCAACCGCCGAACAAGTCCAACATTATCAAGGAGTTGTACTATTTATTTTGATACTTATTAAGTCTTTGTACAATCCAGAATTAATTTGGGAAAGATGGTTATGTAAAACCATTGTTAGAAGTATCATGACAGCAGATTAGAAATGAAGTCATTAAGGACAGAATGAATGTGAAAAATTCAATTTTTGATTTTATCCAAACAAAGAAATTACAGTGGAATGGACACACGAAAAGAATGGCACGGGAAAGATTGCCAAGGAGAGTTATGGAATGGACCCCACCAGGAAGAAGGGAAGGAGGAAGACCACCTCACCTGGATAGAAGAAATTCAGACTATATTGAGGGAACGAGAAATTGAAGAAGTTCTTTGGATGGACAAGCAGCAGTGGAATATGAGAATTCAGTCACTTCCGTAATCTTTGGTTCCGAAAAATGTGTAAACATTGTACAGCCGGGATAATAATAATGAAGTCTCTAGCTGCAGACCGTTTCATCTCATCAGTAGCCATAGGTCTCGATGGATGTCATCGTTCCTTACATACCACGGTGCATCAATAATGTCGCAAAGCACTATATTTGCAAAGTTTAAAGTATGTTAATCTCGAATTTTATTGTGCAACCCCAAAGTTGCACGTCACAACCCACACCGGTTTTAAAACTTGTTTGTGCAGTAACAGTTTATTATGCGGTACCACTACTTCAGAGCGACTTCCAAGTGATCACCTCACGTTGTCTCGTGACGTGTTCTTTCCCCACTTAACCTTAGCATCTGAGAGTCGTGCCCAAATTATTTGTCGCATTTGCACGCGGAATTGTTTGACGATTGAATCAAAACTGGTAAGTGCTCTGTTGTCCTGTTGGTAAAGTACGCATGAGTAGTATGCAAAATTGGATATTATATTTCCTGAGAGCATTTACTCGGGCCGTTGTAAATAAAACGAATGGGTTATTAACGGCCTGCAAAGAAAGTCAGCAAAAATGTTGACTACCGTTTAACATTTATTTTTATTATCTCTTTAATTAATTAAGCCCCACTTTTGTTGTGGTGCCGATTTAACAATTAATTTTTGCTGTGCCCCAAGTTCTGGAGCGCCAATTTAACATTTAATTTATGCTGTTTATTTTATTCAGCATAAATTAATTGACATATTTTAATTTATGTGTATTTTCTCTTATCTCAGGGTTTATAAAATAAAATGCAGACTTCTCCTTATAAATAGTTCTTCGATTTATTACAATTAGTTATGATTGATTATCATATTTATCATTGACACATGAATTATGCAATTTCGAATCAAAATATAAACATATTCATTTTCATAAATCTTATTTCATTACTCATATTTATAGCTCTAATAATTTAAATATTGTAATTCTTATTCAAAGACAAAAACTTTTAATAATTATTCTCTTAAATTCTGAATACTATAACATAGTTAATTACTGATCTGGATTCATTTAAAATCGGTGCTCATAAATAAATTTAACTTCCATAGCTTCCTAATATTATTTCATTTTGTTTTTTAAGTAAAATTTTTATCTTAATTCTTTAATTAATTATTCGTGTGAGTTCTTTAAGTGAACAGACAGTGGACCTAAGACTATTTATGGCATGATAAGTTTACTTGTGGTATGTATCCAAATCTGGTAGAGGTTCATATGGTGTGGTTCGCATGTTGATCGTCTGGCGTAACGGCGATAATTCCCTCTGGATTAGCAGATTGTAGCGTGGTCTCCCGTGGAGTCACACAAGACACAGCACAGCACCAAACTTCACTCACTCGGAATTAGTTCGCGTTAATTGTTATTATAGTTATTCGCTTCCACAGGCATTATTGATTATTATTTATCAACTGCGTTATGGTTTGAACTACTGTTATTTACGAGTTTAGTTCGTCTCGTAATGTTACTCGATGATAAAGTTATTGTTGCGTATTTGAAAAACTAAATTACAGCGTTATTTAATTATCATTCGTGTTGTACTAATTCACTTGTATGTCACTAATAAAATTACAGTTCTTTTACCGAAATTGTTTTAGTACGAACTTACTTTTCTAACCATCGTACCGAATTTCTCCAAGTCCCATAATTATGAAATCTCGGTCGCGGACTTACACTCCCGTTTCCGTCAAAATTTTTAGTTAGACTCCTCGAGCGCGCCTTTCTTACGTCCCTATATGGAATTCCGTATTTCTCCCACTAATTTTTTATTTTTCTTACGCTGTTTTCTAATTGGTTCTACTTTACCATCCTTCAGATCTAGAGACCACCTATTTTTCCGAAAGAACCTCTCTGATAGGCTTTTGGATTCCCACCAGATTTCTTACCTAGGTCACTATACTGAGGTCGTTGTCGCTGCTAGATATCGTAGCAATAAATTCTTGCCTGTCACTTTTTTGGAGTATACAAAGCAACCCTTAACTTTCTAGTCAAAGTATTGTTTTCTGCACTTGGTTGTTCTAATGGCATCAACTATTGTTACTTAAAGGCCTCACCAAACTTCCTTTGTATGTCCGTTTCTTTGTCTATGTTTCCATCAACATATCTTCCTTGAGTTCGGACACTACCCCCGAGCTTTCTCTCTTTTTAGTAAGGTCGAAGTCCTGTCGCTGACCGTTTGAGTCCTTCAATATTATATACCCTTTTTTTGTTTCGCTGTATGCAGCTGGCGTGTATACGTAGTTTGGTCTATTGTTAATACATACATCTGCTCTTCAAATGAGTTCGTTTACGTTTGTACATTTTTTCTAAGGATTTGAGGTAGTTGTCAAAATTTAACGTTTCTTAGTATGGGGAGCGATGAACTCTGTCTGCTTGCCGTGAGCGCGTTGGGGCGGTTACATGATTTTATTGCCTGTCAATCACCTCTGCGTTTCACACAATTCCCTGTTACGGCGCTTAATGATACATCTCTACTCAAAATAAGAAATTTTTAAAATTTCTGATTTTGGCGTTATAACCGAATATTCCTGCAGTTTTATTGTGAAATCTGCCTTGATTAGGTAATCAAGTAGAAACCAGTTGCTCACGTCCAATAGATTTATTCTATGGTTGCTCACACCAAAATGATATGGTCTACCATGGAAAAAAATAAGCCATTGAAAATGCATTTTTAGACATTGATTCGGATCTACGACTGTGCAAGAAAATATGTTATAAGTGTGCTAGATCGGGTTCGGAGATGTTTTGACGTTGAATGATGGCAGTTGAGAAACTGTAGATTTGAACATTTTGTAGATTTGGTAACATTGGTGTTTTTTCGTATTTATTAATGAGTAGTGACTTTTTGGCAACTCTGTATCACTATGTCCACACTACTGCACATTCGTAGGACCTTCCTCCAGCGAAAGTAACTCATGCACAAGCATGCCTCAAAATCAGTTGAAGGTCACCGTTTTTAGTGACGCATTCATTAACGCACGTGCTTCCACAACCAGTGGATCTTCTTTCAACTTTCCCTGCAACTTCATAGTTTTACAGAAAGGTTTTGTTCAGTTTTCGTGATTACTGGGACTGTGTTTATTGTTTACCATGTCGGCAGAACAAACGTTGGCCTTTATTGAAGATTATAGGTCACATTGTGTCTTATGGGACATTACGGAAAAAAATTATACATACAAAATGAAAAGAAATGATGCTTACGCTGTTTTGGCTACGAAGTATGAAGTAACTGTGAAAAGTGTTAAAAACAAAATTAAAAGCCTGCGTTCATATTTTTCGAAGGAGTAGCCTATTTTCTTTTGCGATCTTATGCTTCACTATTTGTAAAACTTCGTTCTAGACATTCGCGTAAAGTTCTTAAATAGAACGTTATTATTCAGGTGTCTCATAATTCCAAAATTCCACGTTCTTAAATAATCTTTCAACCATATCGTGCTTGATATTTTTCATGCCTTTTTCTAACTCGTTTCAGCACTAAAAATGCAGCACTTACACCCGCTAACATAACAGTATCAGTCACGTCCATTTTTCACGTTTACACTGGAGAAACATTGACAACTGTGACGCACAAGTGTAGACACATTGTGGCATGCGTTCAGTACTTTCAATCATAAGGCATGCGCAAGAACTACTCGGTGTTGAAAGCAGAATTGAAAATTGAAAGCGAAGTTTAAGTTGAAAGCGCACAAGTGTGGACATAGCATATGAGTAATAAAGTTAGTTTGTCAACAGTCCAGGCGCTGGGGTGAATGTTTGCACGTGGAAATGCGTCGGGACAGTTAGCGTAGTCGATGTCATTGGAAGGGCAGAGGATTATCCCCCGGAACAGTGTATGAATCTCTCGGTAATTTGTTCCGACCTGTCCTTGCTATGAGAGCGCTATCCATGTAGTCGATGTCATTGGAAGGGCAGAGGATTATCCCCCGGAACAGTGTATGAATCTCTCGGTAATTTGTTCCGACCTGTCCTTGCTATGAGAGCGCTATCCATGTAGTCGATGTCATTGGAAGGGCAGAGGATTATCCCCCGGAACAGTGTATGAATCTCTCGGTAATTTGTTCCGACCTGTCCTTGCTATGAGAGCGCTATCCATGTAGTCGATGTCATTGGAAGGGCAGAGGATTATCCCCCGGAACAGTGTATGAATCTCTCGGTAATTTGTTCCGACCTGTCCTTGCTATGAGAGCGCTATCCATGTAGTCGATGTCATTGGAAGGGCAGAGGATTATCCCCCGGAACAGTGTATGAATCTCTCGGTAATTTGTTCCGACCTGTCCTTGCTATGAGAGCGCTATCCATGTAGTCGATGTCATTGGAAGGGCAGAGGATTATCCCCCGGAACAGTGTATGAATCTCTCGGTAATTTGTTCCGACCTGTCCTTGCTATGAGAGCGCTATCCATGTAGTCGATGTCATTGGAAGGGCAGAGGATTATCCCCCGGAACAGTGTATGAATCTCTCGGTAATTTGTTCCGACCTGTCGTTGCTATGAGAGCGCTATCCATAGTTATCTACATAGCCCGTATCTGTACAACGTCTGCTTTCCGTTGTTTATGTTTGTTTCGTGTGCCGTGTGAGGAACTGTCGGCCTTGCTGCCGGTGTCGGCTTACAACGCTAAGGCAACACGGCTCTAATCAACATTTTGTTTGAAACTCGACCGTTTGGCATCTGTCCGTCTGTTTGGGGTATGTTTCATGACGTTTGAACGCATCAACCGATTTACGTAAAAACTGTCATACGTGTCCATACTTTTATACCCTACAGGACCCTACCATTTTTGAGACTGGTCCCCTCAAAAATAGGGGACGGGAAGCAATATTGTGAGGGGCCAACATTTTGAAAAAAATCGCAAAAGTCCACGAGGGGTATCAAATATTGTTTATCAAATGTTTTATTATTTTTCCACCTGCGTACGCTAATGTAGCAGTAACTCTCTTTTAAATGTACAGTACAAACAGCTTTATTACACATTTTGCATATACTGTACGTTTGAAATATAAAATCTAGGAAAATCAATTCAGTCAATAAGTAACTTGTAAACAGTGTTTCAGTATCTCGTATTTTTATTGTGTTATCACCGTTTACTTTAGTGAGACTGATTTCGGGATGTAATCACACGTTTTCAGCCAATTTAAGATAGTAATAGAGATTAGTCTTAACTTGTTTTTTTCTTTTGCATGAAGCCGACATGAGAGGACCCATCGAAAGCCAAATTCTGAATACGCTACTGCGCGAGTGTCCTAAATATTTGGCTGGAAATTTGATAAAATCGTAAGCATTGATGTGGGGATGTCAGATTAAAGGCAATTTAACTAAAATGTGAATTTAGTGCCGAGTTTTGGAAATTTCAAAATTTTTGGGCACCAGGGCCAAAAAAAGATAAAAGTTTGAAAAAACTGTAAAATTCCATCCGGCCGTTAGTGGAATTGTAACCCAAATCTGAATGTTTCGTTTCTTTAGTGTCTGTTGTTTGACGATGAGGCCTACATTCTTATATTACTAAGAAAAATGTAGAGTAAAGTAATGGGAAGTTCTGGACTTTTTCCATAATTGGAAAATTATCTAATATCGAATTGTATGCAGTAATAAATGTAGTTCGTTGAAAATAGTGAGAGAGATTCGCAGCTCAAGGAGCGGATTACTTAAATCTAGTTGAATATGTTTGACCATGAAAAACGTGGTTATGTTGTCTAATTAAAAGATCAGTTGCAGGTTCATTGTCTCGTTATGAGGCACGTTTTGTTTACCTACATTTACGATTTATTGTCACACACACGCGCGCGCGTGAGAAACTGGATTTCTCGCAGCAGGTTACCGGTCGTGCAAGTTTACAGTAGCTTCTCAGGTGGATTTGTTTTCTGCAGTCACCGTGAGGGGGGGGGCTCCACATGCAAAGTCAAACTTCACGTGCGTGAATACGAGAAACTGCACTGATGGCCGCTCATTTTACCCAAATGTTTTCCACTGCACTCCACACAAACCTATCGAATGCGCTGCAGGTAACTTCTGCATTCAGCTCCAAAAGCTGTAGGAAAATGAAGGCAAAAGTTACCGGTACAGTACATGCAAAAGTAACGTTTGCAGTTTACTCCAAAAGCCAGTTGTGATCGGAGGAACAGGCACTACGGTCGAAATCAATGGATCGCGTTTTCCAAGACAATATTCAACGTCGGACGAAAATGACAGTTGTAATCGACAAGTTATTCAACAAGACTATATTCATAGAATAATGCAAGTTAAATTTGTCCACACGCAATAATAATGCCAAGTAATAGAGTTCCACACTAATTATCACTTCGGCACAATACTTCGAAACGTACTTGAATAAATCGCCACTTAATAACTGACTTTCAAGCGGCAGCTGTCGCCTATATGTAACCTGCAGGTGTCCTAAAAGAATGTTCCATAATATGCGTCAACAAGCACTCGACAACTCTAGAGCAGAGGTCGGCAACCTTTTAGTAATGATATGCCGAAGACAGTACAAAATACTATTCAGCTTGCCGAACCATCTCAAACAATATCTGTTTCTATTACATACTGAAAAAATACGTTCCTATGCTTTTTTTCAAGGAAGCAACAGTGTAAGGACTCTTCTACATACTATGTCTGTGGTTACTGTACCACAGAAAAAACATTTGATCTTTAAGTATTCCCAAATCTTAAAATCCCGAGCAGAAGTTTCTTTTTTTTGGAGGGGGGGAGGTATCTGCTGCCAAACTGAAGTTTGGTTTCTGTACACGGTGACTGACCCAAAGGCTGCAACAGTATTGTGAGTCATAAAAGATTACATTTTGCCGGGAACTATATGCGGAGTTCGTGTAATGATGTTCCCAAAGTTCCTGGTATGCGGTTCTAACGTCTAACAGTTGATCGGAACGAAAATTTCGTTGGTCCACAAACAAATCCACGTGCACAAACCGTTAAGTCGCTATCGACCCCTGCAAAGCGCAGAGATAACATAGAATAGGGTATCTATGCGAGCTATGTGAATGAACAGGAATAATAAATCGGGATTGATATTAACTTTTTGCCTCCTGAATAATACGGGTTATGTTAAAATACCGTTAAGTTTACGATAGTTTAGGTTAGGTTCTTCTTCTTTAGCACTACAGTCCAACGTGGGCTCTGGCATCCAACACCAATCTTCTCCAGTGTATCCTATCCATTGCCATCTCAGTGTAACCCCTCACATCCGTTCTTCTTAGATCTTCTTACCAAATCGTCCAACCATCTTATCCTACGTCGGCTTCTCTTTCTGCTTTTATAAACTTGCGCCCTCAGGATCACCCATCCGCTCTAGGTGACCTAGCCTTTACAATGTCCTCATGCTTCAGCAGCTCATCTAACTCCTGGTTATTTCTTATTCTCCATTAGTCATCTTTAAGCTGGCCATAAACACGTTTTACAACTTTTGTTTCAGTGTCCACGTCTCGTCATCTACATAAGTCCCGTCTAATAAGTGTCTTATATATTGTTATTTTTGTGTTACGACTAATGAGTTTGCTTCTCAGTAGTCTAACGTTGGTGGCATAATATACCCTACTTGCTATTTGTATCCTGTCATGTATCATCGTGTTTATCGACCCTTCGTTACCTATCATGTTACCCAGGCATCTGAACTTATTAACTGCATCAAATGAATTATTCTGTATGCATAAATTTCTTCGCGTTTCTTATGCAGACGTTAGCATGGGTTTAGGTTAGATTATTTGTTTTTATTTTGCGTTATGTTATTGATTTCTGACACTTTTACCTCAAACGTAAGTCAGACACATTCACCTTATATACGAGGTTTGATCGAGAAGTTCATGCAGTTCTTGTTTATTTTAAAAATTATACCTTAATTCATCGACACTTATACTGCAATGCCCCCTTCAAAGTAGTCGCAGTCGGATGTAACACAATTAAACGAGGCGTTTTTGCAGTCTTCAAAATATTTCAAGCAAACACTTTTTGGTACAGCCTTGAACTCGCTTAGCGATTTTCGTTTTACGTCTTCAACCGTCGCCAAACGTTGACCTTTTCGTGGAAATTTATCACTGTTGGGAGGAGGAAAGATCGCGTTGGGGCACATCTGGTGAATGCGACAGTTACCGTGTCAGCATTATGACGTTTTCTTTGCCTAGCCTGCCAACATTTTTAACAAGCAATGACGTGTGTAACAAAATGTCCGAATAGTACTCTTTATTTACCACTGCTCCTAGCTATGAAATTTCCTGGAGCACAAAAGCATAATCTTCATCTGACAACCATGATCTTCAACTCATTTACGGCACCGTTTGAAGCATGTAAACCGCTTGTTTACGTATAGCAGTCTCTCTAGAAGCCTTTTGAATACGTCTATCAGGGCAGAGCAGTTTATGTGACAGTTTACACAAAATTTAATCCATGTTCTTCAATCTTGTATGTAGAATGACAAAAAAATCGCCCAATACACGACGATTTACTCAATTAGCTGTCAAATCTTAACTATGCATCAGATAGTGCTAACATTTTAGACGATTATCACTAACATGTGTACCAACATTACGTAAAAAGAGTTTTTTAATCCAACACTTGTAGCTGTGGAAATTGCAAAATTGCACGAACGTTTTGATCAAACCTCGTAGTTTGAAGTATGTAGACAAGACTGCCCGCGCTCTTCATAAAAAGACCAATAAAATTCAGTAAAAATATGGTGTGCCTCTCCTCGACGACACTAACGAACGATATCATTGGATTTGTCGGCCGGTCAGTCACTGTAAGAATTAGCTCTAATTACGCCTGTCAAAACACGTAATTACTTCGACTCCAAATCTGTAAATATCGTCAAGAATAGCTAATTATCGGCCCAAATAACCGTGTTGTTTCTTTTTACCCGTTGTTTTCGAAATCGAACGACTATTTATGACTCTTCTGTACGTCTGGGTGTTTGGAAGTTTATTGATGCTGGAACGGCCGTTTAAGCAGGATATCTGCAAATCTGATATAGCTTCCGATGCTCGAGTAATAGATATTGTGTCGTGATTTAAATCGTACCAGTCGGAACACAAAATTAAAAATATATGAGACACTTCGAACACGGGTTTGGATGTTTTATTGTATGCCGACTATGCAGTCTTAATAAACAGAAAACAGAGGATGCGTTGGAATATTATTAACATCGTTTAAATCATATTTGTAAAGATTATGATTTTCAAATATCTAAGCAGAAAACAAAAATCATGGCTTTTTGGGGACAGTTTCCAGTCAGATCAAAATTTGTTCTGGAGGGAAAGGTTTTGGACAAGTCTCCGACTTCAGTTACCTGGGTTGCACTATCAATATTGGGAATGACACAGGCCGAGATATCACAACAAAAATGTCGAGGTTTCAGATGTGTAGCGTCATACATCGAACGTTGAGGAGAAAGTCAAGGATAGAGACAAGGCTTAAATTTTATAAAACAATGGCAGCGCCTGTTTTACTACACGGGTGTGAAACACGGCTTCCTACAAAGAAGATTAAAAACCAGATTCAAACTTCGGAAATGAAATTTCTGAGAAGAACAAAAGGTTGCACGAGACAGGATCGTTTGCGCAATGAGGATATTAGAGAAGAGCTACAGGTATTCTCCATAAATGATAAGATCCAGACATGTCGCGGGGAACGATTACAGCATCTGGACAGAATAGAGGGTTTACGGCTACCTAAGATTGCGTTTCTTTGGTACAAGAGATGTAGGAAGACCAAGAGTGAGATGGAGATATATTCTGTGAAGACGGAACAGGCAAAGTGCCTACTCCGTGAGGTGCGAAGAAAAAGAAGAATAAGACACTTATTATATCGGTTATTACTTATGGAGGCGAGACATGAACACTTATTAAAAAGGAACAAGAAACAGTGTTTGAAAGAAAGATTATAAGACGTGCTTATTGTCCGGTAAAAGAAGATAACGAATGGAGAATAAGAAATAACCAGGAGATAGATGAACCGTTGGGTATGAGGACATTGTAAGATCCATAAAGGCTCAACGAATACAATGGCTAGGTGACCTAGAGCGGAGGGATGATCAGCATATGCTAAAGAAAATCTTGAGGGCGCAGGTATATAAAAGCAGAAAGAGGGGCCGACCTAGGATAAGATGGTTGGATGATATGCTGGAAGGTCTCAGAAGAATGGATGTGAGGGGTTACATTGAGATGGCAATGGACAGGAGACTTTAGAGAAGATTGGTATGAGAAGCCAGGTCTCAAGTTGGGCTGTAGTGGTGAAGAAAAAGAAGATTTATTGGACTGAAACGAATTTATTAATAATCCTGTAATTTTCTGACAATCTTCAGTGCTTATAATACAGTTTACAGAAAACAATTAATCTGTTTCTGTTGACTTTCGTAGCACAAATTGGAAGGTGATAATGAAACTAAGATGAAATAAATTAATATTTAATAGTTCTTTATAGTTTATTTAAACTATACAGTCTTTACTGATATAATTGGTGTCTGGTAACCTTACCCATGCTTGATGGGAGGAACACAAAGGTATGCCTATGAAGAGTTCTTACATTCTACGCAAAGTAGTACATTGTATATTTAGCCATCAAATCGACAGTTTGCAAAATTCCTTAGATCCCTAAGTACTCATAACGACTAGTGTGTGTAAGTACAGTAAACGCTCTCTTAACCGGTCAGCTTAGGACGGGGCCGGTTAACAAAATGGCCTGTTAAACGGAATTTTCTTCCAAACTGAGCTCTAACTCTGATTACAATGTTTTAATGCTGTTCACTTATGTGAAAAAAGAATAATATTAAATTGCAATCTATGTATTGTTCTGCAAAATACTGTAATAAATTATACTTAACGTGTATAGTTTTTATAAAATTCGTTCACAGTCAATATAAAGGACCGGGTTCAATTGCCGAGCGCATCATGAAATCAAGGTACCTTTTTTGGCGCCCAGATCGACTGATTGTGTAGAGAAAGAGCATCCTGGAGTAGTGATGGGCGGCTGGAGCGTAGTACTGGCCACACCTCTTTCTTGAATGCCGAACGGCCTTTCACGCCTAATTTCTAACATCGATGGCACAAAAAGAGTCATTTATTGTTATTGTTATTATTATTATTATTATTATTATTATTATTATTATAACACTTCAGGCATGAAGTGTTTCAACTAAGAAGGAAACATATTGGAAAGCAGGTAAAATTTCCTGCCATTTTGCATCTGCTGTTAGTAAAATTCTCAGAAGTATTTTCTCTTATTAACGAACAAGGAAAAATAGGTTTTTATAACGGAAAAAATAGTCAAGAAGTGAACTCACTCAGTTAAGGTAGTGAAGTGAATTTGTAGAAATTCAACAGAGGCAACATGATAACAATTAAATAAAGTTGGTTGAAGAAAAAAATATCACTTTGATAGTAATTGTATATTTCGGTGCTGTGAATGCGGCCTTGCGTTCGATCATATTACACGAGTGACACGCGCCCTCTGCGATTTTTATGACATGCACCGGAATTTTACTAAACCGGATACCAAACGACATGAATATTTGAATTCCGTAATGGCGTACTGTTGATTCATATTTGAAAGATTGTATTACTGGCACTGGAACGACTTTTGCAGTATCAAATCGTTGCGTCAGGTTACTGTATCGTTTCGAGTTTCGTGTTGACGTCGACAGTGTTGACGTCGACAGTGTTGCCGCCTAGCGGCGTGTAGAACAACTACCGTAATCGAGGAAGTGTTCGGGTAAATTACATCCGACCGTTTTATTTTTAGTGATTAACCTGTTTAACGTGGGCGAATACGTAAGTTTATTTTTATTTATTTTAATTTTAAGACTGAATAATACAATTTTTTACGTTTATACCTTGTTACACTGTTCTTGTTTAATTATTTTTGATAATTAATAAATAATGTTTGTCATAGAGTGTATACAAATTGTATTTAGATTCTGAATATGACAGTTTATGCAAACTGTTGAATCACTGTAAATATATAAAAACATACAAAAAATATATTCTTGTAAAAACAGATATTATTTATCATTAAAATAAAAATTTGTTATACGTTCGTTGTAACTTTTAATCAAGGCCTGTCATTTTATTGTATAAATAGAAACAGAGTTGTTATAAAACTAAATAATTTTATTACACTTTAATTTTTCTATAGTAGAAACTGTGGATACGGGGTGTGTAAGAAAGACTAGTTACTTATTTGTCTGAGAGTGGTTTTTCAGGTGCTTACATTTTTAAGATCGCGTGTTGTAGCCTACTGCATTAATGAAATAACTGTAGTGTGATATTGGACTAATTATAAATTCGAAACTGTAATTTATGATTCATCATCTCATGCTGCGTACAGTTCTCTATTTTTCCTCCACCGCCATATCCCATTTTCACATGTTGGTCCTGTAATCCTTCTATGCAGTTTTGTTTCAAATCTGTTCAGCAACTTCATTGCCGATCTATTAAGGTCTGTTCAGCAGCTCTATCGCCGATCTATTAAGGTCTATTCAGCAGCTCCACCGCCGATCTATTAAGAATCCATGTATCACCTGCATACGCCAAGACTGGTCTAATTAAGATCTTATACAACGTGAACTTCGTTGGCTGACTTACTAATCTACTCTTCACGATTTTTTTCGAGGCAAAATATGCTCTGTTGCCGGCTGAAATTCTTACCCGTACTTTCTTCCCTTCGCTAAGGGCTTCACTGAAAGTAATACTGGAAACTAGACACTGGTTCAAAACAGGAACCGCCAGTCACGTTATGCTGCTGGTGTTGTACGTACATGCCTCTTCTTTCTTGACCACACTATTTTGATCGTACCTTAATTTGCTCTAAGTCCTATTCTGCGTGTTGTTGATTCTACGGTATTCTTTAGGCGAGTTTGCGATGTTGGTCACAAATTTGGTCTGCTCAAAAGAGAATTTAAGTCCACATCTCACCTTCGTTTATTAATAACTTTTACAGTTATCGTTAAATTACATATTACTTTTTACTGCACACACGTATAAACTCAGAGAAAGCTTTTTGTAAAAGAGACACCCGGTACTCTCTTCTTGCGCAGTGGCGTATCTGGAATTTGACTTTGGGGGGGTCCTGGAAGTCCAGGGCGGGTCGGCTTCATACAAAAGAAAAAACAAGTTAAGAATAATCAACATTACTATTTTTAAAGTGGCTGAAAAACGCTTCATAACATCCTGAAATCACACCCATTGGAGTTAAATGTAATAACACAATAAAAAACGAGTTATTGAAACATCGTGAAAAGATACTTATTAACAGAATTGATTTTCATATATTTCATGTTTTAAACGCATACCCTAATGCTGTGTAATAAACCTGTTTATATATTTCAAAAAGAACTATTGCTGTATTAGCGTACACAGTTGAAAAAAAAATAAAATAAAACAGCCTAAAAATTAAGAGATTAACAAAATTCGTCAACTTTTTTAACCCTCTGTGGAAGGGGGTCTGGTCCCGTTCTCCCCCCCCCCCCCGTAAATACGCTTCTGTTCTTGCGCTGATTAAAAACGAAAACTCTTGATTAAAATTTTTACGTCTTGATTTAAAAAAAAAAAAAATCGAATTGAGAATCGACTTGTCTCGAGACGTCTTGGGTATGATATCCCGCTATGTGTCCGTAAGTATACTTTTGCTATCTAGTATACGCCGGTATCGTCAAACCTTTATACTTTATGTAATATACAGATAGCAGTGTTGTACTAGACTGCATTGTGTTGTATGCAAATCGAATCGGTCGCTCTTATTGTGTGAGCTGGTGTTGTTATTGTTGAAAGCGTCTGTACTGATGAAGCATGAAGGCCAGTTCGGTTTTCTAGACGGCCGGGCCGTGTTTCTCACATTACTCTCTGTATCGGGTGTCGACCACAAGGTTCCTTTCTTCTCGCAGCAGTAGCAGTCGTCGATATCTCGCAACTGTGAAAGTGATTCTCGAACAGGGACATAATGTTTTCTATAGTTTTTGCTTGACTGTAGTAGTTTTCAAGAATGATTTTCCTGCTTTTGTTGTTTCAGAAAATATCAGAGGCGTTCGTTGTTCAGAAACAATGACTGTCATCTTGTTAGCATATTTTTTTAATAATAATAATAATGGCAGTAGAAGATAACAGTAAACCTGGGTTCTTTTTCTTTGTCGAAACAAAGCTTGTTACGGAAATAATGCGTCATGTTTTTTTTAATTCGTTTTCGTGCTTTTGTTTATACTTGTATAGATATAGAACGTGGAAATCGTTAATTTTTAGAAATTGTTTCGTGTATAATAAATGTACAAATCATATGTTGATAATGTGATTTTTTCTAATCTAATGTAAAACTAATTACAACCTAATTTCCGTTGTTTGTTTCGCGGAAACTTTCAAAAATCTGTGAACGTAATTGGACGTAAAACTAAAATAGGCAGTGTACTCCGGATGTTGTTTTCACAAATTGTTACGACGAAAACAGATTAATTGTTCTCGAGAAGTGTGTTTTATTAACCGATCTACAAATTTGAGGAATTTCCGTTAGTCATGGAAGTTTAAAAGACATTACCGCGTTGCGCGGTGTGGATTAACTGTTCACAGAAAGTTACTCTCTAATCAGTTGGTGCTAATGATGAAGCGAAATTAACTAACTACAAATGTTAAGCGTTATCACATCAAGGAGGAAGTCTTATCTTCAGCGAACGTATCTGTAAAATGTTGCTGGAAAATTAAATTAATTTTACTTAAATCATAAACAAAATTAGAAATTAAAATTGTAAATTGAAATTACAGTTAATTCAATTAAAACTTAGTACAGGTTAGCTGGACAACTGCTCCCGGCATTTGGAACGAAATATACATCTATATTATTAGATGAAATCAAATTAAAAATTTTTAATTTTTTTAAGCCGCGAGTACGATGCACACGTACGATTTTAGTGTTGCCCGAGAAAAACCAACGGGAAGCTGTCAACATACGTCGTTTCTCATATTTTGTGGTTTTGTATTTTTTGTGGAAAGTTTTTGTTTTTTTAAGTACACAAATAAATAAATTACAAATAAATGGTAAATCTTCTTTAGTTAGCAAACCGCAGATTGGTTTGTAGCAGTTCTCCACACCGATCTTTTTTGTGGTTTCCGTTTCATCTCCTCATAGGGATTGCAGCTTACATCACCAGTAATCTGTTTCGTATATTGGAGTCTCAGTCTTCCTCTTCTTCTTTTCCCTTCCATATAACCTTCTATTATTATTTTTTTATCAAATTCTCGTGACGCATAATATGGTCTACAATTTCAACCCTTCACTTCACAATATTTTGCCAAAAACGTCTTCTCACTCCAATTCTAGTTAGAATCTCATCATTACTAAACCTTGTCGATCCATCTTATTTGAATGTTACCAAGGTTTCCATCTTTATCCAATGATAAATATGAAGGTTAGTTGTTCTATATGCAAAATTTCCTGTAGTCTGATATCAGGCATAGATTTTGGTAAATTTTAAATTACAGTAATTTTTTAATTCAACGCGGGAAGGGACCTCTCTGTTTTAACTCCTCGACCGTTTGCCATTTGTCTGTCTGTCAGTCTGTGTTGGGTATAACGTATAGCGTATCATAAAGTTTGAACGCATCAACTGATTGTCGTAAAATTTGGCATGCGTCTCCATGCTTTTACCCTGCAGAACCCAATTTGTTTTTAGAGTGATCGCCAAAAATGTTGGGGAACGGGAGACCAAAATGTTAGGGGAGAGAATTGCAATCGTCAATGGGGCGGAATATCAAATTAAAGAGAAGTTTAACCAGAGCGTCCGAATATAGTGTACATTTTCTATTCTATTCTTATACTTTTGGAAATTTGAACATTTTTAACCCCAGGGCCCATAAATGGGATCACAATACAGTATTTGAAAAAATTGTAAACATTCAGCTACAAATTCCCTTTTTTCAGACTAAAGGCAATTCTAACAAAAGACCAATGTTTGGGAATGTTTAGCATAGAATTGTTACTTTACTAAACAGAAAGTGGTAAGGTAATCGGGGTTTTCTGTTTCTTAATATGAAATTACTTGCAGTACTTGAGGTACTTTACTCTGTTTACTCTGTATGGAGAAACGAGTAGCGGAGGAGAGGAGAGGAGAGGAGAGGAGAGGAGAGTAGAGAGAGAGAGAGAGAGAGAGAGAGAGAGAGAGAGAGAGAGAGAGAGAGAGAGAGAGAGAGCGTGATGGAGAGGTACCACGATGTGCTTCTGGTTTTGGTTCTGTGTAATGTAGAAAATGTTCGGTTTTTAGAAAGCGTGTGCGCTTATACTGAAGAGGTCACAGTCGATAAACAAGAACTTCGAACGCAAATGGCACACAAAACGTTTAACGCGTCATGCATGCACGTGCGTGAGAAAGCAGTTTCTTCTTCTTCAACGTGATGTCACAAAGACGAATCGTTATTGCGTAACTAAGTCGACCGACGATACGAGATTAGGAAACTTTTCTCCCTGTCAAAGGAAGCGTAATTAATTGGCCGCAATAGGCTATACCGTAGGTATTCTGTTCCCGCTTATACGGACAATCATTATTCAAATACCAATTAGACAGACTGTACGCGTGGTAATCGGTGACTGTGTCGTCGGAGGAATGTAAGACACCGAGATTCGGCATTTACCGTATACGGTAACTAACCAGGAAGCTGTGCTATAATAGTGGTAGTCATCGCTGTATGAAATATGAATGGATATCTTCTGAAAACGAATTGTTATTAATTAAGTAAGGCTTTCACGGCCAGCGACAACAGTGTTGGAAACGAACTGACCAAACTCTGGGCTAATGGGTCGTTGGTACTAACAGGCGATTCGGCCTCACGTCTGGAGACCATCTTCAGTGAGCAACAACAATTCACTAACTGATACGGTTAACTACAGTACTGTGGCAAAAGTATGTTCCCTAGGAGGACCGTTTATACTTCTGTAAGTTTCTATAAACGGTCCTCCTTGGGACCGCGAACAATCTTTTGCCACAGTACCGTAGTTAACTGACGAAGACCGTACCAGTTAGTGAATTGTTGTTGTTCACTGAAGATGGTGTGAGGCCGACACGCCTGTTAGTAACAACAGGAGTTGACCACGGCCCAACAGCCTGGAGTTAGTTTTGGTTCCAACACTATTAATTAATTAGTTTAGACTAATATTTTGTAATATCATATTATTATTGTACCGAGTTTCTACGGACGTCATGCGACTTTCTTATCGTAGTTTCCAAGCAGTCCCATGATCTGTTATTCATTAATGTAACCTGCATTGCTCCGTCCATGCGTGTATAAAATTCCACGCGGTTTACTGTCTACCAGTTTTTCTCCATTTAAAGGTGTTGATTTGTTTTTTGTCGTATGCCATCTTTGAATAGGCCACAGCATCCCGACCATTTCATTTCGATTGTTTATTGTTTCCGATATCTTTATTGAACGAGCGACACCAGTTCTCAGTTTTAACTCGACCGTTTAACATTTTGGGTCTGTTTGCTGGCGTCTCAATCCCCCCCCCAAATTCAACCAAATTCCGTAATCACTTATGGTAGACCTATTTTTAAGCCAGTTGCTTGTGTTAAAATAACGCTTATAAGTAACTATGGAAATAAAAGGAATTACCATATTTGTAAATGAATAAAATAAAGTTAATTTTCTTATTAATGACAATCACTTTAACATTTTGTAAATAACGTACCCATTTCCAACCCACTTCACATTGGTTTACTCAAAAATTTGAGTCGCAATGAATTTATAAAATTATGTGGGAAGAATCCTGAATTTCTCATAAGAAAAAAGGGAGTCAACATACAAGCTAGTCTCATACTCCCCCCCCCCGCAGGAGCAGCTCCTAGTTACGTCACTGTTCACGATAAGCTTTGATTGCGTGAATCGATTTTGGTAACCCTTAGCTCGCACGGCGTGACCGTGCTCTTTACTCCAAAGATACTTATTGTTTTTGAGAATAATCCCACCAAAAATAGCGGGGGGGAGGCAAAGATGTGAAAAAGTTACAGAAATCACCAGATTTAAACAGAATTATCACTGTTGCACACCACTATAGAACAATTATTCCGAATAGCGCTTTCAAGCTTCTCAGCTCATCGTCAGATCGGAAATAACAGAATAAAACTCACACCTGCACACGCCCCACTGTACATACCCCCTCGCCCCTAACAAGCTATAAGTCAAATGTCCTTTCCCAACCTCCGAGCCCTGTCACCCCTGTCTATACAGTTACATATTTTTGTAGCACATTCCGTGCGTGCGTGTGTGTTTGTGTGTGCGTGCATTCTTTTCAAAACCTAACGTTGTAAAGGCTTTCTCATTCACACTTTGGGGCGCGGTCACTCACCCTTATTTCAAAAATATCCGTATATTTAATTCTTAATGTTATCTATCCGTCCTCTACCTTTTACTTCTTAATTATATTATAAAATACTTCTTCATTATCAAATTTAGTTTTAGTATTCATCAAATTGTCTATAGTGGTGTCATTAATTTTTCTACAGTGGTGTGCAACAGTGATAATTCTGTTTGTGATTATAACCACTAACACAACTTTCTTAAATAAACACCAGATTTAAGGGAACTATTAAACGATATCTGAATATACTTGTAAATTTAAAGTTTGAAACCTTCAACATCGCAAAGTTCGCGTTACCACCACAATACTGGCTGACGATTTGATCCTCAAAATTTTCCGGACCGGTAAACTGGTGCAGTTTTTCTGAAAATTCATTCTTGTTTTAATATCCGTGAATTCATAAATCTTATCAGCGAACATTGTTCTTTTATAAGAGGACTTGCCATTGTCTAATGATTAGTTTATTTTGTATACGCAACACAGTAGTAGAAGAAGAAGAAGACGTTTGTTGTAAATTTTTGTGACCGTGCGTGCGTGTTGTGAACGTATCAATGAAGACGCGAGATGAGTACATCCCGACAAATACGCATCGGGGAATTTACATAATACGGTGGGAACACTCGTCTCTAATTAGCGGCGTATTTTCACTTATTAAGCAAACACACACAGACTTGCGTGTGAGGGATTAAATAATGTACGGCATCTTACACAATGTGTAATGCAAATTCATGTGGTTATGGAAACACGTACCTCGACTCTGAACTGTTATTGAACTGCATCTTAATGAGTCGCCTCTTGTAGAAGTACCCATGGCTGTTTATATTCCTCCCCACTGCAAAATACTTCATATTTCTAGTGACGTTAAGCACATAATGTTGTTGTATCAGTACACATGTACTGCGGGAAGACATGTCAGTGTTATACGTTCCTGAAAATAATTGGCAGTCGTAGGTCAAGCAGCCATTAACACCATTTCCGAAGGGTCTTTTTTGATCCTGCAAGTAGGATATTTTTTACATGGGCGGATTACTGGCCCCTATCAGCACAACCTCCATCTGGAGGGAGGGGATGTAATTCGAACTTCCCTTGTCCTAGAGGGATTGCTTTCTCCATGGCTTCGAGGTTCTCCTCCCCGTTTTGCGCACTATTACAGCTTGTGAATCATCCAGATTCACGCCTGCAATATTCCAAAGATAAGCCGTTAAAGGATCCCTTCCTTCCTTAACTTGATACTGGTGGATACCGCTGCCCTCCACCAGAAACGTTTATCGACCTTCCGGTCGGTCTAGATCTGTACTGTTCTGCGAAAACAGGGTCATCTTGTGTAGGATGTGGCTCTTCACCACGCAGTACGGTCTTGGCTGGAGAGAAGCTCGATTGGGGCGCTATGACTTCCTCCAAACCTGGGACTTGTGAGGACCAGTGCCCAGGTGAGGACCCGGAGCAAAGGTGCTACCTCTCCAAGTTCCCTCGACTCCAGAGATGAAATTTAAGAGGAGTACTCTGTGCTGTACTATTCTTGATAGAAAGAAGAATGTGGATATAAGGACGGAACTGGGAGTCGACCCATTGTTGGAACAGCTAAGGAGCAACAAACGAAGGTGGTGTGAACATTGGGAATAATGGCAGTTGATATGATTTCAGTGGGGAATAGAGATGTAGGTCGGTCGACAGCGAAGTGGGTCCCGTAACAGATCCTAAACCTTGAAGCTGATGATGATGACAGTGAGGTCAAGCAGCTCTTGCGTCTCTTTAAGATGCAGTGAAAACTACTTTTTTTAGATTTCTAATATCAGAACTAGTAATTGTTATTTTACGTGATTCACAAATAAAAACCAGTAAAAATAAAAAATAAAATATTAAGTAGGCTGTCTAGGGGAAATAATTCAAGAGAATTGTTTAGAAAAATCTACTATAGAACAAAGGATTCATAAAATGGAAAGAGCATGTGGTATAACTAAAGATATTTACAAAAAAAGTCCATATCTAAAAATGGGAAAATAAGGCATTACAGTACAGTAGTGAAACCAGAATGCCTATGCAAGTGAATGTCTATCTTGAATTATAATTTAGACAAACTAGAAATATTGGAAAGACTAATTATTAGGAAAATATTAGGCCCACGAAAAACTTCAGAAGGCTGGAAATTAAGAAGTAATGATGAAATATATCAAAGTATAGAAAATATAACAGAAACAATGAGAAAAAGAAGACTATTATTTTTTGGACACTTATATAGAATGGACGACAATAAGTTGACAAAGCAACTCTTCAAATATCTGTGGGGAAAGAAGTCAACATCAAGTTGGATTAAAGAAGTCTAAAAGGATTGTAGAAAAAAATAATATAAAAGCAGAAGAAGCAATTGAAAGAGAAGTTTTTTCTGGCAAAAGTGTTAAAAATGGAAGGAGTCCAGGGTAGGAGAGAGAAAAAGGCAGGTTCAAAGTGGACTGAAGACAGGAAGAAGAGACACAGTGAAAAGATGAAAGAATATCGGAGAAAAAGGAAAGAACAAAGAATAAAGAATTGAAATTGGAATGCGGTCCTTTGTTGGCTGATACAAAAAAAAATAGTTAGACACAAAACTAGACAATATATAAATCTGCCACGTAAGTAGTGTTGGCACGAGCGGAACAGTGTTTGTAGTGATGAATGAGAACTGTTTGAAGTACCAGCTTAGCAGCGGTATGAGGAAGTGGGGCAAGTTGGGGAGCACTTATTACATTCAGCGCGAGATTAGTCATGTTTGGTGACTCGTGTACTGTTAATTCAGTTGTGTTACATTATCAGTGTAAAAAATATTGTTAAGTCATTTAGCTTGCATCTCATAAGCTATTGTTAGCAGCATGGGCGGGATTTCATCTACAAGATGGGGGGGGGGCAATACCTTCGAACTTTTTTAAGGATTCCTGCCTCATTGAGGAATGGACTAGGAAGGCAGGAATTATTGTTGCCGCAGTGTTCGGGTGGAGGCGTTGGTATTACCCCCAGAAAGACACTGAGACAATAATTATAACCTCCGAACAGACAGAAAAGCGGGTTAGCGAAAATTCTAATCTCGAACAGACTGAAAGATAGGCTAGCGAGAATTCTAACCTCCGAACGGGGCGGAAAGGCGGGTTAGCGAGAATGCTAACCTCCGGACAAACAGAAAGATGAGCTCTCTAGCCCACCTTCTGCTCGTCCATCTGGCCATTCGGAGGTTATATATTTTTTGCTAGCCCTTGAAAAGACACACATCAACAAACGTGTGTGTTAACACATGCACGCACACAAAAT
The DNA here is from genome assembly GCA_034769895.1 of Magicicada septendecula. Classification (NCBI taxonomy): domain Eukaryota; kingdom Metazoa; phylum Arthropoda; class Insecta; order Hemiptera; family Cicadidae; genus Magicicada; species Magicicada septendecula. The sequence goes on from CM068375.1 coordinate 3,171,141, forward strand.
ATGAAAAAATTAAATAACCTGGAGAGGACCTCGATTTTTCTACTGACTAAGGGGCCCAAAGATGGTTAATCCGGCATTGGATGTGATAATTCCCGGGAAAGTTCTTTATTTTACCTAGTGGTTAACTTAACATTAGCCCCTACATATAGCGTAGCTTGAATAAGTTAAACTACGCAAGAAAACTAAATTTTGAAAGCCTTCCAATGCCTTGTCAAATACTACACAAAGTTACGGCTCACTGATTTGTAATTTATTTGATAGATATTGGGGGGGGGTCAAGTACCTCCCTTGCCACCCCCGAATCCCGCCCATGGTTAGCAGAATAATTAGTGGTTTTCATTGAACGATAACTCCGATATCTTTTTTGCCATAAAAAAGATATCCATTAGGCCAGTGGTTCTCAACCTTTTAAGTCCGGTACCCACCTTAAAGGATATTACACTTCATCGGACCTATAAGCGTGGCCATCGCCAGAATTACTTGTAGGGGTGTCCTACCAGTTTATAATCACATTTTTGCTTAAACATAGAGTACTTTAAGCCCTCTTTTACTCTTAACAAAATTTTACGTACTTAATTCTAGAAAAGTAAATCTGTAATAGGTTTTTAAGAAACAGCAAATAAATTTTCGAGCCGGACTTCGCGCCCCATCAAACGCCGTCTCGGGATCCAGCAGCGGGTCGCGCGCCATAGGTTGATAAACGCTGGTTTAGATCATCTTGCCAAACAGGAGCGTCATTTCTTCTATTACTCTATTGTAATGTTCTCAGATCTGATTGTTATTCATCAGATAACGATGTGTATGTAACTGCTGTGTGTGTGTGTGTGGGCGCGCTCGCGCTCGGCTGCGTTTTGTTCTTAACGGAGTCGTAAGTAACTCGCCCAACTTTTAACCATTGTCGGCATCGTAAGAAACACAGAGTAAAACCAACACTCAGCTGCTGAAATCAAGTTATCGCAGAGTGTCTCTATATAAACCGACACTTTAGTAGCAGGGCATTGTCCGTCTTCAAGTACGTGACACGTGCTGACTAAGAAGAGGCGTTGAAGTAATGTGCAAAATGTTTATTGGTTCGTTTTTTTTTCAGCGCTGAGAAATACAGCGTTAAAAAATATCAGCACTGATAAGAAATACACTATGTAAACGCGATAGCGGTAAATTTCAGCATACTACAGCCAGTGGCGTAACTACGGTGGGGGGGGATCAATCCGCCCTCCAGACCTATTAAAAATTTCAGTGAAATTCTATAATCACTAACCTAGGCATCCAAGCGGCTGAAATGAGATTTCTCAGGCACGTGGCAGGGTATACTCTCCATGATCATAGAAGAAACACAGATATACGGCAGGAACTGAATATTATGAGTATACGCGACAGGATCGCCCAGTATCGGCTGAATTGGTGGGAACATCTTTGCCGAATGGATGACTGCCGCATCCCCAAACAACTATGGAACTATAAGCCGAGGAGACGGAGAGGTGGGATGTCCGAAGAAGCGGTGGAGTGACCAGCTGTAATCTTTGCCTATTTGAGAGCGGAACAAACCATCCTTGGTTTATTCCTTGAAGATGATGATGACTAACCTAGGCCTATTTCTAATCCACTTGCGTGTGTTAAAGTAAGGGTTATAAATAATTTGGTAAATAATTATATGGGTAAAGTCTTGAATGTCTCATTTGTCTTGAGGAAAATTGGGAGTCCAACATTACAAAGTTAGTGCCCCCCTTTCCTAGTTACAGGAGCGTATTTACGAGGTGACGAACGTGACCAAACACCACCACCTCCCCAGAGGGTCAAAAGTTGACGAGGAATTTTGTTAATCTTTTAATTTTTTGACTGTTTTGTTAATTTTTCAGCCGCGTAAACTAATAGTAGTAATAGTAGTACCTCTTTTTTTTTAAATGTACAAACAGGTTTATTATACAGCAATTGCGTCGTACACGTTTGAGATACAGGAAACTCAATTAAATCAATAAGAAACGTCTGCACAATTGTTTCAACAGCGCGTATTTTCATTGTGTTACTTTCATGGGGTTGATTTCAGGATGTTGTCACACGTTTTTCAACCACTTCAAAGGTAGCAATGTTGATTAGTCGTATCTTGTTTTTTCTTGCGTATGAAGCCGACTCGACCGCATCCCCCCTCCCCAGGCCAATTTCTACTTACGCCACTGTGGTCTGGGATCAGTTGCCCCTCAGAGCTGTTAAAAATTTCAGTAAAATTCAATAATCAATTGACGTAGGCTGCTGAATTCTAATTCAGTTGCGTGTGTCAATATAAGGCTTATAAATAATTGTATAAATAATTATATAGGAAGAATCTTGGATACCTCATGTGTCTTGAAAAAATTGGGTGTTCTCAACCTTACAAAGTTAGCCCCTCCTCCCCGGAACAGTTCCTAGTTACCACACTAATGGCAACATTCTGTCTTCAGTTTATTCTGACTGTCAGACAAAATAACTACTCCTGTACGTAACGGGGGGGGGGGACAACTATCCAGTTGTTTTGGATAGTAAGCGTGGTCGGCTTTTATCTAGGCGACTTTATCGTTTTCCCTTTTCACGTAGCCAAACACAAATTTCTCTCTCTCTCTCTCTCTCTCTCTCTCTCTCTCTCTCTCTCTCTCTCTCTCTCTCTCTCTCTCTCTCTCTCTCTCTCTCTCCGTCTGGCGTGACCTTTTGTTCAAGTCGCAAGTTCAGCCGTGCGGCGGACATTTGCCGTCGCCATTTATCATTCGAATTTTGACAGCCGTTTTGTGTGTGCGCGCGCTGTTGCATTATTTATTCCACAACAATGTTTTAAGTGAAAGTCGTTGTCGCCGGGTCTTACTTACTTGACGTACACTTTTGTTGTATCCTCGTTGTTAATCGCGGAGTCGGAGTGACTTTATTTGTGCGATAAGAAATTCAGCAGCGTTAAGAAATCGTACACGAGACCGTGTTTAAATGTCACCGTGACAGCGCCGTGTCTCCACCATAGTTTGTTCTGAACGGTTTCTTGTTTTGGAATGTGATTACTGTGAGAAATCAAGCAGCTATAAAGGCTTATGAAGGTGGGCCAAAAGTAGATAGGCCTATACACAGTATATACTACAGTTTTGATGTAATAATGGTAACAAATATTCATACTAAAGTATTAACTTCTCTTAAGAACACCTGTATTTTACTGTCTTGTTTCTTGGTTGTGTCCATAATTCACACCCATAGGACAGTACAGGAACTGCCACAAGGCCACTGTATTAAGAGAAAGTATTGAATGGTGCTCTAAACTTTACCGTATAAAGAATGAGGCCGTAGGAGAAGAGTTACAAGTTTTTAACTTGAATGAAAAATTAAAAGATTACAAACAACTGTGAAAAGAACACTTAGAAAGCATGTCAGATTCCGGACTGGCAAAACAAGTCTGGAAGTACAAACCTATGGGACACGGGTGTGTGGGTAGACCCAGGAAGAGATGACCGGAGGATCTTTGAAGGCGGAACAAGCAAAAACTTGCCTGTGCCATGTTGTGAAGATGATGATGAGTAAAGTATTAAATAATTGTGTGATTTATTATTATTATTATTATTTATAACATGTGGTTCGATTTTTGTGGCCCACCGTTTGGGGCTTTCTCTAGTTGTTTTATTTTTTCTACATCCCCCTCCCCCACCAAAACAAAATCATGGTGTAAGGTCGGGTGACCAGTCAATGCTACCTCGTCGTCTGATGCAATGGTGTGGGAACACGTTGTCAAGGTAGTTCCTTACTTTCGAGGTAATTCCCCGTCTCGTATACCTGAGAGAATTTAGACTTTGATCTGAGTTATGGCACTACCACGTCGTACAAAAGTTTAGACGATTGTTGCATTCTTCAGTTCCAGAAAAAAAAAACTGGTTTTAGAATACCTTCACAGCAAACTGCGCACCATACTGTGACGCCTGATCAGTAATGCCAAGTGTGGGGATTTTTTCCTACAGTGGTGAAATTTTTAAAGGCTCAAAAATCCTGTGTGAGAAATTGGTGGGGATTTCCTTTCAACAGTGACTGTTAAAATTCTCAAACTTCAAACTCTTAAAAAAAAACAATTGAAACAGACATTGTAGACTTTCGACCCACTCTGTAGAACCTCAGCAACTTATCATTATCCAACCATTATTGTTTTGCATATGATGAGTGTAATGTTTTGTTTTGTTTTGTTTCAGGTAAGCATCGCGGCTCGTGTGACTTGATACCACCAAGCCCTGCGATATACATCCTTGAAATTATTAGATAAAGGTTTGGTGAGTAGATCATCCGATATGTAACGAAACACTAACATGTAGCGTACTGTATGTTTGTTTAAGTATTTACTGAGGGCAGAAGGTAGACTAACGGCTGTGTTAGTGGTTCCCAAATGGCGGTTCGCGACCTTATCTTGGAAAACCAATTTAATAATTACTGTATTTACTTATTATGAATTACTTTATGTTATAAATAATAAATTTGTGTTAGTGGTCATAATCACGAACAGAAACTATCCTGTTGCACACTAAATAAAAAAATTCCGATTAGCACTTTCGAACCTCTCAGCTCATCGTCAGATCGAAAATATATAATATTTCTTTATAAGTAATTCTTGCAGGATTTTAATTTTATTAATTACTGGTACTTCTGCAAGTAGATTGTGCTATCGATTCCTTAAGAAACCTCTGAAGATACTTACGCAGTCAGTGTACGTGCGTCAGGCTAATTAAAACGATAAAAAATAATACAATCTACTTGTAAAAGTAATTACAATTTGATAATATTGTACAAGACTGATATATATATTTCCGATTTGATGATGAGCTGACAGGCTCAAAGCGCTAATCTTTAATTTTTTATGTAGTCGTATGCAACAGCACAAGTTCTATTTATATTAATTACATTAAAATTACACTTTAAACATTTTCAAATGTTTTTATGAAAAAAAGTTAAGTCATTTTGCAAGCTGTCGACATATAGCAGACGTTTTTTCTGATTTTTTAGAATTTGGTGCAAATATTCAAAACATAATTTTCTAATTATTATTTAAGTTATTTATTATTATTGCGAGACATTCCGCATTTAAACCTCACCGAGGAAGGAGAATACAACTCCGAAACGACGTTTGAGGAAATAACAACAAGTAAGTTTTTCACAAGTGAAAGTACCTTAAATAATAATTATTAAGTGCTGTGAAAAAAGTGATGAACATTCAAAATAATAATTTACCATATCGACTAGTTTAACATAAGATTCAGCGAATTTAAAATGATGGAAAACATTGTCCTCGCAATTTAATAATCATTTTGGTAGTGTCACTGAAGAACAACCAACTGAAATTCAACTAGGACTGTGCGATTTACAAGTTGATCTCCCTTCCTGCAGACCAGGCAAGGAAAGGGGCCAAATTTCTTTAAAATAGCCTACTACCCTGTGAACAATTCCTGAATCCGCCGGAGTTCTGGGCAGAAAATGACATCAATGTTTGGAACTACATGCATCTGCGAATCCGTGTTCTCCACAATGAAGTTAATCAAGAACCATAGCAGAAGTCACATAACTGATTCTTCTCTGCTTCACCTGCTGAGATTAGCACAACTCAGTGCGATATGGACATTCCTGCTTTTGTAGCTTCAACAGATCGACCTAAGTTTTCACTTTGAAGACTTTATGTAAATATACGGTGTTGACTATCTTTCTTATATGTTTGCTATTATACTGACGTAATAAACATCGTACCTTTGATGAAACGTTGTAAGATACGTTAAATTTGCCCTCACTAATTCGTCACCCACTCGAGCTTTTTCTTTCTTTTTCTTTATTAACAAGCGAATAACACATAGCCTACGCTCTAATTATAGCCGGAGTAAACCAGAAACGCGTTTTTGTGGGCGGGGTTCTAATAAGAGGCAGGAAAACGGATTGCGGAAGGTATTGGTTCCGAGAATGGGTATTTCGTACTTATGTACACACCACAGTACGTGTTGTGTTGTGTTGTGTTGTGTTGTGTTGTTACAGCGTAATACGTTTCCAAAAATTCAGTCGGTTTGCTGATGGCTGGCAACGTATTCCGGAAACAGTCTAAAATCTGCTTGGAATAAGTTACGGCCATCTGAATTATAACCAGCGTCCACAGAAGCAGAAGTCTTGACTCCACAGTGGTATGGTTAGATATCTGCTAATCCCTACCAGTTTGAATGAAGGCAAAGCACGTCAACAATTGGTGTGAAATAGACTTACCGGATGTAGGCTATGAAATGTTTAGTGTTGAATGTAATTGTTTACGTATCCACATAACCTACATAAGCTAATGATAAAGAAGATGACCTGCCAATAAAACCTGCAATCTCTCATAAGGAGGCCATTCAGTCACTGACTACAGCAGTCAAGTGGTACGGAGGCCAAGATGAAGCAGAACTGCCTAAAATAATTTCACTGCGCCAAAATCCATAATTTGGTTCTTGAAACGTACGGTCGACAGAAAAAAACAGAAGAAAATTACAGATTTTTTCCACAGTCAGTAAACAGATTTTTTTGCAATTACAGTGCTTAACTTGTTTGAGTTTCCAGGAATAAATATGTTCGGGCATAACATTGGTACTGTACATTGCTAGTGTTGTAATAAAACATTTTTGCGCCAAAATGCATAATTTGGCTCTTGAAAAGTACGGTCGAGAGTAAACAAATTTTTTTCAATTACAGTGCTTAACTTGTTTGAGTTTCCAGCAATAAATATGTTCGGGCATAACATTAGTACTGTACATTGCTAGTGTTGTAATAAAACATTTTATGTTGTCTTTAATGGGTTTGTTTCTTACGCCCTTACTAACTCGTCTATTTCACTAATTCGTCACCCTTTCGGTCCCGTAGGTGACGAATTAGTGAGGTCTACTGTATCTCTTTTTACTTGTTTAAAATTAAACATTGTCTTTTTTATTTTTTCGTTTTTTGTCGAAAATCGATCGTTTATGATTTCGCTTATGATCGCTTAAGCTTTCATTGACTTTGAGAAGCCCTATAAATTGATTTCTATAGAGGCGGATAGAAATTTGCTGTGGCAAGTATCAGAAGAACGGGGATACCCACAACAACTTATAAGAACTACACAAGGCCTATATAATGGAACAAAAATACCTATTAAAAATAATTATAGGATATCTCAATAATTTCTATATTAGATAATTTTTCAATTATGAAAAAAATGACAAGAAATCCCGACATCGTTCCCGCTCTCGGGACACTTGGCAATTAGCGGAGCAATCTGTCAATCAGGGTGCAGGGGAGCAATCTGTTAGACAAGGGCGCAGTATATCACCTACTCTTTTTAACATTTATATCGAAGATATTGATGGGAACATCAAGTGAAACCTGTTACTAAGTTAAAACGAGACAGATATTTGAATGCGCTGTTGTTTTTGCTTGTAATTCAAAATACAGAATCTGCATTACATAAACCTGTTTTTAAGCTTCATCAGATTTGCGAACAATACAATATGAAAATTTCCACTACAAAAACAAAGGTAATGACATTTCGAGGAAAGGAGCCAATTAAAACAAAAATTATAATCAGTGATCAACTTGTAGAACAGACAAGCCATTTTAACTGTTTGGGAAATAATATTGACTATGATAAGAATTATGATACTGTTGTTAAGTTAGGCAGTTATAGACGCTCCGTGGGACAATGAATCGTACTTTTAGGTTCAAGGTATGTCTCTTCACTATACTGTGGGTGTGAATTATGGACGACAACCAAGAAACAAGAAAGTAAAATACAGGCCTCGGAAATGACGTACTTAAGAGGAGTTAAAAGGTGTTCTAAGCTTTATCGTATAAACAATGACACCGTAAGAGAAGAATTACAAGTTTCTAACTTGAATGGAAAATTAAAAAAATTGTAAACAACGGTGGAAAGAATGTCAGATTGAAGACTGGCCAAACAAGTCTGGAAATGTAAACCTGTAGGATACAAATGTGTGGGTAAATCCAGAAACAGATAGCTTCTTGCCTGCGCCGTAATGGGAAGATGATGGTGTTGATGATTTTGCCCACTGGTGGGTTCCTGAGTTTATTTGTCGCCCTGAGGCACATTTAAGTCGGAAACATCTGTCTTAGATGACCAAGGCCGAAGTCGAATAATATGGAATGACGAATAAATCGAAGAAAGAATGAATATTCGACGGGTCTCAGACTTCGTGCATGTTTGATTTTGTCGATGTTGTCCTAGAGTAGTAGCCACTAATTCCAGAGATTTCAAGTTTCACTTTTTGTTTTCCTAAAATCGTTGTGACAACAAGAGCAACAACATTCCGTTAACAAACCGATGCCATGTTGACATATTTACAGACACATTAATCTTGTGTCACATGGGTAAACAACATTATCTTCTTCCCGCGGCGCGCAAGTAAACAGACAGCGTTGTTCAGTGTATGTATAATTTGTACCAATGAGACGAAGGTTAGTGCAAGTAGCAGTAGTTAGTGAGTGGTATGAGTCCTGTGGCGCTGATTGAATCCGTCATGGAAACGTTCACACGGAGACCAGTGTACAGTCTGCATCGGTAGTACAGTCGTTGCCGCATACTACAATTCTCGAGGTAAATTTTCTTGGTTTTTTTTTACTCGTAGGCTAGCCTGGTCGTCTACTTTTAATGACAGTACGTTTTATTACGTATTTTTTGTTCAGTCTGCCCAGTTAGCGGGGCAAGAAGTATATTCTGTGTTACAGTAATTATCTTGTGGAAGCACTTCTTTGAGTAGGCCTACTTCTCTTTTTATTCTGTTACACACATGATTGGTTTTAACACACACAAACACGTTATGACATATTACTGTCTTTGATTGCAAGGCGTATTTACGGTGGGGACGAACGGGACCTGACCCCCCCCCCCCGAGGGTCGAAAATGTTGACGAATTTTGTTAATCTCTTAATTTTTAGGCTGTTTTACGTTTTTTTCAGTTTTGTACGCTAATATATTAGTAGCTCTTGTTTAAATGTACAAACACGTTTATTACACAGCATTAGGGTATAGACCTACGTTTGAAATATGAAATACAGGAAAATCAATTCAGTCAATAAGTGTCTTCTAAACAATGATTTAATAACGCGTATTTTTATTGTGTTATTACCGTTTACTTTAATGCGACTAATTTCAGAATGGTATCTTGCGTTATTCAGCCACTTTAAAGATAGTAATGTTGATTAGTCTTAACTAATTTTTCTTTTGTAAGAACCCCCCCCCCCAAAGCCAAATTCTAGATACGCCACCGTCTGATTGTTGTAATCCCACTCATTTTGCAGCGAATCAGAGGATTATTATATACGGTTATTCTCTTTAGTCGTCTGACTTCGTCTTTGTCGTTCGTAAAAGCTTTAACGTGCGAGTATTTGCTCAGAAACAGTAAGCTGTAGAGATATCGTCAACTATGACTCGGGGAATTCAAAAATTAATATTTGACAGTTGGTGCGGTATACCCGTAAAATAATTTCAAATAAAATAATCTCAACTGCGCGCGCGGATGAGACTGTCTTCTTCTTCTTCTTCTTCTTCTTCTTCTTCTGCGGCGCGACAACCCATTACTGAGTCAAGGCCCCCTTTAACACTGAGAAACTGATAGGTTTCTGCACATAAAAGAGTTTCACAGATGGGATATGTGAATTCTCCGATCCAACCCCCAACCTGGAGGACCAGGAAGTTTTATTTCGGGGTGCTCTTCCCCTAGAGAGTATTAAATATAAAAAAAAGAAGTTGCAAGGAGGAGAACCTGGATACACAAGGTGATTTGAACAATTTAATTGTATTTGTAATTTAGAAACCACAAAAACTATGAATAATTTACTGCTTTTGAAACTGATGATTTTTATTTTCAAAAATATTATTAATTTTGAAATAATGTAGGCCAGACGTTTTTAAAGCAACACACTTGATGGAAAGCATACTGTTTCTGTTGCCAGGCTTAATAAAGCGGCAGAGTGCATCATCTGAGGTAGAATACAAGCAAAGATACACCTCAGCTGACGAACTCTCTCTGCCCGGTCGCAGTAGGCTAACTGACTCAGCCCATGTGTGCAGCCGTTGGGCTACTGTAGCCTAATTCGCCTCCACACTAGATGCACACCCTGCTGCTGATGTACACCATCCTACCAGGCTAGCGCCCAGGATACCCACAGACTGCCCTGACAGAACCCCCATCTCTCGTTTGCTTACCGATCCACTCCGCCGAAGGGATTGGTTACCACAACCTTGGAGTGGATTGCTCGGCGTAACAGGGTCCACCGACGTGTAGGTGAGAGTGCAGTTGGGGTGGAGAGACTGGTGCATTTCTCTTCTATGAAAGCATATGTTCGCGTCACACCCCATTTGGACCCCCACTTTAATTTAAGAATGTTGTCCCACTAATGTTAAATCGAGCAGTAAAATCTTATTTTTTTATTTTTTCGAATTAAACTCAAGACACTGCTAGTTTACTGTTACTGTACAGAGACGGCGGTACTTACTATACATAGAGTAATTACTGAGACGTACTAGTAATTTAATTACTAGTATTTACTGTACGTAGAATATTAGTTTATAGCAATCGTGAGATAGACAACACTGTAAGAAAACTCTAATGCTATTTTATTAATTCACAGATATTGTAATTCCTTGTTTCTGCAATTGCTTATTGTAATACACGCAACTGTCTTAGAAATAGGCTTACATTAAGCGATTATGGGATTTCACGTTAATTTTTAATAGGACTGTGGGAGACTACCTCTTGGTATGAATCCTTTCCAGATAGCAATATTGGATTTAAATGCAGTTCCCCAAAGCTGTAAGCCGTATGTCCACACAGGCTTGAAGGCAGTATTGTACGCCGACAGCTTGTTTCCGATTGACAGTAATAATTTTCTGTCCAGGAGCCGACAGTGCTTGCAAAACTTAAGTGTCCAGTCGTTTCCTCTTCATTCAAATGTGGTTGCGCCATGTAGCTGTTTGTCTAGGTGGCTAGATTCCCAAGTATTTTACACAATCGGCTACCGGGATAGCTTTGTTCTTTAATCTCACAGTTAGTATTAATCCCTGAATGTGGTATGTCGTGATTTAATTTCATTTAACTAAACTGGATTCTCCATTTTTTTGCCCATTTTTCAGTCCCACATAGAGAGCTCTATAGTAAAATGGTTGCTTATTGGTGAAATTGAAGTATACTGATTTCTGCCCATTGAAACGATAATTGAAGTAAAGTCACAGAGTATACATGAACAAGATGGCTCGGCCTGTGTTTCTTAAACTAAAGTCATTTCTCACTAAGAGATCATTGGGGCTCGGTCTCAGAGGGAGATTTCTTAGTCGCTGTGTGTGGTCCGTCTTCCTATACGCATGTGAAACACTGGCACTAGAACGGAATACTATAGATCGTATAAATGCTTTTGAAATGTGACTCTGTAGACGACTGTTGAGAATTTACTGAGTAAGCCACACTAGAAATGACACTCTACTTAACAGAATGGAATGAACCCCAATTACTGCGGCTATCAGAAGAAAAACAATTTGCACATTTGGGACATGTACAAAGAGAACCCTCTGATACGCCCTGCTAAGACTCATTCTAAATGGAAAAATAGTATATAAAATGGATTGGTCGGAAGAAACAGTCTTGTTCCTATTCCTTCTGTTACTTCCTCTTCGTCTCTTTGTGGAATATTAACCTGATGATTACCTAACTCTGCTATCAATGTAACATACAATTCTTATAGATTCCTTCTAATATGGAAACATTATGAAATTGTAATCATATTGAGATCATCAACTAAATAAATAAAGAAAAATTGTACTAATTTTTCTTTTTATATTCCTCTGGAAAACAGAGGCATTTTTGCCTACCTTTTTGCCCTAAGGTATATTAAGGAAGTTAGAAAGTGCTTGCCTGCTTAAAGTTGATGAGGAGATGTAATCAGCGTGTTTGTACATTCCATTACCTTTACACGAACGACATGTCTTCTAAACATATGCGAAAGAAATTCAAATAAAAACTATCAAAGTCTTGGATTTTGTTGGACAACGGCTGTGGTCACAGTGGTCAGTCACAACGGCTGAAAAGCAATTGTACTCTGCCGTGGCCGGCTCTAGTAGAAGGCTGGAACATTTAACGTGGCAACACTGGAACAAGCTGATATTTGAGGCCGACTAGCCGATCTCTTAATTTATGTATTTCAGTAATCAAATCGCATAATTTTTAATTGCCGGTTAACAGCAGTTTTATAATTCTTCACTTTTTGCTAATTAAAAGTTTATTATGTAAAGTACTGTTATATTATTTAAGAAATATAATAATTAAGTCATTCATATGATACGAATTCAACAATTCGAACGAAATTAATTCATTAGGCCCAAGACTAATTCACCGATTTCTTCAACTTAAACGTATAGTACTAAGTGCGCACAGACTTGTAATTTTAATTTAGCTATATAGGCCTACTCACGATTTTAGTAACGCTATGAAATTAAATCAGAATATAACGTGTTCACTTTAGCTACTTTATTACACTAAGCTTATAGGCCTCAGACGCAACGTTACCACGTTTAATATTCCGGCCTTCCACTGCTCTGCACAAGACCGAGAAAATATGAAGACACGATTGAAATGGGAGCTGTCAGCGTCCGATTAGGCAGGGCACTAAAAGAAGTCACGGCCTTCAGTGTCGTTGCCATTAACAGTTGCACCTTCTTGTATACTACTGTTGTGACGTGACATGAATAACGAACGTCAGCTGAAGCAATCCGCGGTCACGCTGCCCGGTCTCAGTTTCCATTAAACGCGCTCGCGTTGTGAACTTAACGACGACGCAGAGTAATGACCCAGCCGCAGTTATGCACTGATTACTCTTGTAATTAAAAGCAAAGGAAAGGTGGAGAGCGGCTGTCTGTCTGTCGTCCGTTGGGTGACCACTGACCACTCGCGCCCGTTCTGTGCTGATCGCTCCGTCTTAGCGTATACGTTCTTGTGTACTGTTGCTGTACGTTCCTTGTGGAACTGTAGCCTTTCTGTCGAGCTTTTCGGCTGTGATGGCAGTGGCCTAACTAGGAGGTGTTCCTCGGGTTGGGGGGATGAGACTGGCTCGAGGTTGCCCCCCTCCCCCGTTTTTCCTCAGGACAAATTCAGAATTCTTCTCATATAATTTTATAAATACAATCTATTTCTAAGGATTTCACGATCGCCGTCAAGATTGTTGGAAATAAAATCCGGGCTATGGGCCGTGGTCCACTGAAGTTGTTATTTTCAGACGTCTAGAGGCCATCTTCAGTGAATAAATGGATTCAACACAACTGACACGATGTTCGTCAGTAACCACAGTACTGTGGCAAACAAAGAACCAAAGTACATTCTACAAAGTAAAAAGAAACAAAGAACACAGTACTGTGGCAAACAAAGAACCAAAGTACATTCTACAAAGTAAAAAGAAACTAAGAACATAGTACTGTGGCAAACAAAGAACCAAAGTACATTCTACAAAGTAAAAAGAAACAAAGAACACAGTACTGTGGTTTCTGACGAACATTGTGTCAGTTGTGTTGAATCCATTTTTTATTAACTGAAGATGGGCTGCATAGGTGAGGGCGAAACGTTTGAAAATAACAACTTTAGTGGGGACCACGGCCCAATAACACGGATTTTATTTCTACGAATGTTTATAAATACATTGCGTCTCAACAGTCTTGAGAAAACCAAACGCAAAATCCTTTATGTAATTTTAGCGTTTCTTGAAGACACTATCCTCGCGTGTCTTACATACATAAAACAAAATGTTTTCTCATGGGCTCTTCATTGTCTCCATTTAAGGCTTACATCCAATATGGTTCTAATACTTTGACCTTTCACATATTGACATTAGTTGTCTAATACAGATTGTTTATTTATTCGACCGTATCTGATCCTATCCTTCCTAATGACTTATATCCTTCTTGTTGTTATTTTGTTTGTGCTACGTTTATCTTTGTCTTGTTTTGCTTTGTCAGTCCGCATGATTCACCCCTATGCGTACGCACAAGTCCAGTATGGGTACAGTATATATGGCTTTGTATAGTAGCGTAACTAGGAGTTGGGGGGAAGGGATGAGATTAACTTGAAGATTGGACCCCCCCCCATTTTCCTTAGAATAAATGAGAAATTCAGAATTATTCCCACATAACTTTATACACAAATTTTATAAACTCTTTTGCGTCTCAACGTTTTTGAGTAAACCAGCGTGAAGTATAAGGGGTGACAAATATATGGAAAAGTGCTGGTTTCAGAATATTCTACCTCTATTAATTGTTGTTCAAATTGAAGACAATAAATCTTATGTTGTTATTTATCGCTTTAGTTCTAAATTTGTGTACTCAATTAAATAAATCTTGCGAAAATGTGTCTTATTTAAGGTATTTTGAAAAACCCGCATTTTCGCATTTTAATTAAAAACAAGTTATTCCAAAAATGTTTAAACCAACTTATAGTTCGTGTCAAAGTGCGTTGGTTTTTTTAAATCTAAAATACAGCAATATAATCTTGTAATTTTTCCGAATTAAAGTCAAGAAACTGATAGTTTAGCTGTGAAAAGACGATGGTCTGACCATGTAAGTATTAGACTAGAGGAGTTACGACATAGACAACCTTATAAGAGGAAGTGTGTCTGAGAGAAAAAGTAAGGGTAGATTAATAAGCTAGAACAAGACGGCACAGAAGAAGCCGAAATCCGGAACAAGATAGTCCAAGCCAATAAAACGTATTTCGCCACATCAAGTATCTTCAGATCCAAAGTCATCCACAGAAACACGAAACTAAGGATATACAAATCAATAATAAGACCCGTCCCCTCTACGGCTGCGAAACGAGTATCCTGAACTCCAAAGCACCACACTTTCGATATCTTTGAAACAAAAATATTACGAAGAATCCTGCGACCAGTTAATGACGTACACGGCTGGAGGATAAGATACAACTTTAAATTGTATCAAATGTATAAAGAACCACCGCTAACACGGTACATAAAACTACAGCGTGCAAGATGGGCTGGTCATGTAGCCAGGATGGGGGAAGACAGAATACCACGAAAACTACTGAATACCAGAATCCATCGAAAAAGACCACTGGGAAGACCGAAGAGAAGATGGAAGGATGCAAAAGAAATACTGAAAATGCGTTCCTGGAGGAGGATGGCTACCGACAGAAGAGAATGGAGAATGGGGGGGGGGAATTGAAGGAGGCGAGGGCCCAACAAGGGCTGTAGTGCCATAGGAGAGAGAGAGAGTGAGAGATTAATAAGCTCCGTCTTTGTTTTCGGGCGCGTGCGGAATTGTTTCTTTAATGGTGCATATTCCTACGTTGTTTAACAAATGCCGAGTGATTCTCATTAATAAGGTAACTCTGACTGTATTTTATTGATTTACAAATATTAAATTCCCGTGATTTCAGTAATCATTTATAAGCCTTATTTTAACACTCACAACTGGCTTAGAAATAGGCCTAGCTAAGTGATTACGGAAATTCGCTGAAATTCTTAATAGCTCTGAGGGGATAAACCCTCCCCTCTGTAGTTATGGCACTGAGTTTCAGTAATGATTATTTCACTGTCGGTCTAGTCTTTCTTCACAAATTTTCTATGTCTCTGAGCCGCCTTCCAGCCTAGTCTGGGCGAACGCTCACAACTATACCTGGTCGAAGGATCGGTCCGTAACAGTATTTGCAGAGGGGCTGCCTTTGCTAACGCCTCAAGCCCTCATTAACACATGTGAGGAAAGGCCCCCCCCTGCATAACTGATCTGGTCCTAATCCCCAGCCCTCTTTGTGCGTGGTTGGTATTCCCAACTCGCCTGATATAGCCTGTGTGCAATGACCTGTGCTACTTAAAAACGTCAAAATAATATATAGAATTATAAACGAAGTTTCAATTCGTTAATTTCAACTAATGCTAAACTTAGAAAAAAGCAATGTATCGGCCTTAGTACAGCATATTGCCAAAATATAGAATTTAAATTTGGAAGAGTAAATTATTAGTTGATACATAGATACATGACGTACTGTATATTAAATGTAATAGTTAGTTAATAAAATTATTCCACTGTGTTACACTTTATATTTAAAGTGTGCTTTTATTTTGCCTCAACGCACTCCGAATTGCTACGGCTTTATTGAGATCGCTTGTCAAACCCTTGTTAACATTCATTTACTGAGTGCGGCCTGCTTTTAATGAAGGATTTAGGTGTGAGCAAAGGCCGCCCTCTGCATTTTAAAGCCCAACCGTTGACGCGGATTAAGGTGTGAACATTCTCCGTCGCCCTCCTCAGGCGGTCCTCTGTACCCTCCCGTCACCTGTTCGCAGGGCCCGATTTACCACTAGGCTGAGTAGACTACAGTCTAGGGCGCAAGCTTTGGGGAGGGGGCGCAAAAATTAAGAGAACAAAAACAATTAAAAAACTCATGTTGCCAATAAAAAATGTGTGTGTGTGTGTGTGTGCGTGCGTGCGTGCGTGCGTGAAATTCCAATATAGAAGAAAAGGTAACAACTCGCTGAAAATGTATATTTCAGACTTGGATCAGTCGTTTCCTTCATGGTGTAAGAAATTTTAGTAAAAAATTAAATTTTGTGATCTAGAAGAAACCAAAGTAGAAGAAAAAGCATTCTGATCCGTGTAGATGTTAAAGATCTTAAAATCAAGTTGTGTGGAATCTATATTCCCGAACGTTGAAATAGCCTTGCGAATTTTTTGAGCATGGCTGCCACAAATTGTAGCGGAGAATGATCGTTTTCAGCCTTAAGCCGGGCGAATAATTATGTAAGTTCTACGTTGACCCAAGAAAAAATGAAATCCCTGGCACTTTTATGCCTAACGATTTTCTGCAAACCATCATTTTAATGAATAGTTCATCGATTTGTAATTGCAAAACCCATAAAAATAAGCTTTGAATAAACGAAAATTTTCAGCAGTTAATAATGAACATAAAACTTTTTTGAAAAAAAAAACTTGTCTTAGCGTTTTCATTTACTTTGTGTAAAGGTTAAGTAAAATAAGGGACTTTCGTAATATTCTCGTTACTTATAATATGTCACTGTGCTCGTATTATTGTAATATATAAATGTACTCGATTAAAATATATACAAGACTATTTTTTGTTTATACAACCCACGTGTTCTGAAATAGGAAATAAACTATAATATACTATGATTAAATCGTGCGTAACACTCGTAGTTTGTGAGGTTGGAATGTGGTATGTTGGGGGAGGGGGCATAAAATTACCAGCTTAGGACGGTGAAACCTTTTTAAGTCAGCCCCTGTCTGTTCGCCCATGTCATCATTGGTCTCATTCCAGGTCTTCACATAACGGTTTCCATTAATAATTTTTGCGTGATCGGTATTGATTCGCTTCCGGGTATTTACATGGCCAAACTATAAATCCTTACAGTGTCTTCACTCTGTACTGTTGATTTTGTTAGTCGTCTATTATCGTCTTCGAGTTTGTCTCTTCTGAGCTGCCGTTTGATCTGTGAATAATCTCAGAGTATGGATAGTAAACAGTTAACATTAACTTACGAAAACAGACGTAAAATAACAAATAAAATTGTTTTAGTCCTTCCATATTAAATACGTACTAGATTGCAAAATGTATAAGAAATGCAATCCAGTTAGAGAAAAAGAACTTGCACTGATCGAATGGTTGCTCAGTAGGTCACTTCTGTCGAAGTGTCGAATAATCGGGAGGTAGAACATTTTAAGAATATTTGACTTTAATAAATAAACGTTTGGTTTAGTTCTACACATACTTTTTCCTTATAAAATAAATATTTATTTAATTAAATAAAAAGTATCTGTATAACTAAACAAAGTGTTGATTTATTAAAGTTAAAGAAAAAGTCGTTTTCTTAATAAACGTGACAATAGTACAGACGTAGAGAAAGAATAGTTACATATTCTGTTGGTGCGACAGAGAGGATGGGCCATGATATCATCCAGTAATTGAAGAATTCATCGATTGCCATTAGTCAGAAACACAACTCTGTTTTTTTCAGTCTTTGTACAAGGGCTGAAAGAATAAAAAGTATGCATAGAAAGGGAATCGACCCCATAGCGTCGGCCATGTCTTTCTGTCCATTAACCTAAATGTCTGCTTCCTCCAGACATCGCCAGTTCTTTACAATTTCATACTTATTTTCTTTCAATTAAAAAACTGTCTCTTCGTTGTTTTGTGTTTAGCATAATTTACTGTGGCGAAAGCCTGACTTACCGAAGTTTCTTGATTCCAGTCGCTTTAATGCACTTCCCCAATGTATTTGTATTCGTTTTGTAGGCCTGGATGGTTTGCAGTACCATTTAACCTGTGTTAAAGTAATAAGCAAAGGGAAATACATGTCCGTGACTCGAAAAACAAACCGAACATTGTCGACTGGAGTTTCGGGGAACCATTAAAACGCGATAACACTGAAAAACACAATATGTTGTCACAAAAGATGTTAATACAGCTCTTTATGTATCTTTTTGTGTTGAATTCAAAAATGTAGTCAGAATTTTTCTATCACTCACACTTTTGGTGTGACAGTCGATTTTTCAAATTTTAGGTTTTCAATTCAAATTTTGGGTGCATTGATTAATACTGTGAGCATGCAGAGTAATACTTTTCATTGTAAGTTGTTAAACATTGACGGCCGACGTTAACCGGGCTGTTAGGCCGTGGTCCGCAGTTGTTGACAAACGTTTCGGCCCCATCGTCAGTGTCTGAAACAACTAGCACAGTCTCCGGCCATTTGTTTCAGACACTGATGATGGGTTTGTCAACACCAACTGTGGACCACGGCCTTGTAGCCAGGCTAATACTAGCAATTTTATCACCTTTAATTGTGTCTAGTACGTTTTGTCATAAACACAATCCAGCACACCTTTATTTAATTGCAAGATAAATAGGCCTATCCTACAAAGGTTTACTCAGCCAGTCAAAAGCTGTCGTTTGACTCACTGACATGTCATGACACGAGTCATGCAGCTTACGTGTCATTATTATTGTTCCAGTAATAATATTGTCTTAATTAACAAAGCATTAATATACTTTGTGTTTTTTGACGTGAGTTGTGTCTTATCACGATATATCAATTGATGACTCGTTGGGCACTTGGTGAAACATGTTAATAGAAAGGTTTTTAAAAATATATAAACTCTTGGTACGTTTCACAGATTTTATTTAACTCTGACAGCTGTTTCGACAATGGCTTAAGAAGTCGAAACAGCTGTCAGAGTTAAATAAAATCTGTGAAGAGTACCAAGTGTTTATATATTTTTAACAACCTTTGTAGTGTCTTATGTAAAATATAATGGTGCAGTATTTGACATTTTCATCATGCCAAGGCAATTTATAAATTATTCACATAGATTCCGCTCAGGGGCGTAAGTGCCGGGTGGCAAGACCGGACAATGTCCAGGGGCCCACCTTCTATCTTTTCTTACATGAGAAAAATATTGTAGCAAAATTTATCAACTTCTTTTGAAATAGAGAGACAAAAAGTCAAACTTGGGGGTTTTATTTTCACGGTGAATGTGGGCTTACTAAAAGTCAAGTGAAGTGGGTCCTTGGGGCGTTGGTCGCGTCCAGAAACGTGTACGTGGAAACCGGGAAGAAATTTATGAATTTCGTTTGGAGCATGTGCACGTGTGGCTCTGACAGCTGGACTTTAAGGGACTTTTGGTTTGGAGCATGTGCACGTGTGGCTCTGACAGCTGGACTTTAAGGGACTTTTGGTTTGGAGCATGTGCACGTGTGGCTCTGACAGCTGGACTTTAAGGGACTTTTGGTTTGGAGCATGTGCACGTGTGGCTCTGACAGCTGGACTTTAAGGGACTTTTGGTTTGGAGCATGTGCACGTGTGGCTCTGACAGCTGGACTTTAAGGGACTTTTGGTTTGGAGCATGTGCACGTGTGGCTCTGACAGCTGGACTTTAAGGGACTTTTGAGACCAACCTGTATCCGCCGATCGTTACGTACGCTCATTCCATACTTCTTACTGCTCACCCTGTCCGCCTCTCTACCGCAGACCTCCTAAGGAAACTGAACTTTAAGGAACTTTTGAGACCAACCTGTATCCGCCGATCGTTACGTACGCTCATTCCATACTTCTTACTGCTCACCCTGTCCGCCTCTCTACCGCAGACCTCCTAAGGAAACTGAACTTTAAGGAACTTTTGAGACCAACCTATATCCGCCGATCGTTACAGACGCTCTTACTGCTCACCCTGTCCGCCTCTCTACCGCAGACCTCCAGTGGCGCTCTGTATGCATTAAACAAACTTTTCCCTAACCTCGATTCCTTCATGTACAAGCTCAACTGGAGGTACTTAAAAACCGCTACACAGCGCACTTCCCTACAATCCATAAACATCAACAGAACTACCCGCAATACCCGCAGACTTTCCTTCCTCATAAACCGCCTCCTTACCATATTCGACGGACCTCCTCCCAGAACTCCTAGCCGGTAGCGTCAAAGACATAGAAACACATAATTCCCAATTACAAACATACTCAACCTGCCATCCTTCCTCCTAACAATCACATAACAGTTTAAGTGTCCCTTACCTACTCTCAGTGTCCTCCGCCTACCTTGACGCCTCCATCCAGCTTTGGCGACCTGCGTTACTCGTCCCTGTCTTGGCCGCCCTCATGTATAAAGCTATGGCACTTCCATCAGACACTTCCTTTACCTATATGGCCACACACTGCTCTACGTCCAATGTGCCTCCATCCAGCTTTGGCGACCTGCGTTACTCGTCCCTGTCTTGGCCGCCCTCATGTATAAAGCTATGGCACTTCCATCAGACACTTCCTTTACCTATATGGCCACACACTGCTCTACGTCCAATGTGCCTCCATCCAGCTTTGGCGACCTGCGTTACTCGTCCCTGTGTTGGCCGCCCTCATGTATAAAGCTATGGCACTTCCATCAGACACTTCCTTTACCTATATGGCCACACACTGCTCTACGTCCAATGTGCCTCCATCCAGCTTTGGCGACCTGCGTTACTCGTCCCTGTGTTGGCCGCCCTCATGTATAAAGCTATGGCACTTCCATCAGACACTTCCTTTACCTATATGGCCACACACTGCTCTACGTCCAATGTGCCTCCATCCAGCTTTGGCGACCTGCGTTACTCGTCCCTGTCTTGGCCGCCCTCATGTATAAAGCTATGGCACTTCCATCAGACACTTCCTTTACCTATATGGTCACACACTGCTCTACGTCCAATGTGCCTCCATCCAGCTTTGGCGACCTGCGTTACTCGTCCCTGTCTTGGCCGCCCTCATGTATAAAGCTATGGCACTTCCATCAGACACTTCCTTTACCTATATGGCCACACACTGCTCTACGTCCAATGTGCCTCCATCAACTTCGCTTCCGGCCTGTACTGGCGTGCGTCACCCCACATCTTTCCATTTGTCTGAAGGGAGCTTGCCCCAGATCAGCCCGAGACAAGTCTCAAACAACACGGAAAAATAGCTTAGGAATATCGTGGACGCAAATAGTACGTGATGGTGTGGTTTTGATCAGAGTGGTTGAAAAGAGGACATTGGTCGGAACCATTGTGAAAAGGAGAAGCAGTATAGTCGCTTATCTATTACGTCATTCAAACTGGTTCACCATCCTGACCTAGGAGCGTAGTGGGAGGGAAAGGGCCAGGCAGGAGTACATGGATAGAAAGACTGTCTGTCCGGGAAAGAAGAAATTGCAAGCTCACCACTTTCTTGGTTGACAAGCAGGAGACGAGAGAGAGAGAGAGAGAGAGAGACAGAGAGAGATTTGTTGCGACAGTCTGGTTGGTGTATCGTGGCCATTGAGGGCAAAGTGCAAGGGAGGAACTGCTTCAAGACGAAGTCCTCGAGCTCAGTTCGTTGATGACACCAAAGGTCTACGGTTGTATCATCGGATTATAATGAGCAGGCGTTGCAGAGGGAGCAGTAGAAAATACTCATGGTGCCCCAACAACTTTAGGGTCAATGTCCCTGGGGGGGGGTACCCTATTTACGGATTACGCTCGCCCACCAGTCTCCGTATTAAAGTTCTAATAGAAAGAGGACGCCACAGCAGCGTAAACATTGGACATTGTACTTGCTTTTATTTCAGTGTTTACATTACAAAACCATTGTCCTTACACTCATTTATTTTTAGCATTCCGAGGCGGCTGGTCTATCGCGGTGCCGTTGTTTCCAAATGGCTTCAGTTAACGGCACAATGTTGCACTAGCAGCAGTCATTTTGGCGATCGCCTTTGTTTACTTTCATTTTACCGTCTGTTGTCTTCTGTCTGCCTGTTGATTCACGATTACTTCATACTTGTTTCTTTTTTTTATACCAGACTTTCGTTCGGTGTTCGTCTCGTTAGCTAGCTTTACACACAAGCGCTTTCAGTCACTCTTTCCCGTACTGGAAACAGTGGCGTATCTAGAGTCTGGTCTGGTGGGGGGGGGGGGGAGTCAAGTAGGCTTCATACAGAAGAAAAAACAAGTGAAGACTAATCAACGTTACTATCTTTACAGTTGTTGAAAAAACGTGTTATAACGTCCTGAAATCGACCCCATTAAGGTAAGCGGTAATGACACAATACAAATACGCGTTATTGGAATATTGTTTACAAGATATTTATTGAGTGAATTGATCTTCCTACATTTCATATTTCAAACGAATACAAAATTGCTGTTTTGTATATTCAAAAAAGAGTTAGTACTATATTAGCGTAAAAAGTGACAAAATAATAAAATAGTCCCAAAATAGATTAACAAAATTCGTCAACTCTGACGGGGATGCGGACCCGTTCGTCCTCCAGTAAATTCGCTCCTGACGGGAAAGAGCTTAAAGGTTTGAGTTTGGTAAAAGCAATCGAGTATTCACGCGCGATCGTAAAACTGTAAAAAAACGCAATCACGCTCTTTCGCGCAAGAAACCGTGCGCCAACTTACATGTACACACGAAAGAGAGAGAGAGAGTGTGTGTGTGACATTTCCACACGCTTTACTTGGCGAAAGCTAATCCTGTGGAACGTGTGCAAGTTGCACAGTTTTATCTGCAATACAAGGTTCCAGAATTAATAAATGGACCTTCGACGAAGACATATCGTACTGGTCACAGTTTTTGGTGGTCTGACTGTCAGATTACCAATAAAGAGGCGAAAACGAAGGATGTGGTTTAAAGACTATAGACAGCGTTATAGTACCTACCTCTGTTGGAGACTTTGCGTAAAAGTCATCGACTAACAAAACAACTAAAAAGCGAACGAGCGGCGACAAACTTGCACTTATAACATAGAATTATACAAGCGAACGAACGATTACAATACCCTAGGTCAGTGGTTCCCAAAGTGGGGTCCGCGACAATGTTTCAGGGGGTCCGCAGACACTTTTAAGAAAAATTAGAATATACCGTAAGTTTCTCCGATTTTATGCTCTAAAATCTGAGTCTAAAGTTTAGAATCTTAATAGAATTAATAGAAGATTCCAGTATTTTTCTTTTTCTTCAAACTAATTGTAAGTGTAAAAATAATTTGAACCTAATGGCTTTAATAATGTCTTTAAATCATGTCGTGTAGCAGATTTTTCAGCCGAATTGACTAAACTCTCTCTTACAGTACAAGAACAAGATTCATTGGCAAAACTTTCAACTGACAGTTCATTAAAACTATGGTTTTCGCAATTACATCTAGCTGACTTCTGGTTATATTTAATGACTGACTATCCTGAACTCGTTAAAAAAGCTTTGAAGTGTTTAACTGTGTTTTTCCCTCTACTTATTTGTATGAAACCGCATTGTCCGTGCTCACGTACGTGAAGACAAAGTTAAGAAATATACTTGATGTCAAGGGTGACTTAATATTGAAATTATCAGATATTAAACCCAATATTGCAGAGCTAGATGTTCAAAAACAGCTTCATTGTTCACATTAAACTAGGTTTGATATCATTAATATTATAATTTTGCAAGTTAAGAGAATTTTGATTGTGATACATTTCAATTAAATGTAATATTTCAGAACTCAGACGGGGTCCGTGAATTTTTAAATTATTGGGGTGGGGGGTCCGCGGACTGAAAAGTTTGGGAACCACTGCCCTAGGTTTGTAGTAGGTAAAACGTACTGTCAAAACTCTTCCTCTCCACAATGTCCAGGATACTCTTCTTATGTACCTTTTTACGTTGAATAGAAAAATGGAATCAGAATTTTTTTTACCATCAATGCTTTTCCTGTGGCAATCGGTTGTTCAAATTTGACGTTTTCATTTCAAATTCTGGATACATTGATTGATGCACTGAGCATGCAAAATAATACGTTTCATTGTGTCTAGAAAGTTTTATCGTAAGTAGCGTTCAGCACCCATTTATTTAATTGCAAGATACGTAGCCTATAGGCCTACTACAAAGGATTAGTCACCCAGTGAAGAGCTATTGTATAGATCACTTACTGACATATTATGACAAGAGTCGTGTAACTTGTGTGTCATAGTTATAAGATTGTCTTCATTAACAAAGCGTTAATATAGTTTGCGTCTTGTGTCCAGAACCGACACGCTTTCATTTTTCCCTTGTACCCCCTCAGACACTCAATCTTTCCCGCGCGAAAGCTTCTACTGCGCCCGATCACTCAAGAAAGCGTTTTTATATAAAGCCAGATTTTGTCATCTACACCTCCTCGTGGTAGTACTTACAAAAAATTAGCGATCATTGTATAAAACGTGTGAGCGTAGATGTGCGTGCGTGCGCGCGCGCGCGCGCGTGTGTGTGGTAACAGAGGATCACTGTTCGGTTTGCCCACGCAGTTAGTTAGGCGGTACTGTGCGTGGTTATAAGCAATATATCGTACATACTGTAGATAAATAGTGATCACATAGTGAACACATCTTCCGTCGTGTCGGTCAATGGATGCAGTCTGGTCGGTGAGTATTGTTTATAAATGTCTGTGTTAATTCCAGTGTAAATGTAGTATACAAATGTATTTCTATTACGTTTTGATCTGTGGCGTTTTTAATTCCGCTGGAGTGCAATTTATCCAGCCAAAGACATATTCATCATTGTCGTCATCATCATCATCATCATCATCACATAATCATCATCATAATCCATTTCCATTAAATCTAAAACGCCCTTAAACGCTGATTCTCCCTTTTGGACGGGTCTCGGATCCGTACCTTGCTACACTCCTCACGCTCTTCTTCTTCTTCTTCTTCTTCTTCTCTTACGGCACAACAGCCCAACGTGAGCCCTGGCCTCCAACAACAGACTTCTCCAACGTTTCCTGTCCGTTGTCATCCCACGTCCATTCTTCTGATATCTTCCAGCACATCATCCAACCATCTTGCCCTAAGTCGACGCCTGTTTCTGCTTCCATACACCTGTTCGCTCAGTATTTTCTTTGGAATAGATACACTAATCATCCATCCGTTCTCTATGACCTAGCCATTGAATTCGTTGAACCTTTACGAATCTTACAGTGTCCTCATGCTTCAGTGGCTCATCTGTCTTCTGGTTACTTCTTACTCTCCATTAACCGAGCACGTCCATTCTTCTGATATCTTCCAGCACATCATCCAACCATCTTGCCCTAAGTCGACGCCTGTTTCTGCTTTCATACACCTGTTCGCTCAGTATTTTCTTTGGAATAGATACACTAATCATCCATCCGTTCTCTATGACCTAGCCATTGAATTCGTTGAACCTTTACGAATCTTACAGTGTCCTCATGCTTCAGTGGCTCATCTGTCTTCTTGTTACTTCTTACTCTCCATTAACCGAGCTCGTCCATTCTTCTGATATCTTCCAGCACATCATCCAACCATCTTGCCCTAAGTCGACGCCTGTTTCTGCTTCCATACACCTGTTCGCTCAGTATTTTCTTTGGAATAGATACACTAATCATCCATCCGTTCTCTATGACCTAGCCATTGAATTCGTTGAACCTTTACGAATCTTACAGTGTCCTCATGCTTCAGTGGCTCATATTTCTTCTGGTTACTTCTTACTCTCCATTAACCAGAATGGCACGTCCATTCTTCTGATATCTTCCAGCACATCATCCAACCATCTTGTCCTAAGTCGACGCCTGTTTCTGCTTTCATACACCTGTGCCCTTTGGATTTTCTTTAACATACGCTGATCATCATCCGTTCTCTGTGACGTAGCCATTGTATTGTTTGAGCCTTTACGAATCTTACAATGTCCACATGCTTCAGTAGCTCATCTGTCTCCTGGTTATTTCTCACTCTCCATTCATCATCTTCCTTAACCGGTCCATAAACACTTCTCACGTTAGTCTTTATTTAAGTTCTACCGTATACCGTCACCTGTATTACGTTATGTAACGAGCACAGTTTTTCTTTTCATTGAACCTTCTTTTTAACTTTATTTTAATGTCGTCTTCCGTCTCATATAACTGTACTTCCCAAGTAGTTGAGCAACTGCGGAGGGGGATTAGGAAGATCGATCTCCCCTCCAGAGCTATATCAGTAACATTCTATAATCTCGTAACGTGTACGTCTATTGCTAAGCTAGTTGTGATAAAGTGAGACTCGTAAATAACTGAAGAAATAACGTAAAATTACACTATTTGAAAATTTTACATAATCCTTAAAACACTTACGTAAAGAATACTGTACTTTAAATGTCAATGATTACATAAACAGGACGTTTTTAGTCAAACTGGTGTTCATATATCTTTTCCAGGCATTAAAGGTTAAAAATCATTATGACTAATGACTATGTAATTTTTGTAAAAAAAAGCTAAAACAGACCAAACTTAAAGAAATTTAAGGAATAGAAAAGTAGCTTCAAAAAGTCTTTGTAGTGTGCTTCTATTGCCGAGTTCTTTTCCTATCTGGAATGTTGCTTCATGTAGGCCTAATACTTCCTCAGCCAATAGAATGATGTTCGGCATCAAAGTAACTATTTTAATGGTACTTTTTCTCATATTAGTGTAGTTAGATTGTTCCTGCACATTATTAAACGATAGCTATAGCGACAGCAGAATGGCAACGACACGACACGGTTGTCAAAGTTGTGAAAAAATCGCTAAAGCCTATGTGGGGGGTATCAAATTATAAACGGAATTATAACTACGGTCTGACTGTAATGTTCATTTTTCAAAATTTGAAAGTTTTAGGACGTCAGGCCGCAAAAAGTGGGTGACAAATTTGATAAAATCGCAAAAATTCGGCTGGCGGTATCGATTTAAAAATAATTTTATGAAACATCTGAATGTAGTGTTGAGTTTCGGAAATTTCAAAGTTTAGAGACCCCGTGGTCCAAAAAGCGAGATCAAAAATATGTAAAGATATTGTGTACAAATCCAGCAGTTGTCAGACTAAAAGCAATTGTGACTCAAGTCCGAATGTTTAGCGTTTATTGTATGGTTATGTGCTCTACAGTTGTTGCATTGCTAAATAAACAGTAGAGTAATCGAGATTTTTGTAGTTTTTCCCAAAATTGAAAAATTATCTAGTACTGATATTTATGTAGTAATAAATGTACTTCATTCGAAATAGTGAACGACTTGTACAGTTCATGGAACTTACTAGTGTAGGCCTACGGGACTTAATTTTAAGTTTAGTGCGAGCGGTGTTCGAGGCAAACAAAACAAAACAAAAAAATTTAAAAATAGGCAGTCATTGAGGACTGCCGACA
This sequence comes from Magicicada septendecula, assembly GCA_034769895.1. Taxonomy (NCBI): domain Eukaryota; kingdom Metazoa; phylum Arthropoda; class Insecta; order Hemiptera; family Cicadidae; genus Magicicada; species Magicicada septendecula. The sequence goes on from CM068375.1 coordinate 3,198,782, forward strand.
GAAGTGAAAACTTAAAACTATGAAATAACAGTGGTTTTTTTGGATATTCAAATTAATTGTACTATTAAAAATTAAAATTTTGTGTAAATAAAATCTTTAACATCAGTCTGGTTTTCACATCTATCGGCACTCCGAGCAACAATTATATACATTTTTATATGGTTTACTTATTAATCAAAACATATGATGGGCTGCGCAAGCCCAGTACAAAATATAAATACAACTTAATTGACATAATCCAAAATTTCGATAATATAAGCTAATAAAAAATAATTTTGAATTAGTAACCATATTTTCAAAATTCAACACACAAATCTAAAATTATTATAAAATTTTATAGAATTTTTAATTTTAAAATCCGCGGCAAAAATACTATCGAACAACTAGAAATTTGTTTTACCACGCTAGTAAGATAACTCCTAAGCCACTATGAAATACTCATTGCATGATGTATGGCAGAGGTCAAATATCAAAAATAAAAAATAAATAATATCAAATTTTTAAACGGAAATATTGATACGAATATTGGAAATATTTGAAAATACATGCTTTGTTTATGTTATTCATTTTTCTATATAAAAATATTAACATATTTAGTACTCACTTTTGTACTGCACAGTGATCCTACATTTGAACATTTAAAATAATGGTCAAACTAAAACACAATTTAAACAATGCACAGTATACACACATTAAACTTTCCACGTAGTCAATTTAACTTTACTTATATACATATACACAGCACTAATGTTACAATCTTACAATAATAAAAACACTATTAAAAATACATACTTCGACATTAGACATTAACAGCCAGACGGACAAATAACAATTATGTAAATATCATATAATATAGTATAAGTAATTAATGAGAATAAAAATAATGTAAAATAGATAATAAGTATTGCGTTAATTGTTAATACGGAAAGCCGAAATCGCGCTAGGGATCGAAAACGCGATATCAAATTCGGCAGCGTAAGAAACTCCAAAATAAAGTACGTAAACGATAAAAGTGTGTTAAATAGTATAAATAGTATAACAATTGTATAATATAATCGTAGTATAATAGTATTACACACAAGTATAATCTATACTTTCACTGCTGGCCACGCGCAACACGTCATACTTATAGCTACAGATATACTGTTAGCATTTGCATGTCGGTGACGCGAACTCATAAGATTTTACCCATCCAAAAATCGCCCAACGTGCCTATAGAAGTTTTCACTTAAAAAAAAAACAAATCCCAAATATGTTTCACGACAAGTTTATGCACACAGAACTCGAAAATGTTGAAGCTTTCACGGCCGGGATTACCTTCAGTAAAATTATTTTCCAGGCTGTTGGACTGTCGTCCTCTTTAGTAGATCCAAACGTTTGGACTGCAGCTGGGGCAGTCATCTCTAGTGGCCTTCTGTTCGGCAGAAGAAGACCGCTAAAGATGATTGCCGCAGCTGCAGTCGAAATGCTTGGATGTACGAAAAGATTACACGGTCCAACGGCCTGGAAAATAATTTTACTGAAGGTAACTCGAAACGTTTGCACTTACAGAAAATAGACCTACCGTCTGAAGTTTGTAATTTCTTTTTTTTTTAACACACCTTTAGTATACACTTAACGCTTCACCAAATTTCTTGCTTTTTAGCGACCTGTTCATCAATCAGCTCTACCTACTTCTTTAAAGATCACTTCTCTTTGCTTCCAGAACCATTAACTCATCAATAATACAGATCAGCAGTCGGCAACCCTGCCCTCGTCGATAAGGTTTGATGCGCCCGCGCGACACAATAATTGTAATTTTCTTTTCTTTTGAAAGAAGGAACCCACCCATATTGTGCCTGCTTCGAAGTACTTTATTATAAAATAGTACAAACCGTTTCAAATTTTCCTTTTTTCTAATACAATAATCACTGTAAGTTAGTGTTTTCAAGAATATGAACTGAAACATTCATTTATGTTTTAAATGTGATTTTTTCACGTTTTCCAATTCTGTGCACCTCATAAAAATAGTGTTATTGTGGTAAGTTCTTTAATTTATTTTTATTAAAATATGTTACTGTTTAACGATTTTTTTCGTTTAAAGTTTTGTTAGTTTCAACGTGTGTCAACGCATGATAACAGATTGTTGATGACCTACCCCTGATGTGAAAATTTTCACAAATTTAAATGAAAAATACTACAAAGCTTTTTTTATTCGGTGTTCCATGGCGTTAATTTCTGTAATTTTCCACAGACAGTTAATGTTTATAACGTCCAGCTATTGACCATTGGTGTCCAACGTCCAGCTCCGCACCTTTCTGTTTTCCATTGAGGGAGTGAGGAGAGGTGCGCCCATCGAACTGGTCCTCAGTTATATATGCGCCCATGACTGAGATAGACATATAGACATATTGGAGTGTTTGTTTCAAGAGGGCGCAGTGGATTATTGGAAAATACGTGGGAGAAAACATCTGTTAATACTATCGTGAACACAGCGCACGGGCGACCAACCAGGATGACAGATCCGTCCAAGGAAGACGCACAACAGTCATTAACGATGCCAACGTCGATCGTGGACACGTGTTTCCCGATCTGCGGCGGCGCTCGTGACGCACGAACACGGGGGACAAAAGCAGCAAAAGAAGGAGAAAGCGAAACACACAATAACACGTTGTAAACGTTTAATACGTACAAAAACTGCACACAACAAATACAGCGTCGTATGTATGCCAGTGTGTCTGTGTGTACGACTTTCTAAGCTGTCAGTCAGTCGCCCGGCCGACGTACACGTGTACTCACGATCCGGGACTTGTACTTGTACTTACTGCTTGGCCAAAACGATGACAGTCGTAACTAGTGCTGCAGTACTCGCTCACTGTTTTGAACGAAGCACTTTTTTTGTATCGGCCATCTAAGGACCACATGCCAACTTCAAGTTCTTTGTTCATTTGCCATGCCAACTCATTGTTCTTTCCTTTTTCTCCAATATTCTTTCATCTTTTCACTGTGTCTCTTCTTCCTGTCTTCAGTCCACTTTGAACCTGCGTTTTTCTCTCTCCTACCCTGGACTCCTTCCATTTTTAACACTTTTGCCCGAAAAACTTCTCTTTCTATTGCTTCTTCTGCGTGTATATTATCTTTTTCTAAATCCTTTTAGACTTCTTTAATCCAACTTGATGTTGATTTTTTCCCCCACAGATATTTGAAGATCTGCTTTGTTAACCTATTGTCGTCCATTCCATATAAATGTCCAAAAAATAATAGTCTTCATTTACTCAATGTTTCTATTATATTTTCTATACTTTGATATATTTCATCATTACTTCTTAATTTCCAACCTTCTGAAATAACTAACCGAAGGCAGCTACAGGTAGATGGATATCAGGCATGGATCATCTCCACCACCATCTCCTTCTGGCACATTTATTATTAAAAACATTTCAGTATTATTTTTCATTTCTAGGAAAAATTACAAAATTCGTAATCACTACACTAGTTGTTTAGGAACATGGCGATTGCAGAGCATACAATAAACGTTAAAAAATCAAAATTTTTTTATTTGAGTCAGTGGCGTTTCTAGAACTTGGCCTGGAGGAGGGGAGGTCCAGTGACGGGTCGGCTTCATACAAAAGAAAAAACAAGTTAAGACTAATCAACACAGTACTCTCGTTAAAGTGACTGAAATCAGTCCCATTAGAGTAAACGGTAATAACACAGTAAATTGTGCATTATTGAAACGTTTTTTAGGGGAACTCTAGAAAAAAAATGTTGCCAAACGTGTTTTTATTGGCAACTCTCTAGGGGAAGAGCAGCTTGAAATCAAAGTTCCTGGTCCTCCAGGTTGGGGGTTTTACAGCAGGCCAGTAACCTGCTTAAGTAAAAATATATGTACTTACAGAACTCGTACGAGCCTCGGAAGTCTGAAAAATAAAACACGGAAGGATACTCGAATGAAATTTATAAAACTGTGACTGTCCCCACATTCCTGTATGCTAGTGAGAATGGACTCTTGGTAAAAGGGGCGTGCAGATGATTCGGGGAGCCGAAATGAAATTTCTAAGAGGGACGCAAGGTTGTTCTCTCTTGGATCGGAGAAGGGACGAGGATATTAGAGGCGATTTAAACATTGTATCATTGAACCAGAAGATTGAAGACCACAGAAGGAGATGATGTGAACACTTAATCGCATGCCTGATATCCGTCTACGTGTGGCTGCCTTGGGTTATCACCCTACTGGTTATGTCGGTAGACCGAGGAGAGGTGGATTCCGGAACAGGTCTAAGGCCTAGTCTTTGGAGTGGTGATGTTGATGATGATGCATTGTTTATGACTTCAGTGTATGCGATTGAAAGGTTCACTGGTAAGATGTTCAGCAGTTCCCTCGGTACTGTGTAAACACCTTACCAGTGAACCTTTCAATCGTATACACTGAAGATGGCCTCGAGTGGTGGAGCCGAATCGTCTGTTGTAATTAACAGCATTAGACCACGGCTTAATAACCAGGCAATGGTAACGGTTTTAACTCTGTATGTGGCTTTATGTACATTTCATTTTTTTTTGTCTTCCTGCCCTTTTTTGTATAACACACTTTGTTTCCCGCAAACCAAAACGTAGAAATCGAGCTGCGTACGAATTGAGCCGGTCTTGGAACTCGTATACGTAATAATTTATCTACAAAAACATCTCACATTTACAACTGGACGGTTAGTTGTTCATAAAATTTTACAACTGCACACAATACCGAACGTCAGAATTAGTTATATGCGAGTGGGAAACAGTTGGGTGGGTGGGGGGGGAGTTTCGTCAATTCCGGGCCGTTTTCAAGCGTACGTTGTACTTTTTGTTTTCCCAAATAAAGTTTACCGAAAAACAATAGGCGCCGTCTCCGGTTAATTTGGAAACGCGAAAGTAAACTATGTTAAAATAAATAAGAGCTTTCGTATGCCATTTATTTTGATTTTTTGTATATTTTCTGCCGGTGTTTACAGCCAGCAAACATCAGTTATGGACTAAAGAGATGTGTTTTTGTTAAATTTACCTAGCTCAGATGTTTGTTGTTTAGTAGTGGAAAAGAATTAAATTACCCGTCTTTATTCACTATACTCTCAGCCAAGTTATATATGCAGTTAAATAGGCAGTAACCTGCATAGTACTAGCGATCAATTTCTCTTATGCTCCGATTCATTCTCGACCTTAGATTACCTTCATGGTATTCCGTGAGATTAAGTTAAACGCCATTTCAAAAGAGACGTTAATCTTATCGAATTCTAATGCATATTCGTTTTGGGCGGATACCTGGCCACTGAGGCATTCGTAGCAGGCATTTGAGAAGCTGATTAGGCTGTCAAAGAAGTCGATAACTGACTTCAAAGCCATTAAATCAAAAGTTAAAGACAGTGGCGACATAGGTAGGAAATCTATCCATTTACCAACAAACTGGGAAACATTAAGCCAACTGCTGATGTCTGACCTTCATCGTTACAATGAAGTTATATGACAGAAGAAGTTATTCTATGCCTCTCGAAGTTAGGCCACACCAGACCAGCCAGCTCGTGTCTCTTTGGAACTTTGTCAACCACGTCATGTCAAGTGCCGGTCACTGTTCACCGCCTGTTGGTACACTGCCCTTTATATACGCCACACTATCGACTCTCAGCTAACTTGCGGGAGATCGGCTATTGGACTGATCTGCTGCTTGTCTTTTTGAAATCGACCAACATTTAACAGTTTCGTGGCCCGTACTTCTAGCCTCGCAGCTGTACACGACACGTTAAATAAAAAAAGAAAGTAAAGAACGAATCGGGAGTGCTAGATTCTCGACATCAACACTGTTGGTGGATCCACTGTATGGGATCTGGGTGCTAAGATGACTTTCGCTAAACTAAAGCAAATGAGGGACCCTCTCCCGTTACAAAACACTGCGCAATGATGCAATAAAAAAAAACGCCAGTTTTTTTCATATTGAAAAATATTTTGTAAAGTGAGAAATTCGAACACCAAATTCACAAATGTTTAGCTTTCTCGACTTTTATCTAAATCTTCTCCACCCCCACCCACGACTTAATCAAATTATGAGCTCTTGAAAGCCTTATCATACGGAGTTTTATCGATTGCGGCGGGGAAATATCCTGTACCTTCTAATCCCCCTTCTAAACCCTTCTAATTTTGCGTAATTTTTTTATGTAGGCCTAATAATTGAACAAATCTGAAATATTTTTTATTTGTTTTTACAAGTTAAAAAAAAAAATTATTAATTTTTTACTGGTTTCGATCTAATTTTATTTTATTTGTTTTTATTCTTTTACTTCATGTTTTATTTTCACAGAAAATGTCAGTTCGTCTAATTGTCGATTCTAAGTACCTACGCTATTTCGCTCCTTGAACTCGTGTTCAGCTTTCCTCTTTCTACTGGTTGAAATAATTTCTTCGGCACAACGATTCACGCGCTTGTGGCGGATTCTCGGTCCACGAGGATCACTATTCGCATTCTCAAAGTATATTTTTGCCCTAGAGGTCTTGTTGGTGCATCTGCATTTCCAGCCTAATGATGTCTTTGTCGTCTTTCTAGACGTGAAATTTTTATAACAGTTAAGAACATTGCCTCGTTCACTCATGACTTTCGATGTTGCTTAAAACTAACTGATTTTCGTAAAAGTGTAAAAGTAAAAATTTTGTATTTTAATACATTTTATTCTTTTCCTTGTTTTGTAGGGACTTAAAAACCCAACTATTAAATTGGGTTCAAATTATACAAAAGTAAATTAAAACTTGAAACACTTTGAATCGGCGCACCTCGACACCAATTCAGCGTAGTCGATAGGTTTGGGTGCAACGAAGTGGAAAACATTAGGGTTAGGGATTAAATCGATGGGGGCACCCTATCAGGATTGCAGCTTTATGTTTAGGCGAACCGCGCGCGTGTTGTGGTCAGCCGGGGCCCACCCGTGAGGAAGTCGAGGGCGGACGCGTTACTCCTCTTGTGCAACATAACGCCTCGTATACGGAATCTTGTCCTACACCGATCCTAAACCGTGTCAAGGATGACAACGGGCGATCGTTTACAATATCTATCCTCTTTTTAAAGAGAAAATTCTTAACGTTCTCTTGTGAAATAATAAGTGATAATTTTTTTTTACTATAAATAACCACGTCGTTTCGTGAAACATTTATAAAGATATTCTGGGAGGCAACGCGATAGAACCGTGATAATGCTAATTATTTGGAATCAGCGGTGGTTTCGATCCTCAAAAAGTTGTGATTCTTATCAAACACATAAAATCATGTTTATTATATTCTGTCACGTTCTGTTAAAGGAATGAAACCTTAATCTCAAAAAAATTACTTTGGTAATTGTTATCTGATGTATTTAAATAGTGGACTGTATACACACAATAAAAAAACAAAAGAAAGAAACTGATTTAAATTTGTATATTTTCTGATACCACTGCACATTGAAATCAGCACAAATATATCAACTCACATGCAGTTCTGTCCACACAGTGACCCCCCCCCCCCTTTAAACCCTCACGAGAGAGCCAGTCATTCACCCCACTATTTGACCTCTCTCTCACTCCCCCCTCACACACACACACAAACACTATAATGAATAATATGCAAATTACTTGCATAAATTAATTAACTTTTAATTATATAAATTTCTTTTGATTATGATTATCTAGTTGAACCTGTTTCCTCGTGCCACGCGTTGGGCAGCCATTAATATAATGAATAATATGCAAATTACTTGCATAAATTAATTACTTTATGATTAATATAATTAATCATATGTTTATTACTCTAATTATCTATAGCTCAACAAATGATATCAGTTAACAATTAATATTGTAAATTCAATTTACATCACTGAGCAAAAGAAACTCTTAGAAAATTACTTTGTGTTCTTTAAAGATTAAGTTAACATCTGGGTTATCTGTAATAATAAACGCATGTGTAGAATCAACTTAAATAGCTAATTTATTATTCATTCATAGTAAATTATAATCATACATATAAAACGTCGTTGCACCTGTAAATACATACATATTTCCAATCAACAAGTTAACTCTAATAATATTCATTACGTTTATTTATAACTTCCCAGGGTAGGAATTCTTTGAAAGAATCAGGTCAGTAGCAGCAACTTAAAGTAATGAATTAATAATGGTTACTTGAGTTTTATGGAATATCCGTTTAGTGTCCAGTGATGTCCGGCCCTCGTGGTGATGATGACAGAAAGACACATCTCGTTGACTGCCGTCGATAGCACAACACTTGTATACACCCACGATCACTCGGGTCGAAGTAGAGTTGTGTAAATAAGTAATGGGTTTAGTGTTCGTTTGAATAATTCATTTTAAAATGAGTGTTGTATGTTCATTTTGTAACATAATTGTTTATGTCTGTTCGCCACTTATTTCACCTTCTATCAATGTATATGTGATTAGATTAGTTCGTTCAATTGTTTCATGTTCTATTATGTTTAATGTGATTTTGTAGCACTGACTAATTTTAAGTTCGTCTATTTTGTACATCTATTTTGTACAATACATAAGTAATGATATATGTACGTGTCGAGATTGTATTGTTCACTTTAAATGATTACTACCTGAATCCGTTAAATCGCACTTTGAAATTCACTATTAGAAGATCACTAAGTCTGACTATTATGACATGACGATTTCACTAAGTCTGTTAATTTACGATTTTGATATACTAACTTCCGAAACTTGAGATATACTCTCCGAAAATTAGAATAGACTGGCTTGAAAAATTAAAGTATACTGGCCCATCCCTGTGTTAGACATATAGTTTTATCAATTCGTCCCTACTCAAATTTTGTCTTCCGCGCTGTCCACGCCTTTTCTTACTCGTGATAGGTCAGTTTTTAGTTTTCTCGGAATACTTTATCCCACTACGTTAGGACTCTTCGTTATCTTTCTTCTGATACGTCTTTTGCTTTTGGTTACTATGGAAACTGTCCTCGCCACCAGTGTTCTTCGCAGGTCTTGTCTTCTGATAGGTTGCCAGACATCCCCCAGATTTTGTTCTGTCGAACGTTGACCTATTTCGTAGAATCTCTAGCTATTATACGCCTGTCGATCACTCTTTTGTGTGAGGTATACGCAGTGTTTTTCTAAGTTGCCTTCATCTGTTCTCGGGTCCTTCCGAAATATTGTTCTCTCTTACACCCCTTTTTGTAACTATTAATAATTCTGGACATCTGTTAGCTGGTGAAGTTACCCTAACTTTCTACTCGTAAATTGCGTCTGACACTTAGACGTTATCTCCAGCTGTGTAGCATGATTGGAGTCCTGTCCATTCTCCGCTTCACTCATTGTTTCTGAAAGTGCTGTGCGTACGCTCCTTTGTAAACATCTTGTTTCCCCTTTTTGCAGTACCTCGTATTCTGACGTAACCTGACTGAACGTATGCCTTAATTCCCAGTACACGTGTGAATGTCCTCGCCTGCTTTGTCTCGGCTGTTGCGGGTAATAATTTTTTAGTTAAACTTCCCCTGTCATCTCGTACATCCAATTTCTATAGTTGAGTAGAACTTAACGTCTTCCTATTGTCTTGTTAGCGATGCTGCTCTGACATCTTCACATTACGTTTTATTTATTGCGACGACTAGAAGTCGTTGACACAACTCCGTGTGAACGCACTCCGTCGAGGAGAAAATTTAAAATTTTTAAATTTTTGCTCGTTACAACACACACACACACACACACACACACACACACACACACACACACACACACACACACACACACACACACACACACACACACACACAATGACCTAACAGTAATCGAAATAATTATAGTAGTATGTAAGGAAGCATTTTGTATGTACTCGATTACTTTAATATATTTTTGAATATAAAACTAATGCATTTAATCGAGTTTAATATTTTTAATAGCGTCTTTTATTGTTTTAATATCATCATTATCGTCATCTGCACTGCAAGATGTAGGTTCTAATTGGCCTGTTCCAGGACCCATCTCCTCCTCGGTCAGCCGACGTCTCTCATTCCAATCGGTTGGTACGTACTGAACCGATAACCTTTCAGGTGACGTGTGGTTTAAATGTTCACACCATCCGCTCCTATACTTCTTGGTCATTTCATTTAAAGGCTGGACCCCTAACCTTTGTCTGATTTCCTCATTCTGTTACTTGTCTTGGAGGCAGGAGCCCTAAACACTTCTCAGGAGCCTCATTTCTGCTGCCTCAATCTTCCTTTCCCGAGGATCCGCGAATTTTTCTTTCCCGAATCTTCCTCCTTCTTCCCGAGGATCCGCATCTCACAGCCATAACGGAGTGTCGTGAAACTTAGTGTTTTATAAAACTTCATGAAGGGTTATTCTGTCTTAACTTTATTCTTCAAAGCACTGTAAATTTTATCACACATCCTTCTAAACCATGACGTTTTCTGAATGCAGTCTCTAATGCGGTCAGCTGAGATACTACATCCCAAATAGTTAACATTTAAGGTTTTATTGTTTTTAACATAAAAGTAATAAGCCTATAACAGGTGATTTTTATTTTTATTTAATTTGGAAATTCAGTTGTAACATGACAGTGTGAGCTTTTGACGTTAGTAATTTTTACGTTATTTATTGTCTTTTTGACAATTTACGTTCTATTTATATTTTATACAGAGTGGGTTAGAAATCAGTATCCCCAATAATTAAGATTTTTCTTCTCCTCCTCCTCCTCCTCCTCATTCTCTTTCTTCTTCTCCTTCTTCTTCTTCTTCTTCTTCATCATCTTCTTCTTCTTTACTTCATTTGGGAGATCCTCTTGTTTATAAACGACTACATTGCACCATAAAATACAATACATCTACTACAATCCCTCCATCGGATTTGTGGTCATCCAATTCATATTTTCCCTTTTGGACGATTATCCCGGGCCCTCTCGATTAATCTGTTATCATCCACCCTGTTGAAATCCTTTCCGGTCATTATAGAGTTGTTGCCTTTCCTGTATGCAGTGCACTAGACTTTGTCAGTCACACGGCACGTTTCTCGTATAGTTACATATTTTATTCTATCTAGACGTGTCCTGCTTATCATTCTTCTCAATGATCTTATCTCAGCAAATTGTGTTTGTCTTCTGGTTGCTGAGGTTTCAGACCTTGCCTCTGTTCCATACGTCAAGGCAAGTCTCACTGTATTTTTATATAACCTTGTTGTCATTTCCAAACATAAACGTTTATTGCTCCTGCTAACGTCAATCATACATCCTGACGCCTTGTTTGCTGTTGTAACCTGAGAGTTTATTTTTTTACCAGTTGAACCATTAGATCGTTACCATGAACTATGAACCATGTTATCTTTATCCACTAAACAGTTGACTTCCATTACCGGTACCTGCTCTACAATTTCCTTGTCTACTACTAACTTGCACCTCACTGGCATTGCAGCAGTAGTCACTGCTTTAGACTTAGCTGTAGAGCTCACCCATATTATGTTCTTTACACGCGTTGTTAAATTTGTACAGAAGCCTTTACAGATCATCTTTGGTCACAGCTATAAGTACTGCATCGTCAGCATGGCAGATAATGCTGAAATTACTATTACCCAATTTCATATCCCATCATGTCTTTCAATAGCTATTATTAAATCGTCCATTACTAAGTTAAAGTATAGGGCCCAAGTGGATCACCTTGTTATATTTCGTTTTATTTTACGACGATGACGATAAGAAAATATCGGTATGGAGAACCATACATGACTTCCATGTTCTAAGATTTATATTTAAAATCATTTTCGAAATGAAATATTTCCATAGAAACTGCTTCTTTCTACTTCTTGCTTCAGCCTTAACCACAATACTGTGGTCACTAATGTAGGCTATACCACCTCACGTTAGCGCACTCGATTTTCACTGATGATGGCAGTCCATGGCACTGCTGAAACGTCTGGTTTTGCAGAAAACATTGGACCACGGCCAAACAACCCGGGAAGGAATTTTAACAACAAACTATTTCTTTGTTACCGATAACGTAGTAAACATATAAAAAATTATCCCCTCCCCCTTCAACTATCATTTTCATTTATAGAAAATTACCACCTTCCCTTTCAACTATCCTTTTCATTTATAGATATTACCTTTCTACAGTGGATTACCTTTCTTCAGGATACTTTATTTATCAAAATTAAGTAAAATATAAAACATAATGTTAAAATATAAAACGTTGCAGGTAAACTACCCTTTCCCCTTAACCGATCTCCATCAAAATCAATAGGCCTTGAGTCCTCTACAATTCAGGCACGTGTCCAAAAAATTATTTCATTTTGTTTGAATTTGCGGCAGTTATCGTTCGCCATAGAAAAAATTCCACACACATACAGACAGATACTTTTCGAAAAATGACTTTTCTACATGTTTTGAGGGTAGTAAAATCAGAATCAGCCCTTACCCCGAACACGATTTTTTTCACCATCACCATACTTCCATTTCCTTATGGAACATGGAAGTAAAATACGGTAATCATAAGCGGAGTGCAATACACGTAAAATTTTTAAGGTACTAATTTTCAGTGTTGTAATTCCTATGGCTTTATAAAGTATTGTAATGTCAGTATTTTATGTTACAGTAATGTTCTGCTAATCTTATAAAACAGTTATAGAGTATCCTTAGTAATGTAATGTGTTGTGGTTGCAGGGCCAGGGTGCGAGCGACGTGTGCGTGCGCGGAATGGAGCGCACCGACCAAGATGAGCACACCATCGTCACGACGTCCTCCAGTTCGGCGCCCGTCACCGTCACATCGGTCGCTCCCTTCCACTACCTGATCAACGAACAGGCCAAATCCATCTTAGCATTACAGGTACGCCTATGTCTTTACTGTTATTACCTACCAATGTTAATTTAGTAATTTTCTTTGGATCCATAAAAACTACAGAGTTGATATTTGCAAATGCGTTTATCTTAATTTCTGTAGAACTCTTAACGCAGGCAAATAGGAACTTCCTAGCTGCTGCTGGTTCTTCTTCTTCCTCCTCCTCCTCCTCCTCTTCCTCTTCTTCTTCTTCTTCTTTAGTACTACAGCCCAACGCGAGCCGTGGTTTCTAACAATAACCTTCTCCAATGTCTTCTATCCATTGCCATCTGAACATTGCACCTCACATCCATTCCTTTTAGAACTTCCAGCACATCATCCAACCATCTTATCCTAGGTCGGCCCCTCTTTCTGCTTTTATAGACTTGCGCCTCTAGGTGGCCTAGCCATAGTATTCGTTGAGCCTTTACGAATCTTACAATGTCCTCATGCTTCAATAGCTCATCTATCTCCTGGTTATTTCTTATTATCCATTATCATCTTCTTTAACCGGCCTATAAGCACGTCGGACAATCTTTCTTTCAAGCCTTCTTAATGTTTCTTGTTCCTTTTTTGCTAATATCCATGTCTCGACTGCAGAAGCAACAACCAGTCTGATAAGTGTCATATATTTTTAATTTGTGGAACAACTAATAAGTTTGCTTCTCAATAGTTTACTGTTATATACAGTAGTTGTAATTTGTTTTCACTGTCTTTTGGCAGTCTTCAAACGAAGTACAAAAGGTATGAAATAGCTAATGATACAGAGCGTGTGTTATTGGCCGCGGTTTGTGACGTGTGTTTTGGCAATTACGCCATTCACAGGTAACGAAGGGCGTGGCCGGACTGGCACGCGTCAGAACACCGAGACCGATAAATCAGCTGTTGGCAAAACAAATAACAGCTGTTTGTGAATGGAGAGCATTTCGCGTTTAAACCAATCGTATTAAACTAACAGTGATTTGTCTCTTTAATTATTGAATATACAGTTGGTGAAATACTATGTGTTACAATATTATCTAATATGCATTTATGAAATTTATGTTACTAATTATTGTAATATCTTCAAATAAATACACTGCAAGTAGGTTTATTTTCACCTGACGCACGTTTCAGAGAAATTATTCTGTATCATTAGAGGTTTGTTTGAATTGTAATTGAATGTTACGCGATTTTAATTTGATTCTATTTTTGATTGTTGTAATGTTTATGCAGTCAGCTATTTATTATATATTTAATGTTTTATTGTTCTAATAAATGTATGATTTTAAATAAATCGTCTTGTTTTGTTTTTATTTGAATTTGTTCTGTAATTAGTAGATTATTATTATTGTGTTCTATACATTAAGATTTTCCCAGTTATTCATTTTGTTACCTTTTTGTACGCTTTTAATTAATTTGACGTTTTGAATGTCTGGAAATTTGTTTATTGTTTAAACAGTGTGTGGCTAAATTAGATTTGTATTGTAAATGTATAATAAATAGCTGACTACATAAACATTACAAAAATCGAAAATAGAATCGAAGTAAAATCGATTATCCGTTAAGTATATTGTAAGCGAAACATTCAATTACAATTCATACAAACCTCTGAAGATACAGTATAATTTCTGTGTAACGTGCGTCAGGTGAAAATAAACCTACTTGCAGTGTATTTATTTGAAGACATTACATGGGATACCTGCAGGAAACTCAACGAGCTACTTACAAAGGAAAAATATTAGTTATTGTTGTAAACCATTGTGCAGTGGCGTAACTGAGGGAGGGGGACCAGGGATATCAATCACTACTGAGCTATTAAAAATTTCAGCGAAATTTCGTAATTCGTTAATGTAGGCCTATTTCTAAATCAGTTTTATGTGTTTTAGACTAATAAATAATTATAGAAATGAAAGGAATTACAGTATTTTTGAATTAATAAAATAAAGTGAGTTTTTTAATAATGACAATCACTGGACATTTGGTAAATAACGTACGTATTAGCAGCTTTTAAACGATTACGCACGCGCCAGGAAACGAAGGTAGGCCCTGTAAATGTAGGCCTACCTTTATCTTTTCCGCCCACACACATTTCCACTTACAATTTGTTGTCTATGTGATCGTTCCTGTATTCCAATATCTCTTATGGTTTGTGTTGAGGTATGGGTAAAAATAATGAATAATTTAAGTACAGGAGCAAACACACGCTTTATTGAAGGAACAGTTTAGTAGCAAGTATACATAAAACGGACACACAAAATACACATTACAAGAGTATATTTAAAACTGAACAGAACTGGTCGAGTGCATCTCTGTTTATATAGAAAAAAGCTTCCAGATCTTTCCTTTTATTTAAAACTTCCAGAACATTACTTTTCTAGACCTCACAGTAAACACGCATGTGTGCGGGTTGAGGCCCCGCCCAGGCAGCTCGACCCCCCACCGCACAACACAAACTTTCACCTCTACAATGACAGGTACACCCACTTAAGAATGAATGTAGAGTTTTCCAGTATATTCTGAACACCCTCCCTAAAACTCTACATTCTCACAATCACATTAATTTAAAAAAAATTCATTTTTATTCTTAAGTCCAAGTTTAGATCTTAAATAAACAAATTTTGGTTTTGACAAAGCTTTCGTAAGTATATCAGCGACTTGTTCATCACTTTTAACATAATGTACATCAATTTCTCCATTTTGAAAACAATCACGTACATAATTATATTTCACATAAATATGTTTTGTCCTTTGATGGAATTCAGGATTACTTATAAGTTTTAATGCACTCATATTATCTATATATAAATCATATTTATCAGTCTTACAATCGCATTCATTAAATAACTTCTTTAACCACATTATTTCAGTTGTTGCTAATGCTGCACTTACAAATTCTGACTCGGTTGTTGATAATGATATAGATTGTTGCTTCTTACTTCGCCAAATAATTGCAGCATTTGCATACATACAAGCTACGCCAGAAGTTGATTTACGTGTAACTGTATCGCTAGCATAATCAGCATCACTATAAGCTTTAAAGTTGCCATCCTTACAATATAGTAATCCAAAATCAATCGTACCTTTTAGATAACGTAAAATTCGTTTAACAATTGACCAATGAGCTACACTTGGTTTGTCTAAAACTCTAGATACAACATTTACAGCAAAACTTATGTCCGGACGACTTACAATTTGCAAAAACATCAAATTGCCGACAGCTTCACGATAAGGTACATTACTTACAATAGTTTTTGATAAATATTCATCATGATTACAATCAATTGGCGTGGATACAATATTAGCTTCTGACATATTAAACTTTTCTAAGATTTTGTTAATATAAGTACTTTGATGAATGAAAACAGACCCATCATTCAATCTACAAATTTCCATTCAAAGATAATTAGTAACTTCTTCAGTACTAGTAATTTTAAATTTTTTACTCAAATTATTCAACAATTTATCAATCAAACTTTCATTTGAAGCTGTAATAAGTCCATCATCAACATAAATTGCTAACGAGATCTTATTATTATTTTTGTTATATATATGTATAAACATGGGTCACCCGTACTTTGACAAAAATCTAAATTTACAAGAAAATTAGTGAAGTGCTCAGTCCAGCATCTTGGTGCTTGTTTTAAGCCGTATAAACTTTTCATTAATTTACATACGCGTGAGCTTCCATCATCAAAACCTTCAGGTTGTTTCATATATATATCTTCCTTTAAGTCACCGTATAAAAAAGCCGTTTTTATATTAAATTTACCGATATGTAAATTTTCACGAGCAGAAATACTAAGTATCAATCTTATTGTATCAAAGCGAACAACCGGACTAAAAGTTTCTTTATAATCTATATCTTTCTGTTGCGAATAACCTTTAATAACCAACCGCGCTTTATAACGTTCTGTACCATCTGGATGGAGCTTCTTCACAAAAACCCAACGATTGTTAATCACTTTTTTATCTTTTGGCTTTTCCACTAATACCCATGTCTTATTTTCATACAAAGAGTTCATTTCGTCCTGCATTGCAGCTTGCTAACTATCTTTTTCTTTACTTGTAATTGCTTCGTTATAATTAGATTGTAACTTTTCAGCAATAAACGTGATCGGACATCCATAATATTCTGTAGGTTTTAATTTTGTTCTATCGCGCAATTGTCGTCCAGTTTGATTGTTATCGCTGTTTGAAGATCGTAAAGGTTCTCTTTCTTCAAACTCATTTGATTCATTTTTAAGTAAAAGTTCATTATTTTTAGGAGTTATAATTTCATTTTATTCAGTTTCTTTATTATTATTGTTCAAAGAATTCAAAATAATTGAATCAGCTAATACTCTTTCAGGTTTAAAAAGTACATCTCTACTTATAAAGACATCTCGCACTTCCGGAACATATACACGATAACCTTTACAATCCTCATGATATCCGACCAGATAACCCCTCATCGATTTTTTATCAAGTTTCTTACGCTTTTCTTTTGATATATGTACATAACACATGGTTCCAAATGTTTTAAATCTATCAACAGTAGCTGTTTCTCCATTCCATAACTCATAAGGAGTTTTATTATTTTGTTTTGTTGGGCCTGTTCTATTAATTACATGTACAGCAGTATTCATTGCTTCTGCCCATAAGAATAGAGGTAAGTTTGAATTTGAATATAACATTGATCGAGCAGCCTCTACAATGATTCGGTTATCGCGCTCTGCAATTGAATTTTGTTCGGGCGTATATGGAACATTAATCGAATATTTTATATATTTACTATTTAAAAAAGAGATCACAGCTTTATTATCGTATTCTTTACCACCATCAAAATGAATTTCTTTAATATTTGTTGCAAATTGATTCTCAACCCCGATACAAAATGATTTTAGTTTTTCTATTACTTCAGATTTTTCTCGAATAGAATGAATTTCTCTATAACTTGAAAAATCGTCTTTAAAAGAAACGAAATATAACTTTCTACCGAGAGACTCTACTTCCATAGGACCACAAACGTCAGTATAAATTATTTCGCGAGTTTTAGTGGCACGATCGATCTTTTTGTGAAAATGCAATCTATGATTTTTGCCATAAGCGCAACCTTCACAAAAGAAATTTTCATCCGTAAATTTTATATTTAGATTTTTCAAAAAATTCTTCACATGTTTTACATTTTGATGGCAAAGTCTTTCGTGCCATAATTGTAAAACATTACCGTTGGCAATGCTCGATCTACTCTTTTGTTCTACCACGTTACATTCTTTTCGAATTAAAGTTTGAGTGTCTAATTTTAGCAAACTACCAGGCTCATATTCGGAACCAGTTACAAGAATTTCATTACCATGCTTTAAAGTACATCTCGTAGCATTATGTGTTATTTCATAATCTATACCCCTTTTACCCGCATATTTAACAGAAAACAGATTATACATTGAATCAGGAACATATAAGGGGACGTCCATTAATTACGTGAGCTCAAAATGGGGGGGGGGGAGGGATCCGGCAAAATCTCACCAAATCTCATTTAAAGGGAGGGGGGCCAATGAAAATCTCACGTCAACTTTTTAATTCAGAGAATATACATTATTATAACGGATAACATTTTGTTTTATAAAATTAATCCCGAGCATAGACAATATTAAAGTGGAGTGGCTGCACGAGGAGGATGTAGATACGTCTAATGACTGTCTTCCTGTACTACCAAAACACATGGATGTCATGTGTCCAATCATTACAATAGAGGAAGCACATGAATGCCCATGGAGTGAGTGAAGAATTAGGGAAGGTGGTGTCGCAGCCTATTTTGTATTTGCTTATTTGCGAAAATTATTTGCAAAAACCACGATATGTAGAGAGCCATTTGGCAGCTTTCCAGACAATTAATTTAATTAAACTCGTTATAGTGCACCTTAAACGTAGTTATCATTTTCACCTCTAAAAAAACATGAACATATCAAATAAATTTAATTATTAAAAAATTATAGGGTAACCTCACGTGAGGGGGAGGGGGGTCCCACCACATCTCACCAAATCTCACCAAGGGGGGAGGGGTCTAAATTTAAAAAAAAACCTCACGTAATTAATGGACGTCCCCTAATACATTATAGATAGTACCTTCTACTCGTTCACTATGTTACAATACGGGTTACCTCTCCTTAAAAACCCCTCTGTTGTATTTGTCAATTGTGTTGTATTAATTTAATTGTATAAATTCTCGGAAATATTTGGAGTTGTGGAATATATGGATGTACTCAATTAATGTTAACTTAACTATTTAATAATTATCAGTGTTAGTGTGCCTAGAACTTAAATAACTTAAGATTTATTCTACAATTTCATCCAACCCTATTATGCCTTGAAGAGAGTTCTGTCTGATTTTATATTTTTACGCTCCCTCTTTGGTGTCAGATAATTCCGCTATAAGCGCTGTAGTATCGGCTCAACGAAACTTGTAGGTTATTCGATGTTTATATTAACTATTTATTCTCTACTTATTCAGTTACTTTTGTTCCAGTTCACTAAACCATACTCCAAATAACAAGGTGTGACAAATATATAAAGGTTCTTTATTTGTTTATCAATTCACATTAACTAAGATATATTCCAATTAATATATGTTGGGACTATAGATTCAGGTATCGATTGTTGACTATTTAATACTTTGTTTATATTTGGTTATATATTATATTTGATTCGTATTTTATTTATTTCAGGGTGTGAAGGTTCTTGTAACTGTGGGGAAGACTAAAAATACATACTAAGAATGCAAGATTTACAAAAATTATGTGTTGTGTATTTAGCATGATTAATATAATATAACTTTACCCGTCTCTAACGAAGCAAATCACGTTGGCAGTCGATCGCTAAATTCGTTGTTCTGGTCAATTATGAAGCACAGCTTTCTTTCTTCAGTTTAATAAAAGTAATCCTTGTCCTGTCCACTTCGGAATACAGCTTCTGAATTGTTTTACGGCCCGATTGATGTTTCTTCTACACCGCCAGGATCCAAATAGGTTCTTCCTTCGGTTGAAGCAGTTAGTGTTGTTCCGTGTATTTGCAAGGTTATAATTTCTGGTGTTGTGAATATTATGGGTTGTGTTATTGTTAACTCTTTATATTTGATTACTATTTTTCATCAATTCCCTTCGGACATGGGACAGTCCAAGTTTCTTCTTGTAGAATTCAGTGATTTCTTCTCGATTATTATTTCGTAATGTATCGTTATTTTATTAATCTGTGTTAGTGATAGATGTAAGTATTATCATTGGAATTTTATCTTTTTTATAATCGTATCTGTTGATTTCAAATATTACGATTCAATATATTCTTCTTGGGTTTTTTAAATCATCACGTTCAGTTTTTACAAAAGCAATTCTTGTTATTTTTTAAAATCAACAACATTCTTCTTAAATTTTTCCCTAGCAACCTATATTAATTTCCGCTTCCACATGTTTGGACTATATAGTGTTTCTTTCATATATTTTTTTGTCTATTCTTTGTCAATTTGCTGTCCTATCGGAATGTAAATTTACCGATAGCTGGTTTATCATTTTATACACATCTTCTACTGGTTTTTTGATATAATTCCGTTTTTTTTTCTTTTTTATTATATTTAATCCACCTTCGATATTATTTTTTACCAATCGATATTATGGCATTATGGTATTATTATAATTTGTATAAATTTTATTAAATATTATTATTAACTTAATGTTTTTTCTTCTTTCTAGCTCTTCATAGTGTATTTATTAATTATTATTAATTGATGTATCTAACCTTTAAGTTATAAGTGTTTATTTAGTATTTTTGGCTGTTAGGCCTTTTATTGTAAATTGATCTACCTGTGGTTATGTCTGTTAGGCATCTATAGTCCCTTTTATATAAATTCGTACATACAATCAAAACTTAATTATTAACATTTGTATAAACAATTATTTTTCTACATCTAATAACAAATTTATCTTGATCTCTCGATCACATATAACAAAATTCGAACTTATGAACATTGGTTAACTGCCTCACACTTCATTCTATGACAGTCATTGAATAACACTATTTGTTTCATTATTTTTCATGAACTCAACACATATTTGATATAACATCACATAAACTTTATCATAACATTTTTGTCATAATATAATACTTTTTTAATACAAAATTCTTATCTGTTATTATCATGAATTAAGTCATTGTTTCATTTTTCTGTTTTGTTTTTTATTAAACATATATCATTAGTTTTTATTTATTTTACAGGTTCGTTTATTCTATTCAACACTACCTTGCATTCTTATTTATTTTGTCTATGACTATAATTGTCATAATTGGGTCTCTGTTCTATTATGAGATTAAGTATCAATTTATTTATCAATCTGTGAATCTTCTTTTATGTAGCATAAATGCTATCATTTTTGTTGCGCTACATATGCTTCCCCTCCTAAAAAAGTTTAGTTTACCTGAATGAAGTTTAGGTCAAATAAACTTGCCTTTTTCACATGCCTTTTCTTAATTTCATTGTTAATGGTTGACGATGGTCTTCTCAATGTAACTTCATTAGACTAGTACTAGTACCTTTTTTATTTAATAACATTTCATCATTTATTTAACATTCTTGATTCTTGATATATTTTTTTTTTCTGTACACATTATTTGTTGGTAACTGGCTACACTATTCACTGATACATTAGTTTTACATCTCTCCTATTTATAATTACTATAATTACTGCATTTTTCATTATTCTTCTGTCAACTCGCTTCTTTCTGTTTTCTTCGTCCTATTCCTTTGGAAACTGAATTTATTTTTGCAACTATTCTAATATTCCTTAAATATTTAATTTCCCTAACAATCCCTAACACATGCGTTGGTACAGTTCAGAGAGGCACTGTTTGGCTTCATACTCTGCTGCCCACACTACATCTTAATATAGTACTGCTGGAATTCATCTACAGTCAGCTATAAAATAATATAATAATAATCTCCTAAAATCTCTTTAATCATTTAATAATAAATATTTGGGAAAAGATTTTTTCTTTGTTGCATTTATATTTTTTCATTACTATTCTTCATATTTCGTAGTTCCATTTTAATTCCTTAAACATTCGTTAATATTGACTTTGACAGTTATCAATTGTAATCATTTTTGTTTTCATTTTTGTTGAGATTGTAATGTTAAGTATCTTCTTCGTTTTTTTTTTTTTTTTTTTTTTTCTCTGATCTCAATATTTTTTAATCAGTTGTTGTGTGATGATCATTATAATTGTATTTTTGACTAAATACATTCCTTAGCCCCAACTATCCTTCTTCTTATCGTATTTCACTATTTTGGCTGTTTATTTTTTAATGAATTATGTTCATAAATACTCTTTCTTTCTTGTCTTCTTTAACATTATATTGGTTACATTCAATCGTTTACTGAAATTGTTCCATCCTGTGGCAATGTAGTATGTATTTTAGGTCATATGATTTTTTTTTTCTTTATTTTGGATAAGTAGGTTTGAGGTAATAACTTTTATCTTGGGGTTCATTCTTCATTATTCACACTATTTCTTTATACACATAATAATAATAATTATCGTTTTCTTCTGTAATCTTGGGGTTTGTTATTCATTATACACATTATTTCTTTATACATATAATAATAATAATTATCGTTTTCTTCTGTAATCTTGGGGTTTGTTCTTCATTATACACATTATTTCTTTATAAACATTTAACAATAATTCCTGTTTTCTTCAAAATCGATAATAAGTTGTTCTTATTGTATTTCAGAATTTAGTGGTAGTATTCAACTCAAATTATTTTTAAATTCCAAGTATTTTTCTTCAAGATTGGTAATAAGTTGTCCTTACTTCATTTTAGAATTTATTCATTTATATAAATTCTTTTTCTTTTTGTTAATCCAGAAGTTGTTCAAATATAAGGTAATAAGTTGTCCTTACTTCATTTTAGAATTTATTCATTTATATAAATTCTTTTTCTTTTTGTTAATCCAGAAGTTGTTCAAATATAAGGTAATAAGTTGTCCTTACTTCATTTTAGAATTTATTCATTTATATAAATTCTTTTTCTTTTTGTTAATCCAGAAGTTGTTCAAATATAAGGTAATAAGTTGTCCTTACTTCATTTTAGAATTTATTCATTATATTTCTTTTGGATTTAGTAATTTTTGTTTCTTACTAAATTCGTTTTATATATAATAGTTATTTCAAATAATTTTTTGTAAGTTGGTCTTACTGTCTTTTAGAATTTTGCTGATATATATATGATTTCGTTATTACTATTACTGTTTACATGTTTCTGATCCTCTTCTAACAAATCTTCCCTGATATTTTTTAAATAGTGGTTATTAATTATGGTTATTTTATGATTACACTTAATTTTATTTATTAATCGTTGTTCCCCAAGATTACGGTTCAGTGACGGGTATTCATGAATTTTCACTGCCTCTATTAGTTTAAATGAGGGCTTACTCCCTCTTCTCTATTTTCATTCTGATTACTGTGTTGGTTTTGTACTGTTTCCGTGCGATCCTCCGTATTATGTTCTGCTATCCTATAATTTCCATCATGTGGGTAGTTGTCTTCATGCCGAGATTGGTCATAATGGTTGTCATATCGGTGACTCCTTGGGTAGTATCGTCGCTGATTACCTTGAGGTCTAGAGTAAATATAATTGACGTTATGTCTATAATTATTGGGTCGTCTGTCCCCATCTCCTCTACTCTAACACAATCACTGGTATATTCTACCCTTCCTTTCCCTTTGATATCTTGACTATTTACTAAATGTTTTATGGGTATCTTTCGTATTAATGATATAATTGATTCGGTCATATACTTTTTGATAGTGGATTTATTTAAATGACATTTAAATTTATTTAATGTTTTTGTAATTATTCCATGGTGGTTCATTTTGGTCATTTTCATGAAGTTTCCTCTATATTTCATACCCTTACATAACTCCCCTCTTTCATTAATTGGTATGTTAAATGCACTAATTAATCCACCCTTCCTCATCTCCATTTCTTCTTTGGTACTGATTATGTTCCTTCTGCATGTTTTTCTTATTTTCTGGCTATTCTCTTCCATGGTTTGGATCTCCTCCTTGTCCTTTCTATTCTTATTTTCAGATGGTTTTATATTCTGGTCTTCTCTAATTTCTGTTTCCTTTCTCCCTTCAGAAGTGGTTTCTAGTGTTTTATCCATATTCTTTAAACATCTATCCATTGTTTCCGCTACACTTTTGAAAGCTTCTGCCATTATTTTCCTTAATTCTTCCCGCTGTTTCATAAATTGTTCGACCATAAAATCCATTACGTCCTGACCGGTCACTTTCTTTGGTTGCTCTGACATTTTCTTCTGTTGCTTTACTTTGACTATTTTTACTTCTTTTTGTACACTGGATTGTTCTAGCTTTTTAATATTTGGCATTGCTATAAATTCATCTATTTGATTGTGTTCCTTCCTCCATTGACACATATCTTCTCGGGATAGTTCAAACATCACCCTGATCCATTCTCTTAATTCTTTGTTTTCTGTTTGAATTGGGTTTTCAGGTGGTCTTATTTCTCTTTTCCATTGTTCATAATCTTCCTGAGTATATTGTTCTGTCACCTGGGCGTATACTCCTATTCTTCCGGTTTTCATTTGTTCTTCATTATCGTCCCATGTTTCCCAATCTTCTTCAGTCATCCTTTCCACCTTGTTATCGTCTTTTTCGTTAGTCGTCCCAATAGTCTTTTCCTTATTACACCTGGCATCTAATTCCCACAATTCATCATAAATCTCTCTCAATGTCATTTTGTCGTCTGGTGTTCCCAACGCATTCGCGCGACTCATTTGCGCTCTTTCGTGATCATTGGTATTCCTTTCTATGTATCCCATCTCTTTGCTGAATTTCTTAAATAGTACTGTCGCCCATTCCGCGTAACTTAATCGTCTCTCTTGTCCTTGCATTTTCGTTTCCTTTTGTATCATCTTTCTCTATTGCATTTCTAGTCTCCCACAGTTGCCTGCTCTGGTTAAGTAATATTAATATGGTTACTGTTACTTAACTTAAGCCCTACACAAGTTGAGCGCCAATTTGTTACAATACGGGTTACCTCTCCTTAAAAACCCCTCTGTTGTATTTGTCAATTGTGTTGTATTAATTTAATTGTATAAATTCTCGGAAATATTTGGAGTTGTGGAATATATGGATGTACTCAATTAATGTTAACTTAACTATTTAATAATTATCAGTGTTAGTGTGCCTAGAACTTAAATAACTTAAGATTTATTCTACAATTTCATCCAACCCTATTATGCCTTGAAGAGAGTTCTGTCTGATTTTATATTTTTACGCTCCCTCTTTGGTGTCAGATAATTCCGCTATAAGCGCTGTAGTATCGGCTCAACGAAACTTGTAGGTTATTCGATGTTTATATTAACTATTTATTCTCTACTTATTCAGTTACTTTTGTTCCAGTTCACTAAACCATACTCCAAATAACAAGGTGTGACAAATATATAAAGGTTCTTTATTTGTTTATCAATTCACATTAACTAAGATATATTCCAATTAATATATGTTGGGACTATAGATTCAGGTATCGATTGTTGACTATTTAATCCTTTGTTTATATTTGGTTATATATTATATTTGATTCGTATTTTATTTATTTCAGGGTGTGAAGGTTCTTGTAACTGTGGGGAAGACTAAAAGTACATACTAAGAATGCAAGATTTACAAAAATTATGTGTTGTGTATTTAGTATGATTAATATAATATAACTTTACCAGTCTCTAACGAAGCAAATCACGTTGGCAGTCGATCGCTAAATTCGTTGTTCTGGTCAATTATGAAGCACAGTTTTCTTTCTTCAGTTTAATAAAAGTAATCCTTGTCCTGTCCACTTCGGAATACAGCTTCTGAATTGTTTTACGGCCCGATTGATGTTTCTTCTACACCGCCAGGATCCAAATAGGTTCTTCCTTCGGTTGAAGCAGTTAGTGTTGTTCCGTGTATTTGCAAGGTTATAATTTCTGGTGTTGTGAATATTATGGGTTGTGTTATTGTTAACTCTTTATATTTGATTACTATTTTTCATCAATTCCCTTCGGACATGGGACAGTCCAAGTTTCTTCTTGTAGAATTCAGTGATTTCTTCTCGATTATTATTTCGTAATGTATCGTTATTTTATTAATCTGTGTTAGTGATAGATGTAAGTATTATCATTGGAATTTTATCTTTTTTATAATCGTATCTGTTGATTTCAAATATTACGATTCAATATATTCTTCTTGGGTTTTTTAAATCATCACGTTCAGTTTTTACAAAAGCAATTCTTGTTATTTTTTAAAATCAACAACATTCTTCTTAAATTTTTCCCTAGCAACCTATATTAATTTCCGCTTCCACATGTTTGGACTATATAGTGTTTCTTTCATATATTTTTTTGTCTATTCTTTGTCAATTTGCTGTCCTATCGGAATGTAAATTTACCGATAGCTGGTTTATCATTTTATACACATCTTCTACTGGTTTTTTGATATAATTCCGTTTTTTTTCTTTTTTATTATATTTAATCCACCTTCGATATTATTTTTTACCAATCGATATTATGGCATTATGGTATTATTATAATTTGTATAAATTTTATTAAATATTATTATTAACTTAATGTTTTTTCTTCTTTCTAGCTCTTCATAGTGTATTTATTAATTATTATTAATTGATGTATCTAACCTTTAAGTTATAAGTGTTTATTTAGTATTTTTGGCTGTTAGGCCTTTTATTGTAAATTGATCTACCTGTGGTTATGTCTGTTAGGCATCTATAGTCCCTTTTATATAAATTCGTACATACAATCAAAACTTAATTATTAACATTTGTATAAACAATTATTTTTCTACATCTAATAACAAATTTATCTTGATCTCTCGATCACATATAACAAAATTCGAACTTATGAACATTGGTTAACTGCCTCACACTTCATTCTATGACAGTCATTGAATAACACTATTTGTTTCATTATTTTTCATGAACTCAACACATATTTGATATAACATCACATAAACTTTATCATAACATTTTTGTCATAATATAATACTTTTTTAATACAAAATTCTTATCTGTTATTATCATGAATTAAGTCATTGTTTCATTTTTCTGTTTTGTTTTTTATTAAACATATATCATTAGTTTTTATTTATTTTACAGGTTCGTTTATTCTATTCAACACTACCTTGCATTCTTATTTATTTTGTCTATGACTATAATTGTCATAATTGGGTCTCTGTTCTATTATGAGATTAAGTATCAATTTATTTATCAATCTGTGAATCTTCTTTTATGTAGCATAAATGCTATCATTTTTGTTGCGCTACAACTATTATTATAAGTTTCAAAGTCAATATTACCTTTACCATATGCAGACATTGTCATACCGTTGCCCATTCTTACACTGACTGGTGTTGTATATTCTTCGAACGTTGAAAACCATTCTCGATGCTTCGACATATGATCCGTCGCACCCGAATCCACAATCCAGAGATCATCCCGATTGCCACAGCTACCTTTGTCACCTATTAGTGCTATCCTCGATGTTGATTTCTTCTGACCAGAAGACGAGTTACTTCTTTCTTGATTATTCGACCATCTTCGCTGTCCATTATTTTTATTCATGAAGCAATTGTTACTTTTATGACCTTTTCTTTTGCACGTATAACACCTGAAGCAGTCCCTTTTTAAATGACCTTGTCTTTCACAATTATAACACTGCTCTTGTTTCAAATCATTCTTCTCATATTTATAAGAGTCATTCTTCTGTTCCTTATGACCGATTTTCAGATTAGCTAGCAACACTGTCGTCTCTTCGTGTACTTCCTTTTGCTCTTGTAATCTAAATTCTTCTGCCATCAAGCGCTCACTCAAATTTTCGAGATTCTTCTTATCGTCAGATACCGAATCCCAAGCACTGTGAAAAAGATTAAACTTTTGTGGCAAAGATGTTAAAACACGAGTCATCACCATAGTCTTTTCAATTTTTCCCCCGAGATTTTTCATTTTTCTAGCCAACTGTTCTATTTTTGAAATATTATACGTAACACTTTCACTCTCTGTCCACTTAAACTCAAAAAATTGTTTTTGAATCATCGACAGATTTTCATCAGATTTTAGATCATATGCTGTATTCAATTTGTCCCACATCTCCTTGGCAGTAGAACAACCCATTATAAGTTCGAGAGGCTTTCTCTCCACTGTTGTAACAATTAACTTTCTGGCAATTTTGTCCGCCTTCTTGAACTTTTCCAACAACGCGTCACGATCTTCTGCACCTGCAGCTGGCTTGGCTAATCTTCCTTCGCAAACATCCAGCACATCATCATCCTCTTCCATCAATGTGCGTACTACGAAGCGCCATTGATGCCAATTATCTTTGTCTTGAAGTTTTTCAATTTTTGTATTCGGTTCCAGTTTTGCACAAATAATTTATACTTGCACTCCAATTACACACTGCACTCCGATTTTAAAATGCCACTGGGCCCATAACCTGTTGAGGCATGGGTAAAAATAATGAATAATTTAAGTACAGGAGCAAACACACGCTTTATTGAAGGAACAGTTTAGTAGCAAGTATACATAAAACGGACACACAAAATACACATTACAAGAGCATATTTAAAACTGAACAGAACTGGTCGAGTGCATCTCTGTTTATATAGAAAAAAGCTTCCAGATCTTTCCTTTTATTTAAAACTTCCAGAACATTACTTTTCTAGACCTCACAGTAAACACGCATGTGTGCGGGTTGAGGCCCCGCCCAGGCAGCTCGACCCCCCACCGCACAACACAAAGTTTCACCTCTACAATGACAGGTACACCCACTTAAGAATGAATGTAGAGTTTTCCAGTATATTCTCAACAGTTTGAACCGTCGTGTTTCCAGAGATAAACCAGCAAACTATCCTAGCAAACTATTCTTGGCTTTAATTCGGAAAAATGATAATATTTTATAGGTGGATTTTACATTAAAAATCACGTACTTTAACACGAACTAGGCCTATAAGTCGCTTAAAACATTCTTGGGACAGCAGACTTAAATTAAGTTGCAAAGGGGTAATAAGACTGGGTTTCTCAAAGTAATTTCGGAAAGACACACTTTAACAAGGTTTATTAAAAATTACAAATGTTGGAATAAAGTGATTCGTAATGACATATGATTTATAAGGTTTAATCTCAGTAACAATTAATAATGATAAAATATTTTGAAATCGGAGCTTTTCCTTATTTTTTTCATCCCTTATATTTCAAATTGGTTTAGTAAAAAACTTGGAGACGCAAAGATTAAGATTATATGGCAAGAATCGTGAATTTGTCATTTGTCCTGAAGAAAATGACGGTCTAACTTTCAAACTAGTCTCGCCGGTGGGGGGGGGGGTGCCCCCCAAGGAGCAGCTGCTAGTTACGCCATTGGCATTGTATATATAACAATTGTTTCTACTGTGCACAGGGTTAGTTTTCACCAGTAGACCTACCACCATCAGCGGGCTTGTAATAAAGATATTCTTCTTTTTTTTATACGCATGCAAGAGCTTACGAGTGCTGTAGCGCCCACTTTATTTAAGACATACTTGAATTAAGCTTTAGAACGTCGGAACGTGGCGAGGGCCGTCACGCTGTAGGGGTGTTTCTTTACTCGTTGATTTTGGGTACATCTGATGGTCCCTCACATATGTTTGAAATTAGAGGAGGAGGGAGTTTTTCTGAGGGGAAATTTAAAATTGTAAGAATATTTTCATCAAATCTCATGTAAATTAGTAAATGTGTAATGAAGTGTGTGTGGCAGTCTAATAGTGATATGTTTGTTGTTTCAGGAGCTGCAGAATGAAGTCAGCGCACTCCTGGAGTTCCGGGACCTGGTCATGGAAACGTTTCCTCACCTGCGACACAAGATGTCCGCGTCCACTGCCCCGTCGACGCCGTCCGGCGGCCGGCACTACCAGCAGGGTGTAGTGTCGCACATCCCCGTGGCGACGTCGCTGCAGGGCAGTCCCAGCGGCAAACCGAGGGACTGGGAGCCGGGAATCCGGGTGAGACGTAAACTGCACCAGAACTCGCGCGAACAGGAGACGTCAGTGCCATCGTTGGTGCCACGGAGTCGCAGCAACAGCCACGGCAAGGGGCCGAAGAGCGGCGAGGCAGGGACCAGCGGCAGTTCGACGGGAAGTAGCGCCGTCCAGGACTCGGGATTCTGCACGGAAAGCAAGGAACACTGTTCGACGTCCAGTGCCGCCACCACGTCGGCGAGGAAGACTGACCCGGAACAAGAGGCCGAGGACGAACTGTGGAATCTGTTAGATCTAATACATAGAAAAGGAACAAAGTTAAGGTTAGAAGTAGAACACTTGCAAGAGAAATTAGAGAAGAAACATGACGACACTCACGAAAGGCGTACACGTAGTTTAGAGGATTTACGAAAACACAGTGAAACCGTTGTGCGGACTAGTAGCGGTGATAGTGGTTCCGGTTCCGGAGTGTTGGAAGTGGAGATCAGGAGTCTACGGAGGGAACGGGATCTGCTGTTGGACAGACTGACCGAAATGGAGGCGGAAAACCTGGCGAACCTGGCTCAAACCAACCAGCTGTTGGCCGAAATGGGAACTCTGTCGGCGGAGAAACGCGATCTGGAAGAACAGCTGAGAGCGGCGATCGCGACGAAGAGCGAACTGAACTCGAGGATACACGATCTGCATTTGCAATTCATCAACAGAACGGAGCACAGCAAATACGGCCGACTGCACGTTCCCATCGCCAAAGCCGGTTCCCGCGTGGTCTCTAGTCAGATATTAATGGGCGGTGGTTCGCTGTTCACGCCCGTCAAAAGGTCCCTGTCGAACGAAGAGGCCGTCTCGAGCAGCGACGACATTCCGTCCGGATCCGTCAAAGACTTGACCAGACTGAAACCGCGCGAAGAACACCCCAACAGGATCAAGCGGACTAGTAAAGATTTTATGGTGTTAAAAGCGACCGAATACAGTGACGATTATTCGCCGAACGGTTTCAAACTCGGTAGCGATGGCAACAAAGTAGTTAGCAGTAAAAGTTCACCAAAGATGGACGACGGTGGTGGTAGTAGTAGTAAGGAGGTCCACGGTGCGCGGACTCCTCTGTCCGGTAAGAGTGGTGGTGCGGTGTGTGTGCATTTGCGGGGCAGAGTCGGCAGTCTGGACGGAATCGTCAGTTCCCCCTCGACCAAGATCGTCGGTGCCAAAGGTGTTCTTCCGGACAAACAGAAAACAGCGGCCATCCTCAAGGAACACAACGTCATAGAGCTTCAGAGGCATCTTCTCACTACTTCTTTCGAAAATCAGGTAAGTCAGTGTTAATAAGTTTTATAAATTATACTTTTATAATCGAACTTATGCTGAACATTTCGTAATAATTGTTAGTTTCACAGTAAGAAAATTATAGCCAACTCTCCGAAAGAACTTTTGAATATAATAAGGCAGCTATAATGAGGGTTCTTCACGAATGACATGTAGTCATCTCACCGTAACCCCAATGATTTTGCTAGGAACTCCTTAGTTCGGGTAGCATTTCCTTACGCCGGAGGTGTTTAATCAAAATTGCCGCAAAATAAAACATCGCATTTGACCCGTCATTATATGCCAACATACATCTCAGAATAATCTCGAGCCTCAGTGTTTGCTTTGGGAATAATGTCTTAATTCTTCCTTGTGCCGTACTGAAGAACACGGGATCCATATCCTCAACCACATGCTGACGGCTTGAGCAACGTGAATGCTGTTCGTGTTCGAATTTTTCCAAATAAGAGTGTTAACATCCGTGTCTTGACAAAGCTGTGTTAGGTGAAAGTTAGGTAAACCTCTCTGTGAGACATATTTCCCGTACTTTTTTTGTATACGGGACTCTGCCGATGACTCTGCCTTCCCTTTAGCAGATTTTTCTAGTCTGTTTGCTATTGTTCAAGGCTGTCCTTCGTTTCCCGTACAGTCACTGCACACCTGTCCTGAAAAGTACATTTTCTTCTTCTTCTTCTTCTTCTTCTTCTTCTTCTTCTTCTTCTTCTTCTTCTTCTTTATCTCCTTTCTCTCATGTGTTGGCCTCCTTCAGTTACTTTATAAACTCTAGAAATGATTATAACTGGAACTATTTAAGAGACAGAACTGGTAATGGGTCTGAGAGCACTGTGATGGGCGTAATTGCTCGTCGCCACATTTGTTACGAAACATACAGTTAACAATCACGTGTTGTCGGTATTTGTCGTCACACACCGCGCGGACGCGCGCCCTAGATCATGAAAATTTGACGCCGGTAATCTCTTTTGCTAGATAATCAGCTGAAATTCGCATTGTTCCAAGGTATTCAACACTGAACACAGATTATTTATGAACACAACCTATTAATAACAAAGCGTAATTAAACATAATTTTGTATATACTGTGTTATGTGTATTACAGTATATACATATAATACACATTTTGTGCATATTATTGGCCGGTATTCAGCCATATTACTGAAGTAGGAGTTGCTTCTGGATGGGGATGAGGCTAGGTTCTAGTGTGAGGGGATGAGGCATGCTTCTTGAGGGGTTGAACTAGCTTGAAGGTTGAACTCCCTGTTTTTCTCAGGACAAACGAGAAATTCAGTATTCTTCCCATACAGTTTATAAATACGTTTTATAAATTCTTTGCGTCTGAAAGTTGTCTATGTTCTGCACTCCATGATAGGTGTTAGTAAGTTGTTTGAGAAAAGAATAAAAAGTGAAATTGGACTTAGGTCCTTTTTGAAATCATCGATTCACTTATTATAAGTCTTATCTGAACAGACGCAACTGGGTTAGAAATAGACCTACGTTAAGTGATCATGGAATGTTGAATAGGTCTTGGGGAGGGGATTGTTTCCCCCCCCCCCCTCGTAGTTACGCCACTCCTTTTGGCTATCGCTGGGGAGAACATCAACTTTTTCCACTTCACTAATGCAGTATAACCACCTGAAACTGTGACTGCATTGCATACAACTGACATCTCGTTGCTATGACAACAGCGTTATGATTGGTTACCCACTATTCTGTTAGATCTTGTCATTCACAAATGTCAAAACCAAATGATACCAAAACAAATAAGCTGCAGGTTTAGGCAGTTGCGGCTTGTTGTTCTGACAGTCAAGGGGTTCAATGTCTGAATGTTTCTATTAAGATAAGACCAATTAGCCCATTCCAAATAACAAAAGGGGTGAGTCTCAACATGAAGCCATAACTATTGACAACTTTTAGTAGGCCTAATATTAAGTTGTGTTTATGCTGTTTGTAACTTATTCTAAAAATATATAGTTCAAATAAAAGGCTAGTTCAATATTTCTGTTTAATATTTAAAACGAGAAGCGGCCTACTGAGTTCCTTAATTTTGCATTTATCTTTAATAGAAATAGAGATAGAGAGGGGGGAAGAAAAATTTGTTTTTAAAATAGATTGAACACTATTCATTTTACCAAATCAATGAACCGAACACAAAATAAGAAATACCTGAACACTTAACACACAAAAATACCAGCAAACACTCTGAAGGTTATACACGGTTCGATCAGTTTACCGTTAATACAGCTATTTAATGACTACATTAAACACACTTTATTTTCGGAATACAATTACTTCTCTGTTTTATTTGATTTTAAGACTATACTGCACACATTTTCATTGCATTCTAAATGAAATAGAGAAATCTGACACAAAACTGACGGTAAACTGACAAATCATGTAGTGAAAATCATAATAATGGCGAATGGCGGTATAATGAAAATGTTAAAATTCCCGGTCAGTGCGGTTAGGTCCTCGTCGGAACTATTCGTCTCTGTCGCTAACACTCGGGATTAACGACTGTTGAATGTAATTTTACGTAGGCCTATACTGATTTCCTCCTCCAAAGCTGTCTACACAGTCTAGGAGGTGCTGAGAGCTGTTTTCCACCTCAAGCAATAGTAGCGAGCAATTCGCCTATTACGCGAATCCATTGCTATTCAGTCAACAGGATTAATCTTACAAATCTTGTTATTTAAATGTGAAACCATTATTTCAACAAATCCTTAAACATATTAAAATTATTTTGGGGGCTCACTGAACCATTGAACCTTATGGACGAGCCGCCACTGGGTTTAGGTAATCTGCAGCCACTGTCTTTTGAATATACGTAGTGTTGTCTGACTCCACCCGCTTTTACTGTAATGGAGGAGTGAGTGTGTGATCATTTATGCACTTAGATCATTTATAGAAACGTAGCCTATCCATATTTACTTATATGTCATGATGTATGTAATACGTTGGATTAAAAAGATAACAGCACGGATAAAGTGAAATCACAGTCTCTATCGGTGAACGCCGCAAGAAAGAGAACGGTTTATTCATGGCAACACACTTATGTAATAAAGATTCAGACGCCCGGTGACTAAACCTGTAGTGATTAACGGATTTTTCTCTGATGATTAATGCGCTGATATTGATAAGAAGGATTATTGTTGGACGCAGTTTGGCGTACAGATTGTTCTCTTGTTTGGAGACCCTCTGACACATACACAGAGGGTGATTCGTGAAGTTTTACCCCACCCCCCACTTTTACTTTATTCTACAGATAAAAGTAAACTAAAACCTATCATAACCTGTTCCTTAGGGTTTCACAGCCGGCTTCATAATTATTCAAAGTATTATCCGCGCTGTAAGGGCGTGGTCTACTGTAATTCTCACGCTGATGGATGTTATAATCAGACGTTTGGACCTAACCTGTGGGGGCCATCTTCAATGAAAGGTTTTTAAAACGACTGACAAGGTGTGCGTCAGTAAAACCACAGTACCGTACCGTGCCGAACGCTTGACTGACAGTGTGTCCGAATTGTAGATCACGGTCTTACACCCCGGATAACTAAAACTATCATAGAAACATACGTTCGGAAACCACAGGACCGTGCCGTGCCGAACGCTTGACTGACAGTGTGTCCGAATTGTAGATCACGGTCTTACACCCCGGATAACTAAAACTATCATAGAAACATACGTTCGGAAACCACAGGACCGTGCCGTGCCGAACGCTTGACTGACAGTGTGTCCGAATTGTAGATCACGGTCTTACACCCCGGATAACTAAAACTATCATAGAAACATACGTTCGGAAACCACAGGACCGTGCCGTGCCGAACGCTTGACTGACAGTGTGTCCGAATTGTAGATCACGGTCTTACACCCCGGATAACTAAAACTATCATAGAAACATACGTTCGGAAACCACAGGACCGTGCCGTGCCGAACGCTTGACTGACAGTGTGTCCGAATTGTAGATCACGGTCTTACACCCCGGATAACTAAAACTATCATAGAAACATACGTTCGGAAACCACAGTACCGTACCGTGCCGAACGCTTGACTGACAGTGTGTCCGAATTGTAGATCACGGTCTTACACCCCGGATAATAATTTGAATAACTAAAACTATCATAGAAACATACGTTCGGAAAGGGTTTGTCTTCAAGTTACGGCCGGTCAAAGATTTTTCCACTTATTTGGCCTCAAAATTAAATAATACGATAATTCAATTTTTAAGATACATTTGTTTCATAAGTTTGCAGTATACAGTAGTAGTAATGGGTGATCAAGTGGCGTAACTACGGGTGGTCAGGGTGACAATCCCCCCCCCCCGGAGCTATAAAAAATTTCAGCGAAATTCCATAAACATTTGACATAGGCCTATTGCTAAGCGAATTGTGTGTGTACAAATAAGACTTTTAAATAATTAAGTAAATAATTGTATGAGAATAATCTTAAATATATTGTTTGTCCTGGGGAAAATGGGGAGTCCAACCAGTGGCGTAACTAGGGGGGGGAATCAGGAGGATCAATGCCCCCCAGATCTGTTAAACATTTTAGCGAAAGTTTATAATCACTCAAATTTATATTTGAGTGAATACTCAAACTTATATTTGAGTGAATACTCAAACTTTATAATCACGAACCCGGTTACGTGTGTTAAAATAAGACTTCTAAATTATTGTAGAAGTAAAGGGAATTAAAATTTTTGTAAATTAATAAAATTACGCTTTTCTTAATAATTATAATCACCAACATTTGGTAATTAACGCACATGTTTGCAGCCTCACGTGCATTTTATAAAATACATTTACAAAATGTAGTTATAAAATTATGAAATTACTTCTACAAGTAGAGTGTATCATGTTATCGTTCTCATTAATCTGACGCACGTTTCACTCACTCTTTCAGTATCTTAATAACAGCCGCAAATTCAAACAGAATCAAATATTTTTTTGCATACAGTCCTGAATTGTAGCGTACTCAAGGCCTATTGTTTTTGGTGAAGATCGGTTTAGGGAAAGGGGTAGTTTACCTGCAACGTTTTATGTTTTAACAAGGACAATTTTTTCTATGACGACCGATAACTGCCGCACATTTAAACAGAATCAAATAATTGTGTGCATACGTCCCTCAATTGTAGAGGGCTCAAGGCCTATTTATTTTGGTGAAGATCGGTTAAGATAAAGTTTACCTGCAACGTTTTATGTTTTAACAAGGGTAATTTTTCTATGACGAACGATAACTGCCGTAAAGTCAAACAGAATCAAATAATTTTTTGCATACATCCCTGAATTTTAGGGAACCCAAGGTCTTTTGGTTTTGGTGAAGATCGGTTGAGGGGAAGGGGTAGTTTACGAGAAACGTTTTATGTTTTAACAAGGGTAACTTTTTCTATGACGAACGATATAACTGCCGTAAAGTCAAACATAATCAAATAACTTTTTGTATACCCCCCTAAATTATAGAGTACCCAAGGTCTTTTGATTTTGGTGAAGATCGGTTAAGAGAAAGGGGTAGTTTACCTTCCACGTTTTATGTTTTAACAAGTGTAATTTTTTCTATGACGAACGATAACTACCGCACATTCAAACAGAATCTAATATTTTTTGCAGACATTCCTGAATTGTAAAGGACTCAAGGCTTGTTGATTTTGGTGAAGATCGGTTAAGGGAAAGGGGTAGTTTACCTGCAACATTTTATGTTTTAACAAGAGTAATTTTTTCATGACGAACGATAACTGCCGTGAAATCAAACAGAATCAAATAATTTTTTACATATGCGCCTGAGTTGTAGAGGACTCAATGCGTATTTATTTTGGTGAAGATTTGGTTACGGGGAAAGGGTAGTTTACCTGCTACGTTTTGGTTTAACAAGAGTAAAGTACTTAATTTTGATAAATAAAGTATCCTGATAACAAGATCATAATAATCTACTGTAGAAATGTAGATGAAATATATATAAATGAAGAGGCTAGTTGAACGGGGTGGGGGTAATTTTCTATAAATGAAAATTGTAGTTGAAGGGGGAGGGGACAATTTTTATATGTGTACTACGTTATCGGCAACAAAGAAGTATTTTGTTGTTAAAATTCCTTCCCGGGCTGTTTGGCCGTAGTCCAACGTTTTCTGCAAAACCAGACGTTTCGGCAGTGCCATCGACTTCTAACATCAGTGAAAATCGAGTGTGATAACGTGAGGTGGTATACGTTAGTGACCACAGTACTGTGGTTAAGGCTGAATGAGTAAGTAGAAAGAAGAGTTTCTATGGAAATATTTCATTTCGAAAATGATTTTAAATATAAATCTTAGAACATGGAAGTCATGTATGGTTCTCCTTATTTACTGAATCGGCTGTTTTGACGGTCATATCTGAAATATTTAATGTTTATATATTATTTATTGTAATACATTTATAATTTTAAATAGATCGTCTTTTTTTATTCGAGTTTGTCCTTAAATTTATAAATTGTTGTTGTTGTGTTTGTAAATAGTCCTATTAAGATTTTCCCAAATATTCGTTTTTTATCTTTTTATATGTTTTAAATTAATTTCATGTTCTGAATATCTGGAAATTGATGTTTATTGTTTAAGACGATGTGTGGCTAAATTAGATTTGTAAATACGTACTTGGGTTTTAAAAACGCATTGCGGTGCCGAATGAATGTATCGAGTATTTTTTTCGTTGTCTGCCTACGTAAAATTTATTGCAATCTGCACATTCTAGTTTGTATATTACATTTTTATTGTTAATATTGGATTTAGGTTGTAGGTTTTATTTGATAATATCAGAATCCTGCAAGAAACTCGAAGAGTTACTTATAAAGATTTATAATAAAATTGTACGCTAAGAATATTGAAAGTCTCGTTTATCCTTCCAGCTAGTCTCCCCCCCCCCCCCCGTTACGGTGCATATTGTGTCTGAATAATTCTGTAAGGGTACAGAAGGCGTATCAGATGTGTGCAATTGTTGTCATTAGAAGAAGTAAACTGTTGTTCTCTGACCGTTAATTATAAAGTGTGTATTTCTACTCATATGCTTTGTGCTTTACAACAGTTTTCTCGATGAGTATTGTAGATACAGTTCTGGGACACAATAATATTGCAGTTTTTAACCTTTCGGACCAAATACGTGAAAGAGTTTCACCTGCCGTCTCTTGAAAACAGCCATTCCGGACACATGTTTACGAGGGTCAGTTGAAAAGTTCGCTGAAGAACTAAAATCTTTCGTGTGCTGCAAGACGTATATTTCGCATGATCACCTGTTGATTTCCAGTTATATCAGTCAATTTATTCACTTTTTACCAGCTGTTTGAAATTTTCGTGTCAGGCGTGTTTTTAAAGTGCTCAAATTCAAACATCGTGATTAATTCTCTGTTAAAAACGTTTTATCGCCAATGGAAAATCAAAACGAAATTGTAAATGTGTTAGGAGATGCTGCGCCTTCAGAAACAACGAAGTGGGGCACACTCGAGTTTAAACGTGGTCGTACAAGCACTGAAGACTATCCCAGCAGTGGACATCCAAAAAGTGCAACAAAAAATGGCATTATTGAAAAAAATTTCCTAGGGTGTTGGAAGACCGCGGATTGAGGAGTGGATGACGTTGCTGAAATCATAGCATCTCATATGACCGTGTACATCATACTTTAACTCAAGAACTTGGTGTGAAAAAGCGTTGTGCAAGATGGCTGCCGCATCTGAAGTTGTATTTTTTGGCCGTCCAGTGCGACCACGTTTTCAATGCTCGTACGACCACGTTTAAACTCAAGTGCGTACTTACAAACCGTTGGTTTTGAAGTCGCAGCATCTCCTGACACATTTACAATTTCGTTTTGAATTTCCGTTGGTGCTAAACAATTTTAACAAAGAATCACACCACGATGTTTGATTTTGTCCGTTTTCAAAACACGCGTGACACGTCAATTTTAAACAGCTTCTAAACAATGAATACATTGATAGATACATTGGAGTTCACATCTTGCAGCACACGAACAATTTTAGTTCTTCAGCGAACTGTTAATTAATTACCGTCTTGCGATTAATGCTTTTGTTAATAGGACAGTTTTGGGAAGAAGTTCCCATCATCAGGTCCTAAAAATCTTACCCTGTCATGAGGACGCGTCGGTGAACTTAACACCAGTCTTATAAATTATTGAACAAACACACATAACACAAAACACACACGACACAACGAAAACAGTGCATGTGGAGCCGTTAACTCGCTGATGACGTCAGTCGGATTTTGCATCCTCCTTGTTGTTCGTAACACAGCGTCATACAGAACATTTGATCGAAACGATAACTGATCATTAAGCAGTCGTTCTTTATGAAGTTTGGTTGCCTTGTATATTTCAAACTCCTCTAAGGCATCCATATATCGACCTTTACTGCAGAAGTGCACAGGCTTCGCATTGTTACGTAATGCGGAAAAATTGTGACGTAGTACGGAACGTTCTACAAGTTTCTCGAATATTCCAGCTGTAATGTGTGTGCGCGTACATAATGCTCCTACTTTGCGGTGAAAGACAATTACGCGTCAACTTCAGGTCTATACCAGACCATACCGGTCAGCGCGGTTGACAGTCTCAAGGACACTGTTTCTAATGGATTCTCTAGAGCGCCTGTTTGTTTAACAAGTCATCCAAAGTGACAGATTATTCTGGAAATCAGCGGGGTATAAATACAGCCGTTCACCGACGGTCAGTTTAGTTATTGTCGGGCGATTACACATTGTGTTTAAGTGGCGATTTACACAGTGCTGTTCGAAATATTGTGGCGAACTGTATAAGGTAACAAGATCCCACCTCCATAGAAAGACAAGTATACCATCAAAATTCGTAGTGAAATATGCAGAAACGCAATCTTATCAATATTAAAAGAAATAGAAAAATAAAATAAACTTAATAAATACAGTAATGAAGAGGCAATATATTACTTAAAGGTAATTAATATTTTCAAGGAATAAAAAGAAATCGAAACAAAAAGGGAAATATTATCATAAATGAATAATTGGGAAATAGGGAAATAGAAAATGCAAATTTAGGAATTAAATAATGCAATTAACAGGACAAAACAATAACTGACGATGACAAATACCCAGAAGAGACGATCAAATGACAAAAAATGTAAATAGTTATTAGTAAACAATTATAATGTACAAATATTAAACTTAGCGTGTAAGAAATAAGACATCGAGTATAGCCTTAGATTAAAATTATGAGGAGGTCTGCGAACCTCAAACAGGTATTGTGTATAAGTGAACTACATACTGTAATTAATATAAAATTACAAATATAATAATATTGAACAATGATCATAAAAGTTAGGGAGTGTAACAGTGTAAGAAGGTGAGAACAACGGTGATAGACTTAAGAAGTAAAAACAGTGTATAGTGTAAGTGAATAAACATATTTACAATATGAACATTGCATGAAACATATAATTTATATGAAACAACAAGGTAACTCATATAGTGCAATAAAACCAAGGGGAAATAATTAAAAATTAAAGAATCTTCCGTTACAGACTTATAATGTAATAGTGACGAAGATAGAATAAGATTGTACGGAATAATATTAATTATAAATTGGGAGACCGAACCTGTGACCCATAAATATATCATTGCCAAGACCTTAACTGAATAAATTAGTGTTTTAGTAGAAAGGATTGTTGTTGGAAAAAATATTGAAACCAGGCAGAACGTGTCGAATTTTAATGCTGGTTTTTATACAAATTAAAGGAGGATACGAGACGAAACGATACTGAAAGACTATGAAAATAAATAGAAGAATGATGTTTTAACCGATGGTACAGAAAACTAGAAGTCCAGACGCAAGGGATCAAGAAAGAAGATCGTAAAGAAAACTACCAGATGGGTGAGATCTCTCCAATAGTCAACCAAGATATTTGAAAACATCTTAACATTTAAAGTTCGAATCACAGCGATATACTATCGCAAAAACAATAAAAACTTTAGAACAGTGAATTCTAATTGTACACAAATAATTATTAGTAGTAAGAGTTTCTTTTTCAATTGTTCATTTGCACTTTTGTATGATCCAAAGAACCCACTGATACACAACATACATCAACAACACCTAATTACCAAACATTAATTTATAAATATTATGTTTTATGATATGTTTACGACTTATGTACTATACTGTGACATGACTTATACATGAACCTGAGATTGAGATTTTACATGCTCTACAACAGAAATGAGTTTCAAAAACATTAAATAAAAATAATTGAATTTTAAACAAGAACGAATAAGGAGTTTGATTATTTATTTAAAATAGAATTATACATCGAATAAGGGTAAGTTTAGGAAATAAGAAATACAGAGATTTTATTTTATTGTTATAAAATTGGCTAACAACGTACACAAACAGGCAACCAGGGTGCTTTTACAACTGTTATGTGTTTTATAATCGTGCGGACAATTGGGCGCGTTCAAGTAGTTATTAGTGAAGTGTTGCGTTTTATAATCGTACGGTATAATTGTAATACAGTTGAGTTTTAATATTAGTGGACATTTTATTAGTGAACAATTTTCATTTGATTTGTTGTAGAGACTGTGTTGTTAATTACGAACCGTTTTACTGTAACAATTAAAGGTGTGATTAGTGACTTAATTGGTGTCTTGTACTTATTTTGTTTCCACTGTACCTATGACGAGCGAGTAGACCGTCGTAACAGTGGTGTCAGAACTGGGATAGAACGGTTAACAGTGGACACGTACAAGACGAGTATAATTCGTAATTATCGGAAACAATGGATGGCAGTCAGATGATGGAAAATTTCCAGGCGCTGCTGTTGCAGACATATGAGAAACGCAGACAGGAAGCGGAAGAAGCAGAAAAACGACAGGATGAAAAACGTAAGCATGAAGCAGATAAAACGGAAGCTCTCTTTGAAGCTATGCAGAAACAGTTGCAAGAACACAGTACCACAGAATTGGTCTCCTACGAGGTGAGCTTAATAATCAAGTTACTAAAATGTCGGACGTACAAGAATCAGTGACATTAAAAATAGCTGAAGTAGAAAAATCTGTCTCGAGTGTTGAAGAAACGATGTCTACAACAATATCTGACGTAGGAGAATCCATGTCAAATAAAATAGCTGAAGTAGAAAAATCTGTCTTGAGTGTGGAAGAAACTATGTCAACAAAAATATCTGCAGTAGAAGACTCGATTACAAATATAAAAGAGCAGATTAAAAATGAAGTCGAGCAGTGTCTGAAATTACAACCAAAACAACTTTGTGAACAGACTGTACCAATGATAAAGACAGAAAAAGACGCAGAAAATAAGTCAATAGAGAAAGTAACTTTGCCTGCAGTAGGGACAGTTCATGTCAGAGCTCCAACCTTTGACGGAATCAGTCACTGGGCAACGTACCTCCGCCAATTTGAAGCTGCTGCATGTGCAAATAATTGGCTGTCCAACGAACTGGAACGAGGCAAGGCTGTTTCACTCGTTCTTGCATTAAAAGGACCTGCGGCAGAATTACTACAGAAAGTGCCACCTGACAGCCAAAACATGTATGCCGAGTTGGTAAAAGTTCTAGAATTACGCTACGGTGATTAACATTTGCGAGAGGTGTACTACGCTCAGTTGAGAACAAGACAACAACGTTCCGGGGAGAGTCTTCAAGAGTTTGAAGCAAGTATCGACAGATTGATTAGATTGGCTTATCCTGAAGCACGAGAAGACTTCCGAATAAGGTTTGCGGTGCAGACATTTATTGATATCATCGGAGATTGTGTACTTCACCAAGTGTTACGAATGGCAAGACACCGAAATAGCTCGGAAGCTCTTGTTCACGCCCTAGAGTTTGAAGCTGCCAAGTCAGCGTCCTGCTACATTAATGGGTTTGTGCATCACGTTGCAGTCAGAAGATCCCTGTATCACACTGCCGTTACGATGGGTGCAGAAAAACAATGTTGGCGGACAAACAATTCAAAAGTTCAAGAGAGTCGCAACGATTTCAAAAAGACAGAAGACCGAAATGTTACAACTCTGGAAAACGTGGCCATCTATAGGTAGACTGTTGGGAGAAGAAGATACCGAGAGAAGAGAGTGATCGCACCAATTGGAGAAGTAAAGCCCCAGAGCAGC
Organism: Magicicada septendecula; assembly: GCA_034769895.1. Classification (NCBI taxonomy): domain Eukaryota; kingdom Metazoa; phylum Arthropoda; class Insecta; order Hemiptera; family Cicadidae; genus Magicicada; species Magicicada septendecula. Next base: position 3,242,035 of record CM068375.1, read on the forward strand.
ACACAGTTTCCACGCTACATAAGACCAGTGGAAACTTGATTGTTAATGGATTTGCGGAAGGAAAACCAACATCATTTACAGTTGACACGGGCGCAACAGTGTCCATTGTGCGCCCTGACTTAGGTAGCAACCGCCAGCCTCTAAGTAGCTCTTGTACAATACAGACTGTGACTGGAAGCCCCGTCAAGGTGCTAGGAAAGGTAGACGTACGTGTACGCCTGGGTCTTCTCGAGTTTAGCCACCAAATGCTCGTTGCAGACATTGTCGATGAAGTGATTCTTGGCACGGACATTATGAATACCTACGGATTCGTTGTGGACTTAAGAGAGAATGTCCTGAAGGTTGGCCAAGAGAAGATAAAGCTTTGCATGGCTAAAATGACAGGGTCTACCAACCATTCGATCAAGCGAGTGGCATTAGTCGAAGAAAACGTCAACAAGTCTGGTCAAGAGGAACCCTCCCTGTTGCAAGTGGATATGGAGGAAGAACTAGCAGAGGAAGTACAAATAAGTATAACGACAAAAGAAGTGATTGGAAAGCCACCTATGGGTGTCGAGACAAAACTCTTGCTTGTTCCTGAGCTGATAGAAGCGCCCGACGGCAAAGTGGCTGAAGATGAGGTTACGCAAGAGGTTGTTGACGAGAACCAAACCAACTTGGATCCGCCAGTGGTGTTTAGGTCATCAGTACATGACACAACGGGAGTGATTCCAGCACAATTAGTGGTTGAGCGGAAGACTCGCATTTCTGAGAACGTGATGTTCGGATCACACGAGACTGAATTCGAAGAACCGGAGAATTATCTTTCGCAAGGACGTCTACCTAGATCGCGTGGTCGAGTATTACTTCAGTTCGGGACGAAGAGGCTTAAGGAGGGAGCAGTGCTACGACAGCACAGAACAATCTACGTGTTTATCGAACGTGCCAGAAGGATCTCGATGTAACACGTGTGGCGTACGTGCTACTAGACGCATTTTGCGAGAATCTTCTCGACTGTGCAGACTTCGCTCGGGCGCTCGGCCTGCGTCAAGGCCGCAGTTAATTACGTAGTTCATACGAGAGATAAGATGCAGTTTGCAAGCTTCTGGTGTGTGAGCGGGACTATAAATACCTCTGGTAGCGGCCTTAGTTTTCAGTTCAATGCGAGATATTGGATAGTGCGGTTGGGAGAGTATGGTGGCGATATATTTACAGAGCAGTTCGAGTTATTACTGTGCGCGTTCAAGTAGTTATTAGTGAAGTGTTGCGTTTTATAATCGGACGGTATAATTGTAATACAATTGAGTTTTAATATTAGTGGACATTTTATTGCGTGTGAACAATTTTCATTTGATTTGTTGTAGATACTGTGTTGTTAATTACGAACCGTTTTACTGTAACAATAATTAAAGGTGTGATTAGTGACTAATTGGTGTCTTGTACTTATTTTGTTTCCACTGTACCTACGACGAGCGAATAGACGTCGTAACAATATAAATCGGTTCATAACGTTATCCTACGTCTTCCGATCCCTAGTCTCCATTGGTCTCGATCCAACCAAGATTCTTCTTCCAATTCCCGGTCTCTCATTGCCCGATTGATGCCTTCTCTCCAACTCCACCTAGGTCTTCCTCTTCGCCTACGACCGTATGGTGTCCATCTCAAAATTTGCTTGGGGAGTCGATTATCCAGCATTCTTTGTACATGCCCAAACCATCTTAGCTGTTTTGTTTGTATGTTGTCGACAATAGAGTACTGTACCCCCATTATCTTCCGGATTCTGATGTTTCTTACTTTTTCCAGTTTTGACCTCCTTGGGGCTCTTCGCCAATAATCTGTTTCAGTAGCTTCCAACAACTTTTCTGTTTTTTGTATTATTGGCCATATTTCACACCCGTATGACGTAATTGGTTTCACGATTGTATTGTATATACGATGTTTATTTTGTTTTGACATTTGTTGGTCCCACAATATGTTGTTCAGCAATGCTATTGATTTTCTTCCCAGGTTATTTCTGTTATCGCTTTATCTAGACTAGACTTTCTTTCTTTATCTTGTGTAACTGTTGTTCATAGATAGATTCTTCTGTTCCCCACCAATGCACATATACTCCGTTTTCTTTGTGTTTACTTCAAGGCCCCACAGCTTATATTCCTCTATAAGTTTTCGTGTCATGTATTCCATGTCGTGATAGTCCTGCGCTACCACGACTTGGTCGTCAGCGAAACTGTGTACAATTAGAGGTATCCCCATTTTGTGGCATTTCTTTTTCAGGTTTTGCGGGCTTGTTCCAGGTATATTTTAAAAAGGGTCGGTGAGAGACAAGATCCCTGCTTCAGACCCCTTACTAACATTAAATCCTTTTGAGACTTTAACAAACTGTTTAATTGTAATAATTAAAGCTGGTGATCAGTGACTTAATTGGTGTCTTGTATTTTGTTTTCCACTGTACCGTACGACGATCAGTAGACCGTCGTAACAATATTCTCTCGCAGACCCGGTGTAATAGTGATTTTCTTTTTTTCTTTTCTTTTATAAAATTGCTAAACTGCTATAATTGTTATTATTTAGACAAAGCTTTTCGCAATTTAGCAGTTTAGCAATTTTATAAAAGAAAAGTAAGGATGGCTGCTAATTTAAACAATACGAAGATTTTCTTTTTGTCAAGTGCAATGCAGAATTTGACTTGACTGTTCAACATATTCTTTTTGGGTAGATGTTATCTGAATCTATCTATGGCCTTTCTGCCAGTTTGCCCAATGTAGAATTTATGACAGTCATTTGTTAGCCTAGCATCCTATATATTTTATTGGTTTGACAAAAATTGTTTACAAAATTTCTGTGCTTCAAAGAGTTAAATAATACTTAAGTATTACTATTAGTTAAGTTGTGTCATCGTAAACCCACTAGTACAGCCGCAACAAACCAGGTAAATTAATTAAGGCCTGGAAGTATCGGGGGTGGGGATGCAATAAATTAATTTGCCGGCCGACATTTATTGAAGCAAGATGACCGCAATTACCCATCTGCAGCTAACGTATGACCACATAAAACGTATAATCTGATTAACTTGACGACAACACAATGAAGTACGATCGGGCATTGTAATCTTCGTCACAACGCCCGTAACGAGGCTATATCGTCGTGTAATATGGTGTGTAAGTAGGCCTATAATTTCATTCTCAGGAATCTGCTACGCGAGTGTTCGTCACACTACTCCTTTTTACACTCACGAGCAGTGTTTCTGTGTTGTTTCCGTTTTTTCAACCCTTTAAAAGGAACCTGGTCGTTAAAAAATAAATTGTCGCCACCCAACAGATTTGGCGACCAGCGTTACACGTCCCAGTCTTGGCCCCCCCCCCTGCAAGAACGTCGCAGAACAATATGAAGAAGACATAAACTAAATAAACAAAATACATAAATAAAGATGCCCCAGAACAATTATAACGGCCACATCCATCTACCTCTCCCGCTCGAGTATGGCTACACACTACACCTCACACAATATAACCAACAAACAGTACTCTCCCAACTAAGTGCCTCCACCTTCTCTGCGCTCCGGTCGTCTGGCGTACGTCCCCCCAACAAACCCCTTACCCACACGGCTAAAGGGAGCTCGTCTCCAAAACAGCCCGAGTCCGACCATACTGGTCAAAAAAAAAAAAAAAAAAAAAAAAAGTTTGTATCTTTAAAAAAAAAAATGTTTTTCTTCCTGTTTTAAATGGTATATAGGCTACATTGTATATGTAGGATTAGCTTATTCACAGTTTTACTTCGGACAGTTCTGTTTTTTAACTAATGTCAAGGGAAACGTTCACGACTATTCTTCTTCTTATTAAGCACTACAGCCCAACGTGAGCCGTGGCTTCCAACACCAATCCTCTCCAATGTCTCCTGTCCATTGCCATCTCAGTGTAACCCCACACATACATTCTTCTGAGATCTTCTAGTACATCATCCGACCGTCTTATCCTAGGTCGGGGACCCTCTTTCTACTTTTATAGAGTTGCGCCCTTAAGATTTTCTTTGGCATACGCTGATCATCCATCCGCTGTAGGTAACCGAGCCATTGTATTCGTTGAGCCTTTACGAATATTACAATGTCCTCATGCTTAAATAGCTCGTATATCTCCTGGTTATGTCTTATTCTCCTTTTCATCTTCTTTAACCGGCCCATAGACACGTCGTACAATCTTTCGTTCAAACCTTCTTAGTGTTTCTCGTTCCTTTTTTTTGTTAATGTCCATGTCTCGCCCTCATAAATTAACAACCGGTCTAATGAGTGTCGTATATATTTTTTGCGTTGTGACTAATGAGTTTGTTTGTGAATAGTCTACTGTTAGCTCTGTCAGAAGATCTTATTGACGCGTTGTTTTCGGACCAATTATTTTGTGTACAGAACAGCTGGATGGTTGCTGTGTCACATGGTTATATGTGATGGTTGGTCACATCACACCCTACTTCCTACACTGCCTTCCCTGTTCCCACTACGATATGCGCGAACCGTTTCACGTCTTACTATTTCATCTGTACGTGATATAGGAGGGCATTTCGATTAATTAAAATGGGACAGCGTCTCACGACCAGTGTGGTTATTATAAGTGTTTTGTTGAATTTTTGACGCAGAGAGAGAGAGAGAGAGAGAGAGAGTGTGTCTCGTGACAGGACGGTGTAAATCAGGGCGTATAAATCATGAATCACGTACGTATCGCGGTTTCCCTCCAAAGTTATCATCCGCCGCGGTATCCCAAATTATCGTATATTCAGACGTATTGCGACAGCTTGCTTCTCCCCCTGTGTGATACCGGTTATCGGAACTAGGGTTCTAGTGTAAGGAAACTTTCTATCGAGCAGGTCTTGCATTATGATGAAGCTCGGAACGGGCGCGCTGTTGAAACAGTCTATGAAAATGTGGTACTCGTGAATAGCGTAATACGAGTGTTGTGAAATCATCTTCAGTTGTTAAAAATATAATATAATTTTGTAAACAAATAAGGAACGTATTTAAGTGCAATGTGATTTCAAAATAATTTGCTTATATTTGACTTTGTTGTGTGACACAATTTAAACGTATCCAATGCAAAAATCGGAGATCGTGGCGTTCATAGGGAAAGCCCCAGTTCGGACAAAAATGATAATTGCCAGAACAAGTAGCACATTTATTTATTTCGGGTGTGATACAACATATGAGACTGGCTGTGAATACCGCGACTAGCGGCTACTGGCCATGCAACCGTCACACTAACACAACAAAAGCCGCGCGGTATGCCTTGGGCCCTTAGAGACTGTTGAGCAGAGGTCGACAACATATGAGGAGGACAGAGATATTTTAATTAAGACTGAAAATTGTAGAAGAATTTGCGAATTACACAGCGAACTCTGAAGGGAAAAACGAATAAGGGATACTCAAACAAAGTTTGTAAAGGGATGGCGGAGACCTCTGTTGTACGGATAACGCTTCAACATCTGATTCTGAGATTCATACTAAGGTCTCGGCTGCACAGCACAAGGTCGTCATTCGGTTGAAGGCGCTCTTCGCCTGTCAAGTTCTTGGTTTTGTCTCTTCCGTATAGTGATTCCGACACAATAAATATAATAAATGAAGAAAAGTATAATTTTTTCCAATAGTTGTGGAGGGTAATGTTGCGAACGATACGCGTTACAGAATTGTGGGGGGGGGCAGGTTGCTGACCCGCAAAAGTACGTGCCCCAGCGACCGGCGAGAAGACTACGTGTCCGCCGTTTGACACACGCACAGTCGGTGAGCAGTAAATTTTGGGAACGGTAATCAATTCTAATCGCCTCAACTCAAAACCCGGATTTGTTTGAATTTATATTTATTGTTTTTATGCACGGTCGTTAGTAGCGCCCGTCAACAACAGAAACTATATGGGTAGCGTGAATTTACGAGGTCAACATGTGTGTGTGCGCGCGCGCGCGCGCGCGCGTAACGTGGATTGGAACACGTGTTGTATGTTGTATTGGTGTTAATTAATGGGAGCAGCAGTAGCAGCAAGGGAGCGAGTTAAGGTTAATAACTTGTTCAGCGCCGGCTGATTTACCGCACAGTTGTAAACAAAAAATCATAACGAGTTTTTGTTATTGAGTGGTAATAATAATGTATACTCCCCAGCAGACCGCGGAGACTGCTATACTAGAACCTGGCCAAGAAATTTTTACGACGCAAAAATATTCAAATTAGGCCCCCCCCCCCATCTCATGTATCGCGTTGACGCTGTGTTTTCTAACTTTCTTATCGTCGTCGTAATCATCATCGTCAAATACAAGTTTTCTTTAGGCTGTCGCTTCGTAGCTCCAGTCCGTCCACCGCCACACTCCAATCCTCTGTTTTCTAAAGCGCCGTTCACTTTCGTAGCCTAATTCAACTCTGCTTGGTCTGGTTCCTTTCCTACTAGGCGAGTCCATTCAATTATTCGGTTAGGTCATCTCTCGTCGTCCATTCTCGGCGCATAGCTATACCACCTCAATCTCTTGCACCCGATGGTTTCGAGTTATCAGTACTGATTCCCATATTTCTTCTTATTTTAGATTAAACGTTATAACGATATTTTTTCACAGTGCACTATGTTATGACATTAGTGTAATTTATGTATTATTATATGTTTATCTAGTAATAGTAATTATAAATATTTATTTGTATTGAGTATGAAGTAGAGACAAAGTAATGCCTCATATAGAAAATTTTGTAAGTAATTTAGCTAAGGCGACAGACCGGCGACAGCCAACAATAACTGTAACTTTCTAAAGTCATAAAGTAGAGGAAACGCATTGTTCGCGAGAAAAACTTAAAGTGTCAGATACCGTTAGTTTTTGACAAATGTTAACCTTGAAAGTACAAAGGCAACCACTCCTAGAATACTTGTTTAGCGGGTGTAAAACAGCATCAGTTTCAGTAGCGAGACCAGGTGCTGAAATCGGCGCGCTCGCAACTTAAAAAACCAATGACAGAACGCGTGCCTTGTGAGCGCCAATTTTTTAAGGCTCATGAGTGGACGAATTCAAAGTTCCCGGTCAGGAAACCAGCCCTAAGCCTATCAGGGAAATTTGAGTAGAACAGGAGGGAATAGAGACTTGGTACTGATTATAAATATTACCTCAAGCGCGCCCGATCGCTCTCTTAGTTAATTTCTCAGCTTAGAGTCACGTATATCTGAAGTCGTGTTAAATACAATATTTATATCAAATAAAATGTAAAGATACTTATAGTGACATTTACTATTTAAAGTCATGAATTAGATTAATAGTTCGGGAAAGACAAAGTGAACTTACATTACAGTTTAAATAATATTTGATGGTGTATTAGTCAAATCACTCTATAATCAAAGAGTAAGTGAAAGCGGAATGGAGATAGGAAGAGAGTCTTCAATGCGAGTGACAATTTAAAACAGTGCGAACCTGAAGCAAGAAGAAGTGGTATTTAATTAGTGATATTTGAACGATAAACAACCAGTATTATTTTCTTGTGCGCGTCAGTCGTGTGCGATAATTAAAAAGTACGATGTGTGTAAGATCAGCGAAAGTGAAAGTGAGTTTATTAAAAGCAGAGTATGTGTAATGTGTAGTGATAAATGACCACGCAATTCAGCGGAGATCCGGAATGGATAAACTCTTAACAAGTAAACTCTTAACATTTCTCTATACCCATTTATTAGAATATATCAAATGTAGTAGAATCGTGTATATACCATAAAATCCCGTCTCATTTTAAAAGAACTTAACGCGTAGCTGGATGCGAAATTAAAATTACCTCACAAATGTATTTATCGATTTCTATGATTCTTAATGATAATTAAAATATCTTAGCATCCAAACTACATTGTTTTTTATTCAAAAAACACCCTGAGATAGTATACATCTCTGGCGCCCAGCAACTTTACACATTATTTTAATATTAATATTTCCATATTAAGTAAAACATATTTACATAAAAACAAAGAAACGCCAGAAAAACGGAACGAGACTTTCGTTTATGTAATATTCGGTCGCCCAAAACGTGGACCGAAAGACCTTTATGTAATAACGTAGAGATTATTGAAAAAATCTTGGTCTAAAGATAAGTGATGATGGTCGCAATACGGAGGAAATCGTTACTAGAGTCAATCAAGGAAGTGCTGCTACACGCCAATTAAATGGGGTATTGTGGATTAACATCTAGAAACTGTTGGAAACAAGAATGGACAATACCCTCTTTCGAATTTGGCTTATGAGTATGAGCCGGTTGGAAGAAGATGTGTAAGCAGGCGGCCAGTCACAAGATGGCGGGAGTCATGAGACCGGAACAGGAGAAATCCTATCCATGAAGTGATGATGATGACTGTGGATTAAGAATATCTCTCGGAGCATCAAGTTCAGGATCTACAAAACCATCGTACAACATACTCTGTGGGTAGTTAATACAACCATTGGAAATGAACTACTGGCGTAGACGCTGCTAGTTGATGAGAACTGACAGAATAAGGAATTCAGAAATAAGAAGGCGTTTGGAAATCAACTGATATATTTGAAATCTTCAAGTGCAAGAGATTGAAGTGGTATGGCATGTGCAGAGGTTCGGCCTAAAAGAATAATAGAATGGACTACCCTATACAGAAGGAAAGAGGCAGACCGAGGAAGAGTTGTAGACAGAAGTGAACGTCGCTTTAGAAAACAGATGATTGGAGTATTATGGTGAACGGACGAACTGCTGACTTGGAAGCTAGGATGCGAGAGGCGTAAAGAAAACTGGCATATAACGATGACCAGATACCAACTTATAAAGAGAACGCGCAGTAGCAAATGTGATGGCGTTTACTACAGTACTAGTCTTGGAACAACATAACACAGAATTCTTGTTGCGTATAAACCTGTAACGCCAAAACGCGAAAAAAAGGGGGGGGAAGTTGAAGCAAGTGGCAGCTGTTGGATTGACATTGACGTATGTGGGAAGCTATAAAAGGAGTTAACACAAAGGAGTGTAACAGCCGTCAACGTCGACGTGCACATGTCTGTAGGTATCATGAATCTAACAAGAGCAGAGGTTCGGCAGAGAGAAAATTTACCAGGAAATACAGCAGAGGCGTGTGAACAACGTTAACAAGTGCAGCTGGAAGCGTAGAGAAATTAAGGAATTGTTCTGGCTGATAGGCAGAACAAAGTACAATGAGAAAATACTAAGAAGGGATACGACGGAGGCGAACGCACTAATAAACGGGGCAGCTGGACGTTTAGCGACACCAAAGATTGTTCTAGCTGAATGTCATAGGAAGACATCCTGGTGAGAAGTACAATTATAAATACAAAGAGAGCCACACAGGAGGTTATTATAAGGATTTTGTTAAGACAAGCCCTTTATCTCAGGGTTAAAAAAATAATAAATGCTCATTTCTACTGATAGCTCTTAAATTTATTCACACTAGTTTATCACTTGTAAATATCAAACAATAGCACAAAATTTTACGTACTCATTATTACTTGTAAATATACAAATAACACATTACCAAAATTTAATACTCATTGCTAAATTGTAAATATCAAACAATAATATATTAATAAAATTGAATACTCATTATTAAATTGTAAATATTAAACAATAATACATTAATAAAATTTGTTATTCAAACTCTCAATCTAATGGTTCCATATTAATAATCATTCATCAATTGCGTTTAGTACTTTACTAATTATAATGTTTAGTTTCATCTTATATAAATTCTTAATATGAATAATCTCTTAAGTTATTACTATACTTTGTAACTACGGATTCATTTAGAACTTGGAAATAAACATTACTCCAAAACTGATAAAGAATGATGATTTTACTTCTAATTAAACTTTAAATCAATTTCTTTAATTCCTTGACGATTACTTTAATGAATTCTAGAGTGTGTGGATTCTTTGAGATGACAGACAGTGGATCTAAATTAATTAAGACATGTTTACTTTACTTGATGTACGAATATCCAATCACTCGGTGGTTGCGGTGATGGCTCCCTCATGTCGATCGTTCTGGAATACTGCAGATAATTCCTCCAGATGATAAATGGTACCGGAGGAATCCCACGATGTCACTCACAGACACTTCACTCACCAACTCCACGCATTTCGGATTGTAATTTATGATTAAAAGTTAGTATTCTCTGTTGTACACCGACATCGTGATTTATTTCAAATCTGAATTGATATTACGCACTTTAGTTGCGGTATCTTTGGTTATCAAGTATTCATGAATGTAGTTTGGATTGTTAATCTTTCTTAAAAGTTATTTGTTGTAAAGTGTTCGTATAAACTGAAATTACATTATTGTCTGGTTACTATCTGTTTCAGTTAATGTTCACTGGTATGCTAATAGTGTGACTCTACTTCATAGTTCGTGTGTTTGTAATTACTGTTTTAACTTTTGTTATAAGTTCGAAAACTACCTTCTCACACTGTGTATCGAATTATTCTAAGTTCAATAAAATGCTAATTACTCCAGTCACGGACTTCACTCCGATCGTGTCCAAAATTTAGTTAGAACTCCCCGAGCGCGTTCCTGTCTCGTTCCTATATTCTCCTTACCAAATTTCCCACCAGACTTCTGATTCCAACGACGCTTTGTCCTTATTGATTTCATTTTCTTCCCTCCAAGTCCAAATACCACCTATCTTTTCAAAGGCGTTCTCTTATAGGGCTCCTGGTTCCCCACCAGATTCTTCCCTTGCTTCGTATTTTGAGGTCGTTGTCATTTCCAGATAACGCAGCAATAAATTGTATCTGTCTTTTTTTCTGAAGTCTACAGCGACAACCCTGAGTTTCTCTTCCATTTGTATTGTTTATGTACTTCGTCGCTCTGGCGTTATTATCTATTGTTGTTCAAGGGCCTCGCCTACCCTTCTTTGAAAGTTGGTTTTTTTCTTTTGATTGCCAGCCAACACCCCATCCTTGAGTTTGGACGTACTCTGTGCGCTTTCATTTCCAAGTAAGGTCAAAACCCTGTCGTCGACCGCTGGAGTCTTTCAAATCAATACACCCTTCGTCGCTTTCTCCTGACAGCTGGCGTATACATGTATACTTGACCATTTTTAACTACCAAGCCTTTTCTCCTTTAATGGCTCTGTACACATTGTATGTAGTTTTCTACGGAATCAATGTGTTTTCACAAAAAACTGGTGTTCTACGTACCGGGAGCAGTGAACTCTGCTTGTTCACAGGGCGTGCGTTGCAGCTATCTACGAAAATTTATGACCTGTCCGTCACTAAAGCGTGTTTGCTAGCTTCTCTTTTGTCCCTTACAAAATATGCTTTCCACACATACACCCTTCGTTACTGCTTTCAACGACACTTCTTACTGCTAATTATGAAATTAAAATTTTTTCGAAATTTTTGGTGTTATATTATTAAACTAATGTAACGAGTACATCTGGACGCTTAAAGAAAAGGGTGGATCTGAGTAAGGGGTAGCAAAACCACCAGAGAGAAATTTACTAAGATAGGCCACACCAAGTGTGTGAACTCTTAACAGAGGATGCAGCTGGACAGTGAAGCCAATGAAGGAATTGGTCTCGCTTGGGTACCGAAAAGTCAGCGAGGAGCCAGACAAGGAGATACTGAGAAATCTAGAGCAATGTGGAGTACACTCACTAACTAGATGCAGCTGTGCGTTAGAAGGCAATTAAGAGAAATGGTCTGAAAGAGACATAAGAAGAAATAACAGGATGATTGACGCGTTGAAATCGAACTATCATCACAGACTGAGGGTGGACCAAAAGCAAGGAAAATAGAGTGGGAAGTAAGATATCCTATCAGAAACCAGAGTTCATCGTAGGCGGGTTTCCAGAAGTAAAGTTCTTGGAAGAATAGAACGAAAACAATGGAAACGTAGCGTGGTAACGTGTAAAAGAAATAGGAGGGACTACGAGAGTCTTAAAGGGGAATTAGGTGGAATCAGTATATAAAATAAGCCGAGAGCGCGATCTGGAGAGTCTAATAATAATCTTTCGGGGGAGTCGGCCGTAAGTGTTGACGAGAGTATGTTATAAGTTTCGTGGAGTCTTAACTTAACAGGTCTGTACGGAAATTCAGAATTAGTCGGTAGTGAAAATCCCGCGAATTGACTTAAAACGTACGAAGATTTAACATGAGTAAATAATTGTGAAGATCTGTAACTTATATTGTATTTCGTAGAACCAAAGTTCACAAACAATGTGTATAATACAATTAATATTGAGAAGTGAGAACTAAGGTTGTAGTAATATATAACTTGTAAAAAAATTCGGATCGAAACATGTGTTCGAAAACAGTCGTGTGAAAATTATAAGTCGTGTAACTAGAATAAACGTTATCACTAGTAACCGGTAATTATTTATTGGAACGTCGGAAAATGACGGAGTGTCGTAGTCAGAGTGTTGTGATCAAAAAGTGTTCAACGTATCATCCACTACGAGAATAAACCACGATATGATTAGCGCATCTACACTTTCATGGCAGATTTAAGGAGTGGGAGATGATACTCTGCACAGTTCTACACGCCGCAGATTGGATAACGTACCAAGAGTAACTGTTATGCATTAATTAATATATTGTTAAAACACCTGTCTGTCCTACTCAAAGAACCTACTCAAAGAAAATATGGCATACTTAAAAAACTCACGTATGTCTTATTAAAGACAAAGTTCATATATTAAACGAATCCATTTCTAAATAAAATATGTGTAATATGATATTTAATAGAGATAAGTGTTAAAATTTAAATCAAACCTTGAGATAGAGCTCTTAGAATGAATGTCTATTGAGGTAGAATATATTTTTAATTAACGAATGATCATAAAATGTTAAAAATCATATGGAATTAATATGAATGACGAGTAACTTAATAATAATAAATGTAACAATTATATTGATAAATGTGTATGCGTTTCGTTATTTAATAAATACCTGTGAGATGATACAGCAATTAGTATTCTTGAACATATAAGATTCTTTGTACTCATCACGCATAAGTAACTTAACACAATTACAATTAACATCAGTAGACTTCATTGTAACTTTAATTACCGTTGCTAGATTGAAAGAACGTAATCTATTAATTAACACAATATAATTAATGATAACGAGTAATAAAAACGTTATATTTGACGCCGCAACTAGCGGGGCATAGCAAAAATCATTATATTTGGCGCTCCAATAGCGGGCTTTAAGAAGGTTATATCTAGCTAACGTAAATTAGAGTTATAAACCTAAACATAAACAACATAACAACGTATATTGGTACCAGGTAGACAAGGTTGAGAGAAAATTCGGGCCAATCGATGTAGTGATTGGAGAAGAGGGATTTTACAGTTTGCATTTTGCAGCTGCTCACGTGATTCTGTCAGAGCATATGAAAGTAATATACATTACGTGCTACGAAAAACAGACGAAGAGTATAAGAACTGAGGACCGATCGTGCCTCTTTAACTCCCCCACACGGAAGGAAAAGAGGCAGATCGAGGAAGGTTGGAATACAGAAATGACCAACCCGTAGAAAAGAACTACCGGTAGTGGATGCTGCCAGTTGATGAAAACTGACAGAATAAGGAATTCAGAAATAAGAAGGCGCATGAGAATGAAAGCATCGAGTGGAGATATTGAGGCGGTGTGGCCTTGTGCGGAGGATGGACGACGGAGTGTGGTATAAGCGAATGGACTCTACTACACAGAAGGAAAGGAACGGGACCAAGGAAAAGTTGGAACACAGAAGGGAACGTCGCTTTTGAAAGGAGGGGAGTGGAGTATGGGGAATGGACGGAACGCCGGCGTCGAAAGCTAGGTGGTGACAGTCGTAAAAAAAAACTCGCATATAACGTTGATGATGATGATGCTGATGCCGGTCACAAGTGTTGTCACTTAATATGCCCGTGACGTCGGCGTATCGAATGTTCCGTGTTAATTTGCACTTTAATTTCAGTCCACACTATAACAGCTTGTGTAGTGGACGTGCGTTAGAAAAATATCAGTACATTAAGATGGACATGACATTTCCTGCGAAAGGTCAAAGGTCGTCGTGACGAACGAACGAATTGTTTCTTAATGAAATGATTGGTGATAGTGTCCGGTCCGTTTGAACAGATCAGAAGCAGTGTAGGCTTCATTCAGTGTTTGATGTTGCAATAAAGAAACTCCCATCACCAAAACTAAACATAATTAAGGTCTGTTGAATAAGTTGGGGTCAAAAGTGATACAAAACTGTAATTATTGTAAACTTACCTCATAGATTTATTGAATTAAAAGTAAAAACTTAGTTAAACGAGCGAACCCAGTTCTTAGTTTTAACTAGACCGTTTGGCACTTACCTGTTTGTGTCTGTTTGAAGTATGTGTCGCGATACTTTTAAATGCGACAACCTACTGTATGTCCGTAAAACTAGGCACACGTGTCCGTAATTTTAACGCCTATTATTAAGTGACTGATTACCGCAAAATAGAAGGAAGCGAGGGGAAAATATGAGATATCGAAATTTTGATAAAAATAGCAAAAATCTTAATCTTGTGTTGAGTTTTTGAAATTTCAAAATTTTGGGAACACCAGGGCCTCAAAGACCCAAAAGTTGTACAATTCCATTCCGAATATGAAATTGAATAGAATGTTAATCACTATCTGAATATAATGTTAACATTTAGACATTTCCAAACGCGGTACACAAGGGCCCAAAAAGGGTTAAGAAAATAAATAATATGTTCCCCCTTCTTAAATAAAGAAATAGTTTTAGCATTTCTCCGTTCATCGGGAATTTCATAATTTCACCAGTACATGTTAACAAGATGTAGTAGTAGACGCTGCCTAAATGCAAGAATAAACCTCCATAATTTATTAATTCCATTTCGTCGGTAGGGTACCGTCATAATTCCATTCCATACCGTCATCTTGGTAGGGTAGAAGATACCTGGCCTTTCAAATATATTATTACGACATTACAGGACAATCTACGTGGTTCTCGAACGATCCAGTGGAATCCGGCTGTAATGTTTTGTGCGTACGTGATTTTCAACATGTGTTGCGAGATTGTCCCGGACTCACCGGTCCGCGCCTGCTGTGTGTAAGGCCGCAACCAGTTATGTTCTGGTGTTTTCTAGTAGCATTCTTAAATGCGCAATATGGAATGCTCTGGTGTTTCGGTGAGGTATAAATACAAGTACTCAACGACGCTCAGTTCAGTTGAGTTGCAAATTATTGGATTGCGGTTTGTGGTATTGTGGCGAAGTGTTGTGTTGTGCGGGACGAACGTAATACAATTGTTTTATATTAGTTGACATTTTTTATTGCGTGTGAACAATTTTTATTTGATTTGTTGTAAGTTGTAAGAGACTATCTTGTTGATTACAAACTGTTTAATTGTGATAATTAAAGCTGGTGATTAGTGACTTAATTGGTGTCTTGCATTTTCTTTTCCACTGTACCATACGACGATCAGTTAGACCGTCGTAACAATATTTTGTTTTTTCGGATCATACCATAGTTTCTATACCATAGTTGTTAGTTACCATAGTCGATAAATACCATCTTGATCATACCATAGTTGATATAATCCATATTTTTTCTGAAATTACATTTGTTCAAGGTATATCCTTTTCTATTCTAAACATGGGTCTAATCGTCTTATATACAAATTCGTATCTACCACTAGTGTCATTTTCTGACTTATAAAAATATTCTATGATAGCATGTGTACTTGTCTTACTAATAATTTTCTGTTGTTCCTAATTCGATAACAGTTTTCTTTTGTATCATCTGATTTCTTATGTAGGTATTCTATGTATTGTTTTGTTCTTTTTTCGATGACTTTTTTTGTATCTCCTCGTTTCAGATTCTTAACCATCTCTTCCGTCTGATTTTTTTTTTGTCTCGTACCGAAGGACGAAGGTCATTACCTATCTGTCGTGTAGCATTTTTGATGTTTACTCCATTTGGTGTTGACATTCTTACGTGTTTGTTGGAGTTTGTTCCGGTAGCTTTGTCAATCTGCACTGGTATAAGTCCCGGATGCATTCATCTTGCAATAGATGAATTCTTGTAAACTCTGTCCTCTCTTTTTCTACTTCGTGCAGAGGAAGGTATCTGCTTTCTCTGTCTTGATCGCATATCAAATTTTGACTTGACCAAGTGGTGGTCTGTACTAATGTGTCTGTCTCTACATACATGTGCGTCTGATACCCTCTAGGGCAGGCCCGTGGACAGAACTAGCTATCAGGAGGGGGCAAAATATTTTCCAGGTCGGGCAAAACATTTTCTAGATGTGGCATAAGTTTATATATTTTCTCATTCGACGATACAACACCATTTATATACCCATTTAAATTATTATAACTTATTACCATTATTATTATTATTATATAATTTCTTTTTATATTTTTTATTCTATTTAAGTATTTGTAATATTCCTACCATATATCACTATCACAGACAGCTCACCTTTTGTAGGTAAATCAAAATATTCGTTGTGTCTGTTCGTGATATGCATAGGCTACTTGGTCTATCATTTTTTACTATCTTGTACGTCTACAAGATTCAAGACTACAGGCTTCGTGTTTAAAGACAAACGTGTTATACATAGCAGTGAAAGTCACTTTAACTGCATAAATGTCCGCTGTTGCATTCTCTGACAATACCAATCATGAAAACTGCACATCGTCTAACGAAAATTACGCTGTTCCTATTATTTATCCCAAAAACAACGTAGACAGCAAATCTACGTTTAAAATGATGTCTACAATTCAGACACATTCCATCAAGCTATGAGATGGCTATAACGAGCCTGTAGAGGCCACACAATTTCAAGTAGCTTACACTTTTATTTCCCTATTTGAATAAACGGAATTTTTAATTCTTAAGTTTTTCATAATTTTTCCCTAATTTTAAAATTCAATAAAACTTTTAAAAATGAAAATTAGCGAAAAATTGGTTTCGAATGAAATGATTGGGAATTGCTGAAGAATTTTGATAAAACGCGTTAGGTCGGGCGGCACCCGTCCTTGGCCCCCTCTGACTCAGGCCTGCCCTGGAGACTGATTTTTGATTCACTATCACGACAAGTTTCAGTTAAACCTGAAAACGTTCAGAACGACGGAAGTGACTCACCGCCAGTAACAAGAAGATTGCAACGATTTTTGAATCTGCATAAATCAAATGGAGGTCTGTGGAGGGCGTGTTGTTTCATAATAGATAGCGTTTGTTTACATCGGCCTTGTTTTGGTCGTATTTTAGAGAATACGGAATTTACTTTCGTGGTCGGTGTTGAGAGCAGCGACAACGTAACGAATGGTGGAGTGGGGGAATTGTTTACAGACACTCCCCACGTATTAATTTGTATATATTCCGTCCTGGCGACGGGTGAGTTATAGACGGGGCAAGCAATTGTGTCAATATTGATTGGATTTCATTCAGACAAAAACAACCACTTATTCACTTATACGGGCCATTGTGTTGTAAACTCGGTTTCATTGCGCGAAGTTGGCACAAAAGCGCGCTTATGCAACCAACAAACACGGTCTATTGTTTAGTTCCAGCCTTGCTTAGTTTGTATATACATTTTATTTATTTATCAATTCGACTGTATGCGTGGGCGTGTGGCTGTACGTGCGCGGCTTCTCGCACCCACTCGGCTCTATTCATGTTTTTCTAAAGATTTCGTGAGAAACTAAAAACGCCAAACGCCACGTGTGCCGCGGCTTCGACGATGGCTACGAGGAGGAGGAAAACGTGTCCTCTTTGTCATTGTGTTTTGTAACGTTGAATCGTTACTGCGACCTCAGCGGCGTTTAAACCTAGGTCCTAGACGTAGTCAACGTTACCCAGTATTTAAACACACTCTTTGAATATTAGAAACTATAATTTTATGTTTCCGGTCTAATGTTGGTGTCGAGAAGCGGAGATAATGCACAGAAGCAGATCTACTATTACGACATTGCACACACACACACACACACACACACACACACACACACACACACACACACACACACACACACACACACACACACACACACACACACACACACACACACACACACACATTTTTTCCTTTTGCGGGAAGCATACGACTTTCGTCGCTTCCCGCATTTCAACCGCTTGTATTCCAGTCAATTCCTGCTCCTCATATCCTCCCCCATATCCGAGTTCTTCGAAGCCACTCTCTCGTTCCTCATTCGCTCTACGTCTCCTACTACGTTAACCTACAATGTTTAACTATTTCATTAATATTTCCTTTGACATTTGCTCGGCTGCCTTATAACCTCATTTCTTATATGGATATCCCACAAGATCTTCTTAAACAGTCCATTTCAAGTTGTCCTTTAGTGGAAATTTTCACTATTGTGAAGAGAAAAGATCGCGTTTGTACACATTGGGTGAATACGGCAGTTACCGTGTCATCATTATGACGTTTTCTTTTGCCTCGCCTGGCAAAATTCTTAACAAGCAATGACGTGCGTCCAGGAGCATAATCGGGCTGCAATTTTTCATAAATTATTCTTCTGTAAATCTGGCCGTTTTCTACGAGTAGCTTCATACGAATGGCGTTAAAAGTCCGAATAGTACTCTTTATTTACCACTGCGCCTAGCGATGAAATTTTGTGGAACGTGAAAACATGATCTTCATCTGACAACCACGAACTTCAGTCCATTTACTGAAGCTTCTAAACCGCTTGTTCACGAACAGCAGTGTCGCCAGAAGCCTTCTGAACATGTTTACCAGCACATACCAGTTTATCTCACAGTTTACACAAAATTTAATCTTATGTTCTTCAAACTTGCATTGTAGAATGACAAAAAATCGTCTAATACACCTGATGACGACTGACTCAATTAGCTGTGAAATGTAAACTGTGCATCAAATAGGGCAAACATTTTAGACGATTGTCACTATCATGTGTACCAACATTGCACAAAAACAGTTTTTTTTAATCGGACACTTGTAGCGGTAGAACGTGCAAAATTGCACGAACATTTTGATTGAACCTCGTAAACATGCTGTGCTTGTTTTTAACTGTGTCAATAAAATGGGGTATCGCCCGTGGTGGCTCGAAGAGTGCAGACAGCGAAGAGTACAGTCTCTGATACTTGAGGAGGGTAGACCATGAAATCACAAACATTTGACATACGAAGAGTGCGGTCAGCACCAAAACTTGCACGCTTCTGATGTTCTTGTGAGAAACCAATTTTAATTTTTATATTACTTATTATGTTACATATTTCGCGTAATACGTCTACTCCTTACTTTGTTTACAGTTTTTGGATTCTTTCTTATTTGCATCAAGTTTTTAATTTATGTAACTTAAATTTATTTAAAAATTACGAATTATAATATAATTCAGAATTATTCATATTTAACTTAAATACAATGACACCGACATTTTTCTTAAGTTGAGACGCTACACGCTGCTATGACTTCAGAAATGTATGAAGTCATCGCTCCTTATTTCATCAGGCTTCCTTGCAATTTTACAATTCGTTCCTTCCAGACCCGCCGCCGATAACGATCCTTTATAAACATTTCCTGGAATAGTACTTGAATAGTGGCGTGCGTATTTCCGTAAACAGTCTGAAAGCTAATTTGTCAGTGCTTATCTATAGTTCGTATAGGCATTATGGAACAGTGAAAAACTGTTCTGCGCACGTGTGAAATGAATGAAAATTTTGTTAACCTCGCGAGGAGCTTAACAAAACTGGATATTAATTGTGGACTGTGCATCTCAGTATCACTGTCGAAAATATATCATCAGGTCTATATAGCCGTCGCGCGTCGCCAGGTTACCAACCGACGACCGCATCATTTGTTTCTTGTTGTGGAAGTGATTAGTACCATTAAGGGGAATCCGTCGGCGCATTATCTCGGCTATGCTTATCGAAAGCATAGAGAAAGTGGAGAAGGGTTTATATCGTGGGCATGCCTTAAAGAAAAACTGAAAAAGTCTAAAGGAAGAATGAACAGTAAAAACAAAGTCGTGTTATAAAAGTCACCGACCATCAGTGTGGAGCGCTTGAAGAAGCAGCGATGCATCGCCAGACGATTTAGTGTCTCTACTCGACCCCCCCCCCCCTATCTGGGGTGGTGTTCGCACTCTTCGCATGTCAAATCGCAGTCTGCGCTCTTTAGATATCAGACTGTACCACTGTCCGCACTCTTCGTATATCCTCGCCCGCTTACTCCTTTTATCATCTAAAACCCTCTCTTTGCCGAACGGTACTTACTAAAACGAGAGAAATCAGAAGTGAGAAGACCGTTTGATATCGAGACAGAATATTGGACGCCAGCGCATGTGGCGGCCGCTCGCTAACATTGTTTGTTCTATGAAAACCCAAAAGCATGCAGACGATGTGTTATATTGTGAACAAAGCAGAGCTCGGCCAGATGTTAGTGCGTACGGGGTTGTTGTCACTTGAAGAGGGGCAGGCAGCTTACACGAGGCGCGGCGTAATATTAAACATTTATTCGTTGGAAAGTTTCCAAAGCGTTGGAACCGCATCTTTTAGTACGTATTTATTTGATAAACACTCCAGTAACACGTGTTCGGCATGCGAATCGGTGAGTCGATTCGACGGTGGTCGATCGGTCTGGTAACTAATAGTCTGGTGCAGTGTTCTTGATTACCCGAGCGTTTACCCGATTACCCAATTGATCAAACGCTGATAGTACTGAGGAGTCTGCAATATTCAATGTTTCGGGGATGTAAGTGGAGGGTCATTTGTTGTGAAATACAGTTTTTTGTTACTATTAAGCTCCCTGAACTCGCTCACTATTTTGAACGAAATACATTTATCAGTAGATAATGCACTGCTGTCATTTCAACAGTACATAAACATTGACAACATTAAATTTGTAAAAATTATAAATGTTTATTTTTCAGGAAGCAGTAAGACTATCAACCATATTGGATTTTACTTCCATGTTCCATAAGGAAATGGAAGTATGGTGATGGCGAAAAAATCGTGTTCGAGATAAGGGCTGATTCTGATTGTATTACCCTCAAAAGATGAAGAAAAGTCATTTTCCGAAAAGTGTCTGTGTATCGGTGTGTAGAATTCTTTCTATAGCGAACGACAACTGCCGCAAATTCAAACAGAATCAAATAATGTTTTGCATATATACATGAGTTTTAGAGGACTCGAGACCTATTGATTTTGGCGAAGATCGGTTAAGGGGAAGGGGTAGTTTATCTGGAACGTTGTTACATTTTAACAAGAGTAAAGTACTTAATTTTGACAAATAAAGTATCATGAAAAGAAGTTCATAATAATCCACTATAGAAAGGTAAACGAAATATCTATAAATGAAAAGCGTAGTTGAAAGGGGAGGGGGTACTTTTTATAAATGAAAATGATAGTTGAAAGGGGAGGAGACAATTATTTATTTATATGTGTACAACGTTACAGGCAACAAAGAAGTAGTTTCTATGGAAATATTTAATTCAATTTGTCAAACTTAAAACTCGATTTACAAGATAGGCGATTTTTTTTTTATAGAAATTATCGAAGAACCGAATTCAAATAAATAATTTTAAATATAAATCTTACAACATGGAAGTCATGTATGGTTTTCCATACCGATTTTTCAAAGTTGTCACACTGGAGTGTAGTTAGAAATTTAGTAAAATTATTTAAAATGATGGTATTGGTAATTATTACTATCCGGGCTGTAAGGCCGTGTAGGTATTAATCTCTCGACCAAACGTTTCGGCAGCACCTCTGGAGACCATCTTGTCACTTACTTACATCTTGTCAGTTGTTTGAAGCTCTTACACTGAATTTGTCCTCCAGAAGTGAAGCCGAAACATCTGGTCGAGTAATTAACACCTTTCGGCATGAAAACCACAACATTACAGCCCGGATAGTAATAATTATGACGCCGTACGGGAGCGAAAACCTAAGAATGACTACTGGTAATGTTTTTAAGAGTAACGAATGTATATAAAAACTACAGATTGACAGCTTCAAATTATATGTGCAAAATTTGAACTCCAGATTCTGTAAATTATAATTCATTAAATGTTAAAGAAAACAACATAGGCCTAATCAAGTAAAAGCTTTGTGCAAAACTAAGTATTGTAAAATTTTTTATAAGCCACTGATAATTGTAAAACACCAAAATAATGTAAATCACTGAGAAAGAAATGTATTTAAATTAAATCTGAGGCCGAAACGGGCATAAATCAGTGCTCTGAAAGTAGACGTTGATGATGATGATGATGATGACAGGAAGCTCCTTCATTTATTTAGTTCCGAGTATCATGTTAGCATCCTCGTTCCAACCTGCAGAAGGTCGTTAGTCGTATCGTGTAGTTAACTGCTTTCATTTAATGGAAGGTGAATACTTTGTAATTTTTTAAAATTTAATTGTAAATATTAAAACAAGAACGTGCTAATCAGTGAAGAATTAGTGTTTTGTCTGTGTGCATTTCCTGAATGATAACGCACGACTCGGTACGTACGCTGAACAACCAAGGTCTGCATGTAATTGTTTCGTACTTATTGTATCGATCTATCTAATATCTAGTTCAGACTGGTCAAGTTAACGAAAGAGTTAGCAAAACGCATGAGTCCCGTTTGATATAAAATGATTAGATGACCTCTGTTGTTGACTGACCTTCAGCGTTGCCAGGCAATTGCCAGACAGTCTCGGTTGTCGTCCTGCTGTGACTTTCCGTTGTCCTGGTGGCGCTTCCTCTGCCGACAGTTTCAAACGCTGTCCGCTACGGTAGACTTGTCAATGTCAACTAAGGTCAGCCGACCCGTTTGGAGAAAGCTTCAGAAATTAAGTGTATTTCCAGCGAGATTCGAACCTAATTTCGTTTAGCGTAAAATCCGGGTTTATAGATTTTGGTCACGGTCGGCTGTTAGTCAGTTTGTGACAGTCATCACCGACGTTTTGATGGCTTCATGATTTCATACGGGAAAGTGTAATGCATGACGGCGAGATTTTTTTAAAAATCATTTTGAGAAAGTTAAAAATGGTGGTGGGTGGAACGGATAGTGATCTAAATTTGGATGGCAGAGTAATACGTGATGACACCACATCATATAAATATCCGAGAGTAAATATGGAGGTTACACAAAATGGAGGTTCCAATAACGAAGTTACAAATAGAATAGGACAAGAACGGGCAGCTGCCACAAGACAATTAAATAGTATTCTATGGAATAATAACATCTCAAAAATACAACTAGAAAAGATAAAAGAATTTATGTCCGGGGTGTTTGGCCGTGGTCGATTGCTTTCTTCTTTCATTGTCTAAACGTTTCGGCGACCAGCCGAGGCCTTTTTCAGTAGATAAAAATTTATAAGTATTCGACGAAAGGCAGGAGAGCCGAACGTACTCCTAACCGACGTAAAAGCAACGGCCAGCGGTTTCCATTGCTCTTACTTTTGTCGAACACTTACTTTACAAACTATTTTCTACTGAAGAAGGCCTTAAGTGGGTGGCCGAAACGTTTAGACTATAACAGAAGAAAACAATCGACCACGACCAAATAGCCCGGATATCGGCCGTGGTAGCCGACGTATTTAATGCTACAAATACGTACGTTACGTAGCAAATGTTGAATGAGCGTTATTATTAAGAAAACTTTAACTTCATTTTATCAATTTACAAATGTTTAATTACTTTTACTTCTACAGTTATTCATAAGTTTTACTTTAACACACGCAACTGACTTAGAAATAGGCGTGGTGCATTAAGTGATTATGAAATTTCGCCGAAATTCGTAATTTCTGTTGGTCGGGGGGAGGGGGGATCTATTCCCTAATCCCCATCGCAGTTACGCCACTGATCAGTAAAATAGATAACATAGACTTTGCATGTATTTACATTGACGAGACATGGACGATAGGACGCCCCGTGTATTGTAAACGTTGACCGTACTGGAGAACAAAGCGCGTCGCGCGGACATGACTATGCCAGTCGACAGACAATACTCGACCGTGGATGGATCCAATCGATTTCGCTCGCCCTTCACCGAGTCTCTGCAGACAACAGCCAAACGCTTCCAGTTCTGTGTGTATGGTTTCTCAACGACTGGCTGAAATAGGCCTATTATTTTTAAATCTTTCTATACTTGTTTATCGTGTCCATGAGGTGCAGAATTCGCTCACTAATTTGAACGCGATACATTTGACATTAGATAAAATCAAATTAACTTCATGTTAATGTTGAATCACTGTTGACTGATACTGATTTAGTCAAATTATTAAAGATACCTGGGTATACGTTTGTTAAATGGAAATCGATTCTGCAAAGACTCTGGATTGCAGATATCCACACTTAAGACCGAGGTGATGGCTTTTCGTGGAACTGATCCGTACGGGCGAAAATTGTTACACATTTACACATGGTACTGTCCTGGAAAAAGTCAGCAATTTTGAATACCTGGGCTGCAGTGTGTCTTATAATACGAGCAACGACGTTGTGAATAAGTTACATAAGTTCAACCTTATGTGCGGGACCATCAGTCGAACCCCATCAGTCGACACCTAAAATTCTACAAGGTAATGGCCCTTCCTACACTTCTTTGTGGTCTGAGAATTGGACTTTAACGAAAGGCCAGGCCAGTCATATCCAAGCGGCTGAAATGAGATTTCTCAGGCACGTGGGAGGGTATACTCTCCGTGATCATAGAAGAAACACATATATACGGCAGGAACTGAATATTTTGAGTATATTCGACAGGATTGCCCAGTACTGGCTGAATTGGTGGGAACATCTTTGCCGAACGGATGACTGCCGCATATCCAAACAACTATGGAAGTATAAGCCGAGGGGACGGAGAGGTGTGGGATGTCCGAGGAAGCGCTGGAGTGACCAGCTCTAATCTTTCCCTGTTTGATACCGGAAAAAACCATCCTTGGTTTAATCCTTGAATATGATGATGATGATGATTAAAGATACCGATCTCGTATTAGACTAAAATTGTTTATAATTTGATGACCCCGTATAGACGTTAACAATATTTTGAAAATTTTGATTTCTTCGTGGTGGCACAAGTTAAAGAAATTTTCAAACGACTATTACGTTTGGATTTGAGTTGAAATTCTCTTTTTAATCGACACCCAGCTAAGTTTTTACAGCGTTTTTAAAGTTATGATCTGTTTTTAGTGACTTTGTGTCCAAAATTTTTGAATTTCAAAAACTCAACACTGTAGTCTGATTTGGTACTCCAACATGGTTTTTCTGTTTTTTGAAAATGTTGACGTCTCAAATTTTTGTCTCCCAACACCCCAGTTTGTGGGGGAGGGGATCGATCTAGAAAACAATAGGTGGTCTGTAAGTTATAAGTATGGTCTCGTGTGGTTTTATGATAATTGACCGAGACATTCATAAGTTACCTTGAGACATTCCCCAAACAAACAAGCAGACTGGCCAATCAGTCCAGTGCAGGGAGCGATACAGAACTCAACATAGCGTTCAGTGAAGCGCTGGCTTTGCTTGCGTTGCCAGAAGAGACGGACTGTTATCAATCACGTGTGCGGAAAGTCAATAGGGACAGGTTGGTGAGGACGTCCAGGTGGTGCCACAGTACTCAGGCCGGAGACAACGAGTGTAACAAATTTCAGTCACTGTAAACATAGTACAGTACATTTCTAATACGTGAGTCAGCCATTGTGTGTAGTGTGTTTTCACTAGTTTGTGCGTGCGTGTGTGTTTGTCAAGCGGCAGCAAGTTTCTTGCCAAGCATAGGCTACGGTGTTGCACGCACATCCTTGTGTCCGTGGCCTGTCCGCGCGGAGAGATTCCAAGCGCACTGCCACTGTTTTCTAACACACCGTCTCGTTCCCAACCAATTGTTAATGTTTTCGTTCGTTAATGTTTTCTTCTTCTCCCACAAGTATTAGATAGACCGTTAGACCGACTCGTCTCAAATGCATCTAAGAAATCACCGCTGTACCATCGCTTTATAAGATTCACTTTTTAATGTTACTGTGTGGACTATAACCTGTAAACGTCATTGTGACGAGTCGTCTTATAAACAGGGCTTATTTACGGGGGAGGCGAACGGGGGACCGGGCCCCCCCAGAGGGTCGAAAACGTTGGCAAGGAATGTTGTTAACCTCTTAATTTTTATGGTTTTTTTATTGGTTTTTCATCTGTGTACGCTAATATAGTAGTAACTCTTTTTTAAGTATACAAACAGACTTATAAAACAGCGTTTCAGTATACGTGTGAAGTATGAAACATAGGAAAATCAATTGAGTGACTCCGGGAGAAGTTGTTAATGAAATGGCCAAAATATCAAAGCGAATTAAACTCTAAAACAATTTTCAAACAGTGTATCTGTTTTTTTGTGTATAAAACTTTGTTAGTTTACCTTATTTTTATTAAAACTGTAGTTATCATTTTTATTGTAAAATGTTATCGTAGAGAATGTTTCAGTAACACGTAGTTTTATTGTGCGATTACCTTCAGGATGTTATCACACGTTTGTCAGCCATATTTAAGATTATAATATTGATTATTCTCAACGTGTTTTTTTCTCTGATATGAAGCCGACACGACCGGACCCCTCCCCAAGCCCAAATTCTAGATATTCCACTCCTTATAAAGGGTTTCTTCTATGTCATGGAAATGAAAACGTTACATCCAAAAGTTCTGGACGTACGCTACAACCGTACTTAAGTGCCTTTGCCTAATTCGCTTCTATTCATTCCTAGTTTAATTCAATCTTCCCATTGTATCCTTTGCCGACCCCTTTTCCTTCTTCTGTGTTGTAGCCATTTAAACATTTTTTGCAAATCACTTTTCCTACCCCCCACCCCCACCCACTCAGTTGTTTGTTCACCATTCTTTCCAATTCAGTATCCCCATTTTTCTTTTCTCAACTTCGTCTCACAATTTTACAAGACGAACGGTGTAGTATATGCCTAAGGACAGCCTTGCCATTGGGTTTCCACCGAGTTCACTGTTCTGTATCAAAACTATTTTCAGTATGATAACTTGAGATCTGGCCGTCAGTAGGCGACAGCGCTACTCTGTATCATTGTGAATATTCTGGTCTGTTTAACAACGCTCCGCTTGTCCACGCTCTACGTCTTGATTGTGTCCTACACAAGAGCGACTAGGCTAAAATCCACCACCCTTTGCAGTGGCGTATCTAGAATTTGGCCTTTGGGGAGGTCGTAAGTCGGGTCGGCTTCATACAAAAGAAAAAACAAGTGAAGACTAATCATCATCGCTATATTTAAAGTGGCTGAAATCAGTCCCATTAAAGTAAACGGTAATAACACAATAAGAATACGCGTTATTGAAACATTATTTACAAGATATTTATTGACTGAATTGATTTTCCTATATTTCATATATCAAACATACACCTTTTAATGCTGTGTAATAAACCTGTTTGTGGATCTATAGGTTACAGAAGAGTAAGGTCTAATGCTTTAGCTAACACAGCTGAAGAAAATAATAAAACAGTCTAAAAATGAAGAGATTAACAAAATTGTCAACTTTTTCGACCCTCTGGGGGGGTGGTCCGGTCCCCCCTCTTAAATACGCCCCTGATAGCTACTGGCGCCTCTCTCACGTCTTTCCAATCACCAGCGTTGTTAGGGAAATTATACACGCCCTAGAATGGAACGACTTTTGCCTGTAGCGATCCATATTCCTCACTCGAACGATAAGCACGATGGCTGAAGACGTCAGAGATGGATCTGTCGAAACGTCTCAGAAGACGCTTAGGGGCAAAAAGGAACGAAATTCAACGTGAGGATCAATCAGAAACCAATACACATCATAACTAACCCACGAAAATCTTAGAATTATCACTTGTATATGTAAGCGCTGGAAGTGGGTGGCCTGTAGCCCTTTATAAACGTGACATTTATATTTTATTTCGAGACCTTCCTCTGTTACACGTAAAATAGATTTTCCAGCATTTTATGGTGTTTTTATGTTGAGAATGAGAACTGAAGTGACACTCTTATGTATTGTACTACGATAAATGGGATGGTTGACGTCTTAGGCAAGTTCTCAATTTCAACTCCATCGTTTGGAATTTGTCTGTCTGTCTGTCTGTCTGCCTGTTCGGGGTATACCTCACGATAACTTTTGAAGTGAACGATTTAATCGATTTACGTAAAACTTGGCATGCATTGTCCATATTTTTACTATACAGAAGAATATTGTTTTTATGTTAATCTTTCTAAAAAAAAGGAGCTGGAGGCAAAAATGCGAGCGATCAAAATTGTGAAAAAATCACAAAACCCAGGTGGTACGTCAAATTAAGTGGAATTTAAACCACAGTCTGAATGTGGTGTTCATTTTTGAATTAAGGGCCCAAAACCTGGATGAAAAGTTTTATAAAATCGCAAACTGTGGGCATATTGAAGGGAATTTCAACAAATTTTGAATTTAGTGTTAATGTTTCAAATTTCAAAATTTGTGTACGCCAGGGCCCAAAACCTGGATGAAAAGTTTTATAAAATCGCAAACTGTGGGTAATATTGAAGGGAATTTTAACAAATTTTGAAATTAGTGTTAATGATTCAAATTTCAAAATTTTAGGGCGCCAAAGCACAAAATGTTGGTCAAGACGTTAATAAAATCGCAAATTCCTTGGGGTATCAGATTAAAAAGCTTTTTATTTCTTTTATGAATTTGCTAACTGCTTTTTTTTTTTTTTTTTTCGACTAAGCTTTTCGTCATTACTGACATCTTCAGGTCTTAAACAACCTTTTTTTTAGCTCTATAGCAAAATGAATTTAATGCTGCTGCCATTTTATAATTGACTGGATGATATGATTCTTGTGGAATTATTAAATCTGAGTATGTTTCTTTCCTATATATATCGAATTTGTTATCTTCAATTTTTATATTGATATCCAGGAAGTTAATTTCTAATCCTCCAATTTCTTCTTGAAATTTTATTGTTTTTTAAATGTTATTTAGTTGTTCCATAAATTTTTTAAATTCATTTACTTCACCTTCCCAAACTATTAGTATGTCATCTACATACCTGATCCATTTTTTAATTCTTCTTTCTTTATCTGTATCTTTTAAAATTTTGATTTCAAAGCTATTCATGAATATCTTTGCCATTAATGGTGAAAGCGGTGATCCCATTGGTAATCCATTTTCTTGTATGTAAAATTTGTTATTAAATCTGAAGTAGTTCTGGCTTAGGCATAATTCTAATCCTTCTATTATTTCGTTTTTCCATTCTACATTACTTAATTTGTTTTTCTGTATTATTTCTACTGTTTTTGCTTTTGGTATGTTGGTGTACATATCTTTTATATCTAATGACATTAATTTTGTCTTATTTGTTATGGTAATTTCTTTTAATCTTTCTATTACCTTTTTACTATTTTCTATGCTGTGGATTTCTTCTTTTTCATATGCCATTTTGATTCTTTTACTTATTTCTTTTGATATTTTGTATGTTGGCGAATTTATAAATGATACTATAGGTCTTAATGGCATTTCTTTTTTATGTAACTTAATTTGACATCTAAATTTTGGAGCTTCAGGATTATGTTCTATTTTTTGTTTCTTTTGCCATTCTGTTAAATATGTTGTCTTTTTTATCAATTTCTTTGTTTGTGCTTGAAATTTACTTGTGTAATCATATTTTATTTTTTTATATGGTCCTTTTTGTATAAATTGTTCTGCTTTTTCGATATAATCTCTTTTGTTCATTACCACTGCTGTGTTACCTTTATCGGCTTTTATAACTATCAAATTGTTCTCCGTGATTTTCTTTTTTAATTCTTTTTTAAGGTTGTTTAAGACCTGATGATGTCAGTAATGACGAAAAGCTTAGTCGAACAATAAAAAATTATAGCAGTTAGCAAATTCATAAAAGAAATAGTAAGGATGGCTGCTAATTTAAACAATACGAAGTATAAAAAGCTTTTAAACCAAAATCGTGAGTATAGTATGCAGTGGGGCCGAAACGTTTGTCAACAACGACATCTGTGGACCACGGCCTAACAGCCCGGCTAATAATAATTTCAACAGTAGTAAGTTATGCACATTTCTAACTTTTTGGACACAAACATTGTAAACATCCATTCTTGTGTCAGACTAAATGGAATTTTAACACAAATCCTAATGTTTGGAATTTTTAATGTTTTTGTATAATTGTGTGCTCTACAATTGTTGTTTTACTAAACAAAATTAGTAGTGTTATCGAGATTTTCTTAGTTTTTTCTGGTAATTGAAAAGTTTGTTATATCGAAATGTATCTAATAATATAAATAGGTCTACTAATATGGTCTAATAATGTAATTTAACTTCGTTCAAAATAGTGAGCGAGTTCTGAAGCATAGGGCTTACTAGTTTAAAAATAATCAATCATGACAAGAGAAACGCACAGCAAATCCTCTCTGGCCACACACTGTAAACGCGTTCACTGATATTCCAAAAAAGTCATTAATTTAATCGCCAGCAAGCAGATAACGATTATCACGGAGTGCAATGACCTTCGGTATGAAAACGTTTGGAAGTTTATCTGTAGTTTCGATAACGCATCGACTTGTTTAGTAAATACGGTGCTGAAGGTGTGGCGACCCGGAAATTTCGTGTCAGAGTCTGTTGGTCTACCGTTCATTGTCTGTGATAAGTACTGGATGATACGCGCGCGCGCGCGTGTGTTGTAGCTCTTATAACGTTTACATATGCCACCGTTTATTGGTATGTTTGAACGCCATTACTGTTGTGTGCTGCAGTGTCTCTTAACCTTTTTCTCACTAGGGATCCCTTAAATAAATTATTTTCTCGTCGCGTATCCTCATCTACTCCTCACATACATTACGCTGCTACTTATTATTTTCTTTCAGAAGTAGACAACGACAAAATATGCTCAATACAAAAATGGTTTTATTTTTTATACGTACCCTTAATGTCACGACCAGCACATATAAATTACATTTACAAATACATTAGCTCTTTTTGATTTATTTAGATTAATACGAAAATTTATAAACAGTAGTTTAACTTGAGATATTAAATCTAAATGTTAATGGTGCATTATTTTGAAGAATTATTCCGTTCGTATTAGACAGTTATATGTAATGTTTGACTATTTTAACTGTCACTTATTTTCACTAACGAAGTGTATTGTGTTCTGTTTCTTGGTTGTAATTTACTTGGTATTTTCAAGTCAGTGTATGTTTTGATATTCTATCAAGTTTTTTTACCTGACGTTTATCATCAATGCTATATTTGGTTTATTCTGGACTTTCTTCTTAAATTTTTTGGGAAGTTTTTTTACTAATAATTCATTTACTTTTTATACTTTCCTTAGTATACTGAGTTATTCTTCCCATAAACTTCTTCATTCACTAATTTTTCTCAATATTTGTACTACTGTATTATATTGATATTTAGTTGTAAAAATATTATTTCTCTTTAAGAGAGTCTTTCTGTTTGATAGTTAAGGAAGGAATGAAAAATTGTTACATTGTTGCAGGCCAGACTTTTCTTCTTCTCCCTGGTTTGGTTTTACATTATAATATTTTTATAATTTTAATTTCCTGAATTATACAGTTATTTTACAGTGACAACTAATTCAAATACATTCGTTCTCAATAATTTATAATATTTTGTTTTTTTTACAGTTATTAGTGACTTATACAATTTATTATAATATTTAGTTTTACATAAAGTTTTAGCGTGACAACTTGATTATTCTGGGTTGCTTTCAATTCTATGTTTTATTAATTACTTTCACATATAATAAATCATAATTCACAGAATTTTGAGGTCTACAATTTGTACATATAGTTTGAAAGGATTAAAGTTTTAAAAATACATTTGTTACTCTTAAACATTACCAATACTATTTAAATAATTTTACAGATTTCTAATTACATTTCAATTTGACACCTTTCAAAATCCAATATGTTTGCCACTCGTTACTTTTCTAAAAATAAACATTTAAAATTTTTACAAATTAGCTTATTTTGGGAGTCTGTGTGGGCCTACTGTTGAATTTACAGTACGATAAACATACCTAAATTAATGAATGTATGTATACACAGTTCCCTGAACTGCAGACATCTGTCATTATTTTGTACGAAGTATATTCATGATTGGATAAATTTCCAGTACATTGACATTTTGATATTTTTGTACATTTTGACATGAGATAATTTTCCAAATTCAGATCCATGCTATTTGGTATCCAGGCCACTATATGTATATAAATAATAAAATAGTTTTACCTTTTTCTTTTCCGTCTGATGGCCTTTATCCTTTATGAATATCAAAATTATCAGAAAAATTATTAAAATCCAGATAACCGAACTATTTTTTGTTTAGTAAAGTAATAATTGAATCAGTGGTTTTGAAAAGGGCGTCAGTCACATTTTTTGGAAAATGACATATGAGTTGTTTCGCATTCTATAAGTCTAGATTTACCATTTTACATGAAAAGGGCACCACTCCAATGCTTAGTACGGCTACACTTATACTTAGTATGGCATTCAATATTGTGTTTGTTTTGAAGGGGCATCAGTCCTGGACTCATGCCCTTTTCAAAACAACTACGCTGACGCTACTGGGCGGCCGCATTGTTAAACACTGCCAATCCTACAATCCTACATGGCAATGTTGTTGTTTGTTGTTGATGGTGAAGCACAAATCAAAGAAATATTATAATAAACTGCAGGAAGTTAGTGACATGTGTAAGAATCAAGATGATATTGCCTGTATCTATTTTGATTATATGCGGAATCAGGAAGTTTTCTTCTTAAGGCAACTGTGGATTTATGTTTTCTGTATTCATGATATAAACATAGGAACATCACAGTATCACTTAAACCATGAAGATTTGGGTAAAAGAGATCGAAATGAAGTTTGCACTTTTCTTCATGATTATATTTCTAATAATATTCCACAAACTACAAAAGTCCTTCATTTGTTTTTGGATCTCTGTGGAGGCCAAAACAGGAACAATACTGTTATCCGCTATACTGTTTCTTCTGGAAGATTCAGCAAAGTTGTCCAATACTATTCCATAAAGGGACACTCATTTCTCCCCTATGAGCGTAATTTTGGAGTTATCAAGGGACACATAAGACGACGTGATCGCATTTACTCGCCTACAGAATATGCAAAGATGGTAGAACAATCAAGTTTATGCTGCAAATTTACCAGTGTATTATACGGCGAGGAAACCTTTTCTGTTAATTACAAAGCGGTGGTGGACACATTTCTAGAAGAGGAAAGTTTTATCCATAGGATCTTTAAAAAAGAAAATCCCTAAAAATGAAAAATTAGACTTTACTGTTGTTTGAATACTACAATGCACTATGTAGACTGTACTACATGTTTGAATGTGAAAAAAAAGAATCCAGGCGTGTTGAAGGTCTATGATTACATTGAAGGTTTGACTTCCCATCACTTTAGATTTGCTAAAAATCAGTCGACTAGAAAAACACAATGATAAGTGCTCAATGAACTGCAATTAAGTAGTATAGAGGACATCAAACAACTCAAAAAATACATTCCTGATGAGCACTTACCATTTTGTGATGAGGTATGCAACTGGTCAACAAAGGATGCAGAAGAAATCGAATAAGTTTTCACTTGACGTTAAGAAATTCACCATCTACTTATAGTAAATTTCAATTAAACATTTATAAAATACTTCCAGTTATGTGCTTGTTAGTAATTATATAATAAAAAATATGCAATGCATTTGACGTTTTTATTTTATAAATTTTGAAAAGGGCATGAGTCCAATAGTTTCAATTTTTTTACAGACATATAGTAAGAGATAGTAACCTAAAAAAAAAAAAATAGTAAATTATGGAAATTTATTATATGTAATAACAAAAGTAATCATAAAAGTAAAGCTAGAATTTTGCTTGTAAACACTTTTTATTGTTTTCCAAAACTTAGGTCTTGTGGACTCATGCCCTTTTCAAAACCATTGATTCAATTGTAATTTGACTTAAAACTGTGGGGTTAAAAAAAAATTTTAAGTTTCCAAAACTACATACACTCCAGGTTAGGTGGAGCAGAATCAGATTGACCAGTGAAATTAAAAATTAATACACAGACCAATGAATATAAGGACAGCTTCCTCGACAGCTGACTTAGAATATTCCGGAACGAAGGTTCTTGCTCGGTGACCATAATGTGTCGTCGTCTCGACGCCTAGAATTGCAGCGGACTGCCATTCCGCTGACAGACGTCGCGTCGTCGGGTTCAACACTGAGAATGACTGCCACAGACACGGTCGAAACCTCAGAAGTACGAGGAAGAATTGGACCAAAACCGTACGGGTCGGATACTTCAAGTCGTCATCAAATCACGACAAATGGTTCGAAACCGCGACACCATAATGAGGAACAGAGAGGGGAAGAAAATAAAGCAAATATCGCGGAAGAAGACATAGTTTGTAAGAGGGTAAACGAGAGAAAACGTGAGAGATTTAAATACGGTTAAATGTATCATGTGTTGTCTGCTAGACGTGTCTGGTTGCGTCAGAGAAGCTTTACGCGACGGGGCGTCAGAGCCGCGGCACGTTTGCATACAACACGTCTGGAGGTGTCGTTGTGCATTATTATGCATATCTCATGCATGTGTTCACCGCACAACTTGCAGGGTTTCATCGAACACGCGGCCCGTGCGCTAACTAATGTGTGTGAACCGACTTACATAACCGCTCTGTATGTGTCTCAGCCCATGACAGCTGGTAATTCAAGACTTGGAAGATCAGTGGCGTAATTAAGAACTGGTTGGGAGGGAGGGATGTGATGAGACCAGCTTGGAGGTTCGACTGCCCATTTTCCTCAGGACAAACGACGAAGCCAGAATTCTTGCCATATAATTTTTTATTTTTTACATTCTTTGCGTCTCCAAGTTTTTAGCCAACGTGAAGTATAATGGTTGAAAATGAACGGAAAAGCACTGCTTTCAAAATATTCTATCTTCATTAGGTGTTATTAATACTGAAGGTATCAAATCTCATGTCCTTAGAAATCAGTTTAATTTTTAAATTGTATTCTTAATAGACCTTAAGAAAATGAATCTTTCTGAAGATATTTTGAAAAAAAAAAACAGTTGTATTACCCCTTCGCACAGTAATTTAAGGATGTTGTCCGAAGAATTATTTAAGCAACTTATGGTCCGATTTAAAGTACGTTATTTTTAATGTAAATTCCAGCAATAAAATCTTCGTAAATGTTCGAATTAAAGTCAAGAAACTGTTAGTTTTACCTGTGCAAAGACGACGGTTCAGACCATAAAGATATTAGAGAAGAGGAGTCATGACATAGACACGTTGTCAGGGGAAGTGCGCCTGGGCGAAAAAGATAACGGTAGATTAATAGGCTGTGCCTTCCTATTATGGGAAGTACATAGTTGTTTGTTTTTTTTTTAAGACTGCAAATACGTAAGTCATTTACCAAATGTCGAACGATTGTTATTGTTAAGAAAACTCTTAACTTTATTAATTTACAAATACTGTAATTCATTTTATTGTTACAGTTATTCATACGCCTTACTATAACGTACACAACTGGCTTAGAAGTAGGCCTACGTTAAGGGATAATGGGATTTGGGGGGGGATTGGTGTCCCTGATCCTCTCCCCAGGAGTTACGCCATTGCGGAAGATAAAACTATACGTTAGACAAAATTGACACTGAAAGAGATTCCAGAACTCGAGAATGAAGCAGAAGAGTGGTTTTTCTTATTGGAATCACAAAACAATTGGATTGGGCCTACTAGGGACACCCTCCACATTAAAAAAAGTCTAATACTCTACTTTCGTGGCTGTGTGGAAAGGATGAATTTTTTCGAAGAAATATGAGGAATATTACTACTATGTAAGCCGTTGTATCCGTAAACTGTTACTTCTACGAAGTCATTGAGAAGAACGATGTGCAGAACTCGGCGAGATATCAAATATCAAATAACGAATGTCAGTATCGGAGAATGTCAGTATCCGAGAAACATAGAGGACTGGATACACGAATTTACTTAATAGCCTGTAAAAGTAGAGTGTACATTTCTTGTGTTCAATGCAAAAATAAAATACGCTTGGGGAGAGGGGTTGTGCAGTCGTGCACCTTCCCTTTGTCACTTTCTACTGTTAACAAAGCAGTACAGGGTATTCTAATCAGACTAGAACAATAATGTTTAAACAACAAACAGACTCAAATGTCGCGTTTTCTGTCAATTTTTTTATTGTCGTTCTTATCAAGGGCAGCAAAAAACACCTTGAGGGCCGTATATTGACTGTCCTGGTCCTTGCCTAACGGTGTAGCGAAGAAGAAGAAGAAGAAGACTAACAAGAAAATCTTTTTTTGACGTTCTGAAATACTACGTATATCTTCTTCTTCTTCTTCTTCTTCTTCTTCACTTCAAGGATTAGGCTTGCAGCCTGTTCCGTCTTCACAGCCACCGTTTTCTTGGTCTGCCTCTATTTCGTTGACCAAGAGGTTTATACTGGATTATCTTTTTTGGTATTCTCGAGTCACCCATTCTGTTTATGTGTTGTATACAGTTTTCTTTATTTTGTTTAATTGTATCGTTTATCGAGTATATATTCAGCTTTTGCCTTATGTCTGTATTAATTTCTTATGTGATCTCTTAGCCAGCGGTTACATTCCATCAGAATTCGTTAGAAAATGTGGTCGTACGAAATCGTGAGAGTTCGTGAGAATTCGTCAGAAGTGAACAAACCCGTTGTTCATAGACGCGGTTAGTTTGCTTCCGACCTCTGCGTTCGAATACTCACGAATTCGTACGTCTAGTCCTATGCGACCAAAATAATTTGTTTTTCATCAGTTTTCGTACAAAATTTGCCGTCTTGGAAGTTGTAGATCATCTCATAGCAAGAAACCATTGTCGGTCGCCAGCGATTTACAACATTCGTACGATTTCGGAAAGAAAGTGTTTCCACGCTATTCTTACGATTTCCTGCGAATCGTTACTTGCGAGTTTTCACGAATTCGCACGACCACAGATTCTGATGCAATGTAACCGCAGCCTTTGGGTGCACCCTGTGACTTTCCTTAAGAATGTCATTTCAGCAGCTTCAGTTCGTTTTCTCTGGTTTTGGACAAGTGTCCACGATTCACTCGTGTGCATCAATACAGGTGCCGCCATTACTATTAAAGGTTTATTATCGTGCACCACGCTTGGATGCGCCAATATTAAAGGTTATTTATACTTATACCACTTTGTTGGCGACAATATTAAATATTTTTTATTGTGGTTTTATTAAATTCTTGGGCGCCAGAGATGGACTCAATCTCAGGGGGTTATATAAATAATAACTCAGATCGTTCAGACTTAAAAGGACTTATATTGATTGAATAATAGTACATACATTTAAGATTCATCATTGATTAAAAACATCCTTCAATATTTCTTAAGAATTAGTCTTCATTCTTACATACATTTAATATTTATACTTGATAAAAACATCCTTCAATATTTCTTATATGGAGTAGTTCCTTTGGTTTATTCTACTACTTCGTGTAAGTTATACATTGGTACGTGCCCACAATATTGTACCGCTTAATTTACACACATGTATCGTTATATCATCAACTTTTTATTACTGTATAATTGTATATCTACTTAACTCACTAAATCAAACAAATGAATTATATCATTCAACTCACATTCTAGCAGTTGATTTATCGTTATCATCAATTCATATTTTGAACTTGTCATATTAATATTTCTATCTCTATTAAATTTATCTCTACTACTACTCACACCAGTACCTCTCATATTACATATAAATGCATTGTTATAATTTTTATTTAACTCTGAACGATTTGTGGGTTGTTTTAGAATGAAATGAGCATTTGAGTCAAGACAAGTAAGTTTGTTTCATTGGATTGATAACTAATGGACAATGATTTATAAATTTACTTGTTCTGTAGAATTCCGATAGCGGTTCTTCTGCTGGGTGCACTGAATTTCACAATCACTTAAACTTTTATCTGGGAGATTGACACATCACTCGCTTCGCGCTAATTTACTAGTCGACGCGCACAGGTTATAAATTGACTGGTTAACTCACAATTCCGCGCACATAACATAATTTTATACTTCCGATACTGACTTTCGCGTTTCTCCGTCCGTTCTTCATACACTTATATTCGTTTACCGTCTTTACACTCAAACTTTCAACCGATATTTCTTCGTTGGGAGTGACATGGACTCCACGTCTGGTTGTTATCGAAGACTTCCTCTTTTTCGCTGTTGCCCGTTCTTTTTATGTGCTGACAGATTTCCTCCCTCTACACTGATGTCTGTCTGTTTTTCCAATTGGCTTATGCTTAAAGTTTTCAGCGCTTAGTTTGAAATCATCCATTTGTGAGACTCCGTTGGTTCCCGCTCAGTAGTGACGCTTTCGGTGATTGGTACATAGTTTGGGCGATCGACTTCTACTGCGTTTTTCCGTTACTTAATAAAAATGACGCTTCGCTTTCTAAAATCAGCCGTTAGGGTGGGTGAATTCCTTTGTTTAGCTAAGGGCGTTAACACTACTTTCTAACGGTAATGTTAGGTTTTTTGCTGTATCGCGAACATAAAGCAATGCATTTATAGTTTTATGGTCGGCACCGTTTCCGTTCAGTATTGTATCTTCTGTTTGCCGGGGTGTCGGCAAACAGGCGCCTGCACCACTCCCGTATATTTATTACAAACTTTACTTAACTTTATATTTATCTTATCTATTTACATTATAACTTAATTGACAAAATTTTTATTAATTACACTTCGCCAATGGTATATATATGTGTAACGCTACATTACTTTATAAAGTTTCAGTTCTGTATCTTTTCGTACTTCGTTTCCCAGGGTCTTATGAGTTGTGCCACACAGCCTCTGGTATCTGTTTATTTTATTATCGATAACGTCTTCATATTCATAGCTTATCGTCTTCTTCACAGGAGTAAGCCGCGCGGATTTTATGGCAATGGACCTAGGCGTGTTAAGGGTATAATATAATAGTAGTATATTTCGTGAATTGGGACTTTGGTTTCGCACGCGGAGACATCGACCGTGTTTGGAGAGAGTTAAGTAGCGCATCGCCACAGCCGTAACGGTAATCGAATGGCAGTAATTATAATGACGCGACGACCTTAATAATGATACCGTGTGACGCTACCGTTGTGCTGTTTGTACGTAATGACGTGTGGAAGCTGACGATGTTCTTCTGTGTGAATTGTGGGTCAGAAATATGGACATTGAACCGCACGACTGCCTGAAGACTGGAAAAGCTAAAATATCTGTGTGCCAAAAACATGTTTTGAACCAAGAAAAACTGTAGTTATTTTAATATTCTCGTCAAAAACAAAAGGGGATTCATCTGACTTTGCTAATTAACGACCGGTGTGGCTCCTCTCTCATACCACGAAGGTCTTTGAACGTATTCTCAATCACCGACTGCGCACCATGGTTCAGATCTCTACCAACAAGCGTGGATTCGTAAAAGGGGATGGGACTACTGGACACAGTATTTACTTGTATTAAAAGTGTTTATCAGGCTGGTTGGCCGTGGTCTACGGTTTACAGACAAACCAAACGTTTCGACAGCACCATTGGCTGCCACCATCAGTGGAATTCAAAGGATCCGAGATACCTGAACGCGGGTTGTTAACGTCAGGCCCACAGTACTGTGGTAAAGGCTGACGTTAACAACCCGCGTTCAGGCAGTCTCGAATTCTTTGAATTCCACTGATGGTGGCAGCCAGTGGTGCTGTCGAAACGTTTGGTTTGTCTGTAAACCGTAGACCACGGCCAAACAGCCTGATAAACACTTTTAATTCAAGTGACACCGGCCGTGAAAGCTTTAGAACAATTTTACAGTATTTACTGTCTGCCGATCGATGGAGAAATATCGTGAGAAGAGAAAACCCATTAAACTTGCTTTCCTTGACCTTGAGAAAGCCTTTGGTCGTGTTCGTCTTCAGACGATTTGGTATGCTCTTCGTGACCGTCGTGTGACCGAGGTGTTCATTGATTGCGTCAGAATCTCTCTGTCTCCCCCCTCTCTCTCTCTCCTCCCTCTGATCCTTAGCTATAGATAGTTTCTACGCAATATGTACCCCAGCCAAGGTGTTTTTCTCTGTCTTATTACGGTTCATTCTGTCCTCGCCTGTCGTCAGTAGTTCGCTGTTTTTCACTCTACGGCCCTTCGCAACGGCGGGACTGTTTTGCGACTT
Organism: Magicicada septendecula; assembly: GCA_034769895.1. Lineage (NCBI taxonomy): Eukaryota > Metazoa > Arthropoda > Insecta > Hemiptera > Cicadidae > Magicicada > Magicicada septendecula. The sequence goes on from CM068375.1 coordinate 3,282,153, forward strand.
CAGTTGTTAAAAAGTTGCGCGACCAACTGTTTTGCGATCCGACGCCGCAGTGGAATGGGGCGCCGCACACGTCGCGATCGCAAAGAGACCAGTTTGAAATCAGTCGCACGCAATCCAGCTTCCTGGTCGAAAAATAACTTGTGTCACGCAGTTGTGCAACCTTTTCCGTTCTGGGTTTTTTACTGTAAATTCATTTTATAATTTTTTAAGTTCTTATAGTTAATTTTATAGTTTTTGTAATTTTTATTAACTTTATACTTTCATTCGTAAAATGAATGATCAGGCGGCGAATATAAAATTCGTCCAAGAGATGAAAAAGCACCCAGTGCTTGTACTTTGTAAAGGCAGGAACACAGTCATCTGTAATAAGTGCTGATAAGAAGCTTTTGACATTCTGTAAAGCGCAATGAATTTCGAAACTGATTCTTTCGGATGAGTAGTAGTTACAAAAAGCCTGCACTTATTATTTTTTGGATGTAACGGTGAGTCCAGAACATCCTTCCACCTCTTCGCCGTCTTCGATATTGTTTATAAACAACGTCTTCCTCATCGCTACTGCTACACATAATAATACTTAACGTAATAATAATTTGAAAGAGAATGTCAACAAAACATCTCACTACGTTCTCTTCATGTTATCTTCACTAGACAGGTTGCCCGATACTGATTTCATTTTGGCCAAAATTCTTCATTTTGGTCAAAATTCAGTTGCACCGTCTGCGGACAGCAGCATCCCGTTAGCAACTGAAGTTTCAAAACGATTGCGTCTCAAACCAGTTGCTCAACTCGTGTTGCAGAGTAGTCATGCCGTGTGTAGAGCCCCTATCAGTTCATTTCACCTTAAATCGTTCTTCGCCACAACCACATTTCGAAGGTCTCTAGGTACGTTTCTTCTTTCTTTTAATTGTTCGTTTTTCACGACACCATGATGATGGTGGTGGTAATGATTCTCGTCGCTACAGCCCCAGCAGGGCCCGGGCCTCCAACAGCTCTCGTCTTTGTTCTGTGCTAGTCTGCGTCACTCCCAGCCCTGTGCAGCTCTTCGATACATCTTCTACCCATCTTTTCCGGGGTCTTCCTTTCCTTCTTCTTTTCCCATCTGAATTACCATCGAATACTCTTTCACAGCTCTATTGTCCATCATCCTCTATACACGACCTGTCTACCTAATTCAATTTCTTTTGATCTCAGTAACAGTGCCCAGTTCCCACAAAATTCTCTCCAGCTCTTTGTTTCTACATATTCTGTATCTGTCTCCTGGGACGATAAATTCTTCACAACTTGCTTTCCCGCCGCTTAAGCCAACTCTCTTTCCTAACTGTCAACGTCCACGGCTCACTTCCGTACATTACAATGTATCTTATAGGTCTTACTGTGTAAGTTTTTATTTTAATTTTTTGGTCTCACGACGCTGCCCCCAAAGCGTAAAACCCGCGGTTGCCAGCTGATGTTCGAGCATGGATTTCGCGAGACAGTTTTGTTATCATCTGCAGTAAGTACTCCCAAGTACTTAAAAAATTATCGCATCTTTCATAAATGATATCTTCCTCTCCTAACTTGATTCCCTGGGATCTAAGACCTGCTCTGCGTGTGACTATTAGGTAGTTTGTCCCTATATTCCACTAACATATAAAACCATTTGTAAATCTATTACTGTAAAACTTCTTAGCGAATACTTCGAATTAGTAATAGCTGATATTACTTCCTTTTTTGTAAGTGAACGAGCGAAGCGAGTTCTCAGTTTTAACTCTATCATTTGGCATTTGTCTGTCTGTCCGTCCATCTGTCTGTCTGTTTGGAGTTGTCTCTTGATAACTTTTGAACGCATCAGACGGTTTTCTTAAAACTTGACATGCGTCTCATAGTTTTATGATATAGAACCCAATTGTTTTTGAGATTGATCCCCCAGTTTGTAAAAATATAAAGGGGTCAATGTTGTGAAAAAATCGCAAAAGCCCATGAGGGGGCATAAAAATAAACAGGAATTTTAACCAAAATCTGAGTATAGTGTTGATTTTTGAAAATTTCAGAAATTTTGGACGTTAGGACCCAAAAAGTAGGGAAACTTTTTTTGAAATCACGAAAATTCATGTGGTGTATCGGCGTTACAGAGAATTTTTAACTAACATCTGAGTGCAGCGTAAGTTCTAGAAATTTCGAAATTTTGGAATCCCAAGGCATAAAAGACAGCATAAATTGTCAAAAGCAATTGTAACGTAAATCCGAATGTTTCGAATATTTAATGTTTATTGTACGGTTATGTACTCTACAATTGTTGTATTACTAAAGGAATAGTAATCAGAATTTTGTGATTTTTACCATAATTGAATAATTATCTAAATTCAAAATTCATGTACTACCTACTTATGGAAGTGAGACATGGACATTGACAAAAAAGGAACAAGTAACACTAAGTAGGTTTGAAAGAAAGATCGTAAGACGTGTTTATGGCCCGGTTAAAGAAGATGAACGGAGAATAAGAAATAACTAGGAGATAGATGAGCTGTTGAATCATGAGGACGTTGTAAGATTCATAAAGGTTCAACGAATGCATTGGCTAGGTCACCTAGAGCGGATGGATGATGATCAGCGTATGCTAAAGAAGTTTGGAGGGCGCAAGTCTGTAAAAGCAGAAAGAGGTGCCGACCTAGGATAAGGTGGTTGGATGATGTGCTGGAAGATCGAAGAAGAATGGATGTGAGGGGTTACAATGAGATGGCAATGAACAGGAGACTTTGAAGATTGGTGTTGGAAGACAGGGCTCACGTTGGGCTGTAGTGCTGAAGAAGAAGAAGAAGAAGAAGAAGAAGAAGTTCAAAATAGTGAGCAAGTTCTGCAGCTCAGGTAACGGGAACGTTTCAGATATCGAAGTACTGCTGTTAACTTACCTAATGCTTGCAAAATAAGTCAGCTGTTGTTTCGTTTGCTGTACGTGTGGTAGACTTGGCATTCACCAGGTTGTAAATCAAACAATAACTGAACATTAATCAGAGATTGCATAGTTACGACAGCGTTTATATTTCTTGTTTATAGCGCAGTAAACGCCGCTATTAATCAGTATGCATTGCGAGCGGGCGCCCGCACCCACCTGTCCGCGAATGCTAGTCACTTTGCGCATAAATGTATGTATTATATAAGTCAAATTATATAGTGTAATTTATTGCACGGCGTTGAAACGACCGTACAGGAGACGAGGAGATAAAAAACGGATACAGAAAAGAAGAACAAGTAACAGACAAGTCGACCCAATACTCTGCGACAGACTTCTTCTTTAAAAGTCCTAAGTGGTGGACGATTTCCATCAGGTAAACCGTCTCCTCGGACTGTCTTCATCGTAAAACGTTTTCACGAAACGTTTTATTTCGTTCGCAAGTTCTTAAGCTTTCTTCACGGCCGGCTTCAACATTATCAGCCGAGCAGTTAGGCCGCAAACGTTTCGGCCCCACCATCGGGCAAGGTGTTCGCCAGAGATGACGTAAACACTATGTATTTTGGCCCACTTTGTACCAGGCACGGCCAATCAGCCGGTAATCAGCTGGTAATAATATCTCAACGGGGTCTTCGACCGCCACTCACACTTCTCAGGACGATCCCATATTCTAGCGATCGAAAGTTCAAGTGAAAAAATATACGAAGGGGACAGCTCCCCCCCCCCCCCGAGTGGTAAGTTTACTTGATACAGTTCTTCATCTCGGGTGATCAATCCGAAGATTGATTGGCAGCAGTTGTTCTCCACTCTTCACGTTTTTCCGCCTTCTTTTTCGTTTCTTCGTACCTCTTCACATCTTTTATAAACCGTTCCGTATGCCGTAGTCGTGATCGTCCCCTAGGACAGACATCTTACCAGAAATAGTCAGAATATTCCATACATAACATTATCTTCTTCACAACACGGCATAGGCATGGTGCTGGCTGTTCCGCCTTCAAAGATCCTCCAGACATATCTTCCTGGGTCTACCCACACACCTGTGTCCTATAGGTTTGTATTTCCAGACTTGTTCGGCCAGTCTGGAATCTGACATTCTTTCTTAAGTGTTCTTTCCACCATTGTTTGTAGTCTTTTAATTTTTCATTCAAGTTAAAACTTATAATTCTTCTCTTATGGCCTCATTCTTTATACAGTCGGGTTAAACCTTTTTAATTCCTCTTAAGAACGCCATTCCTGAGGCCTGTGTTTTACTGTATTGTTTTTTGGTTGTTGTCTATGATACACACCCATAGGACATTACAGGGACTACCATAACTTTGTAGGACTTTATAATTTTGTATCTCGATGTACCTTATTTCTAAAAATACGGCTGATTGTCCCACAGATAGTCTGGAACTTACCTAAATTAACGTCAATATCATAATTCCTACCATAGGCAGTATCATTTCCCAAAAAGTTAAAATGGCTCACCTCGTTTATAATTTGATCGTTAATCATTATTTTTGTTCTTATTGCTTCCTTGGCTGGAACGGTGAATAAAAATACCGGAAGTTATGGAGGCAGCCCTCCGCATGACTTATCCGTCTATAGGCTGATACTTTATAATGGAGAAATTAATTTTCTCAAAACTTTCTATGAACGCGGTCTGATGGAGATAGTTATAACTGTATTAATTATTTTTTGTACTGTCAGTATACAAGTTGATGATAATTTTTTTCGAAATGTGGGCAGAAATGTATGTAGTCAATGACACAAAAGTTTTCATCACTTGAAGCTATCACAGTCACACGACCTATGTATATCAATGCAGTGTCCACTTATATAACGTTATATGTAAGTCAAAGTGAGCATGCTTTGGCTGCTTTTAAGAATCTCATGTCTGTCGCGGTGATTTTATATACATCCGCCTTTCGCAGAGTCCAACACAGTTTTATATGGGCTAAATAAATTATTCCCAGACCTAGACACCTTTCTTCGAAAAGTAAGTTGGAAGTATGCCAAAATAGCAAAAAACCGCACCGCATTACAATCCACCACCTCTCGCATCAATAAAACCATCAGAAATACACAACGTCTATTCTTCCTCATTCACCGCCTCCTAGCTCTTGCGAATGAATCTCCACCTAGAAATAGACACAGAACTCGCATCAGGAGAATCCCCGGACCCAACTGATGAGCCACACAGGTAACAACAAGTCAAATAAAATAAAATCAACATGCACACAACTCTCCTGCCCCGTTCACAACCCACATAACGAATCCCCGAACCCAACTGAAGAGGAAAAAAGGCCACAATAAAACGAAATAAGTAAAATAAAATACAACCCATAAAACCTTCCTGCCAACTCAAAACCCACATAAACTGTTCCACGCCGATTACTTTACGCCATTAATTATTTCTTTGTACTGTCAGTATACAAGTTGATAATTTTTTTCGAAATGTGGACACAAATGTATGTAGTCAATGACACAAAAGTTTTCATCACTTGAAGCTATCACAGTCACACGCCCTATGGCCGCTCTATATATCAGTGCAGTCTCCACTTATATAACGTTATCAGCTGTCCAATGGAGACAATTTGTAAGTTAGTACAGCGGTACAATGGGTCCACAATTACCGCGCGAAACAGTGCCTGACGGATTGGCTTGGCCCGTGCCGCACATAACTAGTACACGACGCAATTACACGCCACGGGGTCGATTCACACGTTTTTTTGTTACTGGTCCACGGTTTCGTCGGCAACGTCTGTCGGGCATGTGAAGACAATTTTACGAACACTCACCTACGATTTTTGCCGTAACAGATGAGGTTTATGTGTGGTCTAGAAACTTTAAAAAACTTCAGCAGGTAATTCGCACGTGTTGCAGTGGGTACAGATATATACTTTTGCCGTGGGGCTGCAACCCGCTCAGTGTCTTGGTATCCTGTAGTCCACGTCACCATCCGTTTCTACTCACCCTCTCTCTTCCAGTTGACAAAGTTTAGAAGATTTTTCGCACCCTCCTTATTAAATTAAATAATAAATAGGAGCGTATTTACGGGGGGGGGGGACGAGCGAGACCGGACCCCCACCCCAGAGGCTCGAAAAAGTTGACGAATTTTTTTACTCTCATGATTTTTTATGCTATTTTTTTATATTTTCAGCTGTGTATGTTAACTCTTTTTTAAATATAAAAAAAGTTTATTATGAACCAGGTTTACAGGATTATAATATGGAAAATAGAAAAATCAATTCAAGTGAATAAGAATCTTCTTAACAATGTTTCAATAACGCCTTTTTTTTTATTGTATTATTAGTGTTTACTTTGGTGGGATTGATTTCAGGACGTTATCACACGTTTTTCAACCACTTTGAATATAGTAATGTTGATTTGTCTTAACTTGTTTTTTCTTTTCTATGAAGCCGATCCGACCGCGAACCCCCCCCCCCTCCAAAGCCAAATTCTAGATACGCGACTGGACTGGGTTCCACCTGGACGACGAAGTAGACGACTTGGTAGATCCAGGAGTAAATGGAAATGAAATATACTTTGAGCAGATGATGATGATTGGTACGCAGATGCGAGAGTCGTCAGTAGTAGCCGTACACGGACGAAGAGGTCGTGCTTGTGCTCCAAGTTGTGTGAGATCAGAGTTCTGTGACCTATACCCTATCGGTGACCCACGCGGCATCCACACTATCTCCAGCTCCGTTAATTACGAGAAGTTATAATTATTACTCAGCCGCCGCAGTTTCAGACAACTGTCAGGATTTCTCCAGGGCGTGACGTATACGCGAGCACGGGCGCGAGCGCTCGCTGAAACGCTGCGACGCTTCTAGCCATCTTTAGCGTTAAACGCTGCTCGTCCCTGGTCGCCTTAGTCTTATAGTTTGGCAATAACCCCCCCCCCACCCTCTAAAAGACACTGTCCCACTACATCATACTACACAGTCACAATCTCCTCCTTCAACTTTTCAGGTGCCTCCACCCTCTCAACGGCCGGTCTGCTCTGACAAATCCTCCCCAAATGGCTGAAGGGGGCTTGCCCCAGAACAGCTAGCCTGAGACTGGTCCTCACCGACCAGCCTAAGGTACAGCCATAACCTTATAAAATTTAATTTCGGTTTCTCGTTTGGTTCATTTGTTAATGTTCTTTGAATAGTCCGAGAGATGGATGTGAGTGAATTTACTCAACTTGTTCTCCATATCTCTGTCTAGACCGCACGCAATATTACATCCCAAATCCACGCACCTGCTTCAAACAGTAGTCGTCTACAACTACTTTCGCCCGCCGCACTGGATAACAACCATGGAATGCCGTCACTTTGGTTTTCGACAGGGAGATTTTATGTTATACTCCTGGCTCCAGTGGGCGATTATCCATAACGCTTGGGTTTGCTGCAGCACCGGGCACCAGGACCTCAACTGTCAGAGGGGGCACCATCCGTCCGAATTGACTGAAAGAAGCAAAGCTTATGATAATATTACGCACTTGTTTGATTTTCTTACACAGTTATTAAAGAGTGTCGAATGGGAATGTCAAGCGAAAGCTTATAGAAGTTTTGAGTAACGATCTTCTAATAGAGTTGAAGCCCTTAGTGCCACTAGTAAAAGTGCAAGAAAGAGGTTTTTTCCAACTCTTCCGAATGAAGATGATAGATTCCATGATACTACAGTTTGTCCGCACAAAGTTTTAAATTGGATTATTGATTGTAAAATGATTGATGTATTTTCGGACACGTATATAACTTATCGTCTGCTTTTGACGATTCCAATAGCTAACTGCGAATCTGAAAGATCATTTTCTGTATTGAAACGTCTTAAATATATGTTGAGTTCAACTATGGGAGATGAGAGATTATTTTCGTTAGATATACTTGAATCGCTCGATTTATAAAAAAAAAAAGTATACAAGACTGCCATTTATCAGTGTAAATAATGGATAAAAGTTGAATTTTGAATCGGGGGGGGGGGGGGTCGCCAGTCTGATGGCACCATAGGGCACCGCTTGCTTCTAATCCGCCCCTGCCTGGCTCATTCGGTGCACTTGAAACACAGCTCGTAATTTATAGGCCTATTCTGTTTCTTGCAGAATAACTTGATCGTCTACAAAAAGAGTATAGTGTTCACAGAAATATCCTTATATAACTTTATACAAGGTGTCTCCATTTTTACTTCCATATTTCCTTAAGGAATGGAAGTATGGTGATGGCAAAAAAAATCGTGTTCGAGATTATTGCAGATTCTGATTCTACTACACTCAAAACATGAAAAAAAGTCGTTTTCCGAAAAGTGTCTGTGTGTCTGTGTGTCTGTCTGTGTGTCTGTAGATTTTTTTCTATGGCAAACGATAACTGCCGCAAATTCAAACAGAATCAAATAATTTTTTGCATACAGCCCTGATTTGTAGAGGACTCGCGACCTATTGTTTTTGGTGAAGATCGGTTGAGGGAAAGGGGTAGTTTACCTGCAACGGTTTTTTTTTATCAAGGGAAATTTTTTTTTTTTGGCAAACGATAGCCGCAAATTCAAACAGAATCAAATAATGTTTCGTATACAGCCCTGAATTGTAGAGTTCTCAAGACCTTTTGTTTTTGGTGAAGATCGGTTAAGGGAAAGGGGTAGTTTACTTGTAACGTTTTATGTTTTAACAAGGGTATTTCTTATGGCAAACGATAACAGCCGCAAATTCAAACAGAATCAAAAGATTATTTGCATACAGCCCTAAATTGTAGAGTTCTCAAGATCTATTGTTTTTGGTGAAGATCGGTTAAGGGAAAGGGGTAGTTTACCTACAACGTTTTTTAAACAAGGGTATTTTCTATGGCAAACGATAACAGCCGCAAATTCAAACAAATTCAAATAATTTTCTGCATACAGCCCTGATTTATAGAGTACTCAAGACCTATTCTTTTTGGTGAAGATCAGTTGAGGGGAAGGGGTAGTTTACCTGCAACGTTTTTTATCAAGCGTATTTTCTATGGCAAACGATAACTGCCGCAAATTCAAACAGAATCAAATAATTGTTTGCATACAGCCCTGATTTGTAGAGTACTCGCGACCTATTGTTTTTGGTGAAGATCGGTTGCGGGGAAGGGGTAGTTTACCTGCACGGTTTTTTTTATCAAGGGAAATTTTTTTTTTTGGCAAACGATAACAGCCACAAATTCAAACAGACTTAAATAATGTTTCGTATACAGCCCTGAATTGTAGAGTTCTCAAGACCTTTTGTTTTTGGTGAAGATCGGTTAAGGGAAAGGGGTAGTTTACTTGTAACGTTTTATGTTTTAACAAGGGTATTTCCTATGGCAAACGATAACAGCCGCAAATTCAAACAGAATCAAAAGATTATTTGCATACAGCCCTAAATTGTAGAGTTCTCAAGACCTATTGTTTTTGGTGAAGATCGGTTAAGGGAAAGGGGTAGTTTACCTACAACGTTTTTTTAACAAGGGTATTTTCTATGGCAAACGATAACAGCCGCAAATTCAAACAGAATCAAATAATTTTCTGCATACAGCCCTGATTTGTAGAGTACTCAAGACCTATTGTTTGTGGTGAAGATCAGTTGAGGGGAAGGGGTAGTTTACTTGCAACGTTTTTTTAACAAGGGTATTTTCTATGGCAAACGATAACAGCCGCAAATTCAAACAGAATCAAATAATGTTTTGCATACAGCCCTGATTTGTAGAGTACTCAAGACCTATTGTTTTTGGTGAAGATCGGTTAAGGGGAAGGGGTAGTTTACCTGCACCGTTTTTTTATCAAGCGTATTTTCTATGGCAAACGATAACAGCCGCAAATTCGAACAGAATCTAATTTTTTGCATACATCCCTGAATTGTAGAGGTCTCAAGGACGTTCGATTTTGGTGAAGATCGGCTAAGGGGAAGGGGTAGTTTACCTGCAACCTTTTACGTTTTAACAAGAGTAAAGTACTTGCAAATTTATTTAAACTTTTTGAAACAATGGTAATTGTTAAAAATAAAATAATTTTGTTGCCAGGCAATAAAATTAAAATTTTTTAATTTTAATGTAATATAATATTTTTCATTTAATACGGCAATAAAAAGGCAGGTAAGACACAAACACACAATTCACGTTATTTCTGGCCTCACTCATGTTTATTTTCTTACGTTTGCACGCTTTTTAAATGGAAAGTGCCGAAACCCACACCAACATAACGCGTGCAAGCCGAAAAAATGGACATCAATTTGCTTACTGGCGAAGCTAGTAGTTAATGAATGGGTAGGCAAAAATCTTATCTTAAATTTTTTTTAAGGAATCACTAAAAGGACGGTGGGTCAAATCGGACGCTGAGGTAGAGTTGCTGTAACCGAATGGTTCCACAAACAGCCGTAAGAATTTTACTAGCAGGGAATCTACAGGTTAGCGCAACAGTGGAACTCATGTCTTAATGTTATTGGAGACTTCTTTTAAAATCGTTGAATAAAAAATGCTTTACAGCTCTATACGTGTGTCTATTGAACAATCCTTGTATTAGTCATACACAATAATACAACTGATTGAACTTCAAATTTTTAAACTTGGTTAGTTTCTATATATATGTTTAATGTTACAAATAATTCAAATAACAATCTTGATCATCTGTTAGTTCAGCGGAATAACAGTGACACTTTTAATAACCGCATAAAATAAACACTTAGAAACAACACAGGCGCTTTAACTTAACTGTTTGGACCACAGAAGTGAGGCATGCCTCAACGCTCTATGTGTACAGCGCGGGACAATCCCCCCTCCCTACACTTCCCTATCACACCACTACATTGCTTACATACGATGTATACAAAAAACGCTGAGGCAAGTTCAGGTTGCCTCATTCGCTTTAAACGAACTATGCCGAATCTCACCTGCCACCATCTAGCGGTCGCTCAATAAAGCACGTTTCGGTTTAATAAATTTGACAGTCACAGTAACAATGTATAATCTTTACGTTATGTAGTTCATACGTATTTATAATTTTTATTCTACAGAATTTGTTAGGGTAGGCGTTGCCTCAATTGCCTCCATGTAACTTCGCCACTGATATATATGTGTACAACGTTATCGGCAACAAAGAAGTAGTTTTTGTTAAAATTCCTTCCCGGGATATTTGGCCGTAGCCCAATGTTTTCTACAAAACCAGACATTTCGGCAATGCCATCGACTTCCATCATCAGTGAAAATCGAGTGCGATAACGTGAGGTGGTATACGTTAGTGACCACAGTACTGTGGTTAAGGCTGAAGCAGTAAGTAGAAAGAAGTAGTTTCTATGGTAATATTTCATTTCGAAATTGATTTTAAATATAAATCTTAGAATATGGAAGTCATGTATGGTTCTCCATACCGATATTAAAAATCAAATCGTCTATATAAACATACACGAGCGCGTGCGCACGCGTGTATGTAATGTTGACGGTAGAGTGTACTCGTGACGAACTCCTTGATTCGTAAACACTTTTTCTGCCCCATGTTGTACATGCCAATGCAAGACGCTGTAGCAGATTAAAGACGTTTTATGGTATTTATTACATGTTTTGGATAACCTTGTTTCATCATCATTTGCCACAATTGTTTTGTATTTGATATTACATTTGTAACTGAAGAATACTCAAGTATCTGTGTATTCTTTAAGTACTATACAGCTCATGATAATATGAACATTGAAGCCTTATTTGTCTTACAGATCTGTTTAAGTTAAATTATACTAACAGAATCACGTGTCCATGTGTGTGCAGGTAGCCAAACACAATGTGGAGAGAATATCAAAAGCCAGGCGAGAACTCGCTGCAGAACTGGATAAGATCAAAGACGAAAACGATGACCTTAGGTTTCAGGTAAGCACATAGACTGTGTAGGCCTATGTATAGAGCCGAAGTTAGTAAAAATATCTGAATACGGGTAATGTAATTTAATTTAGGTTATGACTCGCTTATTTGTATTTTAAACAACGCTTATCATTTTTTATAAGAGATCAGAAATTCATTTTAATTGATCAGAAGTTAATGGATTTTTCATTGATAGAAATTTCGAAAACGTTAAATAAACCGTAAAATGGGAGAAAAATGGCAAATAATTGTAGCTGTAATGTTTTGTAACATGCATTAAATAATACAAATATACTACTATTCAGTAATATTATACTTATGAGGTACAGTAAACAATATCGAAACTTTTATAAAACTTCATACTATAGGGAAAGTGCTGTACTCGTAAAAAATATTATGTTAAGTTGATCCTTCTGAAGTGGATCACTAAATAATAATTGCAACTGCATAACCTTTAATGGAAGTTTAATTTTTGTTTTATTTGTAAAATGAGTAATTACTGCACTTACAGTTGTGTAAGCAACCAGTTGTTAAGAATAACTGTTAATAAAATAACCGACTGATGATAGCCCAGTTTGCGAATGGGTAAAATCAGCGTGGTCTGAGATCAGGTCGGCGATCATGACGCATTTAACAAACGTAGCATTACCAGTAATCTCGTAATGGCAGCGACGATCACGTGATTTACGAATCGAACACGGTTTTCGAAAATGAAGGAGATGGTTGAGTAAATTAAGCAGTAAAAAAGTTAAATAAACGTAGGTTGAGATTTTCTGATTTTGTTGAATTTTGTGAATAGTAAAGAGCAGGCCTGATTGTGAATTCTTGTATTAATATACTGTTGTAGGGTTAATATTAACATAGTAATGAATGTATACCTAGGTCATTCCTTTATTCCAAAACAAATGTAAAACTGTATTAGTATACCCTAAATTAAAATGTAAAGTGTATCATAATATTCCCTAGGTTTTAATTATTAAAAATAAGTTTGACATTTTTGTTACAAAAATTGCCTTTATTTTGGTTGGTTAAAATTATAACCATAGTACCTAAATGACAAATAATTTAGTCCTAGCATTTAAGCGTATAGTAAGTTTTATGTTTTCATAGATATATGTACTTAGGTCTATATTTAAATGGTAACAGTATCTTTCATAGTTTACAAACATTTTGAAGGTGGTCTGAAATTTGCAAGGGGTGTTCAGAGGCCCCCCTCGCAATTCTCAGTATTATTGAAGATACTGAATTTTTATTTGAAAAAAATTCCTCAGCTTTTATGCCCCGAGCGGAGTTCTACAGTTTAAAAAAATATTTTAACATTATAATGTTTTTAGGCTGGGGGTCATTCCACAAAAATGTAGTCATCGAAAAATGTAACGCTTCCACACTTTCGATTCCCCACAGTCTAGAAATCTTCGGTCTCTGTCGTTTTAACATGATAATGTTTCTTATATAGTAAATATATTTGTTATATAGTAAATATTTGTATTATATAGTAAATATTAAAAACATTATCATGCTTCGATGTTTCGGTTTCGTCAAAATTCTTTCTTTAATCTTTTTTGACTTCCTTTTAGACCCAGGGTATGCCATAAAGTTTAAAAAGCATGACAGTAAACACTACATTCAGATTTGAAACACCTGGCATGGATTTTCCAGTTTTTCATCCAATTTTTAGGCCAAGGTGACCTACGAAATTTCCAAAAATGAGCCTATATTCAGATTTCGGTTAAATTTACTTAATTAACTTCAGTTCAAAAATTAATTTGATATTGTACACGGATTTTGCGATTTCATCAAAATTTTGGTCCAGTTTTTTGGGCCCTGGTGCCCTAAAATTTTGAAATTTCGAAACCTGAACACTACATTCAGATCGTGGTTAAAGTTCTCTTTCATATCCCACATGGATTTTCAGAAGTTTTTCCACAAAATTTTGGCACACTTTTTGAACCCAGGTGTCCCAAAATTTTGAAGTTTCAAAAACTGAACACTACATCAGATTGTGGTTTAAATTTCTCTATTTGACTCCTCAAATGGATTTTTAAAAAAATTTGGATCCTTCACATTTTCTGCTCTCTGCCCCCTGTTTTTGGGTAGATAAGGCCCCCCAAAAAAAAAAAAAAAAAAAAAAAAAAAAAAAAAAAAAGAGAGAGGCTTCTGTGGCGTAAAGGTTTGGGCACACATACCAAATTTTATGAAAATTACTGGCACATTCATAAGTTATCATGAGACATATCTTAAATAGACAGACAGACAAATGGTCGAGTTGAAGCTGAGAACTTGCTTCACTTGTTCAATTAAAACACTTCAGATATTTAACTTTATGAGAGAGCAGTTATACTATTTCCCATAACATTTTTATCTATAACACTGTAATTTTCTTACATGTTTTTTACACAGTACAGTATTGAACTTAGGACTTGGTTTATTACAATGAAGTTAATGTATTCAAGTTATACAACTTCACTCTAGAATAAATCTCCTGGATAAGTTGAGGTCTTACTGTATTTTCAATATGTAATAATACTTCATTCATTTTACTAAATTTAATATACAACGTTTCTTATATTTTAATAAAATTTATTATTTTTATGATAAACTTACTGAACACTAAGAATGTATTATCATGTATAGCAAATTAATCATATAATTTTATTTTATATTTTCAGTTGGAAGAGAAAAGTATTGAACTGGAAGGTACTCGTGCGCGGATTCGGCTGCTTGAACGACTTCAGAGTGCTAAAATGTCAGCTGATTTGTCAGAAAACGTGATGACCCATAGCCACACCCTACTTCCACCGAGCCACGAGTCAACCCCAAATCCAATCCTCCCACACATAACATTGCCAATCACACAACAGACCAATGAGGACGCAGCGATACACCATTCCAGCAGTACCGAGTCGGCGCATAACGAGGAGATTATGAACGATAAGCGAAGCGATTCGCCCAGGAAACGGCCTCCCAGCAGAATCCCGTTGAAATCTTATATAGCTCCCAAACCGCCTTCAGGTAGGCCTACAAATAACGCTGGTAGGAATGCACACAATGGAAAAACTAGCAACAAAGATACGCCTCAACACAGTTGGAACAAGAAAGAAAAGAACTGGGATCCCGTGACGAGAAGTATGAAGGAGGTGAAGAGAGAGTCGCCGGTTGCCAGACCTGCTAGCAGGGAATCACTGAAAGATAGTAACTCTTCTACGTTGAACAGAAGAGTTCGAAAACTATCGGAGAACCGTACGAATCAAGACGGTAGTTTCTCTTCCACAAATTCCACTCCATCCATTCGCCGTGATCCCCCTTCTTCCCCCACTCCAAAGAAGATAACCCCTCCAAGAGGCGAACAAAATGAATCTAAGGTACGACCTACGAAGCTCTCTTTCTTGAGTAATTGGCTTCGAATGTCGGGGCCTTCATAACCGTTCGTTATATATGTTTACAAAATTTTTTATTATTATATTCCATTTATGTTACAGATTTCTGGGCACTGTCAGTATATTGTTTTACTTTTGGGTTGGTAATTTGTAATTTTGTCAGATGAATGGCACTGAATATGCTTTATCAGCTGTTTGCTTTTACCGCTTGTTTAATTGTTTTTCACATTTAACAATTACAGTTGTTTACAGTGGGGTACGTCCCTTGATTTTATTCGACACTATAATAAACATTGCTCCCAAGTTTCTCAAATCCTGTGTATGCCCAAATACCTGTCGATACGTGTGGAACGATGTACTGTACGCCGTGGAGCCACTCACTCCCAAGACACATTTTCAATATTTTGTAAGTGAAAGTTTATAATTTTAATTTTGTTTTTTGGTTGCTCTGTATGTTGCGTTTGTTTTCTTTATTTAATTAGTTTTTTTTTTTAAGAAACAGATCTCTGGTGAATGGACCCTGTTATATTTTTTATTTAGTTTAAAGTCCTGAAAATTGAGATTGAAAAGAAGACTTTTTTAAGCAAAAGTAAAATATTTATTATGCATCGTGTGGCTTCTGTTTTCGGTATAATATAATAACAGGCATTTTCAGTCTGCAGTTCGGATGAATATTTAGTCGGCAGTGCATATTTGAAAGTGAACATTTTCCATTGGCTGCCCTTATGCTTGTTTGGATTTTCTAACAGTTAAAAAAAGGTGTGTGTAGTAAGAAATCAGTAATGTTAAAATTTATTTGCGAGTGTGTGCGCGGATGCATGCATTTTTTGTTTTTATGCATGCACAAGGGATATTTATCAGTGTTGCCATCCGGCTAGTTTTTACACTGACAATTTTTTTTTCTAAACAACTTACTGTTTATCAGTTTAATTGAATGAATGTCTGCTTTTACAAAGATTTTACTTGAAACAAAATGAGCGGTACAAGTTAAAATATTTCTCTGTACTGAGGGATACTGTTGCATGTTCTTGTTGTTTGTTTTAACTGAAACTTCTAGTCACATTTAAATTTGTTTTAACTTTGCGAATTATCGTATTTTTGATTTTTATAATATACAGTAGAACTCCATTTATCCGAACTAATGTGTCCCAGACGCAATTCGGATACACAGAAATTCGGATAATTGGGACAAACATAAGAAAAAGGTTATGTTATGAGAGAAAACGCGAAAATTGCTCAAAACTCACTTTTGTTTATTTTTATTACACGAGTAATAATGAAAACCAGGTCACACGAGTTTTGCAAAAAGTTCAATTTTACTGCAAAAAAATTAAAAATAATACTTACACATAATTATAATTATTCAGTTGAACATGTCAAACAAAGTTAATTGTTTTGACGTAGAAACTCGTTGCATTCCCGCAAACGCATGACGGAAAGAAGCTGCACCTGGTCGCATTCAGGCTGCCGTTCTATCCACTTTAAGGCAGTGTCAAAACAAGCGAATGGCTCATTCGCCGTGGCTTTTCCGGTTCAACTGAAACTGAAGCAACGTTGTCATCGTCTTCGTCCACCTGCTGAGATTCATCGTTTACACTTTGGATAATTTCATCATCGTCCAAAATTTTATATCCAGGGTCCGGTGAATCGCACTGTAACCACTCGTTGTCGTCCACATCACACTCGGAACAGCCAGGAATTTGCACAATGATTTTCTGGATGTCTTCAGTTGATACTGCTTCATTTTCTTCGACACTTTCTTTTGCTCTTTTTTCCTCTTCCTTCTTGTTCATTGCCTCTTATTTTTCTTCCTGGATATGTTGTTTTATCAAAATTCCATTAATTTTATTACATGCTCTCTTTAATGTTACGGTTTTCAACAAATTCCACGAATCGGCTATAATGTAACAACAGTCCGTTAAATCAATTTTCTTATCGTATGCTACTGTACCTTCTTCATCTTCATCTGCTAACAGCAGATTACGTAAAAGTTGCCTTCTGTAATGTCGTTTGATACACTCTATTACGCTTTGGTCCATCGGTTGCAACAAACTCGTTATTTTGCCTGCAGGAAGAGCACTTTAAAACTTCCGTTTCTTCTTTCCAACAGATCCACTGAAGGATGGGTTGGTGCGTTATCAATAAGAAGCAACACGTTTCCTTTTTTTTCCACTTCCTTTCGATATTTTTTTACCTCCAGAATAAACGTTTCCTCGAACCATTCTGAGAACAACGCTGCTGTCATCCACCGCTTTCAGTTGATTTTTGTATACGATCAGGAGTTTTTTAACGTTATTAAAAACGCTAGGATTTATCGATTTTCCTATTAAAAGCAATGGGAGTCGATGACTGCCCGTTGAATTGACACAGGTAAGCAGTGTCACACGTTTTTTACTAATTTAGTAACCATTACTAATTTAGTAATTTATACTAATTTCTCTCTTTGAAACCAAAGTTTTACGGGGCAATGCTTTCCAATTAAGTCCCGCTTCATCGGCATTGTACACAAATTTAGGATCGTAGTTTTTAGTTATGATTTTAAAGTCAACAATGAACTTATCAGCTGCATTGTTATCTGCAGACAGTTTTTCACCACTCAAATCTAACTCCCGAATACCATGCCTAGCCTTAAAATTACGTAGCCAACCGTTACGCGCGGTTGAAATTCGGATAAACCACCCATCTTTTCAGCAAAAATTTTTGCTTTTTTACAAACACAGGGGCCAGAGAGGGGATTTCCAAGTGACAATTGCTGCAAAAACCATTTAAAAACTGCATCTTCTAGGTTTTTATTTTCAGCCGTTCTCATCACTTTTCTGGACGACATTCCGTCTTCACTTTCCGAATTAAGAAACAAAGTTAAAAATCGAAGAACTATTTCTTTTTATATCATAAACAGTGCCTGCGCCTACATTATAAGTTTCGATCAACTGTTTGCCAGACACTCCTGTTTTTAATTGTTCAATTATTTTCACTTTGTCCGTCATCGACAATACGACAGGCTTCCTTTTAGAACACATTTTACATACACACTACGTGAAAACAACTTGGCAAAATACTGTGCTGTATAAACAGAGCACACGACATACACCACACGATAGACAGCAAGACACTGATCAACTGTAAATGTGAGGGAGGTGAGTGACCTGGCGGGGGTTGGGTGTGTCCTTGACATTCTATTTTAAGAATGCGAACAGTAGATGACGAAACGTTGCACTCATCAGTACTTATCCCGAGCACGGGAGAAGTCCGTTGGGATGCAGCCAACGAGGCAGGCGAGAGCGCAGCGTTGTCAAGTGTATAGTAGTTGTCTTCATAGAAAGCTCCAATTATTTAACTACCGGTAAATAAATAACTAATAAAATAAATTATAATATTATTATAAAGTATATCTTTTATAATATTATTATAAAGTATATCTTTTATAATAATAAATAAAGTATTTATACTTTATATAATTAAAGTATAATAAAGTAATAAATAAATAAGTATAATTAAATAAATAAAGTATATTATAATACTTTATAATAAATATATATCTATTCTATTTTTCGCTCATCTATTATCACAGTGTTATTAAAGACAGTAATGACATTTTTAATTTAAAATAATTAATAAGTAATGTATAAAACGTTTATAAAATTATTGTTTCTTATTGTAATCTAATCTGATGTAAAGATGTTTATACTGAAAAACAATGTATTTTTTAAATTGGTTTTATTAAGTCACAATTATTAACAGAATAGTGATATTTTATTCTACATTAAAAGAAATACAAGTATATTCTAATTTGTAAAAGAGCGGACATAGTATTTTATACTATTGTATTTTTATGCCAAGATATCTTTGAGTTATTCTGATTGTAGTTGTTTATTAACGTGAAAATGTGCTTTGTAACAATTTATTTTGTTATTTTCATTTATTAAATTTAAATGACAAAATAATTGTCATGTTATTAATGAAATTAAGTTAGACACGTTATATTACACTTTAGCGACACGCCGACAATTTGGTTGTGTGCTTTGCTACATATTGTAGCGCTGATATAGAATGCAGTGTGCCAAAATTCTCTTATCGACACATTTTATGTAATTAATTGAATAAAATATTATAAATTTAAGTTAAATATTATAAATATAAATTATTAGGTTTTGACAGCATGACATTGAAGTGAATCCTACCTTAAATTGCTGTTAGTGTGTCGGCAATATCTGCATCGTCATCGGGGGGGGGGGGGGGGGTGGCTAGCACTTCTGACGCACTGTTTGTCTGTTTGTCGTTGTCACACTCAGTATCTGAATAATTGCTGTCCATATCACTATTATCTACCAGATTGATCACTATTTTATCAAGGTTATCCGCCCTTGCACATTCTTTGTCAACATCATCTTCTTGTAGTTTTTCGGCATGTTTAATGCGCGATTGCCAGTCCTCTTTGGTCACTCGGCCAAGTGCTTCACAGACAAGCGTTTCGACATCAGACAACTTAAATGTCTTGTTATTTTCAGCAACGTCCCTCTTAACCTTTGCCCAAATCAGCTCGATCGGGTTATACTGGCAGTGATATGGCGGAAGTCTAACCACTGAATGACCCATTAAACTGGCAATCACATCCGTAACTTTTTCCGAAACACAGTTCGTAAGTTTTTTCTTTGTTCTTAAATGGCTTCACCTTTTCTAAGAGTTCCACCTTAGTTTCATTATGACTAAAAGCAATACACTTTTCGGTAAGCCATTTCTGAATTTCTTCTTTTTTCCAGTTAGTGGTTGGTATTTTTTCTGCCAGCACCGAGTGATAAGGGGCATTGTCCATTACTATTACGGAACCTTCCTCTAGTAGGTTTGTAACCCCTCATTAAGTATTTTATTGACTTATACATTTTTTTTTTTTTTTTTTTTTTTTTTTTTAGAGGGACCACAAGATAATTAAAACTAGGCCAAAAGCCTAGAGAAGCCAAAAATGCGCTGGATCCAGTGAGACGGGACTTGCAATTAAAACTCACAAAATTAACAACCAATAAATTTTTATTATAACCAAACGTTAAATATCTATCTCCCAACAAAATCAGTGTATTCTCCTTAAAATATTTTTGCTTTAAATGTTTACTTGAAAAATAAATATAAAATTTAAATGAAATGAATATAAAGATTTTCTTTTCCAATTGGGGTTACTTTTCCCCACTTAGCCCTATACCTAACCCCCAGAAATACACATGAATATACAATACATATAAATGGACACATAAACATATATGTCTACAACTACAACACATACACACGTTCCACATCACAGGACAATTACAACTTTCAACATTAATATCTTGCCACACCTCTTTCACCCCAGGAGGTACGTAATTTACAATTCATAAATATTATTGAACGCAACACCTATTGCAAGATCTTAATACATAATAACCCAAATAAATATATATATATATGTGTGTAACACCAGTGCCCCCAGGGCATACTAAAATTCAGGGGTTGGCATAATGCCTGATACTACTATAAAGTGCTCCCACACTGAGCACTTAGACTTGGAGGAAATATAATTATAATTCAGTTAAAATACAAGTGACCATAATAAATTAAAAAGAATTTAAGCATGATAAATTTTGTGAAATATTAATAACAGTAATGTGCCATGATGCTTTATAACCTTTAAGAATTAATTTGGCCCAAAGGCCGACATGTTCCTAGGCAAGATCGTGCATAACTAAACCTGTCCCAGGAGCATGTTCCAGTCTGCATGAAAAATCCGCCTATACAGGATTAAACTGGGCACCCGACTGAAACTAACAAAAGAAACTCCTATCCATTATAGGACCCAAACTGAATATAAATATGTGAAATTAATGAATCAATTGAAAACTAAATTTAACCTGTGAAATTACATGATGAATGATAGAATTACTAGCACTAAGGTAACCCTTTTACTGAAAACTAGAAAGAAATTTACTGCCTGAATGGTAATCAGCCACAGATACATGCCAACCTCTGGGCTCACATTTAATATAAACAGTATTACAAAATGTACAAAAGATTCCCCCCCAAGTCCGCGCACTATTCTGTCCCGTTAACCGGGGACCCAATTAAAATGTGTAAAGTTTAAAGTCATTGTAGGGTGTGTAGCTGCCCTTAGTGTAGGGTTTGTATGCCCACGAGTTCTAGTGGGTTACATTCCCTTGTGTGTAAAAGTAATATTGGGTTGGTGTCACCTGATTTATTCCCTGGTGTGAAGTTTGACGTCCTGGTCTAAAGCATTTTAGTGTTGGTGTGGCCTGTCCTCGCTGTTCTCCTCCGGCAGATGAAGTTGAGAGCCTTGGATGTTCAGTTGTTCAGGTTGGGGCTGTTCCTCGACGTGAAGCGAGGGACCCTAAGCATACAAATATTATCAGCGAGAAGCTCCAACACTTATTCCCCCAGGACCCTCACACGCACCAAAATCCATTTATAATTTTAAACACTGCTTTAGGCCTACTTGAAATGAAAGTTTGACACACTTTACAACAGGTTATATGGGCATGTGGCCCTATCTTTAAAAACATTAAGTTTGGCTAAATTACATATTATTTTGCGTTAACATTATTCAATTACGGGGCCTTAGTTAAGACTTCAATTACTGTTATACAATTAGCTCATTTTGCATACTCTAATTCGCCACGTGGTGTGCGTGTAATAGGTTAACCAATTTCATTCATTCCTGTACTTATTAAACAAAACTCCTTTTACATTACTTCAAATTAATATATATAAGTATACTGCACTCACTTACCGCAGATCTGTTTTAATTTAGCCTGCCATAGGTGGAAGATGGTACAATTAAAAAAACTTCTCTGTCGGAGGCGAGGTGATTAGTTGTAGGACCGGAATCAGACAAGAACAGAACCGTTTATTCTCGCCTTTTTCCACTCGCGCTCCGCGGCGACCGCCAGGGGGCAGCACCAATCAGGCGCTGCATCATTACCTCCTGTAGATTGTGTGCTAACCGTTAAACACAGCCCGGCAGAACGCCCCCCGCTAAATACAGAAACCTATTTTTATTTAGCGTATTCGTTAAATCCAGTATAAGAATTTTTTTTTTTTGGCGCCGATTTTATTCAATCGGCACAGGTTGAGGAATGAGATGAACCATTCTTTGAAAGACTGAGCATTCATCTCGTCATGATAGTCCTGGCTGTTAGTCTTCGATTGGAAAACCTATTCACAGTCTTTCATAAATCCCTCATTCGAGCCAACGTGGCATATTATAAGCCATCTTCCCTTACCGAGGGGTACTTTAACGCCAAATGATTCGTTGTTATCTTGCCAACCGTATTTCAGACTATGGTGTTCGTTGACCCATGTTTCGTCCAAATAATAAACAGAGCATTTATCTTCCGACTGCCTTAACTGGTGCATTGTCCTTAAAAATCTTACG
Source organism: Magicicada septendecula (assembly GCA_034769895.1). Taxonomy (NCBI): domain Eukaryota; kingdom Metazoa; phylum Arthropoda; class Insecta; order Hemiptera; family Cicadidae; genus Magicicada; species Magicicada septendecula. Next base: position 3,304,686 of record CM068375.1, read on the forward strand.
CGTGATGCGACGATGTCACTTCTCTCCATTAAAAATTTCCTTCCGTCATTCATTTTACGATATTTGAAACCAATTTTTTTTAACAGTCTACGAGTCGACCAAACTGAACCCTTATAGCCTAAACTGTTTCTTAAATCTGTAGTTATTTTTTCTGCTGTTGGAAATTCTCCCTTATCATAATACGAAAATATTGTTCTCCGTACAACGTCCTCATCAAATTTGTCCATTTCAGTCATTTCACATTTTCTTTTTCTTTTTTTTCCAGGGGTTGAAAATGTTTTATCAGATGGATCTTCGTTCACTGTTGTATTAGCCTCCTTGCAAACTCTGTTTACAGTCTTTTCACTGATATTGCAGGCTAAACTACACAATTTTGCACATTGATTAAAGGTAACAGTTTCCCTAAACTGTGGATTCAAAAGCTTTTTAAAAAAATTGTATACATTCCAAACAATGTTCCTCTCACTGCTATGCAGGGTTTTTCCTTTTTTCCTGTACTTCTAAAAGTATTGGCGTTAACACCTGCAACTTCCATTTAATGAAGAAATTTGTGTAAGTGGTTGAAATCACAACCAGAATGATCACTGTTGCACACCACTATATAAAAAAAGTGGTGGGGATATATAATATATAATATAATTATAATATAAGTTAGGGGGTGGGGAAGGAACATTTATATTATAGCTTGTTGTGTGTGAGCAGGGTGGGGTGAGAGGGATGAAGTTTTTGTTTTCACATAATTTCTGTCTATTCCGATCTGACGATGAGCTGTGAAGCTTGAAAGCGCTAATCGGGATAATTTTTATATAGTGGTGTGCAACAGTGATAATTCTGGTTGTAACTTCCATGATTACACAAGGTAAAACACTTCAAACTTCACTTCAAAATCGGATAGCACTTGTCACAAACTGAACAGTTCGAATGCTCCCACTCAACTGAATCATAACAAGGAAAAAACGTTGGTACAGGATGTGTTCAGTCAAGTCACTTTTTCCAGGAATAGTCTAAAAATAGTACGCGATCAGTGTGGCAACACCGCTCCGCACTGATTTGTTTGTTCAAGGTTGCACGCTCAGTAGGCTCCGCCCTCAACGGACTTTAGCCGTGCTCTTGAGCATAGACTATGATGCGTAGCTAAAACAGTCTTATATGAATTTCATTTACTTACGATGTTTTTTGTTAGTACGGCAACTGCGGTTTGAATAAACTTTTCTTTTAGAAATTGCATTTGTTTTAATTTCCTGATATTGATTCGGATAATTGGCGATTCGGATAACTGGAGTTCCGATAAATGGAGTTCTACTGTATTTGTAAAATAATTATTTTGATTTCATTGATAGAGCAGTAAGTGCCATATTGGAAGGAAGACTTTTCTTTTGTTCAATGTATCAAAATCTTTGGTCCAAATTCCACTGACTCCCAGAAGGATACTACTGCTAGGTCAGTAGATAAGTGCTTAAAACTTTTGCAAACACTCACTAACATATTTATTCATTAGACAGAAAAGGGGGAGTTCTTATTGCCTTTCCCATTTATTGTTAAATTTCTCTGGGTGAACTGTATCAGAAAGGTGGCAACACTGAGTAAAATTTTAGTAACGTTTTATTGTTTAATGAAAACTGATATGAAAAATGAGAAAAATAATTATTTCCTGTATATTGATATATCGTAATCCAAATCTAGATAACTTGATACAAAAATATCTGAGGTATAAACAAAGATTTGGACAGTTTTATTTTTTTGATGGTGCTAGAAATGGTAACATTAAAATTTCTTCACATGTATGTGTGTGCGTTTGCATGTCTTCTTTGTTTGGTGTTATTGCATAAGAGAGTGTTTTAATGCAATGTGTTTTTAGTGACATTTTCATGAGTTAATAAATACAGGCTATACAGAAAAGAAATTGGTATGCATTTTAATAAATATTAAACGTTGTCTAGGAACTGATGTTTAAGATTTTAAGCTGCTAATTTGTATAACTAGCACTTAGAGCTAGTGCTATAAATAAGTAGATAAATCTGTGCATAATACTGTGTGGTTTTCAGTATGCATGTTTAGAAAAATTTGTATAGAATCAAAATATATTTCCGATGATGCTGTTTTTCTACTGGAGACTGGAAACTGGCATATAGATACAACGTTTTGCTTTTAAGTAAATGAGAATTCTGGCAGTGTCGTGCTCTCAGAATTCATATAACATGTTTGAAAAGATCTGCAACAAAAAATGGGTTTTATCATTATGTCCATTTAGTTGTCCATCAATTTTTACACATAGTTTGTTCCAAATGTTTAATTACATTTTATGAAATTGTAAAAATCACTTTGAAGTGTGTGTGTGTGGGCGTGTGAGAGAGAGAGATAATAATAATCATATGTATACGTAACTGATTCTGTAGTGGCACTAGGTGGAAAAACATTTTTGAATATTTGTTTTTATGTAGGAAATTTTGTTTGGGGAGAGAGAGAGAGAGAGAGAGAGAGAGAGAGAGAGAGAGAGAGAGAGAGAGAGAGAGCATAAGAATCATAAACATAACTAATTCCCTGATGGGACTTAGTGGAAATACTTTTTTGAAAAAATTTTTTATGTAAGGAATTTGTTCACACACACGTGCAGTTTTTAAACATGGGAACATGACTCTGTTTTTGGTGTTGGCTGTTGCGTAATTCTTGGGGCGGGTGGGACTTATCATTCCATGTATTATAGTATAAATATGTATCAAAAACAGTATTAAAATATATATTGCAAATGTATTCATCTACATATTGTGTGTGTGGGTGCCTAATTATATTTGTATAACACAGTAAATTAACAGATGTTTTAAATGTTCGTACTTTTAATTTTCAAATTTCATTGCAAATTTTCTAATATGTAAATATATAATTATTATGTTTTTAAAAAATGAGATGTTATAAAGGTTTTCAGATACAGTAGTTGTGTTTTAAAAAGACAGTATTCAGTATGTAATTCAGTGAGTTCTTTTTATTGAACACAACAATCCTTATTTAAACAGTTTTGATGAGTTACAGAATAAAATTAATAGTCGTATCAAATACAAAACATATTTTTTTATTCCATAGGAGAATTAATAAAAAAGTGTATGTAATAAATAAAATTAATACAAAACGTGAATTTTTATTTTACAGATTTTATAAATTCTATATTTTTATTTTATATTTTTCTTGTATTTTAGGAAAAGAAATTAAAAAGAAAATTAACTAAACCACATCCATAAGCTTTAAAAGGTAAATAAAATAAATATTTCTCTTAAAGAGTGTAGTGTTTCGAAGCACAAATAAAGTTTGAAGCTTATCAGTTTTGTTATTAGAAGATTATAATGTGCTCCTCAAATAGATGCACACATGCGTTTTCAATCATTAACTCCCTAAATGTCCTGGTCTCAAGTGTTGTACAATATGTAACAACATTTCTAGATAGTCATGTAAAAATTAGTGATACATTATGTATTTAATATTTAGTGTGTATTAGCGTGTGATTAGTGGTTTGTTTGGAGATTAGTGTTTGGGTGTCAGTTCTTTTTCCTTGTGAGGTTCGTATTTTAACTATTTCAATCATCGTACGAGCACTTTGACGAGCAAATGAAAGGAAACATATATCACATGGGCCTATTTTTTTAAGAATGTTTGGGCAATTATTGTTATTAAATTTTAAATAGACATGTTTAGATCGGTACAAATATGTGATATCATCCTCAGCTAGTCCCAAAACTTAACTTCTAATAAAAACTAGAATGTACAAAAATATTCACAAATACAAAGACAAATCAGAAATTGAAGATTGGCCCAGAAGTCCCAGAAACAAAAATTAATCAAGCATTAAAATAAGAATACAAAATTCTTCTTCTTCTTCACTACATGTCTTGGGATATAGCCCATTCCAACTTCACGAGTCTCTGACCATTTTTCCAGGGTCTTCCACGATCTTTCATTCTCACTGACTTATATTCAAACGCTTGTTTAGGAATACCCGTGTCTACCATGCGTTCCACATGGGACTTCCAATTCTTCTTGTATTCTTTCATTCTATCCAGAACCGACTGTAACTTTAGGCCCTTCCTTATGTCGTTGTTTTGTAGATGATCTCTCAAACTGCATCTCTTAACTGTTCTTAAAAATTTCATTTCCGAGGCCCCTATACTTTTACAGGAGAGTCCATGTTTGACATTCGTACATTAAAGTCTGCTCAGCCACGACCTTATAGAACTTTAGCTGTTCTTCCTCAGCATTTTATTCTTCAGTAGTCACCTTATTTTTCCACAGGTATAACTAAATTTATTTAATTTTCTCTTGGTATCGTTGTCCTTCCTATATGAGATATCACATCCCTATTATCATTCTTGGTTTTTCTTCTTCTCAGTATCCCTGTCTAATTAGTTTTCTTTCCCGTCGCCTCAGTGGAATTGTCTACTTGAAGATTCCACAGACCTTAGACAATTTGCCAATCAGAATGAGCAAGTACACTCAGAATCATTACACTCTATAAAAATTTCTATAAGTTATCTCCAATTTTGTGTATTTGATTCTATGCTTTTGTATTTGTGGATACCATATTTTATGTATTACTGGCAATCATAGTGTAGTACCGATCAAAATGTTGTGTTGTAAAATTCAACAGTAATAATTGTCTGACCATTTGTTTGCCTACTTTACAAAATCATAATCTGCTATCAAAAATTGGGCATATATTTTGCATCGTAGCTGTCAGATACAAATTGTTTCTTAATATGTGCATCATTTTAGAGAAATGAAAAACTTTTGGTACTGTGAAAATAAAAAGTAGACATTTCCTGTTCATGTTTTGTGAATTTTGTATTTTTTTGAGTTACATTAGGTCATGTTGTGTCACCGATATTTTAAATAGTCCTTGAAATTGGTATTATTTGTATTATATGAATTGGTGTTTCATCTATTCTTTTTCTCTCATGGTACATATAGCTTGGACAATTTTTTTTCTTCAAATATTTTTAACATAGTGTTGGTCACTTTTGGGTACTGTCTTGTATTTGCTTCCACAGATGGTCACAGGTCAAATTATAGTTATATAAATATATTTTTCAAGTCTTAGTTAATTTATGTTGTTTGTAGTTCACAAATTCTGCCACTGATAGACATATACCTTATATGTTTAGTTTTCTGTTAACAGATTTTTGTATTTATTTCAAGCTACAACCGTGTGAAAAGTAAACTTTTGTTTCCCCTGTAAATGTATCGGATTGTGTAGATACTGTATTAAAAACATTTAGATTGTAAACTAAATTGTTTTCAGCTTAATGGTGCGGTTTTTTTAAACAATGATCATAATATTTGAGAAATAAAGTTATGTAAACCTTGTACAGTACTAATCATAATTTACTATATTTTTAGTAGATGCTCAGTGTGTGAAAAATCTCATAATGAGTAAATGACTTAAATAATATAACGTGTAAAAAAAAATCAAGTTCTATGTAAGAGTGTCTTTTTGTATATCTGTACCTATCTACACAAACATTTACATATTCTCGTGTGATGTTTTAGAAATGGCGAATTAATTTTACAAACAGAAATATTTTCTTGAACTTGTTTTTATTAACGTTTTAGTTCCTGAATCAGACAACATACTATGTTTTGGTTTGATTTCTTCATAGAGACAAGCTTACACATTATGAAGATCAAACTGTAGGAATTAAAAAAAAATTAAGTTTTTAGTTTTTATGAGGGGGTGGAGACAAGTTATTCTACTCTTCCTGTCTGATTTATGGGTATAGTGAAAGAGGAATGTGGGATGAATGTTGTGAATAGATTTCTTTATTTAGGTATCAAAAGTATTCGTATGTGTACACTTTTTAACTTACCACTTTGGAATTTTAATTTTTCTTAAAGTAGCTATAATAGTTTTTAATAGTTTTCCTTGTGTTCTTTTATATTCATAATTTGAGTGTACAATTTGTATATTAATTACAATATTGTAGTTATTTAAAATTGTATTAAAAGACTAATATTCTAAGGCTTGAGTAATACAGAGCCTTGTGGTAGGATCAGAAAGTTTAGAAATACATTCTACAGTAGTAATTCTATTACTGGTGTGAACATCTTCTGAGTTGGTAAATCATAGGTTTATGAGATTAATTTTTTTTCTGTGTTGACAATATGTTCAGATCATGTGTAGCAGCTTAAAGGAAGAAAATTGAAGCAATTGTGTGTGTGTGTGTGTGTGTGCACGCGCGCGCGCGCCGTGGGCACACATGCGTGCGGGTGTGGGTGAACGCATTTTGTACTGTTATATACCGTATATATCCCTGTCTTTTTTTTAGAAAATGGTACTGTTAGAAAAGTACTTTCATTTGGACCTGACAGATATTAATTATGTTTTATTAAAAATGTCATTATTCGTATACTTTATCATTATTATATAATAATTAATAATTTAAAATTACATTTGAAAGTAAATATGAACTAAGTCAGTGTTCTGGAAAAAAACAGAACTCTTTCTCTTTGCATTCTTTGCATTTCCTATAATTTTGTCCAATAAAAGTAGTGCCATTAGACATATATCATACTGAGGATAGATATTTTAGAATTTATTTTAATATGAGAGAACTTTAATATTTATTCCTCTTTTAATGAGTTCGTGTAATGTATACACATAATTTTAATTCTCCTAGAATGTCCAAATGCCCAATTTCCCATGCTGTAAATAAAATAAACCTGCTGAAAAGCATCATAACCATGACCTCAGAATTTCTAAATCACAATGTGCAGGTAATTGAAACCTATCTGTTTCAAATCAAACTTATCAGTTCACCAGTGTATATTGCAATTTAACCGTATATTTTGGTTGATTGAACAAAATTTTTAAAAGTTTAGGTCTTGTGTGTTTTAGATGGAACACTTTCTTTTTTAATTTAGGTCATATAAAACAGCACAGAAAAAGGATTGCATTCAATTACAATGCTAAAAAATACCTTAGGCAAATGGCTTTGCAAAATGAAGATAATGACTAAACAAGAGAATTTTGATTAATTGAATCAGTGTATTTTACAGAAAATCTTTATTAATCAGTATAATATCCTATATATTGATAAAATTAACCATTAACTGTAATCATGTATGTAAATTTTAATATTCTGCACACTAAATTGAACTAAATTTTTATAACCTATCTCTTACGGTTCTGTGCTTTTAACTTTTTAACAGATGTATCATATGTTGGCTGTGTGTATGCAGATTACATGCATGCTATAATGTGTTTGCTGAAAGCAGTGCTTCACGCTGTAAAGTTTGTTTTGGAATAAGATATTGTTATGTTTGTGTGTAGTTTAAAACATCGTCATTATTTCAGATTGTAAAGTAAAAAGGTTGTATCTGTTTGTGATCTTAGTCACATGTATTGTACGATACTATAATGTGTGGTAAGTTTTATAAATTTTTCTGAGAATTTAAATTCATCTTCAGTAAACTGTGAACATAATTTTAAATAATATGTATTTATTTATTTATTTTGTGCTGGAACCTTTTCGATACTTCGTTAAGTCTGTTTGCAAATTTTACTTCTGTCTGTACTTGATTGCATGTATACCTGATTCAGAAAACAAAATAAAACTTGGGCATTATGATAAAACAACGTAATGTGGACATTATGGTTTCAAGTATCTTCATCTCTACACTTATAAGTTATTCTGAAGAGGATAATTTTTTTAATCATTCCTCTTGTTTGCCTTAGTGACATTCAGAATTCAGTGTTTGTTCACTGTAAGATGTCATGTCATTTCAAAAGTACAAATAGTATTTTAACCATATCTCGTTGTGCAATAATGTAGAGGCGAGCCGTGGGTCTGAAACTAAGAAAACTGCTGCATGACCTTCTGCTTCATGCGTTGACGTGTGTTTTTTATACGAATGTCTAACAACCTGTTTAATTGTATAAAAAAATAGCCTCATGTTTACTCGTTATATATTTAACGTTATATAGATGCCAGTATTGTGTATAGTGTTTACCTTACTTTATCTTATTATTTGTAGTTCAGCTGATTTCAATTGCTGATGGAGTCCTTTGACTTTTACTAGTGAAGACGTCAATTACACACATCTTTGTTATAAAAATGTTGTTTCCATCGCGAACAGTTATGTACAACTTCAGTTTCCGTTGAGGTGAAAGAATGGACTAGTCTAGACGTTCGTAGTATATCTTTCGGAGTGGCCACTTCCACTGATATATAACGACACAATGCTTTTCAGTTATAAACTTGAACCTCATATAAAATATTTGCTGTTACACTATTTTATTTGCAACACTAAAAATGCATAATACAAACTTACAAATTGCATAATTCGTGTAATCCTGTATATTAAATAGTACAGTAGAGTGTAACGGGAGCTCATGGACACGTAAACTGAGTGCCAGTGCACACAGCATTTCCTTCCTTACGATGAACTGGGTTGGGCGTAGCTTTTCACTCAGCCAGGCAAACTTGTATACACAAAATTTATCTTTTAATTTGTCTTCTTTACTTTCTAATCACATCATTGAATACTCTGGTAAACCATTATTCAATTATGTTAACAGTTTTTCTGATAAAGGCTTTTAAAAATGGGAACTAAGGATTGCAATACTTCCATTGACACTGCATTGTTGAGAATACAATTGTGAACTATAGTGGAATGTTATGTCATGTAATGTAAATGTAATGTAATGTAATGTAATGTAATGTATGTTATGTAATGTTAATACATGCACTCCATTACATACTCCACTCCACACTCATTTGTACTACGTATGTTTACACACTCCACACTCCATACGTACATTTATAATAATTTATAAGTGATTCATAAAAAGTTAATTCAACATAGTTTGTCTTTTGTTGATTATTCATGTTTCATATGCGTCACAGTCTTGTTATTTCATTAATATTAAAAAAAAATCATTGAAAATATGAATGATTCTGATTTTATTGTGGCTTGAAAGACGTGGTAGGGTTTCATTCACCATTCATCCACATATATATACATATTCCAGATATATTTGTGAATTAGACAGCTTTAGTTGTTTTTTGCTTTCAAAAAGTCCTTATCTCCTTATCTTTCCAAAAGGAGATTGGTCCTTGTAGGAGGTTCCTTTCTCCCGTGGTTGATAAAGGAACTCCTTAGTCATTATCATCATTGATTAAACCAAGGATGGTTTGTTCCGGTCTCAAATAGCCAAAGATTAGAGCTGGTCACTCCAGCGCTTCCTCGGATGTCCCACACCTCTCCGTCCTCTCGGCTTAGTGTTCCATAGTTGTTTGGGGATGTGGCAGTCATCCGTTTGGCAAAGATGTTCCCACCAATTCAGCTGATAAGTTAAGTTTGAAGGTGGCAGCCCCACCATATGTCTTACCCTGCGATATGCTACTAACATATCCAGGGGACATATTCACTACTAAATTGTCTCAAATAAGGACTAGCCGGATGGATCAAAAGTTGCTGACCACAGCTGTGAATAAAAGGAACTCCTTAGTCCTGATAGTAAAGAGAATTTTACAGGCATCCATGAACTGTCAAAATTGATTGTCTTGAATGCATGTTAAACAAGTGATGCATTTGTTAGAAATGAACTTCATCTCAAATTTCAGGACTTTTTCTAATTCCAGTAATTTATGAGAATGCAGTAATGGAATGCTCACAGATTGATCTTTTGTTTGTTTGTTTTTTTGTTTAAGAATGTGATGTTAATTATACGTGTATTGTTTTTCTATGTGCTTCTTTGCAGAATTCTAGACCTCAGTTGCATGTATACAGATGGTAGAAAGTTTGCATGCTGCATGAAGAATGACTAATTTCATATGTAATTATAAAACGCACCCGGTAGTTTCACAAAATTACTTTCTTTTTATAATTCTGACAGTTGTTTGTACCGGTTACACTTAGTTAGAAGCATAGCTTAGATCTATCAGTTATTGGTATAAATGACTAATTGCTCTTTTGAGAGGTTAGCTATGTAGCTAACTTCTCAGGATGTTTTATCAAAGAGGCCTTTCATAAAATATTTGTTGCAGCCTTGGCATAATTTACATTAGATTAAGTTTGCAAGGTGATAAGCTAGGTTCCTAATGTAGGGAAATAATAAATTCTTATTATTAAGAATTAATAATTCTTAATGTAGTAGTTGTGGCACCACAAGCCCATTAAAAATTGTACATTTTAGATGTTCAGTTTGGTTTTGTTTTAACCTCCGTAAGGCTCAGTAAGTCTTATGTTTGTTTTATTGACAGTTAAGAACATTTTCAAAGTTTTTAGTTTTTAGTTTTTTTATATGGGTGTCATTGGCATAGAGAAGAATCCTGTTTTACTTTCAGGTGAAGGAAAACTGAAGTAAGACCCCCAGAAATGCCCAGAGACGTAGTACTGTTCATGATTGAATGACTCAGTCTGATCGAATCATTCAGGTTATCCAGTGATTGAGTCGATCTTTTAAAAGAAAAGTTAGTCAGTAACGGCTCATTGCCAGATGAATTGAGATAATTCACACAATATATGTTAAATGCCTCTGGTCAGCTTTTACAGTCTTGGTCATCTTGGTCTTGATCAGTTTCTGATTCAATCACTTAATTTACTGTTCACTTACAATTCAATCCTTATGAATGAATTACTGCAGGAAGATTCTGCTAGATGTCTGAGCCTCGGTCAATTCAGTCAGTTGCCATCTTTGTCTTTAATTTTAATTTGAGTCATTTACTGATTCAATCTCGTGAACAAGATACTATACTTAAAATATTGCAGATATTTTACAGTAGACACCTCCAAGTTTTCAATGTCAGCCAGTAAATTGAGAATTTGTCTCTTTGATCTTGCTGGACGTTCAGTCTCTGCTTTAATTACATTTTAGTTACTGTATGTATAAAGAATTTCTAAGGCTTTCATTGCCACCGTCATCACTATTAATTTTATTCTCTGCTGGGCTGTGGTCTACTACTTACAAAGGTTATAGACATTTTGGTCCCAAGATTGGAGGCCATCTTCATTGTGTATGAATGATTGAGTAATTTGTATATATCTTGCCAATTACTCAATCGTTTGGATACACTGAAGATGATAGTGGGGCTAAAATGTCTGAGGGCTAACCAAGGCCTAATAGCCTGGCAGAGAATAATATCAGTAGTGTTGACATATGAGTTCAGAGATTAGTAACATTAATTAGTTTTCTTCTGTATTACTATTCCACTGTTTGTTATAGTTACCAGGTTAATATGTATTCTACTTTGAACTTTTGTAGGTTAGGAATGGCAGATTGTTAATCAACAAACAATACACAGTGAAGAAGCAATATTTAGTTTTGAAATGTAATAAATAACAAATTATTAATCACACTAGATTTTTTGTATTCTTTTCAGTTAAAGCAATAATAGGGGACCAGACGAATATTCCCTCATGTTTGTTTATAATTTCAAACAGTTTTTCTGGAGGGGGTTATTAGGTAGCAATTTATATAATTGAAATACTGTCATATCAGCTGTTTTGATATGTGCAGGCTTAACTGAATTCTTATTGGAACTTGATTGAAGTAAAATATGTAAGCTCTAGATGTAAATGTTTTAGTATTCGACTATAGCAGAAAAGTCCAAAAGTTTTAAAGATAACATTGTTGGCTTGGGTCATGCAAGTCTTCAGAATTATATGAATGACGTTTGTTGGGGGTGATTTAGGACAAGAAGCCAGAACACGTGGAAACTGCAGTATGTGGCATATGCCATAGGATCTTTGTAGTACAGTGATGTTTTATACCAAATACCTGAGAACTGTATTTACAGGACAGAACAAACTTTTCCGGAGTCAGCCGGAAGGAACGGCCGAAGAATAGAACCGGCGTTCTTGCGTCTTCGCCCTCCAGTTCCGCGCCAGCGGTGGATTTCGCTGGGCCGGCAGCTGACTCTACAACTGGTGCCGAAAGAAGAGGAGGACTGCAGTACGCCATGAACAGCAGGCGCAGCCGCCGAACATCTCAGTGCGGCACTACCAACATCAGCTTTCTCGCCACCAGGTCCTTTTTAGGGCCACCAAAATAACTAGAGTGTACGATTGGCGCCATTTGTCATGCGGCAAACCTTTTGTCCTGTGACAATGTATAAACTTGTTTATATTTATAATTGGTCACAATCATCCTTGTTATTAATAAATACTGTATTTATTTTTTACAAGAATATATTTTATTTATTTTCATTTATACACTGTTTTGACAATTTTCTGTACTGTCATCTTCAGAAAATATAAATATTTCATATCTTTATGATATCTTCAAAAATTATTTTTTTTATTTATATTTATTCCTTTGTAAGTAACTCGTTGAATTTCCTGCAGGTCTCCCATCTAATATCTTCAAATAAATATAACTGCAAGTAGGTTTAATTTATTTATATTTACATACAAGTCTTCAGGATTGACACTAAGGTTGCCACACTCAGCAGATGGAATCCTGCATACCCTTGTCTTCTTGACAGAGAAAATCCATTCTGGTACTGGTCTTGTGTCATGTTTTGAACAAAGCCACCAATATCTTACTATCTCTTTTCAATTACCATAGCGTCGTTTACAGTTTCCAAAACGTTTTCCTCACTTTTCTGTATGTCTTGGCATGTGTCAATCTGACAACATAACACTAAACTATTCTGTTTATAAAACAAATTTACCTACAATTATATTTACGTATTTATAGAAATAAGTATATGGGATATAAAATTATCCTTATTGTCCGACTGAGTTGAAATATTCATTAAGTTCCAATTTGTTGTACAACACACAATGATACAAGTACAGAATGGCCGGCAGTAAACTCAGAATTGTGTTTTATCTATCAGATACTGGTGACAGAATGAACTGCGGTGATCACAACTGTGTATATAGTAAATTGACTTCCTTGCTTTTGTGTGCACACAGGAAGTGGACGTGAATGGCAAAGAGGTGACCTACAACTGATGAACCCAGCCTAGCCTAGCCTAGCCATGGGAACATCATTACTGGTTTCACTTGACATAATTACTTCACACACACACACACACACACACACACACACACACACACACACACACACACACACACACACACACACACACACACACACACACACACACACACACACACACACACACACACACACACACACACACACTGTGTTTCGTATGAATTCAAACATGTCATAAGGATTTGTGTACTTAGTTTATACTTTAAACAGTTCTCACAAAACATCTATTATATAAAATATATTTAGTGTCAGTTTTGTGTTAGTCTGGGTGGGCATAGCCCCTCCAGTATTCAAGTTAGGGGCCAAGGCCTCCCCAATAGAGAAAGTCTTTTATCATTACACTATCTTATGTTTGTAAAATACTGTGTATTTAGTTATTTCACAAAGCATGTATGAGAAATTTTAATAAATGTTGGCAAAGTTCTTTTTTGGTAACACAATGATTTCCTTAATGAAATTCGTAAGTAAGCTTTTGCTTTATACATTGGGTTTTTTTTGTAACTTCACTGTAGTAAATTTTTTATGAATTTATAGGCCTGCGTAAAAATTAACCATTCCATAGTAATTAAATGTAACAAACTCTTTTTATAAAATATGATGCACTGTGCCAAATTGTGAGATTATAGATTTCTCAGAAACAATATTATGATTGGCCGCATGAATGTTTTATATTAGTATTTTTGAAAAATCTGATCTAACTTCACCATCCTAGTTTAACAATTCTGTGTGTGTGTGTGTGTGTGTGTGTGTGCGCGCGCGCGCGCGCGCGCAACGTTGTTATTTGTCAGTCAGGTTTTTGTCTTTTGACTTCCCCAAATTTTTCACAACTGTACGCTCATGTTATTATAGCAACTACAGTATATATAGTGTACCATGAACAATCTACTTGGGAAAAACAGATGTGTAGATATGAGAAACTATAAATATCTAATTTTTAAAAATAAATTCAAAATATGATATATCAAGAAATTTACCCAGTTTTAAAATTTCCCAACCTAGAAACGTCACATTCAAAAACCGTTTTTATATAATTTTTGTACACCTGTCTATGGCAATTGTTTAAAATTATAACTTTAATGCTTGTGTGATTTAGATTTGACAGTTAACTGGATATGTTGTGTTTCAGTGTATCAGATAATTTCCCAGCATTCTAGAATACGAGTTAAAAAAATTATACTTAAATTTTGTATAAACAATGAGATAAACTACTGTTATATAGAAAATGTTGGTATAAGCTTTTGGTAGAACTAGTATCCAGATGTGTAGATATGAGAAATTAAAAATATATAACTTTTACAAATGAATTCAAAATATGATATATCAAGAAATTTACCCAGTTTTCCCAAGCTAGAATCGTCACATTCAAAAACCATTTGAACCATTCAAAAACCACATGGTAAGCTTATCCATGAATAAGTATCTTGAAAGTACTACCCATACAAACTTTAAAACTTATGAGGTGGTAATGTATGTTCTGTTAATTTTCATCTCAAGGTGCTGTGGTCTGTAAAGAATACTATTTGGAGATCAACGACAGTAACAGAGCACCACTGTAGGAGCAGCATCCAACTCACTTAATTGGCAGAAGTAATATTTTGATGGATATCGTACATAGTTGGCTTTCTGGATAACGAACATGGTTGGGAAGTGCTACACACACTCCCCATACCTTTTTCCTTTATGTCCTGTTTACAAAAAATGTGATTTGTCTATGGTTTAGATATATTTATATTGGACTATAGCTTGAAGGCAGTGGCATAACTACGGAGGAATCAGGGAATTAATCCCCATCTCAGAGTTATTAAACATTTTAGCGAAATTCCATAGTTACTTAATATAGGCCAATCTCTAATACAGTGCGTGTGTCAAAGTAATCCTTGTAATTGATTGCAGAAATAAAATGTGGGAAGAATCGTGAAGTTCTCATTTTTGCGGAGGAAATTAGGGAGACCAACTTGAAGCCAGTCTCATCGTAAAGCTTAAAAATTCCCTTTAGTGTGAATATGAATTTTTACAATTTTTTCATATTTTGATCCCTTTTTAGACCATGTGTCTTAAAATTTTGAAATTTCAAAAATGAACACTGTTCGTTGTTCATTAAAATTCTCTTTCCCCATTCTGCATGTGGATTTTTGATATTTAAAAAAAAAAAATTAATCTACTTTTTATTCTCTAGTATCCCAAAATTAGAAGCTTTCAAAATTGAACATAATATTCAGATTTTTGTAAAATTCTATTTACTTTGATACCCTTCAATTTTTATCTCCTGTCCCCTCAATTTTTGGGGAGGGGATCAACCTCAAAAACATACTTGTTGTAAGACACACCTCAAATACTCACTCAAAAACAGACATAAAACTGAAAATACTTGTACTTAAAAGTGTACATTAAACTGACAAAGTCTGAATGTGGCGAATATTGTAGTGATTTGTGTCATTAATGAAATGTTCTTCATGAGTTACTATGGTAGGTATAATGTTTGCTGACCCGGCTAACTCTGGGTTGTGCTTTGTCTAGTTTGACCGTTCTCGTGTTCCTCAAATTATTGTATGCTTTCCAGAATTTTTGTTAACAGCTGAAATATTGTGTTACGATGGTTTGATGTTTGTTTGTTTTATAAATCTGTTGTGTTATATATTTTTACTATTCTCTTGATCCCCAGTTTATAGTTTACTTGCTTTTGGGGGATTTGTATTGACAGCTGATGTATTCTGTTATAAGGAAGTCGCATTATAGGATTGTGTGAATTATTGCTGGCTGCAAGGAATGCACTGTACATATTGTAAACAATGACTGTTTCTTAGAGCTAAGAATTGATGACATTTGTGGAATAGAAAAAAAACACCTTTAGTTTGATACTTCAGTAAATGAAAGAATGCTCAGTACAATAAAATCTCAAGTTTTATGAGCGATGTCTTCTGTGGTGAAGTTTTTCATGTGCAGGTTAACAAAACATAAATGTATCAAAAACTAAAACTTGCAGAAATATTACTGGTAGTGTATTAGTAATTTATTGTACAGAGTATTCCCTAAAGATGGTGCCGTACTTCAGAAAAGTAATCCCACTCAATAAACTGAAAGAAGAGTGTCCAATAAACGTAAGTTGAAAAATGCTTCATTTGCATATGTATGTATATGTTTTTCCAAAAAAAAACAAGATTAATTACCGTTGAATAGAATAAGATGTGGAGTTGAAATTTGGTATATATACCAAGTACACCATTCCTTAGAAGTGCAAATCAAACTAAAATGTTGTCTTAAAAATTTTCAAAGTGGCGGCTCATTGAAATTTTTAATTCTAAATTCCACAAAAATAAATTGGAACTTGAAATAAAAGATGTCTGACACACTAAACAATAGCCGCTTCATTCTCAAACCAAACGATACCCATTTATGGAATTTGGATAAAAAGTAATGGAGTTATTATAAATCTTTCCTAACAAAACATTTACTTGGACAAATATGCTAAATGTTTGGTAATTAAAGAAATGTAATAACTCGTTTATTAAAATTTCATGAACAATAAATCATTGGATTACAAATAAAAGAATGATTTTTGTATGTAATGATGCATTTTTCGTATAAGTATTGATTTGTGTAAATTATAGAATTAAAGATCTCGATCAGCCATATTTTGACAATTTTTAAGAAAACATATTCCTTTGTATTGCACTTTTGAGAAATAGTACACTTACTTGCTATACCAAATTGCAACTCCACATTTCATTCTATTCAGCAGTAATTAATGTTTTTGTTGTTATAAAAACGCAAGACATACAGAAGAAAACCAAAAGCATTTTTTGACATGTGTTAATTGGTCATTTTTCTTTCAGTTTAATGAGTAGATTCATTTCCCGAATCTGGGCACCATCTTTTGGGAATGCCCTGATCAATAGCATAAAAACAGTTTTTTTTTTTTATTAAAATGATAAAAGATGTAATAATGCGAATTTGGGCAAATCTAACTTGTGGAATTTGAGATCTTATTGTATTCTCTCTTGCAATAGTCCCAGATTTCAAAACAGAGAAAACAGTAAATGGACAGTGTTACTGAAGTATGAGCAAAGCAGTGTTACTTCAGTAACTGAGACTCAAAAGTCTGTATAGTTTTAGTTGTTGTTGAATGTACGCAATAAAAGTGCAACTGTTTTTACACGTTTTGTATTCCTATAATTTCATTTCAGTGGATTTTTTGAATAGTTTGAACTCATTTTGATCCCATGTAGAAAGCTTTTGGGAAGATTCTCTACATGTGTTGTACAAAATGTTAGAGTACTGTTTTTTGGGGGGATATTCATATGTAGTTAGCATGTTATACAAATGCATGTGCATTGCATGGTTTTTAGTAGATCATTCTGTTAATGTTTGTGTATGTAATTTTTGACTTTGGTTTAATTTTAATTATAGTAAAATGTGTATTATAATAGAAAATTTAAGATGAGTTACTTTGATTGAGTTCTTGAAGTGTCTGATGTGTGTGTGTGTGTGTGTGTGTGTGTGTGTGTGTGTGTGTGTGTGTGTGTGTGTGTGTGTGTGTGTGTGTGTGTGTGTGTGTAGAAAATGAGATATGTTGATAGATAGATAGGTCGACAGGTTAATGTGAAGAGTTGAGACATTGAGATGTATAGGTTATATACCAGGGTGAATTTGCAAGTGTGCCATGAAAATTGTCACGCTGATGTATACAGCGATGACACAGTCAACAGTAATAAAATGTCTCTCTTTCTGGCCCAGCAGCCCGCAGATTGTTGCTGGTTGGCAACAGATTGCTACTCCTCATGTAGTCAACTTTATGAATAGTTTCTGGCTTAGCATCTGCAGCCTGGTTGGCAGCAAGTTCGCCATTCCTCTTGCTTCTTTGCTTTCCTTTTGAGGATGATGTGCAGTCCATGTCATCCATAATTAGTCTCGTGTAATCTAAATGACAGGGTTTTCCTCTGCAACTCCTCTCTTCCATTGTTCCTTCAATTATTCTCTTCACTAGCCCATTGTGTTGGAGTATTGTGCTCTATTAACTTCAATATTTCTTCAACATTAAAATATTGTCTTCAATATTTTAAGTTTCCTAGGAAGCTTCTGTTCTCCCTCGTGAGCTGTTCTAAAGACAGTCTCATTAGTTATGTCATCTCTACAGCTTCTCTTGACCATTCTTTTGTAGTACCAGGTGACAAATGCTTGCAGTCTTTTCTTCTTTCCTTCTCCTATCATCCGTAATTCTCTCACATAGATAGAAACACTCCACACATATGCCTGTACCAAATTGTTGCTTCCCTCTAAACTGATGTTGTGTGAAGGAAGAGGGTTTCTTCTTAATAAATGCCATTTTGGCCTGATTAATTCTGCTTATAATTTCTTACAGCTTTGGCCATCACTTGTAATGCCCCAAGTGATTGTATTCTTTCATTTTCTGTAGAATTATTGTGATTGGATTCTGTACATCTCGCAGACTACATGCTAATATCTGGGACTTCTTCATTATATTAACTCTTCATACAACTACTAATAGTTGCGAGAAGCGTACCGAACAACCCAGAACTTTCTCCACTCCCCCCGTCCAGTGTGGCAGCTGTGCGTCATTCAAGTAGAGTTCTGAGATGAGTTCTGAGATGAGTTCTGGTGAGTTCCAGGAACTATGCATTAAGCAGCCGGCATACAGTTAAGGAGGGAAAGCTGTACTCGGCCTCAGCACAGCGTATATAAAGCCATAGCTGCCGGGTAGTTAGTTAGTTATGTGAGCGACTTCCGCTAGTGTGGATTGAGTGCTTGTCAAAGTGAAGAATTATTGTATTATGTGTTTTATAATTGTGCAAGACTCTATTACTAGACATTGTTTATTGCGTGTGAACAATTTTTATTTGATTTGTTATAAGAGACTGTGTTGTTAATTACGAACTGTTTAACTGTGAAAATTAAAGCTGGTGATTAGTGACTTAATTGGTGTTTTGTAATTTTGTTTCCACTTTACCTACGACGATCAAGTAGACCGTCATAACAGTGGTGTCAGAACTGGGATAGAACGGTTAACAGTGGAAACAGTGGACACTTTGTACAAGACGAGTGTAATTCGTAATTAATCAGAAAACAATGGATACCAGTCAGATGATAGAATCATTCAAAGTAATGCTACTACAGACGGAGAAATGACAGGATGAGAAATGCAGACAAGAGGCGGCAGAAGCACATAAACGATATGATGAGAAACGCAGACAGGAAAGAGAAACGGCAGATGAATGACAGAAAGCATTAATGGAAGAATGACTAAAAGAAAAACGTAAGCATGAAAATGAAACACCAGAGGGACGAAAAAAAGAAGAATTTAGTTGCCAAGCAGATGACGTTAAGACGTTCGTACAAGATGATAACACTGCAAAATTCGTCATTTCACGAGGTGAGCTAAACAAACAAGTTGACAGAATATCTGAAATAGAAAAATCTGTTATCAACTATAAAAACAAGTATGTCAAGTTTAGAAGATTCTATTACAAATTCAATAAAACAAATTAAAAAGGAAGTCGAACATTTAGTCAAAGAAACAGTTGATAAAGAAAGACCATCAATAAATGCTGATGAAGATTCAAAATATCAGAGAAATCAAACTGTAGTAGGGCCAGTGTTTGCAAAGGCCCCAACATTTGATGGAAGCATTCACTGGGCAACTTATATTCACCAATTTGAAGCTGCCGCTCACTTAAATAAATGGACGGAAGAAGAGAAAGGACTTTCACTAATTCTTGCTTTAAAAGGGCCTGCCGCAAAACTAATACAGAAGGTGCCATCTGACAGTCAGAACGTCTGTGCTGAATTAACTAAAGCTCTGGAATTATGGTACGGTGACCAGAATTTGTGCGATGTGTACCGTGAACAACTTAAAGCGAGGCGACAGCGTTCAGGGGAGAGCCTTCAAGAGTTTGAAGCGAATGTCAACTGGGACTTCCGGAAGTAGATTTCTCTCATTATGTTTATTGATGGTATCAGAGATAGTCAATTACAACAAGTATTAAGACTGGCACGGCATGATAATAAATCAGATGCTCTTGTTCATGCTCTCCGTTTTGAAGCTGCCAAGTCGGCGACCTGCATTAATCAAAGTATGCCATCACGTTGTAGCCAAACGGATCCAATACCACAGTATCGTCATAGCGGACGGCATAAAGAGTCGATTAAAAAACAACAGTTTAAGAAGTCAGCAGCGCCACAACGATCTTTCGAATCAAAGGATAAAGACAGAAGACCGAAGTGTTACAACTGTGGGAAACGTGGTCATCTATAGGTAGACTGCTGGAAGAATAAAATACCAAGAGAAGAGAGCGATCGCACCAATTGGAGAAGTAATGCCCCAGAACAGCACACAGTTTCCACGCTACATAAGACTAGTGGAAACCTGATCGTTAGTGGATTTGCAGAAGGTAAACGAACATCATTTACAGTTGACACAGGCGCTACAGTGTCTATTGTATGCCCTGACTTAATCAGCAACCAACGGCCTCAAATTAGCTCTTGTACAATACAGACTGTGACTGGAAGCCCCGTCAATGTGTTAGGAAAGATAGACGTACGTGTACATCTGGGTCTTCTCGAGTTTAGCCACCAAATGCTTGTTGCAGACATTGTTGATGAAGTGATTCTTGGCACGGACATTATGAATACCTACGGATTTGTTGTGGACTTAAGAGAGAATGTCCTGAAGGTTGGACAAGGGAAGATAAAGCTTCGCATAGCTAAAATGTCAGGGTCTGCCAACCATTCAATCAAGCAAGTGGCATTGGCCGAAGAAGAAATCAACAGGTCTGGTCAAGAGGAACCTTTCCTATTCCAGGCGGAAATGGAAGAAGAACTAGCAGAGGAAATACACGTATGTGAAACAGCAAAAGAAGTGACTGGAAAGGCAATTATGGGTGTCAAAGAAAACCCCTTGTTTGTCCGTAGTTAATAGAAGCGCCCAGGTGAAAAGTTGCTGAAGATGAAGTTATGCAAGAGGTTGTTGACGAGATCCAATCAGACTTGGATCAGCCAGTGGTGTTTAGGTCATCAGTACATGATGCAACGGGAGTGATTCCAGCAAAACTAGCGGTTGAGCGGAAGACTCGTATTCCTGGGAACTTGATGTTTGGATCACACGAGACCGAATTCGAAGTACAGGAGAATTATCTTTCACAAGGACGTCCACCTAGATCGCCTGGCCAAGTATTACTTCAGAGACGGTTTGCTAGTTCGGAACAAACAGGCTTAAGGAGGGGGCTGTGTTGCGAGAAGCGTACCGAACAATCCAGAACTTTCTCCCCCCCCCCGGTCCAGTGTGGCAGCTGTGCGTCATTCAAGTAGATGATTCTGATGAGTTCCAGGAACTACGCATTAAGCAGCCGGCGTGCAGATAAGGAAGGAAAGCTGACTCGGCCTCAGCACAGCGTATATAAAGCCATAGCTGCCGGGTTGTCAGTTAGTTACGTGAGTGACTTCCGCTAGTGTGGATTGAGTGCTTGTCAAAGTGACGAATTATTGTGTTATGTGTTTTATAATTGTGCAAGACTCTATTAGTAGACATTGTTTATTGTGTGTGAACAATTTTTATTTGATTTGTTATAAGAGACTGTGTTGTTAATTACGAACTGTTTAACTGTAAAAATTAAAGTTGGTGGTTAGTGACTTAATTGGTGTCTTGTAATTTTGTTTCCACTGTACCTACGACGATCAAGTAGACCGTCATAACAATATGTATCATTATTGTGACACCTGTATATTCCTTTCTTAGTTGTAGCTGCTCATGAAGACAAGTAGAAGTAGTGATGAGTCACTTCGCCCCCTACTCTCTTGTTACTTTTTTGGTGGCCAATTCAGTGCTGTGCAAAAAGCTGCCATAGTGAGATACTCAATATGACATCTGATTGTACTAACGAAAAACATGGTACTACACATGCTACTATCATATGATATTGGCACTGTAAAATAACACTCATTGTACTGTTATCTTTCTGTCACAGGCTCGCAAGCCTTTTTGCCTCGTCAACCATCCTTACACCATTAGTTTTTGTCTGTCACTCTTTTGTTCCACCCAGTTACATTCACAAGCCTTTCAAAGCCCCAAATGTTTCATCCTTCCATCTAGTCCTTGGACTTCTTTTGTGGTTTCTGTCTATCACTGTTGGTTTTACAATCTTTTTCAAACTGGATTTATCATCTTCACTGTGTTGGTGACAAAATAACCATAGCCTTTGGCCTTAATATACCTCTCCACCATCTTTTTTGTTTATTTTTTCTTTCTTCACTCTCCTTTATTTGTGAGTCTCACATACAGCCTTCCTCAGTCTGTGACATACTTTACTATTCTTCTCTTAAAGAGTGTCAGTTTCTCTTTATCAATACATGTGGTACACACTAGCTCCATTGCTTGTCTCACCATTAGATAAAATACTGTTTCACAGAGTCTTGTTTTTATGATTCTATTAAATTTATTGCACGGCACCAACTTTACATTTGGAATAGGCATTCCACCTAACATGTATTCTGTGTCTAGTTTCAAAGCATCACACATTATGTTTGTCAAACATTTTAAACTTAATGCCTCATGAAATTTATACTTGCCGTATTCCACCATTTTTCCCTTTTGTTCAGAGATGCATGTGATCAACAGAACAATGATATCCGTGCGTCTGTTAATACTGCTGTTCCAGCAGTAGCTATAGAAGACTTGAACAGACAGATGGTATATCAAAGTCTTCTATAGCTACTGGTGTCTTTTGCATCCTATACCAGAGGCTTCTGTTGTACGCTCCACATGTTGTAAGCCTCTTTTCTCCATCTTACTGAGTGTGTCATCTTTCCACAATCTCTTGGGACTACTTCTGCTTCTGTCGTCTAGTGGAACCCAGTCTGGCAACTTTTTGGGCCAACGATCAACAGGCGTCCATTCCACATGGTTGTACCATTAAAGGTACTTTGTATTTATGGTTCTCAAAATTATCTTATGAACAAAAAGTTGCCTCTTGATGTCCTCATTTCTAATGCACTCGAGCCTGGACACCCCCAGAAGATCTTCAGAAATCTATTTCCAGTGCTCTAAACCTTCAGGAGTTCCATCAATTTATCTCCCAGGTTTCAGAGCCATAAATGAGACTATACTTTCTAAGACAGGAAAGTAAATCATATTTTTTGGTGGTAAACTGTAGGTATTCTTTGTCTGTACATACTAACGGTATGCTTGCCTGTTCATCTTTGGTAATGTATGTGTTTGTGAGATGCAGGAAATATTTTTTATTTTTCATGAAAGACATTTTTATATCAACATGAAAGAATTGAGAATTGTTAATATAATTTTATTTAAATATGCCTTTCTGCTTTGAGGTGTAAGGTGAAGGTATTGACAGGAGGTCCTCAACTTTTGTGTGTAATATGATTCCCCCCAAAAATATAAAATTTGAATACATATACTGTATGTCAAACTGTTTTATACTGGGTACACTATTATTTATATTTATTTACTTAACTGCACCTCTGTTAGCAGGATCGGCTGTATGAAATGTAACAAACAGTACAGTATTTGTCAATGCCAGTGACCTCTGCAGGCATGGGAATGATAATGAATATGTGCAAGTGTACTGTATGCAGACTGTACCAAAGTCTGAAGCTGTAGTATAAAACTTGAATAAATGAAACCACTTATTAATGCCCACAAAAGCAAAATATATAAATGTCAATTTTCTGAAAGTAGGGGATCACCTGTATTTTTTATATGAAGTATGGTAGTTAAAAGTGAAAAGATATTCACTTTTAAAACCTTATATTGAATCAAAGTGAGATATTGTGGTGTCTTTGTAAAATTTTATTGCTAAACAGAATGGATTAATTTAATTTTGGTTGTCACTATGTTTACTACTGTGATTATGTCTTTAGCATGTAATTAAATTAATTACATTGTGTGAATTGTTTTTGAAGTCGATCTACAAGTACATGTCAGTTTCGTTGTTTCCAGACTGCCATACAAAAACGTCCGTCCAACTTGGTTAAAAAACAAGAACAACAGAAGAAAGACATTTCAGCAATAACAACAGCAACTGCAGATTATCCAGATTCTCTTGATCAGGACTACAACAGCAGGTCTGCAACATCATCTCAGGCGGTGACAACGTCGTTCTCCAACAACTCTAAACACCTGTCCACTTCGTACTCCGATTTCAGCAGCAACAACATGCAAGGCAATCAGGAATTGGATCGTTCGATGTCTTCGGTAGCTCAGTCTAAAGCGTGGCGTTGTTCTTCTTCTTCGACTGAATATTTTGATAGTATCGATAATTCTGGCAGCGCTTTTCACGATGCTACTGCAAGCCTGTTTATCGAACGAGAAGCGCTGGCTGAATGCGATTCTTTAGAACCAGACATTGATGATTTGGTCTAAATGGTCCATTTGCAGGTTCTTTATTGTATAAGTATCATGGTTTTGTAAACTCTATAATATTTAACAAATTATATAACTCAGACTCATGAGACACGAATATAACAACATATAGAAAGATGGGTGGATGTGTCCAGTTTGGAAGAAATACTTATTTCAAGTAGTTTATGGTTGGTAGTTGTATCCATCACATGCTCATAGTTTGTTTATGTCATCATACATTTTGTTTTATTAATCATTTAAATTTAAATGATACAAAATGTAAAAAAAAGGTTTAAATATTTCAACCAATAATTATTTTATGTTAAAAGTATTTTATTAAATATCTTAGACAATAGAAACATTATTATTGTTGTTTGAAGTATAGGGGTATAGAAATATTAATATTTTATAAAGAGAGTTTATTTTGGTTACAAAGCAAAATGTACTTTTGTTATTTTGAAGAAAAGTAATTTTATTTTGTAATGTTTTATTGTTTTTTTTATAAACGATACGTAGTGTAAGTTGCAGTTCAGTTATGTGTTTTATTTTTACATTAAAAATAAGCATTTTATTATTTTTGTGACCAAACAGTTGTAAGACATAAATTATGTAGTAGATGATTCCATGTTAACATTACATTGTAGACAGCTTTGAATTATTTTTTAGTTATATTTTGTAATTAAAGTAATTAGCACCATAAATAGTCTTTATGTTTCATTCATTTAATTGAAAAAATTGTAAAGTAAACATTTGCTTTAACCTAAACATAAAGTATTAAGGTTTAAAAATATAAAGTATAAATTATCAACTCAGACAGTTTCACATCTGCTATTATACATTGTATAGGCAATCAAGTGTTCTATGCCAAGAGTGGCTTTACATTAAGTATAGGAGAGCTGCAGAAACACCAGTCATATTGCAAAATGTAAATAATTATATTTGTATGAAGTGTGTCCATCACATTCCCAAACTTTTCAAATAAAAAATTGTCCACTTGCCTCAGAAGCTATTTAATATTGTTCCCTTCAAAATAGTTCTCTTCACTTGAAATACACCATTCCTAATGTTTCTTCCATTCTTCAAACTTACTTCTTGAATTCTTTATCCAGAACACTGTGCAGTTCTGCTAGTGAATCCCTCTTTATCGAGCCACTTGAAAATCCCTTTCAACCTCATTTTTAATTAAGGAGATGAAAAAGTCTGTCAGTACCAGATTGGTTGACTAAGGAGGGTGTGGAACAACTGTTGTCTCATTCTTCACAAAAAACTGACAGATTAATACCAGTAAGTGTACAAGTGCATTGCCAGCATGGAACATCCATTGGTTTGACCTTGCAAGTATCAGGCATTCTTTTTCCCATAACCTCACAAAGATTTTCATTATTTCAAGATAATATTCCTTGCTCAGTGTCGTGCCTTGTGGAACAAGTTCATTGTGAACAACACCCTTAGAACTAAAAAAAAAACTTTCAGCATGACCTCAACATTTGACTGCATTTGTTTTGCTTTTTGGTCATGGCGACTCTTTTGACACGAACTGTGATGATTGAGTTTTTGTTTCGATATTGCATCCGTACACCCATATTTTATCTTGTGTACAGTAAGCCACACCCAAATATGTGAAGGCGACTCGTCAAATTATCCTTCCATACATCTGGATGCTTTCTACTAACAGCTTCATGCAAATTGGCAATAAATGTCCGAATCTCTTTATCAGTGAAAGCAAGTACTCATAAGAATTCACGAAACAAATTTCAGTACTCTTCATCTTAGTCTCACGATCTTCTACATTCATGGCTGACTTTGAAGATTTCACACCATTTGTCAGTCGCTTGTACATCCATATTAGACTCACCAAAAGCCTTCTGCAACACCTCCTTGTAGTTAGAGTACTTTACTCATTTTTACTGCAACATTTAATGCAAGTTCTTGCATTATAGATTGTTAAAAATATCTCCTGATACACCAAACACAACTTTATTCAGTTAGCTGTCAAATATAAAACCATGCGTCCAACATGGTTAAAAACATGGACACTTGTTACAAATAGGTGAACCGACATAATCATAAAAAACAATTTGATCGCAAATGTTTTTGTGCAGGAAATTCAAAAAAGTAACACAAACATTTTGACCAAACCTTGTACATTCAGTGTGTATTTTCCCATCTCTAGGTTGGTTCAGTGTGTAGAAATAAATGCCTGTATTCCATTTATGGAGAGTTAAGATTAGATGTTATACAAAGAAAAACGATTCTCTATGGTCAGCATTATACTGTGAATAAGATAGCAGATAGGTGCTCAGTTATTGGTATTTTTGACAATATGACTACCCTCACCCTCGTACATACATACGGATGGACCTTGGCCTCCCTAATGATCCATCTCCAGATAGTCTATTCATGTGCCTTGGTCTTCCACGAGCCGACCCCATCCTAGTCAGGTCTTCTTCCACGTCGTCTTGCCATCGTTTTCTTGGTCTGGCTCGTCTTCTGCGCCCATGTATGTGCCCATTCATTATCCTTTTGGGGAGTATTTAGTTGTTCATTCTTTCTACATGCTGTAGCCAACTGATTCTTCTGGACTTTATAAATCGAACGATATGTCTGTTTTAGAATGGAGTCTATTTCTTATTAGATCTGATCCTCCATTCTCAGTGACAACATACTGGTCCGAAGATTCTTCTACTATTCTTTATATGTCCTTTTTGAGTGCTACTGCCTTTAAACCATGAAGACTGACTGTTATTCTGAGGCTTATCTATATGGATGTCACAACACTGGGCTTTTCACAAGAAAGGACTTTTAATGAAGAAAGTTGTGTTAGTGTTATAATCACAAACAGAATTATCACTGTTGCACACCACTATAGAAAAATTATTCCGATTAGCGCTTTCAAGCTTTTCAGCTCATCGTCAGATCAGAATTCCATGCTGAGAAGTTTGAAAGCACTAATTGGAATAATTTTTCTATAGTGGTGTGCAACAGTGATAATTCTGTTCAAGAAAGGATTGTTAACCCGTCACGCAACCCCCTACCAGGAGGACCGGGAACCTTGATTTTGAGGTGTCCTACCCCTAGACGAGTTGTGTTCATGAATTAGGAGCCACATCTACCCCCGCAGTAGTCCTGCTAACTTGGACTGTGGACACCACCATTGACTGCCAGGCAGCTCATCCACTGCTGCTCTTGATATGAGACCCACTGCTGCCCCATACCATCCTGATAGACACACATACCATCCAGTTACCCCAGAGCAGCTCATATCAGGACCTCCTTTTCCATTTATGGAGAGTTAAGATTAGATGTTATACAAAGAAAAACGATTCTCTATGGTCAGCATTATACTGTGAATAAGATAGCAGATAGCTGCTCAGTTATTGGTATTTTTTACAATATGACTACCCTCGTACATACATACATATCTGCCACTACAGTCCAGGATGGACCTTGGCCTCCCTAATGATCCATCACCAGATAGTCTGATCATGTGCCTTGGTCTTCCACGAGCCGACCTCATCCTAGTCAGGTCTTCTTCCACGTCGTCTTGCCATCGTTTTTTTGGCCTGGCTCGTCTTCTGCGCCCATGTATGTGCCCATTCATTATCCTTTTGGGGAGTCTTTAGTTGTTCATTCTTTCTACATGCTGTAGCCAACTGATTCTTCTGGACTTTATAAATCGGACGAGATGTCCGTTTTAGAATGGAGTCTATTTCTTATTAGATCTGATCCTCCATTCTCAGTGACAACATACTGGTCCGAAGATTCTTCTACTATTCTTTATATGTCCTTTTTGAGTGCTACTGCCTTTAAACCATGAAGACTGACTGTTATTCTGAAGCTTATCTATATGGGTTTCACAACACTGGGCTTTTCACAAGAAAGGATTTTTAATGAAGAAAGTTATGTTAGTGGTTATAATCACAAACAGAATTATCACTGTTGGACACACCACTATAGAAAAATTATTCCGATTAGCGCTTTCAAGCATTTCAGCTCATTGTCAGATCGGAATTCCATGCTGAGAAGCTTGAAAGCGTTAATTGGAATAATTTTTCTATAGTGGTATGCAACAATGATAATTCTGTTCAAGAAAGGATTGTTAACCCGTCTCGCAACCCCCTACCAGGAGGACCGGGAACCTTGATTTTGAAGTGTCCTACCCCTAGGCGAGTTGTGTTCATGAATTAGGAGCCACATCTACCCCCGCAGTAGTCCTGCTAACTTGGACTGTGGACCACCGTTGATTGCCAGGCAGCTGATCCGCTGATGCTCTTGATATGAGACCCACTGCTGCCCCATACCATCCTGATAGACACATACCATCCAGTTACCCCAGAGCAGCTCATATCAGGACCTCCTTCTCTTGTGACACCTTTATATTGCTGGCTGACCCATTCCTCCGCAGGGAGTGACTACCCTCAGTTCACAGAAAATAAGATTTAGGCTAAGCAGTCAAAACATAGTGTGGTGGACACTCCTCTTCCTGTATGCTTTATAACTAAGGCAGCTTACTTGCTTCTCTAAACCATAAGAGGAGTAAGGAAAAATAAGTGTAATATTATTGTGTAAAAAATTTATCATTTTTATTTTTACTAATTTCTATAATATTCCTTAATTAAAAAAAAAACACATTTAATGTGAAAACATAATTAAAAATATGTTTATATATCTGCTATGATTTAAGACTAAAAATAATTGTTTTCCTTAAGATGTAAGTGGTTTGAAGTTGCCGTTATATTCATGTCTCATGGAATGTACAAAATTTATTTAAAATCTAACATGTATGCATTTTTTGTAAACCAGCAAGACAATGGAATGAAAACATGTTTCAATTTTATCAGCTGTAAGAATAACAGAAATGTCTCTTGAAAAAAAGATATCTTGTAAAGAATGTACTGTGTCTTCTATAACGATTAGACGAATGCATCATTGTGTGTATGTGTGTGTGTGTGTGTGTATGAGAGAGAGAGAGAGAGAGAGAGAGAGAGAGAGAGAGAGAGAGAGAGAGAGAGAGAGAGAGAGAGAGAGAGAGAGAGAGAGAGAGAGAGAGAGAGAGAGAATCAGTTTCAAATGAATTTCATATAACAGAAATGAATGTTGTGTGTGTCTCAGATGTGTGTTAAGTTTATGAAAATTGTTTATTAGTCTGTGGTGATTGTAGGATGCATGTGAGGATAATTTTTATAGAATCTGTTTATTTGTATGTAGTATGTACATAATTAGGGTAAATAGACACCAGTTTTTTATTTATTTTCCATATTTTAATGTGCTTTCAGATCTGTGCTCAGTTAATTGTTGTACTGAGTGTTACTATGTATAGTGGAGTAAATTTTGTATGAACAATTGGACAGTTTGCTTAAGCAGAGTTGGCAGAAAACATAGGTAGGGGCTATACTGAGGACAATAAATATAGGTGGATGGAAGTTGCTTGATACTTTGCCACTTCTTCGCTTTGTCCACCCCCCACCAATTTGGTATAAACACAGTTTTTAAGTGTACCACTATACTCAGAATTATTAAATAGCGGGCTGTTAGGCTGTGGTCAGTTGCTATATAATCTCAACATCATCAGCAACTTTTCGTATCCCACCCTTGGGGATCTTCGTCAGGCCATAAAAAATTACAGTGTTATGAAACAGTTAAAGCAGATCATGTCCAAATGATACCCGATAACCTTTTTTTGAATAAGAGTAACACAAGGTTACTTATACTACTGTTTCTGTTTTTAGTCTAATCCTGATGTAAACAAACCCACGTGGGACATCTGAAACACTATTTGCTGCTTGAATTAGAGCCGTGTCACTCTGACTGAAGGAGTACAGACAGGATACATATAACATTGATACTGTATAAACACACGTAAATTGTAATAATTTGTCCTGACCAAAGTAAAATTTGTGCTACTGTGTCAGGCCGACAGTGAAATATTTTGTTGCACCAGTTAATGGCTTTTTTTATTAAGAGTTTAAAAATCACAACAAAACAAAAAAGTATGTGGGCCAGTTCCCAGAGCTCATCATCTTCCTTGATTATATGCTCGATATGTTGATGCCACGTGTCCCCCATTGTTTCATTTACCTCATTATCTATCAATTGTTTTATATCAGCCACCTTATATTTGTTGTGTTGTGGTGAACAACATTTCCTTTCAACTGGCTCCATATTAATTGAATAGAATACAGTGATAAGGAGGAAGTCTTAAAATGACATGCCCTGATTTAAGTGGTAAGACAACTCTCCCACGATTATACAGACGTTCTGCACATGCAAGTAATACATTACTGTGTGAACAGTGTCAACACCCCTGACCAATAGCGTATCAGATTTGCCACGTGGGTTTGTTTACATCAGGATTGAACTAAGAACGGAAGTAGTATATATAACCTTGGCCACCAGGTCTCCTTCAATAGCAGGGCCTCGAACTGGTCGCATCCCAATAGGTTTGATATAATTTACCTTATGATTTCCATCAAGTGACTTCTAACATAATTTGAGCTGGGTTAGGCATTTCAGGCCATATGACCCATCTTCAGACCTTCACTCCAAAAGAGCTCGTTATATATTAAAATCCAAGGTAAAACAAACACACAGTAAATACACACGTAAAATACAATGAGTTAATATATTATCAGCGTACTAGTAACCGACACGGTGCACCGCGTGTAGTATGTCAAGACTGTGTCGATGGGCACTATTATTTAGTTTTATCTTTAAGCGATTGCAGCGCGGTATCATACAGTTGGACCTGAAGTTGAGTTTATCGTTGAGTATGTCGTCACATACATCGGGGTTATACGTTAACCCAGCTCAAATTACGTTAGAAGTCACTTGACGGAAATCATAAGGTAAATTATATCATTATCATACAGTGACTTGGACCGCATTAATTATGTTCCAATAGGTTTGTTCGGTACACTGTTTGTACTGTTCAGGAAGTCTGTTCATGTCGATAGAGAGCACACTGTCTTTCTCTACATGACTTCTTGAGTTGAATTTTATTAGTTTAAATCAGAGAATAAATTTCACAGTTAACAGTCAGTTTTTTAATGTTTTGTGCTGTCATATTTTATAATTAATGGCTTTTAATTTGAAATGCTATTTTAGTGGTGCCACTAGTACAAAACATTCTTTTACAAAATTGGAAGAGTGCAGCCAGAAGTAAACTGTGATAAACATGAAATATTATTCTCCCCCCACTCCTGTGTTCTGACCATATTTTTATCTTTGGTGCCCTTCTTATTGTTGTTTCTCCATCACTCGGAAAGCAGTTTCTGCTGTGGTAACTTTTTTTTTCATTTATATAAGTCCATTCAAGTTATTTCCTCTTTTTCTTTTATCGTATGGTTGTCAATTCAATTACATCTCTGGGAGTTGGCTGTTTTGCATTCTTAGAATATATCAGTATCATATCATTTTTTTTTTCAGACCATTATTAACTAAAAACAAATTACTGAATTACTTATATAAAATAGTTTTTAAATTGGATAAAGATAACAGGTAAAAATATTTGGTATGAAGTATTGTGATTCACAAAATACAGGTGGCCCATAAGTCTGTTGGCAAAATTGCAAATAGCACTTTTATTGTATGCAGCAGGGATACAGATACAGATAACGCATACAGATAGTTAATAGCATAGTTCTCATGACCTACAAGAAATGCTCAAAGTGGCCTCCATCCTTTTCTATGCAAATTTGACATCTTCGAAGCACTGAAGCACAAATTATGTCCAAAATATTCAGGGACTGTAGGTGTTCAAATTCAGATTGAATGCCTTCCTTCAATTGTTCCACATCACGAATCTTCACGGAGTACACTGCATTTTTTAGTATACTCCAGACTGAGAAGCCCATCGGGGTAAGATCAGGAGAACGTGGAGCCCATTCAACACGACCCCATATGCCAATCCATTCATCAAACGTTGCATTCAAAAAGTCTCTCACAATCAGTCCATATGAGGGGGTGCCCCATCTTGTTGCCATATTAACTTTTCTCGAATTGGCTGCAGGTGTTCAAAAAGTGGACTGTTTTCTAGTTCCATCAACACTTCGTGAAGCATTTTTAGGTAACTTTCAGCATTCACTGTACCATTAAAGAAGTAGGGCCCCACCCACCCACCGGCAAAGATCCCTGCCCAAACAGTAACCCCCGGAGCGTTTAACTCTGTCTCTATCACCACATGTGGATTCGCAGTATCCCAGTAAACACAGTTGTGCCTATTCACTGTACCATTCAGCTTAAAAGTAGCCTCGTCACTCCAAAGAATGGTTTTGTAAAATTGTGGATCGGCTTCTTGTCGTATTCGCAGAATTCTGTACGCCTATCTGGATCATCTTCATTTAGGCATTGGAATAAAGTGGGCTTATGTGGTCTCAACTTCAACATTTTCTGCATCCTTTGCAGGATTGTTCGAGGTATTCCATACTCATTGGACACTTTTCGCGTTGATTTCTTTGGTGACTGCACAAAACATTGCGCAACGATATTTAATTCTCTTCTGTTGTAACTGTTTTTGGCCTACTTGATCGAGGAAGTTCCGCTACCATTCCAGTCTGTTCAAATCTCTTATTCAGTTTATGAATACCTTCTCTAGTTGGAGGTACGATGTTTGGAAAACATTCCGCAAATAACTCAACAACATCACTGTAATTATGGTCCTGTTTCCACCACATCTGCAGTACAAAAACACGCTGCTCTGTAGATAGTTTTCTATTCATTGTCTCGCAAACAACACGAACAATAAGCAACAAACAAACGCTAACAACAGTATACACATCAACATCAACCTAACAAAACACAAAACAAACAACAGACAAAGACAGAAAACAACAAATTCATAACACTAACATACATCAACAAACAAACTGAAAAAATTGCCCACAAATTCAAAAAAGCAGGATACAGAATCGCTTACAAAACTACTAACAAAACAGAACACACACTATCAAAACGCATGCCCAAAGCACAAAACAAATTCGATCTACCCGGTGTATACAAGCTAAATTGCTCAAATTGCAATAAATTCTACATAGGCCAGACAGGATGTAGCTTCAAACAGAGATACATTGAACACACAAAAGCACTCCACACCACTACAGAATCTACCTTTGCAAACCACCTCATTGAAGCAAACCACACATATAAAGACATCGACAATAACATGAACATTCTACACGTACACACAAAAGGCCGAAAACTAGACACTCTAGAACAATTAGAAATATACAAACACACAAAAACAAATAAAAACGACATCCTAAACGAACAGACACAATTCAAATCGCACGCATTATTTGAACACATCTCACCACACACACACACAGCTTCGATCTTTCGAAAAACTATCATGTCGCCAACAACAAGACGGACAGCGCTACCTATGGCAGCCTCTGATGAAGCCTTATAAAGGTGAAAGCCGGTTTAGGTTGTAAGGTAAAACTTTACGTTTTTACTTATAAAAAACTTAGTGTTCCGAGTCGTCAATACTATAGTGATATTTAATCAACCTAACCTCATAACCTCAAATCTCAACTGAATTATGGGAACTACTGCAGCTCTAGTCAAGTCAGGTAACTACTATTCTAGTCAATCGAGCGTCTACATACTGCTAGTGCCAACTGACTTATGGGCCACCCGGTACTTTAAAAATATCATGACATCTAAATTTAATTATTTTTCAATTATAGTGTCGGTTTGTGAGATTTTATTTGTCTTTAGTATAATTATGTTAGAGTTTGGCATATAAATACTGATATCCTGATGGCAGAACATTTAGTGCCACAGTGATGCACAGTTTTGTTCATCTGTCAGACATACATGTGTGTGTGTGTGTGTGTGTTTCACTTTATAATGCACAACTTTCAGTTTTCGTACTTCAAAGTGTAGTATAAGGGCTATTCAAAAATTAGCCTGTGATTAGCATGTAAAGAAAAATTAAAGTATGGAGAAATATTTAGTTATATATCAAATTTACTCATCAGCATTATACCACCCACACACAGGCACTTATTATATCAGTGCACCAGCTTTTGCAGTCCCTTGTTGAAGAATGCTGCCACCAGGGGTCCTGGCCAAGACTTGTCACCATTAATGAGATACTCGTTGGCGTCAAAACGCTGTGTAGCCAGCAATGTACCGATTCAGCCACCGACAGATGCAAAAGTGTGTGAACAACCTGATAATTGTTATATCGACAACTTGGCACGGCCTTTCATCTGATGATGATTGACCAGAGTGACCACTGTCCAAGGTCAGATCATTTGGTACACGGTCCTGCATAACCATGGCAGCGCCAGGCGGTTTCATTCATCCCTTTCCATTGACCAAGAGCCTCATCATCCGGTGCCATCCAGAAGTTTGAGGCTCAAAACCGAATGTACTCAGCAAATGGTGGGACGTTTCAACCAATACCACCAAGGACCTTACAGTTGGTGGGAGAGTAATTGACAGCAGGCTCTATGAGTTTTATCCGTTAATACTCAAACAGAAATAAATAAAAAGTGAACAGAAAACCATGGACCATGGATTTACATATAATAATGGATACTTTCAATAACCGTACCCACACTCATTTTCAATATTTCAATTATGCTATTATTGGCATCGATATGCAGTGAATATCGCATATAATTTTAGTTGGATAATAGAAATTGTGAACATGTATTTGTTTATGTTATAAAATAGTTTGGTGGTAATTACAATTGAAAAATCTTTCTTACAATAATATAACTCCGATATGTGCCTGTAATGCCAAAAGTTGGTGTTGTTAGGATACATGCAAGCACAAATGGAAAGCAATATGGCTTTCAAATAATACTCGCTTTTTGTGAAATCCATGTAAAAAAAAACTCGAAGTAAGGCCTGTTACTATACATGTCTCTCTTTTTGTTTTCCACTAATACTCAGTTTTTGTGCAGATTACTGGAAAAGCAATCAACTCGAAGGAAGGCAGGAAGCTATATGTCTCCATTTTTTTTTTTTTTATATTCATGTATTTTTTCACACAAAATTTTCTTTAGTTGAAGTTTTTGAGATTTTACCAAATAACATACAAGAATATTGACCACCTAACAAATAACAAATCTTGTTTTCATTTGTTTATACATTGTTTTTTGTTTTAATCTTACTATTCACAAATAATTGTATTTTTCTGTTTTTGTTAAAAGTACGTCATTTTCTTTGTTTTTAATGTTTCTCTCTTTCAAGCATTATGTGGACACATTAAATGTCATATTTTTCCTGACCATGGCTTTTATTTCTTTAAACAGTAAGCCAAAAACCAAAAACCATTATTACCTAATCTCACAAATGAAAACAACATGTGTTTTCACTTTACATTAAAAAATAGAATAATTTACAATAGTACATGTCTTCTTTCCATTGTAGTATATCGATACAATTGCATATTCAAAACATTGAAAAAGTAGTACGGGTACTAATATTGGGACAGTTCCTGACAATGTAAAAGTGTACTATTCGCTAATGTGTGTGCGTCTATTGTTCCTTTGTCAACCATTCTTTGTATACTAGACAAGCGAAGGTTAATTTGAGAAAAGCCCTCGTAGATATATACATATAAAATAAATAAAATTCTGATTAAATTTCAAGAATGGATTTGACTCAGTTTCAAATCTTGATAACATATCTTGATACATGGTCAGAATAAACCTTTATTTTCACTACTGATTGCGTTTTCTTTATTCTGGATGCCCGTTTTCTGTTATATTCACACCCTTTTTTAAATTAACAGCCATTAAATGATTGTTTATCATAATATTGGATGGTGTAATAGTTATAAATATAAAATGTTTTTCATGCTTCAGCTGTGATTGACTAACACTTCACTGATTGGTATGTTGTATTGTTAACCATGCAGAATGTTGCTTAAATCTCATGAAATAATTTATAACATTTTTTTCTCTTTGTAAAATGTATAGAGAATGATTCGTATTTATTGGAATTGCTGGATAGTTGGATCAGATGTTTTATCGATTTCAAGTTCTCAAATTCCGAGTGACATTAACACATTTTATTGTTTCCAAGTTATCCTCCCTTCAAGGATTAAAGTGATATCGCCAGTTCTGATCCTTAAGTTCAACCCGTCACTTCCTTAGTATTCTAGGAGGGTATTCTATTTCTTTTCAGCTTATAAAAGGGTGGAAGACATCATTCTACATGATAAAACCATCTGTTTCAGAATTCTTCGATCATGAAATTTTTTGAGAACAGTTTTTTATTTCTGTGTACTTACAGTAATTATGTGTTTTGTCATCTCGTGTGTATTCTTTCACACAATGCAGAAACTTTCATTTCTGAAACGTGATCGTATTTATATTACTTTGCATTGCTGCCCATTCTCAGACCCTTACAATGTAGGCAAAGAGCTGCCAGTCACAGATCTATAAAACTTTGTCCAGGCTTCCTTTCTTGTTTTCCCGGTTTAGTTCCATCATATGGCACCATGGGCTGAGTTTAACTTTGTCTCCATGTTACTAAATCAGCAATCTAAGTGAATCAGTGTAAGGAGTTGACATGACTCTAACAAACAGTACTTACTCTGGATTACCGCATGTCTTTCTTCTTGTAATTATGTATTCTGGTACACACATAATGGAAAAGAGGCAGCTGAGAAAAATGTGTTAAAATGCAACAGAACGGTATAACATTTATTTATAATGTAAACTGTCTCTTAGAATATGTTTTAAAAAACATGTTACAAATGAGCGTCAGTCAGTAGGCCTAAATATGTGACATACTTCACATTGAGTGTATTGCACAATAAGTTAGAAATAATGATGGCTATAGTGTTGATACACAAATACTAGTCTTTGTACAATATAAACTCTATTCTCTGCCAGATTGACACTGTGATAACTATTAGAAAAGCCTGATAACAGAATCCCCTGTACACAGTGTACCCAAATGTTGTCATTGTCATCGTCTGGCTTCTGATCTGTTCTTATTCCACAATTCATGTCTTTCCTAAACATTCCGTGTACTGTTTGCCTTTAGCATTGTTTTTGAGACCCTTCTTGGCAGTCATCTTCTCCACAGTCAAAAACTCAACATAAACTATACAAACTAAATTACAGTAGAGCAGTTAACTATTAATGAGTTAAATTAACTAGGAGCTGCTCCTGTGGGAGGGGAGGAGGTAGGTTGAAGGTTGGACTCCTCGTTATTTTATATTTCTTACTTCTTTAGTCAGGCATCCAGCATCAGGTGATGCTGATGTCTGAAGCATGCTGCAGCTGCTGGACTCCCCCCATAAAGCATTGTTTTGAGGATATCTTCCAGTTTTCCATGGTCACATATAAGGGCTCTCAGTCTATTTCCCTTGGGATTGGTGGACATGCAATCCAGGAGGATATGAGCTAAGGATTCTTCTTTTTGCTCATTGCAGGCTCTGCAGTCCAGAGAGGTGCTCAGTGTGAACCGGAACAGATATTGTTGCATAATTATATGTTCTGTTCTGACCATCCTGCAAAGCTGGGGATTTCTCTTGGGATATTTTCGTAAAGTTTCTGGCCTGCAGAGAAAAAGTCTTCTCTTTCCGTTTTTGCGGTTCTCCATATCTCTCTTTCCTGGATTGACATATCAAGGCACTCTCGAGTTTCGATAGGGGCAAATATTGTAATTCTTTTTACTTCTATAATTATGTATAAACCTTATTTAAACACACAAAACTGGCTTAGTAATAGGCCCACTTTAAGTGATTATGGAATTTTGCTGAAATTTGTAGTAGCTCTTTGGGGGGGGGGGGTATGTAACTGGAAGTTACGTAAGTGCAGAAGAGCATCAATTATCTAAACATCAGATATCTGAACTGCAGACTATCCAAACTTGCTGAAAAGGAAAAATTCACAAACATGATATAATTATTGTTGCTGGCTGACATGTGCGACAGACTGAAACTCTTTCTCCATTAATTTATTCAGTTTAATTACCAAATTTTGTTAATTATTTAATGTATTCTCGCTTTACATAACACAAAAATCATACTTATTATTTGTGAATTTTTTTAAAGAAAGTTATAATTCTTTGGTATACAGACTGAAAATGAATAAATGATGAAAGAACTGGCAATGGTAAGACAATACGAATTGCTAGTATTGGAGACTTGCTGTTTGTAATGTAGTACTTGACACTAAATGTGATCAGTACCATGAGAGCTTATGAATAAGACCCCCCCCCCCCCCAATAGTGTGAATTAATATTTTAACTGTAGTAGAAACTGGAACTGAAATGTTGGACAGACTTTCAAAGAGGCAAATTGTGTGTTATCCTTGGTTAAATCTTATACCGTTGGTAAGGTTGCTATGAATTGTGTGAAAAGCAATCAATTTGTAACGGGACATTTTGGCCTACCTGAGGTAATATGAATAAATTTGTAATTTAAATAAAGCAAATAACATTTTTTATGATGATTGGGACAAAACGTAAACGAAAGGTAAAATTCATTGGTAGCGACAGTGGTAGCACTGCTTGTGACATTATGCATGTGAATTTATATAACGCAGACAGCAACAAGCTGAAACTGTGCCAAGGGCAGCTTCAAGGACATACAAACTGTAAACAAGTGATGTAACTGAGCATCGGACGATCTTACGTCAGAGACGATCCCCGTTGTGGAATGTTGGGTGTGATCGTAACAACCGTATACTGGCGTAGTGATACGAACTTCAGAATAATAAAGAATTGGTCATATAACCAAGGCCGCTTTACAAAATAGTGCCGTTTGTATAATCCCAGTATAAAATTACTCCGTGAGCCGGCCGGTCACGAATAAAAGTTCCGGAACGTAAATCGCGGGCGCCCGCACCTAAAATGTGAATACCGCAAAACAACAAAATGTGAATAACATATCTCAAATTTAAAAACGATACATCTAAAGTTTTAAAGAATGTGAAACTTACGAACTTGTGTTAACTACCTTACGAAAGGTAGGTAACACAACAACAACAACAACAACAACAAAACTGAGCAATATCAATATTTCAACATTAACAATTTTTAATTAACTCATAATGTTTTAAATTATCTTGAATTGTATGTGAAAATTCTATAATGATGATGGTTCTTATAACGGTTAACGTTACATCACTACAAACACCTGTTTATTTATCGTTCATTCAGAAGCATAATTTAGGGTAACCAATATCCAGGGCCTGTACTTACTGAGAAAGGATTATTGTAATTGTCATGAGAAATTGAAAGAAAATGTCATTGTCATAAGCGTTTTATTACAAATTAGCAAAGGCTAAAAATAGTATAGTTTGCAAGTAAAGTCTCATTTGAAATGAAAAAAAAAAAAAATAAATAACAAATCTAATGAAATTAATAGATGTAAGACAATATTTCGAAGCAAAGAAACAAAATATCAACAAACAAATTCTAAAGAAGAAAAATATGAAGAAGATAATGGTTTGTTGAAGTTCTAGTTCCTTTGGCTTATATTTGGGACAGTAACTTCTTCCTCTGTGATGGTAATAAAGAAAAGGCATCAATTATTATTTCTTCATTAGGAATCAACTCTTATCTAGTGAGTCTTTCTTTGAAGCTAGAAGGTTCGAAAGCCATATGTAGACCCGAGCCTGTTTTTTATTATTTTAACTCAGGTCATAGCTCTTTCAGCCGAACAACTGGTTACGACCAAAGATAGCAAAGTTGTAAAAACAACTTTCATTCGTGATTCGTCCTTTGAATATTTGCATTCCTAAAACTACTTGTTGCATTAAAATGCTACGATTGCTTCCATTCTTCATTAACAAACCGTGAACTTTTATAAACATTCAATTTTTTTATTGCAACATAATTATAATTTTTCATACTTTCCCAAAGTTTTTTGTCAGCCACCCCAAAAAATTAAATGATGCAGATGTGTCCCTCCCCCCTGTGGACACCCCTGGTTAATAGAAACTATCAGTGGAAAGAGTGACAGACAATAGAATTTTTATTGTGATCGTTCTGTTCAGCATGTAGTCCCTTCTGTGTGGTGTTATTGTAAGTTTTTTTTTTAGATTAACCTGTATACGACTGATTATAATGCAGTAGTGATGAACTGTGAGTGGAAAGTTAATTCTGTGATAGTGATTTCTTACAGCTGATACATGCATAGCTGCATTGTTTTGCTGTTCAGTAGACTTTTGTACATTTTTTGACATATTTCAGATGTTAATAATTAATATTTTTATAAGTCTGTTTATACTGTATTATTGAATTAGTCGGTAAGAATGTAACCACGGTTGAGTTACTACTAAGCGACTAAACTAAAAAAAAAAAAGAAAATTCAGTTTTACTGAACGACTGAAAATATTGTTACTTTTTATGGTTTTTAATCGATAAGATTTGTGCAGCAGTGACAGAGGTTTAGTTAAAGACATTCAATTTTGTTGTAGTATAAATAGTATTAAAAAAAAAAAATAGACATTTTTATGGGAGCGTTTTTGAAATATTATAACTTTAATATTAAACAAACTTTGTACTGACCACCTTATAATTACACAAAATCTGAGCAAAATATTTGCATTTGAGATAGCATGTAAATTGTTTTTGTGAGTTATGTTCTCAGTACACAGTTTTATTCTGTTGGCTGCTGCCATTACATATTTCCTTAAGCTTTTGTACATTGCGTCAAACTGTTTGTATATAAAATACGTTTTTATATATATCAAAACTTTGAGTCTTTCAAAAATAGGAAGATGTGTATGTTTTTTAGGTGAGCAAAGAGTGCATAACAGTATGTGCCTAATTATAAGCTCATTGTATATTGTATTGTATACTATACATATATACGTGTAAAAATCTTATAATAATGTAATTTTTTCTTTTTCCATGTATATAGACACTAGTAAACACTCCACTTTTTTAATTTCTGTGATAAATACGGCCCCGACGATATTGTTCGTATATAGAAAGGGCCAAGTTTATTATTAAAACGTATGGTTTATTATTATTTTTTAAATGATTATAAATTGTAGGATTATAGATACGATACTGTAACGTTTATTGTACAGGCTACTATATGTAACAGTATGGTTGTTATAATAAATTATACTCTAGAATCAGTAATGTACGTTTTATTTTATTGACTCCTTTTAACACTCCTTTAATTTTTAACCTAATTTTTAAAAACACTTCTTTTTCTTCCCTCCAGTGTCCAGCTCCTTAATAATATATTTTAACTAAAGTCAAATTCCTTGCTACAGTAAATTAAAGTACCAACAGTGGTGCGCCGACTCAGTGTGCAAAGTGTGTGGTGCACACAGGCACCAGAATAGTAAAGGTGCCAAAAATTTCAGGCAAGGAGTAAATATTTGAAAAAAACATTATCCATTAAGTTAATTGTATTAACCTTTTCAGTGCTCTAAATGGGTATGTTAAATTTACAGTGCTCTGTATGGGTTCTCGTAAAATGTTTATGGCTGTATGAAGCTCATGACATGTTAAGTTGCGCTCCATTTTAAATTGGTAAAGTGCTCAGAATGGTTTTGTATCTCTATGGCTGTAACTAACGGGGTGTTATGACAAATAACATAAATTACTTTATTTTCTTCCAAATTATTTTTTATTTAATGTTTTTTGTTTATAAACTACAAATTTTATTAGTGGTTAAATAATTTATGCTACACTCACTTGTTGCACACACCACTAGTCACTGTGACACTGATTAGTGCTTTCGAACATACCCGTTCATCATCAGATCATAACTGCCACATCCATCCCTAACTCCACCCCCTTATATACAGTAAACCCTCGATTTAACAGACCTCGGTTTAACGGACATCGGATTTAACAGACAGAATTTGAAAAAAAAAACATCAAAGCATGATAATGTTTTTAGGCTTTTGAAACATATAATGTGCATAAACTGCAGACTCCTGTTCTGGCGATATTGCTTGGCTATCGCAGCATTCTTTCGTTTCTTTTCTTCTTGTTTCTTGTTTTGAAACACGCAAATTTTCTCATCTTCAATTGTATTTGATGAGAACGGAGTATTCATCAAGAATTCATTTAATTCTTCACGATCCCTGTCTTTGCGTTGTCGTTGACGCAGGCATCGCACACGTTCAGTGGAAGACATCACGACGACTAACACTGAACAATATACACTGATATACATCTTATTTCACTGTGAAATATTCGTCCATCGGCTAATACAGCAAGCATTACAGTGGCACGTAATTTTTCATTTCCCGTAATCTTTACTGTTACAGATTTGGTTCCCTTTTGGTCCACCGTAAATATACATAATGTATACGTTTCATCGGCATTTCCCATGTGTTCAAGTGAATAATTATGCTTCTTGCGTAAATGAATGACAAACCGCTGATACTGTAGGAGTTTTTCTTCGTAGTCACTTGGTAGTTTTAGCGCCAGTGATGTACGTCATTTAAGCGCAAATCCATTTTGCCCCATTATTCGTCTTATAAACCCAAAGCTGGCTTTGAAACCGGAGACTTTTAATTCTTCTGCGATTTCTAAAGCTTTTAATTTTAAAACATGTCTAGTGACAGGGAGTCCTTGCCTTCTTAAAAGCCGTACATATTCACAGACGCTGGACTCTACTGCTACAAAACGCCCAACTTGAGGTCCCGCGAATGCTCGTCGTGCAGTATTTGCATTTAAAGTCGTTCCTTCTGTTTTCTCCATCGTCGAATACAGGATTCATCAATATCGAATTTCCTTGCGGCTTCGCGATTGCATGTTTTTTTCTACATTTTGTATCACAATTAATTTATAATTCGCATCGTACGGGTTACGTTTAATTTGATTTGGCTGTGTGCCTTTAGTCTCCACAATATCACTCATACCACAAACGCACTACAAAAACGCCGAATGAAAACAAAGTACAGATAAGCGATGTTGTCGCTGTTACAATAGAAAACCACACTGGCAGTTTACCCGTTATTTAGAAACATGTTACTCACACCCCCTCTACTCATCCTTTGTCTTGCTGCCTACAGAAGGGTGCGAGCACGCGCGCATGTGCACACACACTTTAACTTCCTATTCTTTCTTCAGTTTGCTGTTAAAACATTCGTTTGTAGTCATAAATCATAACGCCAGAGTTAACTACAGCCAGGCAAACTGCTGTTGCTTAGGCAGTAAACAACTCATAGATACCAAAAGCGTTCGTCCCGCCAGAAGTCAGGTATAACTTCGAATTTCGTTAGCGCGCGAATCCAAGCTGCAGGCCAAATTAGCGACCATGTTTTTAGGAGAACAAGTGTGGCTTGTATTCGGATCAATACGGTATTTGGATGATATTAATAGTATTAAAATTTCAAGTGTTATAGGCCTATTTGATTTAAATATATCCTCAAAAAACAAAATTTGTGATTTAATGGACTTTAGATTTTACGGACACCCCTCAGCCCCAATTAGTCCGTTAAATTGAGGGTTTACTGTACCTGCCTCTACCGAGGGCGTCCACGTCACTGCAGGTAAACCCATTGTCAACACTACTTCCTACACGCGGGCGAAACCATCAACCCATGTCTCTGTTTTCTTTCCTTACCGAACCTACCTTTTCACGTTTTATTATATTATAAAATATTTCTTCATTTTCAAATTGTATCTTAATATTCATTAAATTATTCATACCTTTTTCCCTTTATTTTATAATTTCTAATTCTTCTATGAGCTTTCTTTCCATCGTATTGTTAATTACCTTTATAATATCAAAATTTTCCAACGGGTTATTAAATTTATGATTTTCCTCTATAAAATGCCTAGCATAAAGAGAATTCGTTGTCCTATTTCCCTCTCCTCTCTTGTGTTCGCCCAATCTACATTCGAATCAGCCACATACACTTTTTTACATTCTTCACACCTCAAGTTATATACCCCGTTCTTCTGCAAAATAGGTATTGTTTCTACATTATTATTTTTCATTTTATCAAATGCTGTTTTACACCTTTTTATTGCTACGTCCACTCCATACTTCTGAAAGCACTGTACAATTTTCTTCATCTGTGTTCCTATATAAATTACTGAGCCCAAATACTTCTTCTCTTCTTTCTGTTCTACTTCTTTTTTCTTTTCAATACTTTCCATCACTTTATCTACTATGCCCATGTTATAATTATTATTCTTCACTATACTCTTTATCATTTTTAATTCTCTCTCTTTTCTTTCTTTATCTTTCAAACATTTCTGTGCTCTATAACAAAATGCGTTTATTGCCGCTAATTTATATCTGTATGGGTGATACGATTCTTTCGGAATACTTATATCTGAATATGTCTCCTTTCTAAATTGTCAAATTCTAGTTTTTTGTTATCTTTTATATGTATTCCTATATCCAAATAATTCAAATTCTTATCACCAATTTCTTCCTTGAACTGTATATTTTTTTCCTTAGTATTCACTTCTTTTACAAATAATTTTATTTTCTTCAATACTACCTTCCCAAATAACTAAAATATCGTCAATATACCTTACCCATAGTTTTATATTTCTTTTGTACCTTGTGCAATTTAATAACCTTTTTCCAAAATC
This sequence comes from Magicicada septendecula, assembly GCA_034769895.1. Classification (NCBI taxonomy): domain Eukaryota; kingdom Metazoa; phylum Arthropoda; class Insecta; order Hemiptera; family Cicadidae; genus Magicicada; species Magicicada septendecula. The sequence continues at coordinate 3,349,547 of CM068375.1, forward strand.
ATTCATATATATATATATATAAAATATTGTAATGTGACATAATGAGAGTCCCAAAACGATTAACGATAATAGTCCAAATAATAATAATAAAGTCAGAATAAATAAAATCCAGTATGTAACAATTTAAAATAAAAAGTACAACACAATGGTGTGATAAATAAGAAGCCATGTACCATAGATAATAAGACAAAACCTGTGAAAAGTGCATAAGTAAAAAGTGGGGAAGGTGAAAAACAAGGGTGATCATTAATCACACAGATAAGACTGTAAAGATCAGTGATCCCTCTAATTATGTTAAATGTAAAAAAACCAAATAGGTCTATACAAGAGACACAACTCTTAAAAGTATTGTAAAGTGACAGACATACTAAATGTTTAGAGTGTAAACAAACAATTGTAGTAATGTAGCATTATTTATTGAAAGGTTTTATATTTATTTATCCCATGTTGTTGGTTGTTAAAGTAGAAGGCATTAGCAGTGCTTAACCATGTTTATTTTTCTTTTATTTAGGCCAATGCCAATAATTGTTATCATTAATAAATCATGTGTAAAGGATTATAAGGAGTGTATTAAGCCTATAGGCAGAATAGAAGGTATATGTTACAACATAATACCCAAAAATACTTAAATAGAGGTCTCATATAAACACTATTAATGGTCCATTAGTAGAGCTTAATAGTATGGAAATGTAATGGGTATTATAGTAAACCAAATATTTTATGTTATCATTTGTCAAAAACTGAATGTAATCTTGGCCATGAAGGCAACCATTTTAGTTAGTATGTTAAAGAATTTTGTGTTAGTTAATAAACATTGTTAGAATAAGTTAAAGAAAAATGTAGTAATCTTTAAAACAAATGTAATCAGGCAAAAGGGTTCAAACCAGAAAACAATTTAATAATTAATGTAATTTAGACAATGAGTATGAAGTCAAATTTGAGGCCTAGGCCGAACATGAAATATAAAATAAAATAATGTCAGAAATGATTAAGTTATCAAATCAATATGATACAATAATAACAAAATAGGATCAAAATTTAATAATGGACAAGTCTTAGAGTAATTGTGTATCAAATGTAATTAACCTAATGAAAATTATGTATTGTACCATAGTGAATGTAAGGGCAGTGTTATAGTCCAGATTTATAGATTTTGTAAAGGTGAAAAGACACCTAATATGCAGTTAACTTATACAAAATTATATACCAAAATGTAGACCTTTAAAAAAGGAACAGAAACATGTAAACCAATTTTAGTTTAAACAAAAATTAACAAGGGAGTATTTTTTGACTGTGAAGGCAAGGATATAATTTTGTAATATATGCCGCTTGACCTCAAGTTCATGGAAACTGACCAATCAGAACCCTAATCTACTGGTCAAAAAGCCGTTAAAAAGACGAGATGAACGAATAATTGAATTGTTAGATGCCACGCTGAAGAGTTGAGTCTTATAGCGGACCCTTGTGATAAAACCAAACTAATCAAGTAATACTCAGCCAATGTTGTAAAATAAACCAGTGAAGTAAAGAAAAACTCCCAGACATTATAAAGAAGTAAATACTGACTTAGGGAAGCATTATCCTACCTCAGAACCACAAAAGACGCTAGCGAGTGATTGCTTGCAGTACTACAGGAACGTAATTATAAATCCGAAGTATTTCCATTACCACAATATACACAAATCCACTTCACTACACCATATAAACAATTTACAGTGCTAATTGGAACACCCGTTGATCATTAAAAGAGTGATTAACGATAAAAACAACTTTATTTAAAACCAAAAAACATTCATACATGACGTTTGGGTTAGCCGATTAAGCGGCCATCTTGTTTATTATTCAATTTCCAGTGCTGACAGAGTTCGTTACCGCTGACGGTAAAAAAAACTAAATATTTTATTTTGTAAATATTGATAATTCAGTTTTATTGTTTTATATGTAATTGTAATGTGTTGTACTCCCTTTTAAAGCATTTTTCTGACTTCATAACTGGCCCAAAGAACCCCAGCCCTCAGATATTTAATTTATGTTAAAATTATTTACAAATCATTGAAGAGCGGATTCAAATATGAATCGATACTGAACTGTTAAGGTCGATCCAAGACCGAACCACTTGTGTTGTTTAACCAAAAAGCTGAAAAAAATAATAAAACAAACTTATGATTACCAATACCAGAGTTGTCACTTCATGTGTGTGAGTAGAATAAGAGTTTGTTCACAGGTATTTGTGGGAGCGAGCAGGTACGCAAGGCGAACATAGGTTGCCGGCGACAAAAGAAACAAACTAACCTACAATTGCCAACATACGGTTAGAGCCGGTCGCCGTGTCAACCAGAAGTGCGGGAAAATTTAAAAGCACTAGCCCACAAATACAAACGCTTTTATCAGAACAACATTATACAGAAAACACTAGTTATAGAATTACGCATCCTTGTGACCTGCCAATCAATCACATATATATTTATTATTATTTTTCCAATTAATTTGTTACTTACCGTTACGAAAGCTTACAGGGTCCCAGGATTCGTTCACATGTACCTAGATACAAACATGGTCTGTGGGTTATGCTAAGTACTGACACAACTCATTTTAGAAGAGAATTTCCATTTAATGTTTTACTATTACTTGAGTGAAATTAAGAACATACTTTTAATACATACATATTCAGGTGTTGTGCAACACGTGACTCTGTTATAATCTGACTTACAATCTACGGCTTACCTTATTTTATACCATTCAGACTGCCCAGCCTGCATTTTTTACACACACACACACACACACACACAAAATATTAACAAACCCCTTAACATTTTTTATAAATTCATTTTTGTATCGGTAACACCTCACTGTCGCGATTCTGGCCAAACACGTGGATTCCGTTCGCCCGATTCGTTGCCCGTTAATTTGTCTATTTATAACTTCGTTTCCTCAGTTAACCAATGTAGTAAGTCTATTATCTATTAATTCCTTGGGTCCCGGTCGGTGTTAAAACGGTATTATACTGATTGTTCACATTTTTTAAAGTTCGTCCGACCGGGCCCGCACAACACGATCAGCGTCTGTAGGTGAACTCTGTACCTCGTGGACTATATGGCGTCTCCCAGTTCCCCACTCCGGGAGCATTTTAGTCAAGACGACGGACATCAATGCCTTCCAGTTAGTCGTCCCAGTTTCGACTCATACTAGTCATGTAGTTGTTGGAGTGACGATAGCAGACGATTTCAACTAGGCACTGGCTAATGTCATAAAAGTGGGTGGGACTTAAAACAGGGCTTCCGGGGGATCTTGAAGAAAACGACAAATATTATTCTCTCTAGCCATCTTGGTTTTTTGTTAGAGCGTGATTGAGCAGTTGCGTATGTGCGCTGCCACACACAGGTACAAAGTTCTCAGAATTGTGTGGAGGTGCAGATGCTCCGCCGCATTCCTCAACAACAACTGCGCCTTACTGATTTGTTTCGAACTGTTTCTTAACACTGTTCTGTTGTATGGACAAATACGTTGCACAATACAATTATTTCGCAATGTTTTATAAAGCTCCCGACCGAAAACGAAATGAATAGAAATATATAAATGCCCCCAACTGTTGAAAATAAAAACACCCAAAACTGACCCGCTACAATACCCCCTCGATGAGAATTCTGCTGTTCATGACAGAAGAAATCTCATCGATAACCCCGAAGAGGACCGGAGAGGAACTGGTGCCAACAACCCCCTTGTTCTTAATCTCATGGGTACACGACCCCCCTGGCTCAGTGACTATGTACTCATCTGAACGAGATCACTGGACTTTTCCGTTCGAGATCCCAACACCGAGAAATTGATCAGACTCGCACCACGGCCCACCTCGCCTTCTAACATGCTACCCCAAAAATCCTCAATCCCTGGCTAAAATTATTCCAGCTCCTCCGCCGATGTGGATCCCCTTTTTGCAAGCTGGCCTGCCTTTGGCAAATACTGGGCTCACACACTCTAACATTACATATTACCATAACACATAAGAAGAAAACTTTCTTTTAAAATTTTTCAAAAATTTAAAAAATTCAAAATTCAAAAAATAATCGTTTATCAAAAAATTCTCTTCCTCTTTTTTCTAATTTTTTGTTTCAATGACTTAACCTAAACATTTCTAATAATATAAATACATCCTTACTCTAGCATGAGAACAATTTATAGCATACCAATATAAAGCAATACAATAAAAGAAACATCATTAATACATACACAATAAAATAATCATTATTCAACATATTCACTCGCTGGCAGGCGAAAAATCAAAAAAAATTTTTTTTTTTTTTTCAAAAAAAATTTAAAATTTTCAAAATTTTAAAATTCAAAAAAAAATTATTCATTAAATATTTATTAAATTTATTTATTAAATAACAGTTATTAAAATTATTCAAATATTAGTTTGAATTAATCAAACAAACAAATTAAAATTGAATTCCTACTCTACAAGCTTAGTAGGTGTATGAACTCATCAGCTGATCATAACTAGGTCAAGTACAAAACCCTTGACCTACATATGTTATGTATGATTTTTGAAAACGCTTTAAATATCTGTAATATCCTACCTTGAAATACAAAACATAATAACATAAAGTATCTAAAACAAACAAAATATTATTATACATAATAAACAGATTGACATTTAAATTATTTAAAACAAACAATTCTTGACTTTACATTATTTTCAAATTTTATCAAAATTCTGTCACTGGTGAAAAAAAATAAACAATTGCATATTCTTTATCATGAATCTCTCTTTCTTTTCAACAATCTTACTTTAATATACTGTGGGTGATGAAATTATTTATTCTCGTTTTTCTGTATTAGATTTCTATACCTATATAAACTTTCTCCCCCTGACTCTAATATTTATCAACTGCAACTCCCATGACACCCAACTCTATCAAAAATATCTACTAATCAGGACATTCTAAACCCCAACTTATCATTTAACACAATTCGCCGCCTTCTCTACATATATAAAAAAAAATACTCTCCAACCCTTTGTACATAGGATACGTGTTTCCCCTACCCAAAACTCAATTCCCTTATTTGGCGGCCCGGATTCTACCTAAGGCGGCCCCTCCCCACTAAAATCTATTCTAATCCCGTCCCAACCCTTGTTGCGGACTCCCCCAATACACTACCCCCTAATACAAAATTGCCATCCCCAAAAATCTCAATCTCATTACCTCACTACAAATACACAAAATAACCTCATTAACTATAAACATAAATATATATCATTCAAAACTCTACATAAAGTCTCCATTACCACTGTGTCAGCATTAATACTTCACCAACTCTGTTACATCACATCAATTCAAAACCAACATTACATTATATTCATCTCTACTCTTGCAAATTCAACTTTTAATTCAACTTGGACAGGTCTGCATGTCCCATAAAACATTTATCACCCATGAATTATCTTTTATTTATTTGCATAAATTGTTATTTTATTTCTCATATTCTTTTTGTCTTTACTTCAAAATGTCTGTAGTACACTAAACATTAATTATTTGTAACCTTTACAAACCACTATACCAGTGACATGGTATTGCTGATCAGCTGATATCCTAACATAATAAAAACACAATGAAACTACATCTTAAAATTGAACAAATACATGTAATACATTATCCACACTTACTTCTATTATGTTGATTGCCTGCCAGGCGTCTAATGATTGGCTTAGAAAAAAATTACACACATAATGAAAATACATTTTATCAACAACTATATCTAACACACAACAATAAAATGATACCTTTCAAATTATAGTATGAACCTTATTTTACGAGTCTGAGCATATAATTATGTGGACAGAGCACAAGCATTTTTGATTGGATTAAACCTTGAATAAGCAAAACTTTTACGTCATAAAATTTTAAATTCGTGACTCCTTTACGTCACCTCCCAGCCACACACTCTATTTCAGATTATGTAGGACTGTCTCGCCCTTTCGCTTCCACAGAGACGGTATATTTTGGAGCAGGGTTTTACCTCTCCGTGTCTCTGCTTCCGCTGTTAAGTTAAAATTGGTGAACATCATCATGTTCTCGTTAATAATCATGCACCCTTAAACGGATCTACCACCTGGCTCTGCTGTTCCTTCTCGAACATAGTGGCAGCCGCTGTTCCTTAGTTTGGTGATTCCCCTTTTTATTACCCCCCATCAATTTCAAAATACACCTTTACAACGATAACAGCTATGGCCAGTTATGGTCAGCGCGTAATCGTAATGTGCCCCAACCATAGCTGTTAAAGCTAAACCAATTCCACGGTCAGGGTTCGGTGAGGCCGTGACCGCCCGAAAATTTGGGGAATCGCAAGTAAATATCTTTCGTAACATTAAATTTAAGAATTTATATTTAAATGACAATATTAATTTAGATGGGGTTTTTAACCCACTTTATATGGAAGCTTAACCATTATTAACATAAAATAATTAATACAAAATCTACAACCTTCCCCCATAGCAGTTCCACACTACACTGTTATGATACATCACATAACACAATACACAAATAGCAATAAACCTGGATTATTAGCATACATCAGACAAACAATTCTCTTTTAAATAATTTATATAAAAATTTATAAACATTATTATTTAAAATTTTTCATTAACTCTTTCTATTTATCATCATGATGAATTTATCCTGTGTTGTAATCAGATTTTCAAAAATTCTAAATTTATTATTAACATATTTTTAATCATTATGTTCCACAAAATAAACCATTTACCATTTATTTACTTATTAATTATTATTAAATCAAAATCTCACCAAACAATTTAATTACCTTATAAAATTCAAACACATAATATTCAATCACACTATCTAAACATCTCCACTTATTTAATTCAATTGATTATTAAAATAACATATCTCATTATTATCAACATTCTACAAATCATTAACTATTGTCTTCATAATTATTTTGTTATTTAATTAGAGTGCAAAAATATTAATAATATTATTATTATTAATACAACATTTTCTAAAACATATACACATTACATTTCACAATACACACAAATGAATTCAATATTATTTACAAAATATACGTCAAAATTGTTCAAGTGTATCTCACTTCAGATGTCCAAATCAGCAAGGTCATTACCAGAAATTTATAAAATTCAAACAAGGTCTATACACTGATATTCTAGTTCAGCCACCATCGTCAAAAATTAATCTTGGTTCTAAATAACACTTTTGCTTTTTATTTACAAACAAATGGTTACTTTGTGTGTCATAACCAGAACAACCAAATTCACTCATTTTACCAGAATACTCATTAAACCAGTCTACGTTAGGTATTTTTGTTAAGTCTCCGTCATTACATTCATTCACTATCGGTCTAATTATTTTTATCAAATCATTGTAATCATTATTATTCAAATATATTTCTAAGCCTTCTTTCCATTCATCATACTTTCTATTCAAATTATACAATTCTGTTACATACCATTCTCTATTTACCTCTCTCTCTTCATAACACCACATCACACTCTCACAATTATTCCGGACAGAGGGTACACAATTACTCCACAAAAATAAACACCTCAATTCATCTACCCATACGGGACTCTTGCCCTTCAACCACAACACTTGTGGACTCAATAAATCATCATAAACATCATAAATAATAAAGGGAAAATTTGCCCTCTGTCCCCACTCTACCACAACATTATTTCTCCACTCTCTCTCTACTTCATAAACACTCATTAACATCTCATAATCCCTACCTTCCACCAACTCATCAGTACTCTCATTCTTTATTTTTACCGTATCAGTCTCCGATACTAATTCTTCAAATACATTACTATTATTCTCATTATTTTCAACATTATTGTTATCATTTATTAACTCTTTCTCTGGTATCATTTTTTTACATTTGTCATTACAATTTTCATTTGTTTTATTTTTCTCTGTCCTCATCACATGTACTCCCATTCGCTCCACACTCTGTTCTAATTTATTCAAACTGGATCTTATCGTTTCATTAGTACTTTCTACACATTTACTCATTTCTTGTATTTCATTTTTTAACTCGTGAAACTTGACATTGGAATCACTTTGTTGCTCTTTATAATTGCTATTTATATTTTCAGACATGGTTTTCATAGCAATTTGTTGCTCTTTATAATTGCTATTTATATTTTCAGACATGGTTTTCATTAGATTAAACAGATCGTCCATCGACAACCCTTTAGTTCGTGTTGTCGACGGAGTAGATTGCGCTGCTATATTTCCGTCAGTGAAGCCGACTTCTTTACTATCAATTCTACTTTCCCTATCTAATTTCGGGGTTATTTGAATCCCTGAATCTTCATTTATTTTACTTTGATCTGTTATACTTATTTCTGTTTCACTCTGACTCACACTTGGAGTCGAGTGTGTTTCATAGTTACTAACGTTTGAGTCGTCGAAAACTTCGACACTCATTTTATTTACGTCAGTTTCGTTATTTGACATTTTATATTATTGATATAAATGAAATTATATAAATTGCTTAAATAGAATAATTAATTAAATTAAATAAAATAAATACAGTAATTATTTAAATTTTGTAATCTACCGTTAGGTTACTAAGCTAACCTAGAACATGCTTGTATCCATATCGATGCGGAATCCAATTAATTAATTATAATTAATTATATTCGTGCCTGTTTCGTGGCGCCATTGTGACCTGCCAATCAATCACATATATATTTATTATTATTTTTCCAATTAATTTGTTACTTACCGTTACGAAAGCTTACAGGGTCCCAGGATTCGTTCACATGTACCTAGATACAAACATGGTCTGTGGGTTATGCTAAGTACTGACACAACTCATTTTAGAAGAGAATTTCCATTTAATGTTTTACTATTACTTGAGTGAAATTAAGAACATACTTTTAATACATACATATTCAGGTGTTGTGCAACACGTGACTCTGTTATAATCTGACTTACAATCTACGGCTTACCTTATTTTATACCATTCAGACTGCCCAGCCTGCATTTTTTACACACACACACACACACACACACAAAATATTAACAAACCCCTTAACATTTTTTATAAATTCATTTTTGTATCGGTAACACCTCACTGTCGCGATTCTGGCCAAACACGTGGATTCCGTTCGCCCGATTCGTTGCCCGTTAATTTGTCTATTTATAACTTCGTTTCCTCAGTTAACCAATGTAGTAAGTCTATTATCTATTAATTCCTTGGGTCCCGGTCGGTGTTAAAACGGTATTATACTGATTGTTCACATTTTTTAAAGTTCGTCCGACCGGGCCCGCACAACACGATCAGCGTCTGTAGGTGAACTCTGTACCTCGTGGACTATATGGCGTCTCCCAGTTCCCCACTCCGGGAGCATTTTAGTCAAGACGACGGACATCAATGCCTTCCAGTTAGTCGTCCCAGTTTCGACTCATACTAGTCATGTAGTTGTTGGAGTGACGATAGCAGACGATTTCAACTAGGCACTGGCTAATGTCATAAAAGTGGGTGGGACTTAAAACAGGGCTTCCGGGGGATCTTGAAGAAAACGACAAATATTATTCTCTCTAGCCATCTTGGTTTTTTGTTAGAGCGTCTTTTGAGCGTGATTGAGCAGTTGCGTATGTGCGCTGCCACACACAGGTACAAAGTTCTCAGAATTGTGTGGAGGTGCAGATGCTCCGCCGCATTCCTCAACAACAACTGCGCCTTACTGCTTTGTTTCGAACTGTTTCTTAACACTGTTCTGTTGTATGGACAAATACATTGCACAATACAATTATTTCGCAATGTTTTATAAAGCTCCCGACCGAAAACGAAATGAATAGAAATATATAAATGCCCCCAACTGTTGAAAATAAAAACACCCAAAACTGACCCGCTACATCCTACGTGTGGCAAAATAACCGTATATACAGAATATGCACGTTAGTAATATTATTACAAATTATTAATAACGTGGAGCTTATTTAAACCTCAAACAAATTTACATTACAAAGTGGCGATTACAACGGTGAGGCGTAAGACGCATCACAACACAAGTACACAACAGTAAATTAAACGTTATAGAATTATTAATTGATAAGCAAACATGAAGCTTTACATTATACGTTATAGAATTGGCGCATACCAACGAGAGGCTGAATAAAATAAACCCACAAACACGCACGCCACAAATTATATGTTATAATATATATATATATATATATTACTATAATACTTTGACTAATTTACCTCAAGATATACTTTTTTCCTTTAGGAACATGTTTCGGGAGATCTTGTTCTCCCATCTTCAGCCTTCGCCATCTTGTTTCTGGTGAAGTATTTGTGTGTTGGCTTCTGGATGTTATTAAGGTAGTTTGTTGGTCTTTGGTCCTTCAAAGTTGCATTATTGTGTGTGGTTGTGGTATCTGTTTTTGTATTTTGTGTATTTTCGATGTTGAGTGCTTTGAATATTGTGTCATGTTTTGTATTGATTTGTATTTTGTTCTGGTATTAATTTGTTTTGTGTTTTATGTTTGTAAATCTGTAAATTTTCCCAAATGTTCATTATGGTGCCTTTGTGTGGTATATGTTTTATTAGTGTTATATTGGTTATGTCTGGGAATTCATGCCCTGTGTTTATTGCATGTGTGGCTAAATTGGATTTATATATATTTGGTTTTTTGTATGCATTTAGGTGTTCAAAATAACGTTTTTTCAGCTGTTTTTTTGTTTGTCCTATAAAACATTTATTGCAATCTTGGCATTCAATTTTGTATATACCGTTGGTTGTTGTATTATCTTTGTTGTGTGAGCTATTTAGATTTTGTAATTTATTTTTATTAGTTTTGTATGCTATTTTTATATCTGTGTTTTTAAATAGTTTTGTTAGTTTTGTCATTTTATTATTTATATATGTGAATGTGGCCCATTTTTTGTTGTTGTTATTATTTATGTGTTGTTCAGTTTGATTAATTCTTAATTGTTCAGTTTTTATTTTGTATTTCATTTTATTTTCTATTTTGATCATAGTATTTTTATTGTATCCATTTGCATAACCAATTTGGTATATTATATTTCTTTCTTTGTCAGTTTCTTGTTTGTTTAGGGGTATTTTGTACATTCTGTTAAATAACGAATAAAATGCTGCCATTTTATGTTGTGGTGGGTGGTCAGAATGGTTAGGTATAATGATGTTAGTGGAAGTTGGTTTTCTGTATATTGCATATTGTATGTGTTTGTTGTATCTTGTGATGGTTATATCTAAATAGTTGATTTTGTTATGTTTTACTTCCATATTCCTTAAGGAATGGAAGTATGGTGATGGCAAAAAAAATCGTGTTCGAGATTATTGCAGATTCTGATTCTACTACACTCAAAACATGAAAAAAAGTCGTTTTCCGAAAAGTGTCTGTGTGTGTGTCTGTCTGTCTGTATGTCTGTCTGTCTGTCTGTCTGTCTGTAGATTTTTTTCTATGGCAAACGATAACTGCCGCAAATTCAAACAGAATCAAATAATTTTTTGCATGCAGTCCTGATTTGCAGAGTACTCGCGACCTATTGTTTTTGGTGAAGATCGGTTGAGGGAAAGGGGTAGTTTACCTGCAACAGTTTTTTTTTTAGCAAGGGTAATTTTGTTTGTTTGGCAAACGATAACAGCCACAAATTCAAACAGAATCAAATAATGTTTTGCATACAGCCCTGAATTGTAGAGTTCTCAAGATCTGTTGATTTTGGTGAAGATCGGATAAGGGAAAGGGGTAGTTTACCTGTAACGTTTTATGTTTTAACAAGGGTATTTCCTATGGCAAACGATAACAACCGCAAATTCAAACAGAATGAAAAGATTATTTGCATACAGCCCTAAATTGTAGAGTTCTCAAGACCTATTGTTTTTGGTGAAGTTCGGTTGAGGGAAAGGGGTAGTTTACCTGCAACGTTTTTTTAACAAGGGTATTTTCTATGGCAAACGATAACAGCCGCAAATTCAAACAGAATCAAATAATGTTTTGCATACAGCCCTGATTTGTAGAGTACTCAAGACCTATTGTTTTTGGTGAAGATCGGTTAAGGGAAAGGGGTAGTTTACCTGTAACGTTTTATGTTTTAACAAGGGTATTTCCTATGGCAAACGATAACAGCCGCAAATTCAAACAGAATCAAAAGATTATTTGCATACAGCCCTAAATTGTAGAGTTCTCAAGACCTATTGTTTTTGGTGAAGTTCGGTTGAGGGAAAGGGGTAGTTTACCTGCAACGTTTTTTTAACAAGGGTATTTTTTATGGCAACCGATAACAGCCGCAAATTCAAACAGAATCAAATAATGTTTTGCATACAGCCCTGATTTGTAGAGTACTCAAGACCTATTGTTTTTGGTGAAGATCGGTTAAGGGGAAGGGGTAGTTTACCTGCAACGTTTTTTTATCAAGCGTATTTTCTATGGCAAACGATAACAGCCGCAAATTCAAACAGAATCAAATAATTTTTTGCATACTTCCCTGAATTGTAGAGCTCTCAATGACTTTCGATTTTGGTGAAGATCGGTTAAGGGGAAGGGGTAGTTACCCCCTGCCACCTTTTACGTTTTAACAAGAGTAAAGTACTTGAAAATTTATTTAAACTTTTTGAAACAATGGTAATTGTTAAAAATAAAATAATTTTGTTGCCAGGCAATAAAATTATAATTTTTTCATTTTAATGTAATATAATATTTTTCATTTAATACAGCAATAAAAAGGCAGGTAAGACACAGCCTGGCTGTTTGGCTGAAAATGATTTTAAATATAAATCTTAGAATATGGAAGTCATGTATGGTTCTCCATACCGATATTTTCTTTTTCTTCTGTGAATTGTATTTTGGGATGTATGTTATTGATTTGTTTCAGTATGTTCTGTGCATTTGTGTTTTTGTTATTTGATACATATAGTCCATCATCTACATATCTTATCCATATGCCATCTGGGTCATGTGTTTTTATGATATTTTGTATTTTGGTGTCTATGTGTTGTAGGAATATTTCTGCTATTATGCTTGATAATGGTGATCCCATTGCTAAACCTTCTTTCTGTTGATAAATTTTGCTATTAAATTCAAAGTAATTTTGTTTTAGTATTAGTTGGAGACTATTTTTTATTTCGGTTATATATTGTTTGTTTTCATTTTGTTCTATAAGTTTGTTTATTATTATGTCAATTGTTTCTTCTACTGGGATATTAGTGTACATGTTTGTTATGTCATATGATGTGAAAAATGTATTTTCATTTATATTTATTATTTTTAGTTTGTCTATTAATTCGTATGTATTTTTTATGTTATGATGGTTATTTGTTAGATGGTTATTTTTTAGTTTTTGTGCTATTATTCTTGCTATTTTGTATGTAGGAGCTTTTTTGAAATTGATTAATGGACGTATTGGGTTGTTTAATTTGTGTATTTTTATTAGGCTGTTCATTTTAGGTGGTTCTGGATTATTGTTTATATATATGTCTATGTTTTTATTGTTGAAAATGTTTTTATTTGTTTTTATTAGTTTTATTGTTTGTTTAAGATAGTTTTCTGTTGGGTTTTTATCTAGTTGTACGCATTTATTATTGTTGATGAAGTCTTCGGTTTTTTTGATGTAGTCTGTTTTATCAATGATTACTGTTGCTTGACTTTTGTCTGCTTTAGTTATTATTAAATTATTGTTCTTTACTTTATTTTTAATTTCTTTTATTGTTTTATTGTTTTTCTTTTGTTTATCTTTGTTTTTCATTTCGCTAGTGATTATTTTTTTAATTATATGTGTTGCTTCTGTTCTTTTTTCTTCTTGTATATTGTCTTTTATTAGGTTAATGGCAAATTCTGTTTCTACTATTAAATTTTCTAGATTTTTGTTTGCATTTTGGGTTATGTTAGTTTTTGACATGTTGTTTAAATATTCTGTTTCTTTTTTGTTAAATTCTGTATTGCTGAGGTTAATGGTTCGAGGGTAAAATGTGTGTTTATTTTTGTTTTTTTGTTCTTGATTTTTGTTTTGTTGTTTTAATGTGTTAAGTTTTTTGTTGATTGTATAAGTCTTTTTGTTTTTTTCAAATCTTATTTTATTTTCTATGTTATTGTATTTATTATTCCAAGTGATTGGATGTAATAAACTTGTTAGCTCTAAGTGTAGTTTGTATATGTCTAGTGTTATGCTACTTTTCTTACTGTATAATTGATTAATTTCGTTTTGTATCCATAGCCTTTGTGCTTGTTTTATAGTTTTTTGTGCAGTCATATTTTTGTTGTTTGTGTTTATGTTGATGTATTTAGGTGTTAATTTATGTTTTTGGCATTGTCTATTGAAGTATATGTTTATGTTTGTGTTCATTAGTTGTTTTTTTCGTGTTTGAAATTTGTTTAACAATTTGATAATGTGGTTATATGGAATTGTGGTTATGTTGTTTGTGTACATGTTAATGTATATTTATCTGAGAGATGATTTGTTATCCGTTATTTGGTAGTTGATTTCACTTATTTGATATTCACTTCACTATTTTTTTTCACTATACATTTTTGTTTTTGCTTTGTTTTATAACCTCACTTTTCGTTTTTTCACTGTAGGCTTATTTACCTTGTTGGTTATATTATTTCAATCACTTTCTGCTACATGTTCCTAAAGGAAAAAAGTATATCTTGAGGTAAATTAGTCAAAGTATTATAGTATTATATACATCAAGAAACGGACTGTAGCAGAAAGTGATTGAAATATATATATATATATATATATATATATATCAGCCAAAATTGGTGATAATGAAGAACCCTGCAGTGACGTGGACGCCCTTGGTAGAGGCAGGTATATAAGGGGGTGGTGTTAGGGACGGATGTGGCAGTTACGATCTGATGATGAACGTAGATCATACCCATTAATCCTGTGCATCTTACTCCCCACGGCAGTATCTCTATAAGAAGCTTGGGATGTGGCACAACAGCGGACGATGGGCATGCCCTTCGTCCCGCACAACCCTTACTCTTGCAGTCGAGTCGGGGGATTGAGAGTAACTTGGACCGCCTGACTGTAGAATTTGCTCGCCAAGCGTCTCAAGGTGTGCCATTGAGTGAGCGGACACTCAGTCCTCTTCGTAGTGTACGGGAAGAGAAGATGCGGGGGACTTTACAAGCAAGGTTTAGTGCCCGGTCTGGAGTGGCTTTCTATCACTATGCATCCTCAAACAGGACAGGTGTATGTAATCACCGGCAACAACTGAGTTACGAGTCGAGTTGGAGCTGGAGCTTTACAGCCGCAAAATTAGCGTTATAATCTGCGGTGATACACCTCTCCAAGCATAGCAGTCTAGGAGAAGGACTTCCATTAGTTTGAACAGGACACCCTCGTGCCACTCACGGTCAAAAGTCTTTTCCACGACTAGAAAGCATGCGGACGTCTGTTTGACATCCAGTCGTTTAAGATCTCGACCAGTCTCATTAGCATGCACGTCACAAAAGCCAAACTGTTTGGGATCGCAGCAGGGGCGGATTAGAAGCACGTGGTGCCATCAGACTGGTGCCCCCCTCCGATTTAAAATTCAACCTTTTATCTATTATTTACATTGATAAATGGCATACACAATTTCGAAAGTTAACAATTATTTTATTAAACTTTTAAATGAAAACAAACATTTAGCTAAATATTGATTACATTGAGCATAGTAGTACTTCAGCTTAGAATACTAATCGATTCATTTTTTATTGATTTTGCCTTAACGAAGTCTTGTATAATTTCTTCTAAATAGAGCGATTCAAGTATCTCACTTTCAATATTCAACCTTGATAACGGTCTCATCTTCCATGGTTAAATTCAACATATCTTTAGTGCGTTTTAATACAGAAAATGATCTTTCAGATACGCAGTTAGCTGTTGGAATCGTCAAAAGCAGACCTTAAGCAATGTATATATTCGGAAATACGTCAATCATTTTACAATCAATAATCCAGTTTAATAGTTTGAGCAGACAAACTATAATATCATGGAATCTATCGTCTTCATTCAAACAATTTGAAAAAAAAAACTCTTTCTTGCAAATTTACTCGTGGCACAAAGTGGCTTCAATTCTATTACATCACTGAAAAGTGTGCACACATCTTTTTATGGTTTTGGATTGAGGACATTTGTTTTTCTTGTATTTTTTACATATATTTTCTTCAAAACGCTTTTGTGATTTAGAGCTAGATGGTGCCCTCTCTGACAGCTGAGGCCCTGGTGCCCGGTGCTGCAGCATACCCTAGCGTTATGGATAATCCATCACTGGATCGCACACATCAGCACATCCAGTTTTCTAGGTGATCTCGAATTCGACGCTCAACGAATCGTTCAAAGGCTTTCGTCATCGCAGTCAGGTGGCTAATGGGTTGGAGATACTCCGCGTTAGAAGAGTTCTTTCCCATCTTCGGAATCACGATCAAATTACCCGTCTTTCGTTATACGGGGAAATAGGTCAACCTGAGACAGGCATTGAACAGATAAGCAAAACCTCAGCAAGAGTTCCACATTCCAGAAGGCACAGGTTATTTAAGTTAAATAACCTACAGATTATAATAATAGTCTTTTTAACTACCAGAATTGGTATTATTTAAGCCACAATTCAAATGAAATCCACACTCATCAATCTATCGTCTTTCAAAAATTCGCATTTCGTGGTCTCACGGAAACTGTTTTAGAAAATAGTAAAACTTAAAAGAAATAGTAACCATACTATGTGTACCAATTTCAACTCACAACACATCTTGTTTGTCAGTAATTAATTTTAATAAAAGACAGAGACATGCAGATAGAAAATGAAGCATTTTTATTAAGCATTCATCGTTGAAACATCTTTATTAGACATTTTTCGTTCAGTTTAATGAGTAGAATCATTTCTTCTAAGTTTGGCACCACCTTTTAGAAACATTCTGTGTGTGTAAATTGTTAATTTTCTTAATGATTATGTAATCAATGGCTCTGGTTTTTATTGTAAATTTTATATATTTAAATAAGTAGATGTGATGCAAATGTGACCACTAGGCAAAGCAGGTCACTGTCTGGGGTTGTACACTTTAAAGAGCAGCAAGTTCTGAGAGAGGACAAATTATAACCTACAATATTTTGCGGGACAAGTATTTCTTGCCAAAGAACTGCCCTTGGTACAAGTTGTATAAATTGACTCAGATAGGAAGCTAATTTTAGGGTTCTAAGCAGTAAAGTTAGGTTAATTTAATTAGCAAGAAAAAATTGCTAATTACAAGACTGTTTACTAGATGCTTGACAGATGATACTCATGGAGCTTGCTGACTGAGGAAATACACATTCAATATATTTTTGTGTAATGGACCTTAAAAAAAGTTTCATTACAAAACTAGAGATGGACTCCCGTTTAACACTTTCAACCCTGGCCATTTCAGCATAGGCATGTCCCAGCAGCCTGTATGTTTTCCATATTTTTCCCTATTTTTTTTTTTAATAGTAAGATTTATTAAAAACAACATAAATTACATTTCAAATTAAAGACTAGACCTTCTGTTTTCATAAAATGATAGAATATTTATTTTTTTTAGGTGAAATTAATTTTTAGTGTCTAGATCAGAAACATGTTTTTGAAAAAAAAAAAAAAAAATTACAACATATGTTGTAACAGTACCAAAATATGGTAGTTACATACTATAAATAAATATGACGTCAAGTATGATAAGAGACATGGGAACATATTTAAATGAACAAAGATAAGTATATAAGTTGTGTATCTACAAAACTAATAATAGAAGAATCCAACAATGAAGACGAGAATGTGAATATGTCAACCTTAATTATAAAACGTAAAAAGAAAATGACACAAGACCAAAACAAAATACTAATAAATAGACCCAATAGGATCCAGCAGTGAGGGGAATCAATGAAAATAATATCCAGCAGTGAGGGGAATCAACGAGACAAGGATCATCAAGCTACAACGACAATGGAAATAAAATGAAAACAGCGACTACCATGAAATTTGGAATTAAGAAGAAAGAAGAAGGACCAAGAAGAAGAATGAAGAGAAACCAAAGACGTAAGGAATCAATGAACCATATATATATTTTAAAGAAGAAACAGTCAGTGACAAAAGAAATAACTATAAGTGTGACATAAAAACCAGTGTGATCATTTAAAGAAACACAAACAATAAAAGTGTACTTAATACAAATGTGAAACCGGTGAATAACTGATTATTTCAACTGAAAACCACACAAACAATTACAGTGAGGAAGTTTACAGTGTGAAAAAATAGGTTAATTTCATGATGAGGCAACAAAGGTTAAAAAATAGTCAAATAAACACAAACAATGAGTGTGACTGATTTAACAAAGTTGTGACCAACACACATAATTATAAGACCACCAGATCAGAACATATAAAACAATCATATTATTGTTTATATCAAAAAACTGACAACAAATAGAGAATATTTGTTAAGTGTCAAACATGACAGGAATTTAGATTCCACAATTGACCAGAGAAAAACATTGTAAGTAATATAAGAAAGATTTGTATTAGTGTATTAGAAGGAGTTGTAAACATTTGTAACAAATTAGTGAAGGTATTATGTTAATATACCATAATGGAGTCAGTTTAGGTGTAGGTAGATACTGCACTAAAACCGATGATACATTGTTACAATACCCACAAGGAAGTAACCTATTATAACAGAAAATGATACATATTAGTATAAATATATGATCATCAAGTAAATATAAAGAAACAATATAATGTATAAGACAAAACAATGTAAACAAAACAAGTCAGACATAGTGACACAGTCAAAGACAGAAATAAGACAATGTACCAATTTAGTTAAGCAAACTACAGTATTAAAACTAATGTAAATGTTTATCAGAATAGTACCAGTAGTGAAAGGAATATATGATAATACTTTGAGAACAAGTTTTGAACATGTTAAGAACAGTATTATGACTGAATTATTGTAAACAAGATAACCATGTATATATGACCAAATGTAAGCTAAACCAGTGTATAGCAAGTTAGTTAAAGAAAATACTGCATTAAATATTGAGAACAAGGTATTACAATTATTACCAGTAGCAAGAGGAAATCTCAGAGCTACTTTGAGAACAAATAATGACCACTAAAACAATCATATTGTACATAAACATTTGAAAACCAAATGTCCAATGTGAAAAAAGGACAGAGGTAAACAAACAATGACCAACCAGCTAGTTATGAAAAATATAACTAGTAAACCTATGTAAAAGTAATTGGAAACATTACTAAGAGTTAGATTGATATCCAATGCTACTTTAGGAATACAATCCAAATAGGACAATAACACTTTTGTTATTATATTAAACAAAATAAATACCTATAATGTCATGACACAACATAGACAGAGCCACTACTGAATAATTAGGAGGTTCTGAGTTTATTAAAAGATGACCATTGAATATAACAGATTAATTATTGTGTATGTACACTAATTATAACAATTAAATAATATAATCTATGTAATAAAAATAGAAAACAAGATGAAAAGTTGTATAAGCATTATGTGAGAGGTTTAAAATGATGTAAATACTGAATTGACCACGGTAATACACCAATATTATAGTAAAAAAGTATGTAAATAGTCATTGTTAGTAATACTAGGTAATAATATGTTCATTTTAGATAAGGATATTTAATAATAAGCATGTTTGTAAAAAATCCAACATGGACGCTGAGTAACACCATAGCGAAAATTGTGTAGGAAATAGTTTTTCACAAATTGTAACTTAAACCAAATGAGATATAGACTCGAAGTGTTTAAATAAGAAATGTTATATTAGATTTAAGAAAAATCTGGTAATACGAACTTATAAAGATAAGACGTACCAAAAATAATAAATAAAATCAATATAATAATATTGATAGTGAACAGAAAATAAGCGTGTTTGGACTTATTTTAATAAGCAAAACGCCCTGAGTTCAGTGATATAAACCGATTAACGATAGGACGTATAATAAGGAAGTTGTGATAGTTTTTAACTTTCGAACTAAAAATTTGTACCGTCGATGACGTGAAAAAGTCTCCAACCCAAAATCGATTTTGACTAAAAATTAAATATTTTAATAAAATATAGGCCTTTTGGGTCAGAGACTATCAAAAACCAACCAATGGAATGAATGAAGTTCATCAGACGAGCGAGAGATGCTCTCGAGGTACATGACAGTCTACGATCGAACACCTAAGGAACAAGCCACCCCACTCCAGACCAGAAAAAGTATATTTTTAAATTAGTGCGCGACATGTTTTACTCAAGTACAATATACATACACTAACCTAATACTACACATTTACTAACGAGTGCAACAGTGCGGATTTGTGTTATTTTTATCAAGTAGATCAGTGTACAATATCGATCTATTTGCGAGTGAATTTTTTTAATTAAGAAACAGGGAGTACAATTTCAATTAAACAATACTTAAAAGAAAAATAAGAGTTTAGCCAATTTCGAATTTTCGATACTACGCAAGTCATTATGCAGCGTATCGGAAATCAACAACTAAGTTATCAGAATTTAAAGGAGATTTAACACAACATTATTAAAATATTATAAAAAATATTTTAATAAATTATAACGATGTAAAAAATAATGCTTAAAGATAATTATTGGTAAATACGAGTGCATTTAGACGCTTACTTGATAAAACGTATTTGTTGAATATTTCGTTATTTCAGAATTTATTTTATTAATTGTATCAAACATAATTCTGATAATCCTATGTTAAAACTTATTAAAAAATAATATGTTTACCTGTATAGCATAAGTAATATTAGTTAATAAGACAAACTTATCCTTATAAAAATAACGGTCATTCTTAACCTCAGAAACCATTACGGTAGCTTGTTATGATGACATTACCGAATTGTTCTCAATTGACATGCAAATTGAAGTACATTGCAAACAAGAGTTTTTTTTTATTAGAAATTTTTCTCTTGTGAACAAATTATTTTAAAACTAATTATTAACTAAAAGTAATACTTGTTAAATGCTGTACAAGTCATACAGCCTAACCACAATACTAAAGTAAAGATGCGTGCGCATACCGGCGTACGATAATTGTTGTAAACATCAGAAATATGATACCAATTTTAAATTTTATATTTTGTTCAATTATCAGTTAATATTGTTAATCCTAAATAATTAATTATAGTACATCTTGAGTCTGGTATCATGATATCTCCAAGAACCTTAACGGAATATGGTATATACTGAATTAAAACAACATAACCTGTACAGTAAAATTATTGTAACAACAACAGGTATACCAGAGCCTTGAGAGATCAGATAGAGTTTCATTGGAAGTTTTATTTTGTAATCAGCAATTGAAAGGGTTGTTAATTATTGTTTTGTTTGTTAAAAATATTCTCACTTAATAACTTGTTAATAAACCTATAATTTTTATTACCATAACAAGAGTATCATTTTATTAAAAGTAGATTCATTCATTATTTTTAATCAGTTCTGACAGGTGGCGGAAGAATTCAAAAAGTATTAGTATAAATCAATATACTTATCAGATATTGCTGCATTTATTACTGTGTGTGAAAACATGTTAAATATTCAAATTGAATATTTTTTCTATTGTGTTTGAAGTGAATGTATTTCAGACGGAACGCCACAAGATAGAATTTGAATTTCAACAGTGGTAAGTAAATCAGATACACCACAAGTGCGCGGACTATATTTTAATAAGAAGAGTGAATTATTACGGCGTACTTACAACAGCAAAACATTAACACCAGTGACAGTTACGATTGCAAATTACACCTTTTATAACCAACATTATAGTAGGCACCGGTGCGTGTCTACAACCACACGAAAACACCTAACATCAATACAACAAGAAATACATAACTTAAACTTGTAATTTTATTATATTACCAGTTGGCTAGCCCAGCAGTGTGGCTTTAAGGAGAAACACAAGACAGCAAAATATACACAGTATTACTTGTAACTATTATATTATATTATATTATATATATATATTGATATAACAATGTTCACATAATAAATGGTTTTTTGGTAGTAACTACTGTAAAATATCGGTATGGAGAACCATACATGACTTCCATATTCTAAGATTTATATTTAAAATCATTTTCAGCCAAACAGCCAGGCTGTGTCTTACCTGCCTTTTTATTGCTGTATTAAATGAAAAATATTATATTACATTAAAATGAAAAAATTATAATTTTATTGCCTGGCAACAAAATTATTTTATTTTTAACAATTACCATTGTTTCAAAAAGTTTAAATAAATTTTCAAGTACTTTACTCTTGTTAAAACGTAAAAGGTTGCAGGTAAACTACCCCTTCCCCTTAACCGATCTTCACCAAAATCGAAAGTCATTGAGACCTCTACAATTCAGGGACGTATGCAAAAAATTATTTGATTCTGTTTGAATTTGCGGCTGTTACCGTTCGTCATAGAAAATACGCTTGATAAAAAAACGTTGCAGGTAAACTTCCCCTTCCCCTTAACCGATCTTCACCAAAAACAATAGGTCTTGAGTACTCTACAAATCAGGGCTGTATGCAAAACATTATTTGATTCTGTTTGAATTTGCGGCTGTTATCGTTTGCCATAGAAAATACCCTTGATAAAAAAACGCTGCAGGTAAACTACCCCTTTCCCTTAACCGATCTTCACCAAAAACAATAGGTCTTGAGAACTCTGCAATTTATGGCTGTATACAAATAATCTTTTGATTCTGTTTGAATTTGCGGCTGTTATCGTTTGCCATAGGAAATACCCTTGTTAAAACATAAAACGTTACAGGTAAACTACCCCTTTCCCTTAACCGATCTTCACCAAAAACCATAGGCCTTGAGAACTCTACAATTCAGAGCTGTATACGAAACATTATTTGATTCTGTTTGAATTCGCGGCTGTTATCGTTTGCCAAAAAAAAAAATTTCCCTTGATAAAAAAAAAACCGTTGCAGGTAAACTACCCCTTTCCCTCAACCGATCTTCACCAAAAACAATAGGTCGCGAGTACTCTACAAATCAGGGCTCTATGCAAAAAATTATTTGATTCTGTTTGAATTTGCGGCAGTTATCGTTTGCCATAGAAAAAAAATCTATAGACAGACAGACACACAGACAGACACACACACACAGACACTTTTCGGAAAACGACTTTTTTTCATGTTTTGAGTGTAGTAGAATCAGAATCTGCAATAATCTCGAACACGATTTTTTTTGCCATCACCATACTTCCATTCCTTAAGGCATATGGAAGTAAAAATGGCTTTTCTTGCAATATTAAGGCACAGAATACAGTAAATATCGGTATGGAGAACCATACATGACTTCCATATTCTAAGATTTATATTTAAAATCATTTTCAGCCAAACAGCCAGGCTGTGTCTTACCTGCCTTTTTATTGCTGTATTAAATGAAAAATATTATATTACATTAAAATGAAAAAATTATAATTTTATTGCCTGGCAACAAAATTATTTTATTTTTAACAATTACCATTGTTTCAAAAAGTTTAAATAAATTTTCAAGTACTTTACTCTTGTTAAAACGTAAAAGGTTGCAGGTAAACTACCCCTTCCCCTTAACCGATCTTCACCAAAATCGAAAGTCATTGAGACCTCTACAATTCAGGGACGTATGCAAAAAATTATTTGATTCTGTTTGAATTTGCGGCTGTTATCGTTTGCCATAGAAAATACGCTTGATAAAAAAACGTTGCAGGTAAACTACCCCTTCCCCTTAACCGATCTTCACCAAAAACAATAGGTCTTGAGTACTCTACAAATCAGGGCTGTATGCAAAACATTATTTGATTCTGTTTGAATTTGCGGCTGTTATCGTTTCCCATAGAAAATAAAACGTAAAAGGTTGCAGGTAAACTACCCCTTCCCCTTAACCGATCTTCACCAAAAACAATAGGTCTTGAGTACTCTACAAATCAGGACTGTATGCAAAACATTATTTGATTCTGTTTGAATTTGCGGCTGTTATCGTTTGCCATATAAAATACCCTTGTTAAAAAAACGTTGCAGGTAAACTACCCCTTTCCCTCAACCGATCTTCACCAAAAACAATAGATCTTGAGAAATCTACAAATCAGGGCTGTATGCGAAACATTATTTGATTCTGTTTGAATTTGCGGCTGTTATCGTTTGCCAAAAAAAAAAAAAATTTCCCTTGATAAAAAAAACCGTTGCAGGTAAACTACCCCTTCCCCTCAACCGATCTTCACCAAAAACAATAGGTCGCGAGTACTCTACAAATCAGGGCTGTATGCAAAAAATTATTTGATTCTGTTTGAATTTGCGGCAGTTGTCGTTTGCCATAGAAAATACGCATGATAAAAAACGTTGCTGGTAAACTACCCCTTCCCCTCAACCGATCTTCACCAAAAACAATAGGTCTTGAGTACTCTACAAATCAGGGCTGTATGCAGAAAATTATTTGATTCTGTTTGAATTTGCGGCTGTTATCGTTTGCCATAGAAAATACCCTTGTTAAAAAAACGTTGTAGGTAAACTACCCCTTTCCCTTAACCGATCTTCACCAAAAACAAAAGGTATTGAGAACTCTACAATTTAGGGCTGTATGCAAATAATCTTTTCATTCTGTTTGAATTTGCGGCTGTTATCGTTTGCCATAGGAAATACCCTTGTTAAAACATAAAACGTTACAGGTAAACTACCCCTTTCCCTTAACCGATCTTCACCAAAAACAATAGGTCTTGAGAACTCTACAATTGAGGGCTGTATGCGAAACATTATTTGATTCTGTTTGAATTTGCGGCTGTTATCGTTTGCCAAACAAACAAAATTTCCCTTGCTAAAAAAAAACCGTTGCAGGTAAACTACCCCTTTCCCTCAACCGATCTTCACCAAAAACAATAGGTCGCGAGAACTCTGCAAAACCGAGCTGTATGCAAAAAATTATTTGATTCTGTTTGAATTTGCGGCAGTTATCGTTTGCCATAGAAAAAAAATCTACAGACAGACAGACAGACACACAGACACTTTTCGGAAAACGACTTTTTTTCATGTTTTGAGTGTAGTAGAATCAGAATCTGCAATAATCTCGAACACGATTTTTTTTGCCATCACCATACTTCCATTCCTTAAGGAATATGGAAGTAAAATGGCTTTTCTTGCAGTATTAAGGCACAGAATACAGTAAATATCGGTATGGAGAACCATACATGACTTCCATATTCTAAGATTTATATTTAAAATCATTTTCAGCCAAACAGCCAGGCTGTGTCTTACCTGCCTTTTTATTGCTGTATTAAATGAAAAATATTATATTACATTAAAATGAAAAAATTATAATTTTATTGCCTGGCAACAAAATTATTTTATTTTTAACAATTACCATTGTTTCAAAAAGTTTAAATAAATTTTCAAGTACTTTACTCTTGTTAAAACGTAAAAGGTTGCAGGTAAACTACCCCTTCCCCTTAACCGATCTTCACCAAAATCGAAAGTCATTGAGACCTCTACAATTCAGGGACGTATGCAAAAAATTATTTGATTCTGTTTGAATTTGCGGCTGTTATCGTTTGCCATAGGAAATACCCTTGTTAAAACATAAAACGTTACAGGTAAACTACCCCTTTCCCTTAACCGATCTTCACCAAAAACAATAGGTCTTGAGTACTCTACAAATCAGGGCTGTATGCAAAACATTATTTGATTCTGTTTGAATTTGCGGCTGTTATCGTTTGCCATAAAAAATACCCTTGTTAAAAAAACGTTGCAGGTAAACTACCCCTTTCCCTCAACCGAACTTCACCAAAAACAATAGGTCTTGAGAACTCTACAATTTAGGGCTGTATGCAAATAATCTTTTGATTCTGTTTGAATTTGCGGCTGTTATCGTTTGCCATAGGAAATACCCTTGTTAAAACATAAAACGTTACAGGTAAACTACCCCTTTCCCTTAACCGATCTTCACCAAAATCAACAGATCTTGAGAACTCTACAATTCAGGGCTGTATCCGAAACATTATTTGATTCTGTTTGAATTTGCGGCTGTTATCGTTTGCCAAACAAACAAAATTACCCTTGCTAAAAAAAAACCGTTGCAGGTAAACTACCCCTTTCCCTCAACCGATCTTCACCAAAAACAATAGGTCGCGAGTACTCTGCAAATCAGGGCTGCATGCAAAAAATTATTTGATTCTGTTTGAATTTGCGGCAGTTATCGTTTGCCATAAAAAAAAATCTACAGACAGACAGACAGACAGACACACAGACAGATAGACAGACAGACAGACACACAGACACTTTTCGGAAAACGACTTTTTTTCATGTTTTGAGTGTAGTAGAATCAGAATCTGCAATAATCTCGAACACGATTTTTTTTGCCATCACCATACTTCCATTCCTTAAGGAATATGGAAGTAAAAATCAGTCTGTTTCCAATAATCTGCTTTTGTATGGTACAAAGTGAAATAGTCATGGTAACACAAAACGACATTGCAAGTTGCAGTCGGAAATCACAGAACAGAAAACTGATTATGCTGCTATCTGTGTATTCAGTTGGCAACTACAAAGTCTGGTCTACAAGTACAAACAACATACCCTGTAAATGTTTCGTACAAATGCCGTTAAATTCGCATGAAGTGACAAACATAAATTTTACAGGCATCGGGTCGAAAGTGTTAAAGTACTTGAGATGATAAGTTTAAAATATGACTTTGCCATTTTCAGCCCTGTCATCAGTTCTGTTCAAGAAAGATTCACTCAGTTGGATCATGTAACAATATGTTGGGATCTGTGTATGATACCGGTACTTAAGAATTACACACCCAAGCAGCTATAGAAGCAACAACACTATGTTCTAAAAGAGTATGCCATTGTATTCTTGCAACTGCAACTCTTCAAGACGTTCTGGACTTTTTCTGTGACCACAGTCTTTCTAGATTTTTAGATTCCCAGATCTCTAGTTTAGAACATTTCTAAACTTAAGTTTACAAAATATTACATTTGCACCTCGGTGAGTCAAGAAAACTTGTTGAACTGGCTACAGTAATGCCCAATTGAAACCCAGTGATGCCCAAGAAATTTAACTAAAACAACTGATTACAGACTCTTCCAAGCTAAAAGCTGGAACTTACCAAGTTTCACAATATTTCATTTAATAAATCAAGTTATTATGGGCAACAACCAAGAAACAAGCCAGTAAAAGTACAGGCCTTGGAAATGGGTGTTCTTAAAAGAAATTAAAAGGTGTTTTAAACTTGACCATATAAAGATTGAGGCCATAGAAGATTACAAACAACGGTGGAAAGGACACTTGGAAAGAATGTCAGATTTCATATATATGTCTATGTTTTTATTGTTGAAAATGTTTTTATTTGTTTTTATTAGTTTTATTGTTTGTTTAAGATAGTTTTCTGTTGGGTTTTTATCTAGTTGTACACATTTATTATTGTTGATGAAGTCTTCGGTTTTTTTGATGTAGTCTGTTTTATCAATGATTACTGTTGCTTGACTTTTGTCTGCTTTAGTTATTATTAAATTATTGTTCTTTACTTTATTTTTAATTTCTTTTATTGTTTTATTGTTTTTCTTTTGTTTATCTTTGTTTTTCATTTCGCTAGTGATTATTTTTTTAATTATATGTGTTGCTTCTGTTCTTTTTTCTTCTTGTATATTGTCTTTTATTAGGTTAATGGCAAATTCTGTTTCTACTATTAAATTTTCTAGATTTTTGTTTGCATTTTGGGTTATGTTAGTTTTTGACATGTTGTTTAAATATTCTGTTTCTTTTTTGTTAAATTCTGTATTGCTGAGGTTAATGGTTCGAGGGTAAAATGTGTGTTTATTTTTGTTTTTTTGTTCTTGATTTTGTTTTGTTGTTTTAATGTGTTAAGTTTTTTGTTGATTGTATAAGTCTTTTTGTTTTTTTCAAATCTTATTTTATTTTCTATGTTATTGTATTTATTATTCCAAGTGATTGGATGTAATAAACTTGTTAGCTCTAAGTGTAGTTTGTATATGTCTAGTGTTATGCTACTTTTCTTACTGTATAATTGATTAATTTCGTTTTGTATCCATAGCCTTTGTGCTTTTTTTATAGTTTTTTGTGCAGTCATATTTTTGTTGTTTGTGTTTATGTTGATGTATTTAGGTGTTAATTTATGTTTTTGGCATTGTCTATTGAAGTATATGTTTATGTTTGTGTTCATTAGTTGTTTTTTTCGTGTTTGAAATTTGTTTAACAATTTGATAATGTGGTTATATGGAATTGTGGTTATGTTGTTTGTGTACATGTTAATGTATATTTATCTGAGAGATGATTTGTTATCCGTTATTTGGTAGTTGATTTCACTTATTTGATATTCACTTCACTATTTTTTTTCACTATACATTTTTGTTTTTGCTTTGTTTTATAACCTCACTTTTCGTTTTTTCACTGTAGGCTTATTTACCTTGTTGGTTATATTATTTCAATCACTTTCTGCTACATGTTCCTAAAGGAAAAAAGTATATCTTGAGGTAAATTAGTCAAAGTATTATAGTATTATATACATCAAGAAACGGACTGTAGCAGAAAGTGATTGAAATATATATATATATATATATATATATATATATATATCAGCCAAAATTGGTGATAATGAAGAACCCTGCAGTGACGTGGACGCCCTTGGTAGAGGCAGGTATATAAGGGGGTGGTGTTAGGGACGGATGTGGCAGTTACGATCTGATGATGAACGTAGATCATACCCATTAATCCTGTGCATCTTACTCCCCACGGCAGTATCTCTATAAGAAGCTTGGGATGTGGCACAACAGCGGACGATGGGCATGCCCTTCGTCCCGCACAACCCTTACTCTTGCAGTCGAGTCGGGGGATTGAGAGTAACTTGGACCGCCTGACTGTAGAATTTGCTCGCCAAGCGTCTCAAGGTGTGCCATTGAGTGAGCGGACACTCAGTCCTCTTCGTAGTGTACGGGAAGAGAAGATGCGGGGGACTTTACAAGCAAGGTTTAGTGCCCGGTCTGGAGTGGCTTTCTATCACTATGCATCCTCAAACAGGACAGGTGTATGTAATCACCGGCAACAACTGAGTTACGAGTCGAGTTGGAGCTGGAGCTTTACAGCCGCAAAATTAGCGTTATAATCTGCGGTGATACACCTCTCCAAGCATAGCAGTCTAGGAGAAGGACTTCCATTAGTTTGAACAGGACACCCTCGTGCCACTCACGGTCAAAAGTCTTTTCCACGACTAGAAAGCATGCGGACGTCTGTTTGACATCCAGTCGTTTAAGATCTCGACCAGTCTCATTAGCATGCACGTCACAAAAGCCAAACTGTTTGGGATCGCAGCAGGGGCGGATTAGAAGCACGTGGTGCCATCAGACTGGTGCCCCCCTCCGATTTAAAATTCAACCTTTTATCTATTATTTACATTGATAAATGGCATACACAATTTCGAAAGTTAACAATTATTTTATTAAACTTTTAAATGAAAACAAACATTTAGCTAAATATTGATTACATTGAGCATAGTAGTACTTCAGCTTAGAATACTAATCGATTCATTTTTTATTGATTTTGCCTTAACGAAGTCTTGTATAATTTCTTCTAAATAGAGCGATTCAAGTATCTCACTTTCAATATTCAACCTTGATAACGGTCTCATCTTCCATGGTTAAATTCAACATATCTTTAGTGCGTTTTAATACAGAAAATGATCTTTCAGATACGCAGTTAGCTGTTGGAATCGTCAAAAGCAGACCTTAAGCAATGTATATATTCGGAAATACGTCAATCATTTTACAATCAATAATCCAGTTTAATAGTTTGAGCAGACAAACTATAATATCATGGAATCTATCGTCTTCATTCAAACAATTTGAAAAAAAAAACTCTTTCTTGCAAATTTACTCGTGGCACAAAGTGGCTTCAATTCTATTACATCACTGAAAAGTGTGCACACATCTTTTTATGGTTTTGGATTGAGGACATTTGTTTTTCTTGTATTTTTTACATATATTTTCTTCAAAACGCTTTTGTGATTTAGAGCTAGATGGTGCCCTCTCTGACAGCTGAGGCCCTGGTGCCCGGTGCTGCAGCATACCCTAGCGTTATGGATAATCCATCACTGGATCGCACACATCAGCACATCCAGTTTTCTAGGTGATCTCGAATTCGACGCTCAACGAATCGTTCAAAGGCTTTCGTCATCGCAGTCAGGTGGCTAATGGGTTGGAGATACTCCGCGTTAGAAGAGTTCTTTCCCATCTTCGGAATCACGATCAAATTACCCGTCTTTCGTTATACGGGGAAATAGGTCAACCTGAGACAGGCATTGAACAGATAAGCAAAACCTCAGCAAGAGTTCCACATTCCAGAAGGCACAGGTTATTTAAGTTAAATAACCTACAGATTATAATAATAGTCTTTTTAACTACCAGAATTGGTATTATTTAAGCCACAATTCAAATGAAATCCACACTCATCAATCTATCGTCTTTCAAAAATTCGCATTTCGTGGTCTCACGGAAACTGTTTTAGAAAATAGTAAAACTTAAAAGAAATAGTAACCATACTATGTGTACCAATTTCAACTCACAACACATCTTGTTTGTCAGTAATTAATTTTAATAAAAGACAGAGACATGCAGATAGAAAATGAAGCATTTTTATTAAGCATTCATCGTTGAAACATCTTTATTAGACATTTTTCGTTCAGTTTAATGAGTAGAATCATTTCTTCTAAGTTTGGCACCACCTTTTAGAAACATTCTGTGTGTGTAAATTGTTAATTTTCTTAATGATTATGTAATCAATGGCTCTGGTTTTTATTGTAAATTTTATATATTTAAATAAGTAGATGTGATGCAAATGTGACCACTAGGCAAAGCAGGTCACTGTCTGGGGTTGTACACTTTAAAGAGCAGCAAGTTCTGAGAGAGGACAAATTATAACCTACAATATTTTGCGGGACAAGTATTTCTTGCCAAAGAACTGCCCTTGGTACAAGTTGTATAAATTGACTCAGATAGGAAGCTAATTTTAGGGTTCTAAGCAGTAAAGTTAGGTTAATTTAATTAGCAAGAAAAAATTGCTAATTACAAGACTGTTTACTAGATGCTTGACAGATGATACTCATGGAGCTTGCTGACTGAGGAAATACACATTCAATATATTTTTGTGTAATGGACCTTAAAAAAAGTTTCATTACAAAACTAGAGATGGACTCCCGTTTAACACTTTCAACCCTGGCCATTTCAGCATAGGCATGTCCCAGCAGCCTGTATGTTTTCCATATTTTTCCCTATTTTTTTTTTTAATAGTAAGATTTATTAAAAACAACATAAATTACATGTCAAATTAAAGACTAGACCTTCTGTTTTCATAAAATGATAGAATATTTATTTTTTTTAGGTGAAATTAATTTTTAGTGTCTAGATCAGAAACATGTTTTTGAAAAAAAAAAAAAAAATTACAACATATGTTCACATAATAAATGGTTTTTTGGTAGTAACTACTGTAAAAATATCGGTATGGAGAACCATACATGACTTCCATATTCTAAGATTTATATTTAAAATCATTTTCAGCCAAACAACCAGGCTGTGTCTTACCTGCCTTTTTATTGCTGTATTAAATGAAAAATATTATATTACATTAAAATGAAAAAATTATAATTTTATTGCCTGGCAACAAAATTATTTTATTTTTAACAATTACCATTGTTTCAAAAAGTTTAAATAAATTTTCAAGTACTTTACTCTTGTTAAAACGTAAAAGGTTGCAGGTAAACTACCCCTTCCCCTTAACCGATCTTCACCAAAATCGAAAGTCATTGAGACCTCTACAATTCAGGGAAGTATGCAAAAAATTATTTCATTCTGTTTGAATTTGCGGCTGTTATCGTTTGCCATAGAAAATACGCTTGATAAAAAAACGTTGCAGGTAAACTACCCCTTCCCCTTAACCGATATTCACCAAAAACAATAGGTCTTGAGTACTCTACAAATCAGGGCTGTATGCAAAACATTATTTGATTCTGTTTGAATTTGCGGCTGTTATCGTTTGCCATAGAAAATACCCTTGTTAAAAAAACGTTGCAGGTAAACTACCCCTTTCCCTCAACCGATCTTCACCAAAAACAATAGGTCTTGAGAAATCTACAATTCAGGGCTGTATGCGAAACATTATTTGATTCTGTTTGAATTTGCGGCTGTTATCGTTTGCCAAAAAAAAAAATTTCCCTTGATAAAAAAAACCGTTGCTGGTAAACTACCCCTTCCCCTCAACCGATCTTCACCAAAAACAATAGGTCGCGAGTACTCTACAAATCAGGGCTGTATGCAAAAAATTATTTGATTCTGTTTGAATTTGCGGCAGTTGTCGTTTGCCATAGAAAATACGCATGATAAAAAACGTTGCTGGTAAACTACCCCTTCCCCTCAACCGATCTTCACCAAAAACAATAGGTCTTGAGTACTCTACAAATCAGGGCTGTATGCAGAAAATTATTTGATTCTGTTTGAATTTGCGGCTGTTATCGTTTGCCATAGAAAATACCCTTGTTAAAAAAACGTTGTAGGTAAACTACCCCTTTCCCTTAACCGATCTTCACCAAAAACAAAAGGTATTGAGAACTCTACAATTTAGGGCTGTATGCAAATAATCTTTTCATTCTGTTTGAATTTGCGGCTGTTATCGTTTGCCATAGGAAATACCCTTGTTAAAACATAAAACGTTACAGGTAAACTACCCCTTTCCCTTAACCGATCTTCACCAAAAACAATAGGTCTTGAGAACTCTACAATTCAGGGCTGTATGCGAAACATTATTTGATTCTGTTTGAATTTGCGGCTGTTATCGTTTGCCAAACAAACAAAATTTCCCTTGCTAAAAAAAAACCGTTGCAGGTAAACTACCCCTTTCCCTCAACCGATCTTCACCAAAAACAATAGGTCGCGAGAACTCTGCAAAACCGGGCTGTATGCAAAAAATTATTTGATTCTGTTTGAATTTGCGGCAGTTATCGTTTGCCATAGAAAAAAAATCTACAGACAGACACACAGACAGACAGACACACAGACACACAGACAGACAGACAGACACACAGACACTTTTCGGAAAACGACTTTTTTTCATGTTTTGAGTGTAGTAGAATCAGAATCTGCAATAATCTCGAACACGATTTTTTTTGCCATCACCATACTTCCATTCCTTAAGGAATATGGAAGTAATATCGGTATGGAGAACCATACATGACTTCCATATTCTAAGATTTATATTTAAAATCATTTTCAGCCAAACAGCCAGGCTGTGTCTTACCTGCCTTTTTATTGCTGTATTAAATGAAAAATATTATATTACATTAAAATGAAAAAATTATAATTTTATTGCCTGGCAACAAAATTATTTTATTTTTAACAATTACCATTGTTTCAAAAAGTTTAAATAAATTTTCAAGTACTTTACTCTTGTTAAAACGTAAAAGGTTGCAGGTAAACTACCCCTTCCCCTTAACCGATCTTCACCAAAATCGAAAGTCATTGAGACCTCTACAATTCAGGGACGTATGCAAAAAATTATTTGATTCTGTTTGAATTTGCGGCTGTTACCGTTCGTCATAGAAAATACGCTTGATAAAAAAACGTTGCAGGTAAACTACCCCTTCCCCTTAACCGATCTTCACCAAAAACAATAGGTCTTGAGTACTCTACAAATCAGGGCTGTATGCAAAACATTATTTGATTCTGTTTGAATTTGCGGCTGTTATCGTTTGCCATAGAAAATACCCTTGATAAAAAAATGCTGCAGGTAAACTACCCCTTTCCCTTAACCGATCTTCACCAAAAACAATAGGTCTTGAGAACTCTGCAATTTATGGCTGTATACAAATAATCTTTTGATTCTGTTTGAATTTGCGGCTGTTATCGTTTGCCATAGGAAATACCCTTGTTAAAACATAAAACGTTACAGTTAAACTACCCCTTTCCCTTAACTGATCTTCACCAAAAACCATAGGTCTTGAGAACTCTACAATTCAGGGCTGTATACGAAACATTATTTGATTCTGTTTGAATTCGTGGCTGTTATCGTTTGCAAAAAAAAAAAAAATTTCCCTTGATAAAAAAAAACCGTTGCAGGTAAACTACCCCTTTCCCTCAACCGATCTTCACCAAAAACAATAGGTCGCGAGTACTCTATAAATCAGGGCTCTATGCAAAAAATTATTTGATTCTGTTTGAATTTGCGGCAGTTATCGTTTGCCATAGAAAAAAAATCTACAGACAGACACACAGACAGACACACACACAGACACTTTTCGGAAAACGACTTTTTTTCATGTTTTGAGTGTAGTAGAATCAGAATCTGCAATAATCTCGAACACGATTTTTTTTGCCATCACCATACTTCCATTCCTTAAGGAATATGGAAGTAAAAATGGCTTTTCTTGCAATATTAAGGCACAGAATACAGTAAATATCGGTATGGAGAACCATACATGACTTCCATATTCTAAGATTTATATTTAAAATCATTTTCAGCCAAACAGCCAGGCTGTGTCTTACCTGCCTTTTTATTGCTGTATTAAATGAAAAATATTATATTACATTAAAATGAAAAAATTATAATTTTATTGCCTGGCAACAAAATTATTTTATTTTTAACAATTACCATTGTTTCAAAAAGTTTAAATAAATTTTCAAGTACTTTACTCTTGTTAAAACGTAAAAGGTTGCAGGTAAACTACCCCTTCCCCTTAACCGATCTTCACCAAAATCGAAAGTCATTGAGACCTCTACAATTCAGGGACGTATGCAAAAAATTATTTGATTCTGTTTGAATTTGCGGCTGTTATCGTTTGCCATAGAAAATACGCTTGATAAAAAAACGTTGCAGGTAAACTACCCCTTCCCCTTAACCGATCTTCACCAAAAACAATAGGTCTTGAGTACTCTACAAATCAGGGCTGTATGCAAAACATTATTTGATTCTGTTTGAATTTGCGGCTGTTATCGTTTGCCATAGAAAATAAAACGTAAAAGGTTGCAGGTAAACTACCCCTTCCCCTTAACCGATCTTCACCAAAAACAATAGGTCTTGAGTACTCTACAAATCAGGACTGTATGCAAAACATTATTTGATTCTGTTTGAATTTGCGGCTGTTATCGTTTGCCATATAAAATACCCTTGTTAAAAAAACGTTGCAGGTAAACTACCCCTTTCCCTCAACCGATCTTCACCAAAAACAATAGATCTTGAGAAATCTACAATTCAGGGCTGTATGCGAAACATTATTTGATTCTGTTTGAATTTGCGGCTGTTATCGTTTGCCAAAAAAAAAAAAATTTCCCTTGATAAAAAAAACCGTTGCAGGTAAACTACCCCTTCCCCTCAACCGATCTTCACCAAAAACAATAGGTCGCGAGTACTCTACAAATCAGGGCTGTATGCAGAAAATTATTTGATTCTGTTTGAATTTGCGGCTGTTATCGTTTGCCATAGAAAATACCCTTGTTAAAAAAACGTTGTAGGTAAACTACCCCTTTCCCTTAACCGATCTTCACCAAAAACAAAAGGTATTGAGAACTCTACAATTTAGGGCTGTATGCAAATAATCTTTTCATTCTGTTTGAATTTGCGGCTGTTATCGTTTGCCATAGGAAATACCCTTGTTAAAACATAAAACGTTACAGGTAAACTACCCCTTTCCCTTAACCGATCTTCACCAAAAACAATAGGTCTTGAGAACTCTACAATTCAGGGCTGTATGCGAAACATTATTTGATTCTGTTTGAATTTGCGGCTGTTATCGTTTGCCAAACAAACAAAATTTCCCTTGCTAAAAAAAAACCGTTGCAGGTAAACTACCCCTTTCCCTCAACCGATCTTCACCAAAAACAATAGGTCGCGAGAACTCTGCAAAACCGAGCTGCATGCAAAAAATTATTTGATTCTGTTTGAATTTGCGGCAGTTATCGTTTGCCATAGAAAAAAAATCTACAGACAGACAGACAGACAGACAGACAGACAGACACACAGACACACAGACACTTTTCGGAAAACGACTTTTTTTCATGTTTTGAGTGTAGTAGAATCAGAATCTGCAATAATCTCGAACACGATTTTTTTTGCCATCACCATACTTCCATTCCTTAAGGAATATGGAAGTAAAATCAGTCTGTTTCCAATAATCTGCTTTTGTATGGTACAAAGTGAAATAGTCATGGTAACACAAAACGACATTGCAAGTTGCAGTCGGAAATCACAGAACAGAAAACTGATTATGCTGCTATCTGTGTATTCAGTTGGCAACTACAAAGTCTGGTCTACAAGTACAAACAACATACCCTGTAAATGTTTCGTACAAATGCCGTTAAATTCGCATGAAGTGACAAACATAAATTTTACAGGCATCGGGTCGAAAGTGTTAAAGTACTTGAGATGATAAGTTTAAAATATGACTTTGCCATTTTCAGCCCTGTCATCAGTTCTGTTCAAGAAAGATTCACTCAGTTGGATCATGTAACAATATGTTGGGATCTGTATATGATACCGGTACTTAAGAATTACACACCCAAGCAGCTATAGAAGCAACAACACTATGTTCTAAAAGAGTATGCCATTGTATTCTTGCAACTGCAACTCTTCAAGACGTTCTGGACTTTTTCTGTGACCACAGTCTTTCTAGATTTTTAGATTCCCAGATCTCTAGTTTAGAACATTTCTAAACTTAAGTTTACAAAATATTACATTTGCACCTCGGTGAGTCAAGAAAACTTGTTGAACTGGCTACAGTAATGCCCAATTGAAACCCAGTGATGCCCAAGAAATTTAACTAAAACAACTGATTACAGACTCTTCCAAGCTAAAAGCTGGAACTTACCAAGTTTCACAATATTTCATTTAATAAATCAAGTTATAATGGGCAACAACCAAGAAACAAGCCAGTAAAAGTACAGGCCTTGGAAATGGGTGTTCTTAAAAGAAGTTAAAAGGTGTTTTAAACTTGACCATATAAAGATTGAGGCCATAGAAGATTACAAACAACGGTGGAAAGGACACTTAGAAAGAATGTCAGATTTCAGACAGGGCCAAACAAGTCTGTAAATACAAACCTATAGGATGCAGATGTGTGGGTAGACCAGTAAGAGATGGCTGGAGGTTCTTTGAAGGCGGCACATTGCCCATGTTATGTTGTGAAGAAGATGATGATGATGAAATTCCAGTTATTACTCTAACAATATCCACTAATTAGGTTTAATTTTCCTCCTCTCCTATTTTGTTTTAAAAGTGGGTTTTAATTATTTTTAAATTCAATATTACTGATTTTGCAATATTGTAATAGCAAATGGTTTTCACTCACAGATCATATGTTTCTATTACAAAAAGATAACTTCTAAATTTCTATTAGGAATCCTACTGTCACCTGTAACAAATTCTGTTGTGTAGTTTTACCAATTGAATATTTGCTACAAATGTTTAGTTAAAGAATGTGGACATCAACTACGACACGCACATAGTAGATTCCTTCAGAAGTCAAACGTTTAATAAAGTTAAAGATCTTCTTCTTCTTCTACACTTCAGGAATTAAGCAATGTCCCTGTGCCGACTTCACATTATCAGAACCATTTCTTTCTTGGTCTTCCTGCATCCCTTCTTCCAGAAGGTTTATACTTGTTTACAATTACTAGTATTCTATCTTCATCCATGTGACTTAAATGCTGCCTCCATTTTACCCTGTATTCCATATGATCCCTTCTTGTGCATCCTTTAACCCTTCTTAAAAATCTGAACTCTGCTGATTGTATGTTGCTTTTATCTCTTTGTTTTGTAACCCAGGATTCACTCATTGGAACAGCCATTGTTTTGTAGAATTTTAATTTTGTCTCATGTCTCGTTTTATTTTTCAGTGTTCTATTTATAGTTTCACTTATGTGTTGAAATCTATTGACTTTATTTTGTATATCTTTGTTAACATCAAAACTTATATCACAACCTAAATAGTCAAAATTTGAGGTCTATTCCAATACTTTATCCTGAATAATAATCTTTGAGTGTACTGGAAATTATTTGCAGTGAAGTAGTACTTTTGTTTTGTTGGTAGATATCTTCAGGTTGTAGTATTGTTGTCCCTGTTTATGAAGTCTGTACAAGAGCATATAAAGTTAAAGATAAAACATTATTATAAGGGGCAGTCAGTAAGTTAGTTACACTTGCCCATATTTTATTTGTAAAAGATGTTTTGATGAAAGGTGTTGACAACACTGGTAAACTTCCATTTCTATCAGCTGTATTAACGTTTCCCATTTGGTAATAATGATTAGTCCATTGGTAGGCACAAAACATGTCACATTATTTTCAAGTAGTGTCCAGGTTAGAAATTCGTACATTGATTTGTTTTCTGTGGGCAAGGAGGTATAACCCTTCACTAGTTTAGGGAAGTATATGGTGACATTAGTATTTTGACAGTATGCTTTCACAAGATGGTGCGAGTTGTTCGAAAATGTCTTCATGGCTATAGAGGATGGTTACCGGCAGGGAAGGCTTTCGACTATAACAACAGATGGCAACATTGAACGCGTTCACCAATTGTTGCTTGCAAATAAGTGAATCACAGTCCAGTTGAATTAGATATTTTGCATGGTAAAATGCACTTCATTGTCTCTGAGCACCTGGAATGTTGAAAAGCTTGTGCTTGATAAGTGCCTTGTTTATTGACAGAAGAATACAAGTCATGAAGGAGCTCCTTCAAAAATTTAATTCAGAGGAGCAGGAAAGTTGTCCTTATCTTGTACCTTATGATTTCTATGTGAATAGATCTTATGAAATAAACCCTTACAAAGTGGCGATAGCACACTGAAAAACCGACCACTACTGATGTAACCATACACGACGACTCGCATCATCCCTTTTTACAAAAAATAGCAGCATACAATAGCTTCATACACAGATTATTAACGATACCCCTTGACATTGAAGATTTCAACGATGAGCTCAATACAATAAAACATATAGCAGTAGCCAATGGTTACAACAGTTCAGTGATTGATAACATCCTCAGAAAGCACAAATATAAAAAGTCCAAACCTGAACCAGCTAAAAATTCTAAGACCACATTCATTTCAACCACTTACACCAATATAATGCCCAGAATTTTAACATCCACATTAAATAAAATCAGTATTACTACTACTTTCAAAACTAATAATAGTCTATAGAAATTAGTTCGCCCAAATATTCAAACCCACTTGGAGATAAAAACAGGCATATATAAACTAATATGTAACGACTGTGATAGTTTCTATATTGGCCAGACAGGGAGACCTTTCGTCAAAAGATTTCAAGAACACACACCAAAAATTTAAATAACATATTCACTTGAAAACATTAAGACAAATTACGCACGCCATTTGATTTCAAACAACCATACTTACACGGATTTAAGGTCTAATCTTATAGCTTTACATTACTGTAACAAGGGTCGCTACATGGACGCACTAGAGGAGTTTGAAATATACAAAAGTTATAACAGCATGAACAACCATGATGGCATACTGAATGATAAATTGAATTTTAAATCCAACCCACTGTACGACACTGCGTTGCATTTGCTTGAGATAAACAACCTGGCAATAACTCGAAGTCCAAGAATTCAGTATCCGACCGAACGTTGCACGGTGCGCACCGAGTCAAACACGTGTGTTTAAATAATGTACCTTTATGAATTTTAATATTTGACGACCTCTTCCCGAGTGATACGTCTGATGATGGGACATAGTTCCCGAAACGCGTAACAACAAAAACAACGCAACGAAGTCACAGGACGGATTTGAAATAAGGTAATTTATTAAGAAATGCAAAATGCAGTGCAGGTAGGGTTATTGTGTAACGGATGGAAATTTTTTAGCAATTGCATCGAAAAACTTGTGTCACGCAATGGTAAATGTTCAAATAAACTTGATGATTTTGAAGAAAAGTGTCTCTTTAATTATATATATATATATATATAAAACTTAACTGAATCTCAAAGATTTGGAGTTATATGTGAAGAGTTTTGAAAATCAATGTTAAAATAAATTTAAACCGTTACAATCACGCCACGTGGAGTAGCGAGCGTTCAAATGAATTGTATAGTGACCAACGGCAGCGTCCGGTGGCATTACGTAACCACATACAGTTATAACAATTAGGGACACGCCCTAATTTTAAATTATTAATATTTCGGAAACCGATAAATATAGGCAAAAACCAAAATAGCAAAAATGTTTGCCGAAATATTAGTAATAGGGTGTGAAAATTTCAGTTCATATAATTAAAGATTAAAAGAGATAATTAATTTTATTTAATAACTCCCCTAGTGAGTGGGCTACGGGGTAGATCTTTGAATATGTCATAGTTATAAAAATTTCGAATCAGATGTATATTCTAGAATAAGCATAACTTGGCTTGCAGCCAAGATAATCGCAATACAAATTGCAACAGGACATCCTGTCCGACATTTGAAATCCGGTGTTGTTTTTCAGACTATTAAGACTAATAACAATTCTCAAACTGTGAGAATTATTTTCGTTCACACAAGTGAGGTGAGTTGAATTACAAGGAGAAGGGGGGTGTCTCAGCCAATCAAATTATTCTAAAAATTTGAACGAACCGTTAGATTCGGGCTGAACACAAGCACTCAACTGTAACGACTCGACCTGTGAAGACGTATACTTACGATACTCTTACTTTTTTTCAACAAATAAGCGTACAGCTCAAAACATTAACCTATTGACTTAAGCATGTAAAGAGATCAGTTATATAATACGCGAAGACACATCGAGAGTACAACAGAACGAGGCCGTCTAGTACGTGGTACAAGCTGAAGAATTGACGAAGCGGAGCGCAACCCAAGGCGAGATACACACACCAGGAGTGCAGCGTATACCGGACCGAGGGGCCTGACGCAGTTGCAGCAGTTAAAACCACAGACGTTAAGCCATCAACAGTTGCAGAAGGAGCTGAGTGTTGCTGATTCCCGAACTCTTAGCCGTGGAACCCAAGACGCAGAGGAAATCATCGCCACTAGCAGATTGGACCAGGAAAACCAAGGAACCCCGGGAGCACCTCATCACGATCTTCAGAACAAGGGAAGTCAAATATAATTTATAAACTTCTCAAAAGGTTATTCTTTTTCTTTTAAATCATTGTAAAACTAAATTGATTCAGATGCCAATAAAACAGAGACTCTAGATCAGGGGTTCCCAAACTTTTTCGGTCATGGAACCCTTCAGAAGACATTTTATTTCCGTGGAACCCTAACTCGTTAGGTTCTCCCAACGTTCTTCCATCTACTCCTATTGCCAGACTGTATTGCATAACATAGCCGTAGTAGGGTTTGAAATAAAGAGAAAACATTTTATTATAACCAAAAATATTTATTTTGGGACAAGAAAATATTGTATAGGTATAGGCTATATATAACCACAAACATTTATTTTGGTACAAGAAAATATTAGATTTACACCTAATGTGATGAATGAAATTGTTTCATTTTTGTACTTAAAATAGTTTTGAAATTGGGCTTTATGTCCGACAGCTGAATACGTAAATCCAGGGCGGCATCCAACTTACTCCTAAATTTGTTTTTGGTGTAAGCATAAGCTGAAAAGCCTGATTCGCATCGATAGGTGGACGTGAAGGGGAGCAGAGCACGGATAGCCTTTTCGGCTACTGATGGGTATACGTCTATCAGTCCTACCCAAAAGTCATTCAGTGGCACAGATTCAAATTTCGTTTTTAAAGCAGAGGTACATTGAATTTCAATAAGATCTTCATACTCTGGCACGGACAACATGTGAGGTTTATTTCGGTTGACAAATAGCTTTGCACCCACTCGATGTCCCTGTTGGTGTCTGGGAAGTACTCCGACAGAGATTCACGAGGTTCATTAAATGCTCACAAATGTTTTTGTGCACATCAGCTTCGATTTCTAATTCGTTTTCACTCAGAAACTGGGCCAGGAGAGGAAAGCATGCGAAGTTTTTCTCATTTACACATTCGATCCAAAAGTTAAGTCTGGTTTTCAATGTTGTTATTTTGTCTCTCACTGCGAACGTGGTTGTATCTTTCCGCTGCAAAGATGTAGTAACATCATTAAGTTTCCCGAATATGTCAGCGAGGTAAGCACACCGCATGAGCCACTTCTCGTTGCATAAAAATTCGGCGTATTTGCTAGGCGCGGAAAGGTCCTCCCCTATGAAGAAAACCTGAAGCTCGTTACGCAGCTCAAAAAGCCTGGCCAGGACTTTGCCTCTTGAAAGCCATCTAACTTCTGTGTGAAGTAAAAGCGATTGATGTTGACTTCCCATTTCTTCACAAGCCTTTGCAAAAAGTCTTGACTGGAGTGGGCGAGACTTAACATAATTGACAATTTTTACAGCCTCATTAAGAACGTCCTTTAAGGCATATGGAATGTTCTTCGCCACAAGGGCATGCCGATGCAATGACTACTGGTACAATTTGGCGCTACATTTTTACTTCCATATTCCTTAAGGAATGGAAGTATGGTGATGGCAAAAAAAATCGTGTTCGAGATTATTGCAGATTCTGATTCTACTACACTCAAAACATGAAAAAAAGTCGTTTTCCGAAAAGTGTCTGTGTGTCTGTCTGTCTGTGTGTCTGTGTGTCTGTGTGTCTGTCTGTCTGTCTGTAGATTTTTTTTTTATGGCAAACGATAACCGCCGCAAATTCAAACAGAATCAAATAATTTTTTGCATACAGCCCGGTTTTGCAGAGTTCTCGCGACCTATTGTTTTTGGTGAAGATCGGTTGAGGGAAAGGGGTAGTTTACCTGCAACGGTTTTTTTTTAGCAAGGGAAATTTTGTTTGTTTGGCAAACGATAACAGCCGCAAATTCAAACAGAATCAAATAATGTTTCGCATACAGCCCTGAATTGTAGAGTTCTCAAGACCTATTGTTTTTGGTGAAGATCGGTTAAGGGAAAGGGGTAGTTTACCTGTAACGTTTTATGTTTTAACAAGGGTATTTCCTATGGCAAACGATAACAGCCGCAAATTCAAACAGAATGAAAAGATTATTTGCATACAGCCCTAAATTGTAGAGTTCTCAATACCTTTTGTTTTTGGTGAAGATCGGTTAAGGGAAAGGGGTAGTTTACCTACAACGTTTTTTTAACAAGGGTATTTTCTATGGCAAACGATAACAGCCGCAAATTCAAACAGAATCAAATAATTTTCTGCATACAGCCCTGATTTGTAGAGTACTCAAGACCTATTGTTTTTGGTGAAGATCGGTTGAGGGGAAGGGGTAGTTTACCAGCAACGTTTTTTATCATGCGTATTTTCTATGGCAAACGACAACTGCCGCAAATTCAAACAGAATCAAATAATTTTTTGCATACAGCCCTGATTTGTAGAGTACTCGCGACCTATTGTTTTTGGTGAAGATCGGTTGAGGGGAAGGGGTAGTTTACCTGCAACGGTTTTTTTTATCAAGGGAATTTTTTTTTTTTTTTGGCAAACGATAACAGCCGCAAATTCAAACAGAATCAAATAATGTTTCGCATACAGCCCTGAATTGTAGATTTCTCAAGATCTATTGTTTTTGGTGAAGATCGGTTGAGGGAAAGGGGTAGTTTACCTGCAACGTTTTTTTAACAAGGGTATTTTATATGGCAAACGATAACAGCCGCAAATTCAAACAGAATCAAATAATGTTTTGCATACAGTCCTGATTTGTAGAGTACTCAAGACCTATTGTTTTTGGTGAAGATCGGTTAAGGGGAAGGGGTAGTTTACCTGCAACCTTTTACGTTTTATTTTCTATGGCAAACGATAACAGCCGCAAATTCAAACAGAATCAAATAATGTTTTGCATACAGCCCTGATTTGTAGAGTACTCAAGACCTATTGTTTTTGGTGAAGATCGGTTAAGGGGAAGGGGTAG
This sequence comes from Magicicada septendecula, assembly GCA_034769895.1. Lineage (NCBI taxonomy): Eukaryota > Metazoa > Arthropoda > Insecta > Hemiptera > Cicadidae > Magicicada > Magicicada septendecula. Next base: position 3,393,503 of record CM068375.1, read on the forward strand.
TTTACCTGCAACGTTTTTTTATCAAGCGTATTTTCTATGGCAAACGATAACAGCCGCAAATTCAAACAGAATCAAATAATTTTTTGCATACGTCCCTGAATTGTAGAGGTCTCAATGACTTTCGATTTTGGTGAAGATCGGTTAAGGGGAAGGGGTAGTTTACCTGCAACCTTTTACGTTTTAACAAGAGTAAAGTACTTGAAAATTTATTTAAACTTTTTGAAACAATGGTAATTGTTAAAAATAAAATAATTTTGTTGCCAGGCAATAAAATTATAATTTTTTCATTTTAATGTAATATAATATTTTTCATTTAATACAGCAATAAAAAGGCAGGTAAGACACAGCCTGGCTGTTTGGCTGAAAATGATTTTAAATATAAATCTTAGAATATGGAAGTCATGTATGGTTCTCCATACCGATATTTACTGTATTCTGTGCCTTAATATTGCAAGAAAAGCCATTTTACTTCCATATTCCTTAAGGAATGGAAGTATGGTGATGGCAAAAAAAATCGTGTTTGAGATTATTGCAGATTCTGATTCTACTACACTCAAAACATGAAAAAAAGTCGTTTTCCGAAAAGTGTCTGTGTGTCTGTCTGTCTGTGTGTCTGTGTGTCTGTCTGTCTGTCTGTCTGTAGATTTTTTTTCTATGGCAAACGATAACTGCCGCAAATTCAAACAGAATCAAATAATTTTTTGCATACAGCCCGGTTTTGCAGAGTTCTCGCGACCTATTGTTTTTGGTGAAGATCGGTTGAGGGAAAGGGGTAGTTTACCTGCAACGGTTTTTTTTTAGCAAGGGTAATTTTGTTTGTTTGGCAAACGATAACAGCCGCAAATTCAAACAGAATCAAATAATGTTTCGCATACAGCCCTGAATTGTAGAGTTCTCAAGACCTATTGTTTTTGGTGAAGATCGGTTAAGGGAAAGGGGTAGTTTACCTGTAACGTTTTATGTTTTAACAAGGGTATTTCCTATGACAAACGATAACAGCCGCAAATTCAAACAGAATGAAAAGATTATTTGCATACAGCCCTAAATTGTAGAGTTCTCAAGACCTTTTGTTTTTGGTGAAGATCGGTTAAGGGAAAGGGGTAGTTTACCTACAACGTTTTTTTAACAAGGGTATTTTCTATGGCAAACGATAACAGCCGCAAATTCAAACAGAATCAAATAATTTTCTGCATACAGCCCTGATTTGTAGAGTACTCAAGACCTATTGTTTTTGGTGAAGATCGGTTGAGGGGAAGGGGTAGTTTACCAGCAACGTTTTTTATCATGCGTATTTTCTATGGCAAACGACAACTGCCGCAAATTCAAACAGAATCAAATAATTTTTTGCATACAGCCCTGATTTGTAGAGTACTCGCGACCTATTGTTTTTGGTGAAGATCGGTTGAGGGGAAGGGGTAGTTTACCTGCAACGGTTTTTTTTATCAAGGGAAATTTTTTTTTTTTGGCAAACGATAACAGCCGCAAATTCAAACAGAATCAAATAATGTTTCGCATACAGCCCTGAATTGTAGATTTCTCAAGACCTATTGTTTTTGGTGAAGATCGGTTGAGGGAAAGGGGCAGTTTACCTGCAACGTTTTTTTAACAAGGGTATTTTCTATGGCAAACGATAACAGCCGCAAATTCAAACAGAATCAAATAATGTTTTGCATACAGCCCTGATTTGTAGAGTACTCAAGACCTATTGTTTTTGGTGAATATCGGTTAAGGGGAAGGGGTAGTTTACCTGCAACGTTTTTTTATCAAGCGTATTTTCTATGGCAAACGATAACAGCCGCAAATTCAAACAGAATGAAATAATTTTTTGCATACGTCCCTGAATTGTAGAGGTCTCAATGACTTTCGATTTTGGTGAAGATCGGTTAAGGGGAAGGGGTAGTTTACCTGCAACCTTTTACGTTTTAACAAGAGTAAAGTACTTGAAAATTTATTTAAACTTTTTGAAACAATGGTAATTGTTAAAAATAAAATAATTTTGTTGCCAGGCAATAAAATTATAATTTTTTCATTTTAATGTAATATAATATTTTTCATTTAATACAGCAATAAAAAGGCAGGTAAGACACAGCCTGGTTGTTTGGCTGAAAATGATTTTAAATATAAATCTTAGAATATGGAAGTCATGTATGGTTCTCCATACCGATATTTTACTTCCATATGCCTTAAGGAATGGAAGTATGGTGATGGCAAAAAAAATCGTGTTCGAGATTATTGCAGATTCTGATTCTACTACACTCAAAACATGAAAAAAAGTCGTTTTCCGAAAAGTGTCTGTGTGTGTGTGTCTGTCTGTGTGTCTGTCTGTCTATAGATTTTTTTTTATGGCAAACGATAACTGCCGCAAATTCAAACAGAATCAAATAATTTTTTGCATAGAGCCCTGATTTGTAGAGTACTCGCGACCTATTGTTTTTGGTGAAGATCGGTTGAGGGAAAGGGGTAGTTTACCTGCAACGGTTTTTTTTTTATCAAGGGAAATTTTTTTTTTTGGCAAACGATAACAGCCGCAAATTCAAACAGAATCAAATAATGTTTCGCATACAGCCCTGAATTGTAGATTTCTCAAGATCTATTGTTTTTGGTGAAGATCGGTTGAGGGAAAGGGGTAGTTTACCTGCAACGTTTTTTTAACAAGGGTATTTTATATGGCAAACGATAACAGCCGCAAATTCAAACAGAATCAAATAATGTTTTGCATACAGTCCTGATTTGTAGAGTACTCAAGACCTATTGTTTTTGGTGAAGATCGGTTAAGGGGAAGGGGTAGTTTACCTGCAACCTTTTACGTTTCATTTTCTATGGCAAACGATAACAGCCGCAAATTCAAACAGAATCAAATAATGTTTTGCATACAGCCCTGATTTGTAGAGTACTCAAGACCTATTGTTTTTGGTGAAGATCGGTTAAGGGGAAGGGGTAGTTTACCTGCAACGTTTTTTTATCAAGCGTATTTTCTATGGCAAACGATAACAGCCGCAAATTCAAACAGAATCAAATAATTTTTTGCATACGTCCCTGAATTGTAGAGGTCTCAATGACTTTCGATTTTGGTGAAGATCGGTTAAGGGGAAGGGGTAGTTTACCTGCAACCTTTTACGTTTTAACAAGAGTAAAGTACTTGAAAATTTATTTAAACTTTTTGAAACAATGGTAATTGTTAAAAATAAAATAATTTTGTTGCCAGGCAATAAAATTATAATTTTTTCATTTTAATGTAATATAATATTTTTCATTTAATACAGCAATAAAAAGGCAGGTAAGACACAGCCTGGCTGTTTGGCTGAAAATGATTTTAAATATAAATCTTAGAATATGGAAGTCATGTATGGTTCTCCATACCGATATTTACTGTATTCTGTGCCTTAATATTGCAAGAAAAGCCATTTTACTTCCATATTCCTTAAGGAATGGAAGTATGGTGATGGCAAAAAAAATCGTGTTCGAGATTATTGCAGATTCTGATTCTACTACACTCAAAACATGAAAAAAAGTCGTTTTCCGAAAAGTGTCTGTGTGTCTGTCTGTCTGTGTGTCTGTGTGTCTGTCTGTCTGTCTGTCTGTCTGTAGATTTTTTTTCTATGGCAAACGATAACTGCCGCAAATTCAAACAGAATCAAATAATTTTTTGCATACAGCCCGGTTTTGCAGAGTTCTCGCGACCTATTGTTTTTGGTGAAGATCGGTTGAGGGAAAGGGGTAGTTTACCTGCAACGGTTTTTTTTTAGCAAGGGTAATTTTGTTTGTTTGGCAAACGATAACAGCCGCAAATTCAAACAGAATCAAATAATGTTTCGCATACAGCCCTGAATTGTAGAGTTATCAAGATCTATTGTTTTTGGTGAAGATCGGTTAAGGGAAAGGGGTAGTTTACCTGTAACGTTTTATGTTTTGACAAGGGTATTTCCTATGGCAAACGATAACAGCCGCAAATTCAAACAGAATGAAAAGATTATTTGCATACAGCCCTAAATTGTAGAGTTCTCAAGACCTTTTGTTTTTGGTGAAGATCGGTTAAGGGAAAGGGGTAGTTTACCTACAACGTTTTTTTAACAAGGGTATTTTCTATGGCAAACGATAACAGCCGCAAATTCAAACAGAATCAAATAATTTTCTGCATACAGCCCTGATTTGTAGAGTACTCAAGACCTATTGTTTTTGGTGAAGATCGGTTGAGGGGAAGGGGTAGTTTACCAGCAACGTTTTTTATCATGCGTATTTTCTATGGCAAACGACAACTGCCGCAAATTCAAACAGAATCAAATAATTTTTTGCATACAGCCCTGATTTGTAGAGTACTCGCGACCTGTTGTTTTTGGTGAAGATCGGTTGAGGGGAAGGGGTAGTTTACCTGCAACGGTTTTTTTTATCAAGGGAAATTTTTTTTTTTGGCAAACGATAACAGCCGCAAATTCAAACAGAATCAAATAATGTTTCGCATACAGCCCTGAATTGTAGATTTCTCAAGACCTATTGTTTTTGGTGAAGATCGGTTGAGGGAAAGGGGTAGTTTACCTGCAACGTTTTTTTAACAAGGGTATTTTCTATGGCAAACGATAACAGCCGCAAATTCAAACAGAATCAAATAATGTTTTGCATACAGCCCTGATTTGTAGAGTACTCAAGACCTATTGTTTTTGGTGAATATCGGTTAAGGGGAAGGGGTAGTTTTCCTGCAACGTTTTTTTATCAAGCGTATTTTCTATGGCAAACGATAACAGCCGCAAATTCAAACAGAATGAAATAATTTTTTGCATACGTCCCTGAATTGTAGAGGTCTCAATGACTTTCGATTTTGGTGAAGATCGGTTAAGGGGAAGGGGTAGTTTACCTGCAACCTTTTACGTTTTAACAAGAGTAAAGTACTTGAAAATTTATTTAAACTTTTTGAAACAATGGTAATTGTTAAAAATAAAATAATTTTGTTGCCAGGCAATAAAATTATAATTTTTTCATTTTAATGTAATATAATATTTTTCATTTAATACAGCAATAAAAAGGCAGGTAAGACACAGCCTGGTTGTTTGGCTGAAAATGATTTTAAATATAAATCTTAGAATATGGAAGTCATGTATGGTTCTCCATACCGATATTTTACTTCCATATGCCTTAAGGAATGGAAGTATGGTGATGGCAAAAAAAATCGTGTTCGAGATTATTGCAGATTCTGATTCTACTACACTCAAAACATGAAAAAAAGTCGTTTTCCGAAAAGTGTCTGTGTGTGTGTGTCTGTCTGTGTGTCTGTCTGTCTATAGATTTTTTTTCTATGGCAAACGATAACTGCCGCAAATTCAAACAGAATCAAATAATTTTTTGCATAGAGCCCTGATTTGTAGAGTACTCGCGACCTATTGTTTTTGGTGAAGATCGGTTGAGGGAAAGGGGTAGTTTACCTGCAACGGTTTTTTTTTTATCAAGGGAAATTTTTTTTTTTGGCAAACGATAACAGCCGCGAATTCAAACAGAATCAAATAATGTTTCGTATGCAGCTCTGAATTGTAGAGTTCTCAAGGCCTATGGTTTTTGGTGAAGATCGGTTAAGGGAAAGGGGTAGTTTACCTGTAACGTTTTATGTTTTAACAAGGGTATTTCCTATGGCAAACGATAACAGCCGCAAATTCAAACAGAATCAAAAGATTATTTGTATACTGCCATAAATTGCAGAGTTCTCAAGACCTATTGTTTTTGGTGAAGATCGGTTAAGGGAAAGGGGTAGTTTACCTGCAGCGTTTTTTTATCAAGGGTATTTTCTATGGCAAACGATAACAGCCGCAAATTCAAACAGAATCAAATAATGTTTCGCATACAGCCCTGAATTGTAGATTTCTCAAGACCTATTGTTTTTGGTGAAGATCGGTTGAGGGAAAGGGGTAGTTTACCTGCAACGTTTTTTTAACAAGGGTATTTTCTATGGCAAACGATAACAGCCGCAAATTCAAACAGAATCAAATAATGTTTTGCATACAGCCCTGATTTGTAGAGTACTCAAGACCTATTGTTTTTGGTGAATATCGGTTAAGGGGAAGGGGTAGTTTTCCTGCAACGTTTTTTTATCAAGCGTATTTTCTATGGCAAACGATAACAGCCGCAAATTCAAACAGAATGAAATAATTTTTTGCATACGTCCCTGAATTGTAGAGGTCTCAATGACTTTCGATTTTGGTGAAGATCGGTTAAGGGGAAGGGGTAGTTTACCTGCAACCTTTTACGTTTTAACAAGAGTAAAGTACTTGAAAATTTATTTAAACTTTTTGAAACAATGGTAATTGTTAAAAATAAAATAATTTTGTTGCCAGGCAATAAAATTATAATTTTTTCATTTTAATGTAATATAATATTTTTCATTTAATACAGCAATAAAAAGGCAGGTAAGACACAGCCTGGCTGTTTGGCTGAAAATGATTTTAAATATAAATCTTAGAATATGGAAGTCATGTATGGTTCTCCATACCGATATTTTATTCTTGATATCGTCCCTTTCAATTTTCCCACCATCGCTGCGTACGTTAACACACTTATCCCAATCAAGATCGTGTTTATGCATGTAACAATTGATGATTTTAAACATTTCTTCCCCGGTTGCATTGGTCTCCAAAGGTGCGCATAGAAACAAATCGTCTTCCATAGATTCTTCGAACGGATATCTCACGAAAACAAGCAATATCGCAAGTCCAGCGACATCTGTACTCTCGTCCAGTTGCATTGAAAACGCTTTAGAATTTTTCAGTCTCTGAATTAATTCATCTTCCATATAGTCTGAGATTTTATGAATACGGTCGGACACAGTGTTGTTAGAATATTGGACTGCTGAAACTTTTTTTGCCACCTCCTCTCCAAGCACGCAACTGACTATTTCTTTCACACATGGTTTGATGAGATCCTCTGCAATTGTATGTGGTTTCCCAGCACGGGCAATCCTGTAACTTAAGAGAAACGATGCTTCAGTTGCATTTTCGTTATCGGTCTTTGCATATTTCTGTAAGTAAGCCACAGCGGCATCTTGGACTTCCTTGTGGTTTTTAAAAAAACTAACGTCCTTTCCCTTTAGGTGCGGGTCTACTAATGTGTCACGCAATGTAAGCCTATTCGTTGCTATGAACGGGTATGTTCCCCTGTTTTACTCTCTTAGGTCGTTTAGTTTACTTAATTATTTAAATATCTGAGATATTTGGAGTTGTGGGATATATTGATGTAATTAATTAATATTAACTTAGCTCTCTAAAAAATATCAGTGTTAGTGTACCTGAAACTTAAATAATTAATGCGTTATTCTGTAATTTCGTTCAACCCTATTATACCTTGAAGAGAAATATGTCTAATTTTGTATTTTTACGCTCTCTCTTTGGTGTCAGATAATTCCGCTATAAGCGCTGTAGTATCGGCTCAACGAAACTTATAGGTTATTTCACTGTTTATGTTAACCATTTATTCTATACTTATTCAGTTACCTTTTTATTCCCAACTCATTAAATCATACTCCAAATAACAAGATTTTGCAATTATATAAAGGTTCTTTATTTGTTTACTTCTTTAACATTGAATAAGATATGTTCTAACTAACATATGCTTGGGCTATAGATTGCGTGAATCGATTGTTGATTATTCCGATACTTTATTTAAATTCAGTTATATAGTGTGTTTTAATTTGTAATTAATTTAATTCAGGGTGTGAAGGTTCTTGTAACTGTGGGGAAGATTAAAAATACATAGATAAGAATGCAAGATTTACAAATTTGAAGTGTTATGTAGTTAGTATGATTAATATAATAATAATTTACCAGACTAGAACGAAGCAAATCGTGTAGGCGGTTGATTGATAAATTTACTGTTCTGTACGATTATGCCGTACGATATTCTTTCTTCGGTTTGATAAATGGAATTCTTGTCCTGTCCACTTCGGAAATACAGCTCCCTGGATTGATTTACAGCCCGATTGATGCTTCTTCTGCAACTCCTGGATCCAGATACGTTCTTCTCTCGGTTGAAGCAATTAGTGATGTTCCGTTTATTTGAAAGGTTATAAATTCTGATGTAGTGTATATTATTATTTGTGATACTTTTGACTCTTTCTATTTGTTTTAATGTATCGTCAATTCCTTTCGGATATGGGACAGTTCAAGTCCTCCCTTGTAGAATCCAGTTATTTATTTCCTATTGCGATTTCATACTATTGTCTTGTTTGGTTAATTTATACTGGCAAGAGTCATAAATATTATCATTAGTATTTTGTATTTTATAATAGTATTTACTAATTTAGTATATTCCAATTAAATAGATATTTCTTGGTTTTTTATTAATCTCATCACATTCAGATCATCAAAGCAATTATTGTCAAATCAACAACTTCCTCTTTTCCTGTCGTCCCTAGCAACACATGATTTTTCTTCCTTCCACATGTTTTGAATATAGTGTTTATTTCATATATTTTTTGTCTATTCCTTATCAATTTGCTATCCTATCGGAATGTAACTTTACCGATAGTTGGTTTATTATTTTCTACACATATTCTGCTGGTTTTTTGATATAAGCCTGTTTTTTTTTCTTTTTTTATATTTAATACCCTTTCGATATTAAACGTTATTAATCGATATCATGGCATTATCATAATTTGTATAAATTTTATTATATATCATTATTAATTTAATGTTTTTTCTAGCTCTTCAAATCGTATTCATTAATTATTATTAATTGATGTACCTAACCTTTATGTTATGAGTGGTTATATAGTGGTTTTGGCTGTTAGGCCTTTATTGTAAACGGATCTACCTGTGTTTATAACTGGTAAACATCTATAGACCCTTTTACATAAATTCATACATATAATCAAATCTTAACTATTAACATTTACATAAACAATTATTTTTTCCATATCTAATAACAATTTTATCTTGACCTATGGATCACATATAAGAAAATTCAAATCTATTAACGTTAATTAGCTGCTTCACACTTCATTCTACAACAGTCATTGAATAATACATCTTGTTTCATTATCTTTCATTAACTCAACACATATTTGGTATAACATAACATAAACTTTATCATAATATTTGTTGTCACAAAATAATATCTCTTAACTCAAAATTCTTATTTGCTATTACTATAAAGTAAATTATTGTTCATTTTTTGTTTGCTTTTCACTAAACATATATCATCAACTATTATCTAACTTACAGGTTCGTTTATTCTTGTTAATACTACCTTGCATCCTTATTTACCTTTATCTATAATTATAAATGTAATTATTAGATCTTTGTTCTATCATGGGGTTAGATATTGACTTGTTTATTATTTTGTTAACCTTGTTTTTATGTAACACGGATGCTAGCATTTCTGTTGCGTTACATATGCTCCCCCTCCTAAAAAAGTTTAGTTTACCTGAATGAAGTTTAGGTCAAATAAACTTGTCTTTTTCACATTCCTTTTCTTCATTTCATTGTTAATGTTTGACAATGGGATTCTCAATGTAACTTCATTAGACTAGTATTAATACTTTTTTTTATTTAATAACATTTCATCATTTTACTTAACATTCTTGATCATTTTTAATTTCTGTAAACATTATTTGTTGATAGTTGGCTACAATATTCAATGATACATTAGTTTCACATCTCTTCTACTTATGATTACTATAATGACTGTATTTCTCAATTATTCTTCTGTCAACTCATTTCTTTCTGTTTTCTTCGTCCTACTCTTTTGGAAACTGAAGTCATTCTTGCAACTATTCTAATATTCCTTAAATATTTAATTTCCCTAACAATCCCTAATACATGCGTTGGTACAGTTCAGAGAGGCACTGTTTGGCTTCATACTCTGCTGCCCACACCACATCTTAATATAGTACTGCTGGAATTCATCTACAGTCAGCTATAAAATATAATAAACTCCTAATAATCTCTTTAATTATTTAATAATAAATATTTGGGAAACATTTTTTTTTCTTTGTTGCTTTTATATTTCTTCATTACTATCCTTCATATTTTGTGATTCCATTTTAGTTCCTTAAACATTCTTTGATATTAAATTTGACAGTTATTATTTGTAATCATTTTTGTTTTCATTTTTGTTGTGATTGTAATGCTAAGTATCTTCTTCATTTGTTTTTTCTCTGATCTCAATATTTTCTAAATAGTTGTTGTGTGATGATCATTATAACTGTATTTATGACTAAATACATTCCCTAGCCCAACTATTCTTCTTCTTATCGTATTTCATTATTTTGGCTGTTTATTTTTCAATGAATTATGTTCATAAATACTCTTTCTTTCTTGTCTTCTTTAACATTACATTGGTTACATTCAATCGTTTACTGAAGTTGTTTCCTTCATTTGGCAATGTGGTATGTATTTTAGGTCATATGATTTTTCTCTTTCTTTATTTTGCATAGGTAGATTTGAGGTAAAAACTTTTATCTTGGGGTTTCATTATTTATCATTCACATTATTTCTTTGTAGACGTTTAGTAATAGTTCTCGCTTTCTTCTGTAATCTTGGGATTTCATTATTCACACTATTTCTTTATAAACATTTAATAATAATTCTCGCTTTCTTCTGTAATCTTGGGATTTCATTATTCACACTATTTCTTTATAAACATTTAATAATAATTCTCGCTTTCTTCTGTAATCTTGGGATTTCATTATTCACACTATTTCTTTATAGACATTTAATAATAATTCTTGCTTTCTTCTGTAATCTTGGGATTTCATTATTCACATTATTTCTTTATAAACATTTAATAATAATTCTCGCTTTCTTCTGTAATCTTGGGATTTCAATATTCATTGTTCTTAATACCTTCTTCATAACTATATTTTAATTCAGACGTACTTCATTTTGAATGACACATTTTTTTTTCTATTTATTTTATCGTTCAAAAAATTCTCTTTTATTTACAAGTGTTTTTTCTTCAAAATCGATAATAAGTGGTTCTTATTGTATTTTAGAATTTAGTGGTAGTATTCAACTCAAATTCTTTTTAAATTCCAAGTATTTTCTCTTCAAGACTGGTAATAAGTTGTTCTTATTATATTTTAGAATTTATTCATTATATTTCTTTATGGACTCTTGGTTGTACGTTCCCTTAATCCTTTTCGTGATAGGGTTCATTATTTCATACATATTGTTATTATTATTTTTTGTTATCACATATGGCCCAGTATATAATAATAATAATTTTTTAGTTATTCCCTCTAGAGTGCTTGGTAGCTCCCTGTTTCTTATTAATATTTTCTCACCCACTTGGTACTTAATTGGTTTTGGATTATTCTTTTCATATTTTCTTTTCTTCGTTTCCGCCTTTTCCATAACTCGGTTATAAAATTTAACTGTTTCAAATTGATATTCTGGGTTATTTGGAAAGTTTATAATATCCTGGATTTCTCTAGGTGGAAGCCTTTCAAACATAACAGTATAAGGGGTATTTTCAATGGACTGATGGTAAGATATATTTAAGAACTCTTCGGTTAGTGACAAGTATTCGTACCACCTTCTCTGTTGGTCATGACAGTAAGTTCGGAGTATTCTGCCAACTTCCCTCAATACACGTTCTGCCGGATTACTGCTGGGGTGGTATACTGAAGTCTTATATGTTCTAATGTTGTGTTTTAAAAGATTATTTCTCCATTTATAGCCCTTGAATTGCGTACCATGATCGGTGATAATAGATGACGGTTTACCAACCTCTGTTATGTAATGTCCGATGATTATTTCCAGAATTTTCTTGGTCGTGGCTCTGCTAATAGCGTAGAGTTTAGTGTATTTGGAAAAGTGATCAAAAATAATTATTATGAATTTATATCTGTGGTTTCCTCCACTGCGTGGGAATGGCCCACATATATCTAGAAATACTTTCTCCAGCTTATATTTGGATGTCATAGGGATCATGACTCCCTCCTTCTTCTCATTATTATGTTTAACCATCTGGCAGATGTGACATGCCTGTATGGATTTTTGTACTTTTCTGGTTATATTTTTTATGTACACTTGTTCTTCCAGGGCTTTGACGATTTTCATGGCTCCCATGTGTCCATATCGTTCATGGTAATCCAATATCAATTTGTTTTCCACAGCGGTGGGAATTACTAGTTTCCAGTTTATTTGTTTAGGGGTGACCTTAATAAATAATCGATCATCATGTATACAGTAATATTTAGTAATAACTTCATCAGCATTTTGTATCTTCTGGCGTATGTTTATTAATTTGGGATCCGATTTTTGGTGTTGATTAATTTCATTTATCATAATCTCCAAATCTCTCCGACTCTTAATGACATGGTACACCTTCGCAATCTCTTCCTTTTCTCCTTCGAATGATTGATCTTGTATGTTTATTCGGGACAAGATATCGGCTGCTATGTTCTTTCTTCCAGGTATATATTCCCAATCAATGCAATACTCTTGCAATGCAAGGACCCATCTAGTTAGCCGGCCATGACTAAGTTTACATCTTTTTAGAAATGAAATTGATTTATGGTCACTTCTTACGGTCACTGGGTATCCGAGTATATAAGTTCTAAATTTATTGCATGCGTACACTACGCTTAGCAGCTCCTTCTCGGTAACGTTATAATTGCGTTCGCAGTTGTTAAGCACCCTGCTGGCGAAGCTGATTACCATATGATGTCCTTCTTTATCTTCTTGATATAGGGTAGCTCCTAAGCTAACATTGCTCGCATCACAATTTAAATAAAAGCGTTTGTTAAAGTCAGGGTGGTACAACATAACTGTTTCTAAAAATTTCTTCTTGATTAATTGCAGAATTTTATCTTGTTCTGGTCCCCATGCCCACTTGTCTTTGGATGATAATTGTTTCTGAAACTTGGCAGTTACTTCTGAATAGTTATCTTGGAATTTTCGGTAATAGTTACAAATTCCAAGAAAGGATTGTAGCTGTTTTCTATTTTTTGGAGTAGGGAACAGTTGAATTGCTTCTACCTTTTCTGTTGAAGGTGTGATACCCTCCTCAGACAAATTAAAACCTAAAAACTTTACTTGATTGGCGATAAATTTAGATTTATTCAGCTTGAGTGTTATGTTGTTTTCAGATAATTTTCTCAGTACCTGTTCCACCCGCTCGCAATGTTCATCCCAATGTGAAGAAGTTATAAGTAAATCATCTACATAGACCGTAGTGAACTGCAGTGTTTCTTGTCCCAATACTTGGTCCATACGTTTTACAAATATTGCAACAGAATTAATTAGTCCGAAAGGTAGCCTTTTAAATTGATAGTTCCTTCCGTCAAAAAGGAACGCCATGTATTTTCTACTATCTGGGTGTAGTTCGACCTGCCAGTAACCGCATACCGTATCCCAAGTGCTGATGTATTTAATGCCGTGGAATTTCTTTAAAATTTCTTCTATTTCGCCTGGTGAAGTCCTATCATTGATGATCATTTTATTTATTTCCCTAGCGTCCAGGCAAATTCTCACCTTTCCGTTCTTTTTCGGGACTGCCACTATGGGACTGGTATATGGTGATTGACTATATTCTATTATGTCGTCTTGAATCATACGATTAATCTCGTTCCGGACCTCGTTTTTTATGGAATAAGCAATTGGGTATGATTTTCTGCGAAAGTTCACTGGTTCTTTAAAATTTATTACACACTGATATCCTTTTACTTTACCTGGAGCATTGGAGAATACATGTTTGTATTTATTATATATTTGAATTAAATTTTCGGCCTGTACTTTACTTACTTGTCCATAAGTTTTTTCCCTTTGGAATTCTCGGACCTCTTCTAACTTACTCTGCCAAAGTTCGGGATCCTCGTCCTCATATTGAATGACTTCTGGTATTTTATTTTTCTTACAAAAATAGCTTTTTATGGCTAGACATCTGGTGTTAACTGGAACGGTTCTATTAGTGTCAATTAATTCGGCTGTCCATAATCCTTCTTCGGATGTTAAAGATATTATACCTTTATGCAAGTCAATTACTGCGGAATGCTGGCGCAATACATCGCATCCAATCAATACATTGAACGGTAATCCCGTTGCGACCAAGAATCCTATTGGTAGGGTCATATTATTATTGGTAAGATCGAGCGATACTTGTTTTTTAACTGTTTTATTTTGTCTCCCAGTGGCTCCGATAATTATCACATTATTGACAGGTAAGGTCGGTATGGGTAACTGGACTTCTCGCTGGATTTTTTCAAGTTCAATACTGTCTATCAACGATATGTTAGATCCAGTATCTATCATTATGGTAGATTTTACCCCATTTAATTTTGCCGTTACATATATGATTTTGTTATTACTATTACTGTTTACATGTTTCTTATCCTCTTCCAATAAATCTTCCCTGATATTCTTTAAATAGTGGTTATTAATTATGGTTATTGCACGATTATTCTTAATTTTGTTTATAAGTCGTTCCCCAAGATTACGGTTCAGTGAAGGGTATTCATTAATTTTCACTGCCTCTATTAGTTTAAATGAGGGCTTACCCCCTCTTCTCTATTTTCATTTTGATTACTGTGTTGATTTTGTACGGTTTCAGTGCGATCCTCCGTATTAGGTTCCGCTATCCTATAATTTCCTTCAGGTGGATAGTTGACTTCACGCCGGGACTGGTCATAATGGTTGTCATATTGGTGACTCCTTGGGTAATACCGTCGCTGATTACCTTGAGGCCTGGAGTAGATATAATTGACGTTATGCCTATAATTATTGGGTCGTCTGTCCCCATCTCCTCTATTATTGCGACTATCGCGGTAATTATAATTACTTAACTAAAAATGAACTTTTTTCATGTGAAAAACTTACTATTTTATCGGACGCGTTTCGGCTTAGTATCCGCCTTCTTCAGCTTTGGTAACAGACTGCCAGCATTTTGTAACGGTTGTGTGGAAGGTGAAGTGGGGGTGGTGTGTGGCGGAAGGGGATTGGCGCGGGGATTCAATTTACTGTTTGTTTTCTGTATAATTGTGTCAAAAAGTGTATGTGATTTATATTGTAATTGATCGTTGAGTATGTTGTTTGGTTGTGTTGTGTGGTGTTTATATATTTCGTATTGTTCAGTTGTGTTGAGTTTTTGACCTTTGGGTATGTATCGTATTGTTCAGTTGTGTTGAGTTTTTGACCTTTGGGTATGTACGAAATATATAAACACCACACAACACAACCAAACAACATACTCAACGATCAATTACAATATAAATCACATACACTTTTTGACACAATTATACAGAAAACAAACAGTAAATTGAATCCCCGCGCCAATCCCCTTCCGCCACACACCACCCCCACTTCACCTTCCACACAACCGTTACAAAATGCTGGCAGTCTGTTACCAAAGCTGAAGAAGGCGGATACTAAGCCGAAACGCGTCCGATAAAATAGTAAGTTTTTCACATGAAAAAAGTTCATTTTTAGTTAAGTGTTAGTGCTGTGAAAGAAGAGATGAATAATCAAGACAACTATAATTATAATTATTATTGCCACGATAATTATAGTTCCTGGAATTATTATTCGCGTGCTCATGTTGTGTTCTATTGGCATTAACATTCTGCGCAGGTCGATTGTGATCATTATTATGAGAATTGGTTGGTGGTGCGTTATTATTATACTTCTGATATTTATAATTTAACATTCTATTTCTTTGGTATTGGTTCTCGTGCTCATAATTCTCCAAGAATTTGGCCATGGCTGGAATCGTTTTGATTTGACTACACATACGTGCATTTTTTATCCCTTCCTCGTAATGGTAGGATAGTTGTATCACCAAACATTCTTCGGGAATTCTGGGCTCTAAGTTCCGCGCCATACATACCTTTCCTAGAAAGTATGAAGTAGGAGACTGGCCTATGTTTGTTTTGTATCGACCGTTACTCAAATTATTCCTAATCATGTTCTGGGTCGATTCAGACCAATACTTCTCTTTAAATTGTTTTTTGAACTCAGTCATGTCCAGTATATCCGGGCGCACCGCTGTCCACCAATTATCATAAGTATCTTTAAACGTTTCATCAATCATACTGCGTATAATACTCCAGCGATTTTCTCTATTTCTTGCGATCACCTCTTCCAATCTCTTTAAAAATTCCATCGGATTGCGCTTGTAATTACAAAAATTAATCGACTCCCGGTTCTCGTGGTTATTTGTATGACTATGTTGGCATGTCCTATCCCGCCATGAATCTACTTCTTCTTGTAATTGTAATTCACGTCTACTAATTTCCTCTATTTTATTTTTACTGGTATTAATTTGACCTTCCATACTGTTTAAATTGCCATAGACTCTTTCGAGTCGTTCGCCCATGTCTGTCTGTATTTGCATAATACCTTCCTTATTCTCTTCCCGTACCTGATGTACTTCGTTTTTAATTTGCTCATATTTTCCGACAGTTTCCTGTTGGATTTCTTTGACCAATGTTTTACTCTCAATTTTTATGTCATTAATTTTATTTTGTAGTTCTTCGCGAACCTGTACTATTGTTTCGTTAGTTTTTTCTAACCCTTCATTTGTTTTGGCTATTTCTAATTTTCTTTCCTCATTATTTTGGTCCACCTTCTGGTTAATTGTCACATGAAGATTTTCAATTTTTTCATTAATTTGCCTTAAATTTTCTTCATGTATTTGTAAGATGTCTTCCTTCATTTGTTTTAAACCCTCATCATTCCTATCTAACCTTTCGTGAATTTGTTTTGAGGTTTCTTTAATTTCCTCATTTGTTTTCCTGGAGTTTTCCTCCTGTTTCCTAAAATTCTCCTTGTTTTCTTCATTTGTTTTATCGTATTTTTCCTCCAGTCTCTTTGAGTTTTCATTAATTTCCTCTTTCTGTTTATTAAATTGTTCTGCCATAAATTTCATCATCTCCTGCCAACTTGGTATTTCTCTGGCTCCCGCTTTATCTATTTGGTCCCCTTGGGCATCTTCTTCCACTGGTTCCCTTTCCTTGTCCACAATAATTTCAGTTTCCGCTATTTCGTCTGTCTGTTGTTCCATTTCACTGTCTGTTATTAGTTCTATTTCCTGTTCTTGTTCATCTATTTCCTTCTCCGTTTCTCCTGCCCTAATCCTTGATCTACCTCTGGTATGCATGTTTATTCTCCCACAGTTGCCTGCTCTGGTTAAGTAATATTAGTAATCGGGATAATTTTTATATAGTGGTGTGCAACTGTGATCATTCTGATTGTAATATTAGTATAGTTATAGTTACTTAACTTAAGCCCTACACAAGTTGAGCGCCAATTTGTAGGTAAACGTCGTCTTGCGTCTACTAATGTGTCACGCAATGTAAGCCTATTCGTTGCTATGAACGGGTATGTTCCCCTGTTTTACTCTCTTAGGTCGTTTAGTTTACTTAATTATTTAAATATCTGAGATATGTGGAGTTGTGGGATATATTGATGTAATTAATTAATATTAACTTAGCTCTCTAAAAAATATCAGTGTTAGTGTACCTGAAACTTAAATAATTAATGCGTTATTCTGTAATTTCGTTCAACCCTATTATACCTTGAAGAGAAATATGCCTAATTTTGTATTTTTACGCTCTCTCTTTGGTGTCAGATAATTCCGCTATAAGCGCTGTAGTATCGGCTCAACGAAACTTGTAGGTTATTTCACTGTTTATGTTAACCAATTATTCTATAGTTATTCAGTTACCTTTTTATTCCCAACTCATTAAATCATACTCCAAATAACAAGATTTTGCAATTATATAAAGGTTCTTTATTTGTTTACTTCTTTAACATTGAATAAGATATGTTCTAACTAACATATGCTTGGGCTATAGATTGCGTGAATCGATTGTTGATTATTCCGATACTTTATTTAAATTCAGTTATATAGTGTGTTTTAATTTGTAATTAATTTAATTCAGGGTGTGAAGGTTCTTGTAACTGTGGGGAAGATTAAAAATACATAGATAAGAATGCAAGATTTACAAATTTGAAGTGTTATGTAGTTAGTATGATTAATATAATAATAATTTACCAGACTAGAACGAAGCAAATCGTGTAGGCGGTTGATTGATAAATTTACTGTTCTGTACGATTATGCCGTACGATATTCTTTCTTCGGTTTGATAAATGGAATTCTTGTCCTGTCCACTTCGGAAATACAGCTCCCTGGATTGATTTACAGCCCGATTGATGCTTCTTCTGCAACTCCTGGATCCAGATACGTTCTTCTCTCGGTTGAAGCAATTAGTGATGTTCCGTTTATTTGAAAGGTTATAAATTCTGGTGTAGTGTATATTATTATTTGTGATACTTTTGACTCTTTCTATTTGTTTTAATTTATTGTCAATTCCTTTCGGATATGGGACAGTTCAAGTCCTCCCTTGTAGAATCCAGTTATTTATTTCCTATTGCGATTTCATACTATTGTCTTGTTTGGTTAATTTATACTGGCAAGAGTCATAAATATTATCATTAGTATTTTGTATTTTATAATAGTATTTACTAATTTAGTATATTCCAATTAAATAGATATTTCTTGGTTTTTTATTAATCTCATCACATTCAGATCATCAAAGCAATTATTGTCAAATCAACAACTTCCTCTTTTCCTGTCGTCCCTAGCAACACATGATTTTTCTTCCTTCCACATGTTTTGAATATAGTGTTTATTTCATATATTTTTTGTCTATTCCTTATCAATTTGCTATCCTATCGGAATGTAACTTTACCGATAGTTGGTTTATTATTTTCTACACATATTCTGCTGGTTTTTTGATATAAGCCTGTTTTTTTTTCTTTTTTTATATTTAATACCCTTTCGATATTAAACGTTATTAATCGATATCATGGCATTATCATAATTTGTATAAATTTTATTATATATCATTATTAATTTAATGTTTTTTCTAGCTCTTCAAATCGTATTCATTAATTATTATTAATTGATGTACCTAACCTTTATGTTATGAGTGGTTATATAGTGGTTTTGGCTGTTAGGCCTTTATTGTAAACGGATCTACCTGTGTTTATAACTGGTAAACATCTATAGACCCTTTTACATAAATTCATACATATAATCAAATCTTAACTATTAACATTTACATAAACAATTATTTTTTCCATATCTAATAACAATTTTATCTTGACCTATGGATCACATATAAGAAAATTCAAATCTATTAACGTTAATTAGCTGCTTCACACTTCATTCTACAACAGTCATTGAATAATACATCTTGTTTCATTATCTTTCATTAACTCAACACATATTTGGTATAACATAACATAAACTTTATCATAATATTTGTTGTCACAAAATAATATCTCTTAACTCAAAATTCTTATTTGCTATTACTATAAAGTAAATTATTGTTCATTTTTTGTTTGCTTTTCACTAAACATATATCATCAACTATTATCTAACTTACAGGTTCGTTTATTCTTGTTAATACTACCTTGCATCCTTATTTACCTTTATCTATAATTATAAATGTAATTATTAGATCTTTGTTCTATCATGGGGTTAGATATTGACTTGTTTATTATTTTGTTAACCTTGTTTTTATGTAACACGGATGCTAGCATTTCTGTTGCGTTACATATGCTCCCCCTCCTAAAAAAGTTTAGTTTACCTGAATGAAGTTTAGGTCAAATAAACTTGTCTTTTTCACATTCCTTTTCTTCATTTCATTGTTAATGTTTGACAATGGGATTCTCAATGTAACTTCATTAGACTAGTATTAATACTTTTTTTTATTTAATAACATTTCATCATTTTAATTAACATTCTTGATCATTTTTAATTTCTGTAAACATTATTTGTTGATAGTTGGCTACAATATTCAATGATACATTAGTTACACATCTCTTCTACTTATGATTACTATAATGACTGTATTTCTCAATTATTCTTCTGTCAACTCATTTCTTTCTGTTTTCTTCGTCCTACTCTTTTGGAAACTGAAGTCATTCTTGCAACTATTCTAATATTCCTTAAATATTTAATTTCCCTAACAATCCCTAATACATGCGTTGGTACAGTTCAGAGAGGCACTGTTTGGCTTCATACTCTGCTGCCCACACCACATCTTAATATAGTACTGCTGGAATTCATCTACAGTCAGCTATAAAATATAATAAACTCCTAATAATCTCTTTAATTATTTAATAATAAATATTTGGGAAACATTTTTTTTTCTTTGTTGCTTTTATATTTCTTCATTACTATCCTTCATATTTTGTGATTCCATTTTAGTTCCTTAAACATTCTTTGATATTAAATTTGACAGTTATTATTTGTAATCATTTTTGTTTTCATTTTTGTTGTGATTGTAATGCTAAGTATCTTCTTCATTTGTTTTTTCTCTGATCTCAATATTTTCTAAATAGTTGTTGTGTGATGATCATTATAACTGTATTTATGACTAAATACATTCCCTAGCCCAACTATTCTTCTTCTTATCGTATTTCATTATTTTGGCTGTTTATTTTTCAATGAATTATGTTCATAAATACTCTTTCTTTCTTGTCTTCTTTAACATTACATTGGTTACATTCAATCGTTTACTGAAGTTGTTTCCTTCATTTGGCAATGTGGTATGTATTTTAGGTCATATGATTTTTCTCTTTCTTTATTTTGCATAGGTAGATTTGAGGTAAAAACTTTTATCTTGGGGTTTCATTATTTATAATTCACATTATTTCTTTGTAGACGTTTAGTAATAGTTCTCGCTTTCTTCTGTAATCTTGGGATTTCATTATTCACACTATTTCTTTATAAACATTTAATAATAATTCTCGCTTTCTTCTGTAATCTTGGGATTTCATTATTCACACTATTTCTTTATAAACATTTAATAATAATTCTCGCTTTCTTCTGTAATCTTGGGATTTCATTATTCACACTATTTCTTTATAGACATTTAATAATAATTCTTGCTTTCTTCTGTAATCTTGGGATTTCATTATTCACATTATTTCTTTATAAACATTTAATAATAATTCTCGCTTTCTTCTGTAATCTTGGGATTTCAATATTCATTGTTCTTAATACCTTCTTCATAACTATATTTTAATTCAGACGTACTTCATTTTGAATGACACATTTTTTTTTCTATTTATTTTATCGTTCAAAAAATTCTCTTTTATTTACAAGTGTTTTTTCTTCAAAATCGATAATAAGTGGTTCTTATTGTATTTTAGAATTTAGTGGTAGTATTCAACTCAAATTCTTTTTAAATTCCAAGTATTTTCTCTTCAAGACTGGTAATAAGTTGTTCTTATTATATTTTAGAATTTATTCATTATATTTCTTTATGGACTCTTGGTTGTACGTTCCCTTAATCCTTTTCGTGATAGGGTTCATTATTTCATACATATTGTTATTATTATTTTTTGTTATCACATATGGCCCAGTATATAATAATAATAATTTTTTAGTTATTCCCTCTAGAGTGCTTGGTAGCTCCCTGTTTCTTATTAATATTTTCTCACCCACTTGGTACTTAATTGGTTTTGGATTATTCTTTTCATATTTTCTTTTCTTCGTTTCCGCCTTTTCCATAACTCGGTTATAAAATTTAACTGTTTCAAATTGATATTCTGGGTTATTTGGAAAGTTTATAATATCCTGGATTTCTCTAGGTGGAAGCCTTTCAAACATAACAGTATAAGGGGTATTTTCAATGGACTGATGGTAAGATATATTTAAGAACTCTTCGGTTAGTGACAAGTATTCGTACCACCTTCTCTGTTGGTCATGACAGTAAGTTCGGAGTATTCTGCCAACTTCCCTCAATACACGTTCTGCCGGATTACTGCTGGGGTGGTATACTGAAGTCTTATATGTTCTAATGTTGTGTTTTAAAAGATTATTTCTCCATTTATAGCCCTTGAATTGCGTACCATGATCGGTGATAATAGATGACGGTTTACCAACCTCTGTTATGTAATGTCCGATGATTATTTCCAGAATTTTCTTGGTCGTGGCTCTGCTAATAGCGTAGAGTTTAGTGTATTTGGAAAAGTGATCAAAAATAATTATTATGAATTTATATCTGTGGTTTCCTCCACTGCGTGGGAATGGCCCACATATATCTAGAAATACTTTCTCCAGCTTATATTTGGATGTCATAGGGATCATGACTCCCTCCTTCTTCTCATTATTATGTTTAACCATCTGGCAGATGTGACATGCCTGTATGGATTTTTGTACTTTTCTGGTTATATTTTTTATGTACACTTGTTCTTCCAGGGCTTTGACGATTTTCATGGCTCCCATGTGTCCATATCGTTCATGGTAATCCAATATCAATTTGTTTTCCACAGCGGTGGGAATTACTAGTTTCCAGTTTATTTGTTTAGGGGTGACCTTAATAAATAATCGATCATCATGTATACAGTAATATTTAGTAATAACTTCATCAGCATTTTGTATCTTCTGGCGTATGTTTATTAATTTGGGATCCGATTTTTGGTGTTGATTAATTTCATTTATCATAATCTCCAAATCTCTCCGACTCTTAATGACATGGTACACCTTCGCAATCTCTTCCTTTTCTCCTTCGAATGATTGATCTTGTATGTTTATTCGGGACAAGATATTGGCTGCTATGTTCTTTCTTCCAGGTATATATTCCCAATCAATGCAATACTCTTGCAATGCAAGGACCCATCTAGTTAGCCGGCCATGACTAAGTTTACATCTTTTTAGAAATGAATTTGATTTATGGTCACTTCTTACGGTCACTGGGTATCCGAGTATATAAGTTCTAAATTTATTGCATGCGTACACTACGCTTAGCAGCTCCTTCTCGGTAACGTTATAATTGCGTTCGCAGTTGTTAAGCACCCTGCTGGCGAAGCTGATTACCATATGATGTCCTTCTTTATCTTCTTGATATAGGGTAGCTCCTAAGCTAACATTGCTCGCATCACAATTTAAATAAAAGCGTTTGTTAAAGTCAGGGTGGTACAACATAACTGTTTCTAAAAATTTCTTCTTGATTAATTGCAGAATTTTATCTTGTTCTGGTCCCCATGCCCACTTGTCTTTGGATGATAATTGTTTCTGAAACTTGGCAGTTACTTCTGAATAGTTATCTTGGAATTTTCGGTAATAGTTACAAATTCCAAGAAAGGATTGTAGCTGTTTTCTATTTTTTGGAGTAGGGAACAGTTGAATTGCTTCTACCTTTTCTGTTGAAGGTGTGATACCCTCCTCAGACAAATTAAAACCTAAAAACTTTACTTGATTGGCGATAAATTTAGATTTATTCAGCTTGAGTGTTATGTTGTTTTCAGATAATTTTCTCAGTACCTGTTCCACCCGCTCGCAATGTTCATCCCAATGTGAAGAAGTTATAAGTAAATCATCTACATAGACCGTAGTGAACTGCAGTGTTTCTTGTCCCAATACTTGGTCCATACGTTTTACAAATATTGCAACAGAATTAATTAGTCCGAAAGGTAGCCTTTTAAATTGATAGTTCCTTCCGTCAAAAAGGAACGCCATGTATTTTCTACTATCTGGGTGTAGTTCGACCTGCCAGTAACCGCATACCGTATCCCAAGTGCTGATGTATTTAATGCCGTGGAATTTCTTTAAAATTTCTTCTATTTCGCCTGGTGAAGTCCTATCATTGATGATCATTTTATTTATTTCCCTAGCGTCCAGGCAAATTCTCACCTTTCCGTTCTTTTTCGGGACTGCCACTATGGGACTGGTATATGGTGATTGACTATATTCTATTATGTCGTCTTGAATCATACGATTAATCTCGTTCCGGACCTCGTTTTTTATGGAATAAGCAATTGGGTATGATTTTCTGCGAAAGTTCACTGGTTCTTTAAAATTTATTACACACTGATATCCTTTTACTTTACCTGGAGCATTGGAGAATACATGTTTGTATTTATTATATATTTGAATTAAATTTTCGGCCTGTACTTTACTTACTTGTCCATAAGTTTTTTCCCTTTGGAATTCTCGGACCTCTTCTAACTTACTCTGCCAAAGTTCGGGATCCTCGTCCTCATATTGAATGACTTCTGGTATTTTATTTTTCTTACAAAAATAGCTTTTTATGGCTAGACATCTGGTGTTAACTGGAACGGTTCTATTAGTGTCAATTAATTCGGCTGTCCATAATCCTTCTTCGGATGTTAAAGATATTATACCTTTATGCAAGTCAATTACTGCGGAATGCTGGCGCAATACATCGCATCCAATCAATACATTGAACGGTAATCCCGTTGCGACCAAGAATCCTATTGGTAGGGTCATATTATTATTGGTAAGATCGAGCGATACTTGTTTTTTAACTGTTTTATTTTGTCTCCCAGTGGCTCCGATAATTATCACATTATTGACAGGTAAGGTCGGTATGGGTAACTGGACTTCTCGCTGGATTTTTTCAAGTTCAATACTGTCTATCAACGATATGTTAGATCCAGTATCTATCATTATGGTAGATTTTACCCCATTTAATTTTGCCGTTACATATATGATTTTGTTATTACTATTACTGTTTACATGTTTCTTATCCTCTTCCAATAAATCTTCCCTGATATTCTTTAAATAGTGGTTATTAATTATGGTTATTGCACGATTATTCTTAATTTTGTTTATAAGTCGTTCCCCAAGATTACGGTTCAGTGAAGGGTATTCATTAATTTTCACTGCCTCTATTAGTTTAAATGAGGGCTTACCCCCTCTTCTCTATTTTCATTTTGATTACTGTGTTGATTTTGTACGGTTTCAGTGCGATCCTCCGTATTAGGTTCCGCTATCCTATAATTTCCTTCAGGTGGATAGTTGACTTCACGCCGGGACTGGTCATAATGGTTGTCATATTGGTGACTCCTTGGGTAATACCGTCGCTGATTACCTTGAGGCCTGGAGTAGATATAATTGACGTTATGCCTATAATTATTGGGTCGTCTGTCCCCATCTCCTCTATTATTGCGACTATCGCGGTAATTATAATTACTTAACTAAAAATGAACTTTTTTCATGTGAAAAACTTACTATTTTATCGGACGCGTTTCGGCTTAGTATCCGCCTTCTTCAGCTTTGGTAACAGACTGCCAGCATTTTGTAACGGTTGTGTGGAAGGTGAAGTGGGGGTGGTGTGTGGCGGAAGGGGATTGGCGCGGGGATTCAATTTACTGTTTGTTTTCTGTATAATTGTGTCAAAAAGTGTATGTGATTTATATTGTAATTGATCGTTGAGTATGTTGTTTGGTTGTGTTGTGTGGTGTTTATATATTTCGTATTGTTCAGTTGTGTTGAGTTTTTGACCTTTGGGTATGTATCGTATTGTTCAGTTGTGTTGAGTTTTTGACCTTTGGGTATGTACGAAATATATAAACACCACACAACACAACCAAACAACATACTCAACGATCAATTACAATATAAATCACATACACTTTTTGACACAATTATACAGAAAACAAACAGTAAATTGAATCCCCGCGCCAATCCCCTTCCGCCACACACCACCCCCACTTCACCTTCCACACAACCGTTACAAAATGCTGGCAGTCTGTTACCAAAGCTGAAGAAGGCGGATACTAAGCCGAAACGCGTCCGATAAAATAGTAAGTTTTTCACATGAAAAAAGTTCATTTTTAGTTAAGTGTTAGTGCTGTGAAAGAAGAGATGAATAATCAAGACAACTATAATTATAATTATTATTGCCACGATAATTATAGTTCCTGGAATTATTATTCGCGTGCTCATGTTGTGTTCTATTGGCATTAACATTCTGCGCAGGTCGATTGTGATCATTATTATGAGAATTGGTTGGTGGTGCGTTATTATTATACTTCTGATATTTATAATTTAACATTCTATTTCTTTGGTATTGGTTCTCGTGCTCATAATTCTCCAAGAATTTGGCCATGGCTGGAATCGTTTTGATTTGACTACACATACGTGCATTTTTTATCCCTTCCTCGTAATGGTAGGATAGTTGTATCACCAAACATTCTTCGGGAATTCTGGGCTCTAAGTTCCGCGCCATACATACCTTTCCTAGAAAGTATGAAGTAGGAGACTGGCCTATGTTTGTTTTGTATCGACCGTTACTCAAATTATTCCTAATCATGTTCTGGGTCGATTCAGACCAATACTTCTCTTTAAATTGTTTTTTGAACTCAGTCATGTCCAGTATATCCGGGCGCACCGCTGTCCACCAATTATCATAAGTATCTTTAAACGTTTCATCAATCATACTGCGTATAATACTCCAGCGATTTTCTCTATTTCTTGCGATCACCTCTTCCAATCTCTTTAAAAATTCCATCGGATTGCGCTTGTAATTACAAAAATTAATCGACTCCCGGTTCTCGTGGTTATTTGTATGACTATGTTGGCATGTCCTATCCCGCCATGAATCTACTTCTTCTTGTAATTGTAATTCACGTCTACTAATTTCCTCTATTTTATTTTTACTGGTATTAATTTGACCTTCCATACTGTTTAAATTGCCATAGACTCTTTCGAGTCGTTCGCCCATGTCTGTCTGTATTTGCATAATACCTTCCTTATTCTCTTCCCGTACCTGATGTACTTCGTTTTTAATTTGCTCATATTTTCCGACAGTTTCCTGTTGGATTTCTTTGACCAATGTTTTACTCTCAATTTTTATGTCATTAATTTTATTTTGTAGTTCTTCGCGAACCTGTACTATTGTTTCGTTAGTTTTTTCTAACCCTTCATTTGTTTTGGCTATTTCTAATTTTCTTTCCTCATTATTTTGGTCCACCTTCTGGTTAATTGTCACATGAAGATTTTCAATTTTTTCATTAATTTGCCTTAAATTTTCTTCATGTATTTGTAAGATGTCTTCCTTCATTTGTTTTAAACCCTCATCATTCCTATCTAACCTTTCGTGAATTTGTTTTGAGGTTTCTTTAATTTCCTCATTTGTTTTCCTGGAGTTTTCCTCCTGTTTCCTAAAATTCTCCTTGTTTTCTTCATTTGTTTTATCGTATTTTTCCTCCAGTCTCTTTGAGTTTTCATTAATTTCCTCTTTCTGTTTATTAAATTGTTCTGCCATAAATTTCATCATCTCCTGCCAACTTGGTATTTCTCTGGCTCCCGCTTTATCTATTTGGTCCCCTTGGGCATCTTCTTCCACTGGTTCCCTTTCCTTGTCCACAATAATTTCAGTTTCCGCTATTTCGTCTGTCTGTTGTTCCATTTCACTGTCTGTTATTAGTTCTATTTCCTGTTCTTGTTCATCTATTTCCTTCTCCGTTTCTCCTGCCCTAATCCTTGATCTACCTCTGGTATGCATGTTTATTCTCCCACAGTTGCCTGCTCTGGTTAAGTAATATTAGTAATCGGGATAATTTTTATATAGTGGTGTGCAACTGTGATCATTCTGATTGTAATATTAGTATAGTTATAGTTACTTAACTTAAGCCCTACACAAGTTGAGCGCCAATTTGTAGGTAAACGTCGTCTTGCGTCTACTAATGTGTCACGCAATGTAAGCCTATTCGTTGCTATGAACGGGTATGTTCCCCTGTTTTACTCTCTTAGGTCGTTTAGTTTACTTAATTATTTAAATATCTGAGATATGTGGAGTTGTGGGATATATTGATGTAATTAATTAATATTAACTTAGCTCTCTAAAAAATATCAGTGTTAGTGTACCTGAAACTTAAATAATTAATGCGTTATTCTGTAATTTCGTTCAACCCTATTATACCTTGAAGAGAAATATGCCTAATTTTGTATTTTTACGCTCTCTCTTTGGTGTCAGATAATTCCGCTATAAGCGCTGTAGTATCGGCTCAACGAAACTTGTAGGTTATTTCACTGTTTATGTTAACCAATTATTCTATAGTTATTCAGTTACCTTTTTATTCCCAACTCATTAAATCATACTCCAAATAACAAGATTTTGCAATTATATAAAGGTTCTTTATTTGTTTACTTCTTTAACATTGAATAAGATATGTTCTAACTAACATATGCTTGGGCTATAGATTGCGTGAATCGATTGTTGATTATTCCGATACTTTATTTAAATTCAGTTATATAGTGTGTTTTAATTTGTAATTAATTTAATTCAGGGTGTGAAGGTTCTTGTAACTGTGGGGAAGATTAAAAATACATAGATAAGAATGCAAGATTTACAAATTTGAAGTGTTGTGTAGTTAGTATGATTAATATAATAATATTTCTTTTATGAATTTGCTAACTGCTATAATTTTTTATTGTTTGACTAAGCTTTTCGTCATTACTGACATCTTCAGGTCTTAAACAACGTCTATCAACTGTACGTTGTAGGCTTTTATACTTTAGGCCCCTCCCCTTATGTCATCGCCCCTCCTATTGGTTCTAGCTGCTACCGCTCTTCACGGGAACTTTGTCTACCTTTTTTATAGGAGGGGCGATTATATAAGGGGAGGGGCCTAAAGTATAAAAGCCTACAACGTACAGTTGATAGACGTTGTTTAAGACCTGAAGATGTCAGTAATGACGAAAAGCTTAGTCGAACAATAAAAAATTATAGCAGTTAGCAAATTCATAAAAGAAATAGTAAGGATGGCTGCTAATTTAAACAATACGAATATAATAATAATTTACCAGACTAGAACGAAGCAAATCGTGTAGGCGGTTGATTGATAAATTTACTGTTCTGTACGATTATGCCGTACGATATTCTTTCTTCGGTTTGATAAATGGAATTCTTGTCCTGTCCACTTCGGAAATACAGCTCCCTGGATTGATTTACAGCCCGATTGATGCTTCTTCTGCAACTCCTGGATCCAGATACGTTCTTCTCTCGGTTGAAGCAATTAGTGATGTTCCGTTTATTTGAAAGGTTATAAATTCTGATGTAGTGTATATTATTATTTGTGATACTTTTGACTCTTTCTATTTGTTTTAATGTATCGTCAATTCCTTTCGGATATGGGACAGTTCAAGTCCTCCCTTGTAGAATCCAGTTATTTATTTCCTATTGCGATTTCATACTATTGTCTTGTTTGGTTAATTTATACTGGCAAGAGTCATAAATATTATCATTAGTATTTTGTATTTTATAATAGTATTTACTAATTTAGTATATTCCAATTAAATAGATATTTCTTGGTTTTTTATTAATCTCATCACATTCAGATCATCAAAGCAATTATTGTCAAATCAACAACTTCCTCTTTTCCTGTCGTCCCTAGCAACACATGATTTTTCTTCCTTCCACATGTTTTGAATATAGTGTTTATTTCATATATTTTTTGTCTATTCCTTATCAATTTGCTATCCTATCGGAATGTAACTTTACCGATAGTTGGTTTATTATTTTCTACACATATTCTGCTGGTTTTTTGATATAAGCCTGTTTTTTTTTCTTTTTTTATATTTAATACCCTTTCGATATTAAACGTTATTAATCGATATCATGGCATTATCATAATTTGTATAAATTTTATTATATATCATTATTAATTTAATGTTTTTTCTAGCTCTTCAAATCGTATTCATTAATTATTATTAATTGATGTACCTAACCTTTATGTTATGAGTGGTTATATAGTGGTTTTGGCTGTTAGGCCTTTATTGTAAACGGATCTACCTGTGTTTATAACTGGTAAACATCTATAGACCCTTTTACATAAATTCATACATATAATCAAATCTTAACTATTAACATTTACATAAACAATTATTTTTTCCATATCTAATAACAATTTTATCTTGACCTATGGATCACATATAAGAAAATTCAAATCTATTAACGTTAATTAGCTGCTTCACACTTCATTCTACAACAGTCATTGAATAATACATCTTGTTTCATTATCTTTCATTAACTCAACACATATTTGGTATAACATAACATAAACTTTATCATAATATTTGTTGTCACAAAATAATATCTCTTAACTCAAAATTCTTATTTGCTATTACTATAAAGTAAATTATTGTTCATTTTTTGTTTGCTTTTCACTAAACATATATCATCAACTATTATCTAACTTACAGGTTCGTTTATTCTTGTTAATACTACCTTGCATCCTTATTTACCTTTATCTATAATTATAAATGTAATTATTAGATCTTTGTTCTATCATGGGGTTAGATATTGACTTGTTTATTATTTTGTTAACCTTGTTTTTATGTAACACGGATGCTAGCATTTCTGTTGCGTTACAATATATATATATATATATATATATATATATATATATATATATATATATATAAAATAATAATCCAGAACCACCTAAAATGAATAGCCTAATAAAAATACACAAATTAAACAACCCAATACGTCCATTAATCAACTTCAAAAAAGCTACTACATTCAAAGTAGCAAAAATAATAGCACAAAAACTAAAAAGTAACCATCTAACAAATAACCATCATAACATAAAAAATACATACGAATTAATAGACAAACTAAAAATAATAAATATAAATGAAAATACATTTTTCACATCATATGATATCACAAACATGTACACCAACATCCCAGTAGAAGAAACAATAGACATAATAATAAACAAACTTAAAGAACAAAATGAAAACAAACAATATATAACCGAAATAAAAAATAGCCTCCAACTAATACTAAAACAAAATTACTTTGAATTTAATAGCAAAATTTATCAACAGCAAGAAGATTTAGCAATGGGATTACCATTATCAAGCATAATAGCAGTAATATTCCTAAACACATAGACACCAAAATACAAAATATTATAAAATCATATCATCCAAATGGCATATGGATAAGATATGTAGATGATAGGCTATATGTATCAAATAACAAAAACACACATGCAGAGAACTGAAACAAATCAATAACATACAATTCACAGAAGAAAAAGAAAAACATAACAAAATCAACTATTTAGACATAACCATCACCAGAAACAACAACCACATACAATATGCAATATACAGAAAACCAACTTCTACCAACATCATTATACCTAACCATTCTGACCACCCACCACAACATAAAATGGCAGCATTCTATTCGCTATTTAACAGAATGTACAAAATTCCTCTAAACAAACAAGAAACTGACAAAGAAGGAAATATTGTAACTTTAATTATTAATTTACTTTACTTTTTATAATAATAATAATTTTATTATTGTACTTACCGTATAATTCACAACACATCTGGTCTATGCACGTGGCGTTATAACCACCATTACTTTCTTATTTGGGTCCAGGGTTCTTTACTAAGCGAGAAACAGAAACAGTTTGGGATTTTTCGAAATAATGAGTCTAACACCATGTATGTGAAATAAAACTTTTGTTTTAATATTTCTAAATTGCCATTGTCAACGTTTACAAAATCAAAATGGAGTCTTATACACCCTAAACAAAATGGCGGCTATGCACTTCTGCTCAACTAATTATTCATCAATTTTACTTACTCATCTCTTGTATTTAATTCTTAACAAGCGCATTTTTATTAAACTGCTGTATTGTTTAATTTATTTACTAAGTTTCAGATTATATTTTTACAACATAAACCAATGCCTCATTTTCTTATAAATGCCGGCATTCTCTCTCTCACTCACCCACTCTCTATCTTTCCCGATACATTAATCAGCGGTACATTTCTTAATTAGAATTTTGAGCTCAATTTGATCAAATGAATATGGTTAAAAATTTCGAACTTTCCTGATAATGAGTGTCGCAGTCTCTCCTCAGATGTTCTCCATCTCCAGCAGGTGGTCGGCGTACTTTACGGTTTTGTCTGTCCTTTCACTGTACTGAATCTACATTTTATGTTGCTCGTCACATTCAAAGGTACTGTCTACTTGTTAATTACATTTTTGGTATTATTCAAAACACTTTGGCTGGTAAAAATGATACCAGCGAATTTTTAGCGTGCTAACGCTCTGAGTGTATGTTGAAGACTGGGGCAGACATCTTTGTGCAATTTACCCAAGTGGAAGGGTTTATTCCGTCATCATTCTATTGTTTAAAGCTGATGACGACATTGTCTTACATCTCGGTTGTTACGATTTTCGTATTTGTTATGACGTTTTAACATAGTTCAAAACCTGCTTTGTCCAAATATGTGTCGAAAGTCACGTACGCCCATGACCTTGAAGTCAAGTTACTCTGGCGAACTGCGTTGTATGTAAAATATTGGAAAAATTTAACCTAACCATTTTTAACACAATAAAATTATTTTTCCTGTACCGATAAATCCCTACACAGTCTTATATACCGTTACAATATAATGTACCAAATTGGTTATGAAAATGGATACAATAAAAATACTGTAAACAAAATAGAAAATAAAATCAAATTTAAAATAAAAACTGAACAATTAAGAATTAATCAAAATGAACAACACATAAAGAATAACAACAATAAAAAATGGGCGACATTCACATACATAAATAATAAAATGACAAAGCTAACAAAACTATTTAAAAACACAAATATAAAAATAGCATACAAAACCAATAAAAATAATTTACAAAAACTAAATAGCCCACACAACAAAGATAATACAACAACTAATGGTATATACAAAATTGAATGCCAAGATTGCAATAAATGTTACATAGGACAAACAAAAAAACAGCTGAAAAACATTATTTTGAACACCTAAACGCACACAAAAAACCAGAAATATATAAATCCAATTTAGCCACACATGCAATAAACACAGGACATGAATTCCCAGACATAACCAATATGACACTAATAAAACATATACCACACAAAGGCACCATAATGAACATTTGGGAAAATTTACAAACATACAAACATAAAACACAAAACAAACTAATACCTGAACAAATACAAATCAATACAAAACATGACACAATATTCAAAGCACTCAACATCGAAAATACACAAAAAACTAACACATACACCACAATCACACACAATAAAACCAATTTGAAGTACCAGAAGCCAACAGGAAGCCACAATAATAATAGTCAACCAACACATATGTACTTCACCAGACACAAAAACCGGAAGGCTGAGGATGGGTACAAGATGGTACCCGAAACATGTTCCTAATAAGGAAAAAAATATCTTGAGGTAAATTCATCATAAATATTAAATGTATTATATACATCAATAAACGGACTGTAGCAGAAAGTGATTGAATATATATATATATATATATATATATATATATATATATATAAGTCTGCGGCAGTTTGGGGTGTCGATTAACCAGGACTGTGAACAGAAAACTAGTGAAGATGACTGCCGCAGCTACAGTCAAAACGTCTGGTGTTTTTGGGACCCCAACAGCCAGGAAGATAATTTTACTGACGTGAGATTTTTAAAGTGGTTCGCATGAACTATGATCGGATTATTCCTGTCTCTTAAAATTTATTAGCAAGATTCGGATGTCTATTGCATGGGAAATTGGGCCACTTAAGGTATTTTCAGACACAACTAAGCCCTTTATGAGTGAGGCTAATAAAATATACTGATATCGGTGAAGTAGTTTATAAATAATGTTTTGAATATGAAAGTTACATCATTTCAGAGAGAAAGGCAACAATTAAAAGTGTCTGATGTTATACCGGGTGATTCAAAAATCACGTAACCGAATTTAAAATGTTCTTCCCGACAGTGGGGACACGTAGAGGTTTACTGTTGGTAACATCGAATTGCCATCAGTGGCAACCTCTGATGATGCTCGTAACGAGCGAAGGATATTTTAGGCAGCAAGGCAAAAATAATTGGTTCCGCGTCAGAATTATTTTATATAGTTAATAAATAAATAATTGCTTATCTAATCCGTCGAGTGACTTACTTGTAATTCCGCTTGACGCGTTTCAGGGCATATGCCCCATCTTCAGAATAATTCCTCTTCACAGAACGTCAGACATTAAGATTAAAATGTAATAAATTAAAATTAAAATCCATGGTTAAAATATTAACTCGTCAAAATATTAAAATATACTAAATGCACAGAGAAGCACGCACTATCACAACATGAGTTCACTTCGCGTTATAGCCGGTGTACACCGCCGCGATGTTAATCGCGCACTGACTGTCTGAGTAAACTGTTATCTGTGCAACGCATCTTGTATCTCAATGGCTGTGTCGTACAAGGGATTTGACTTGAAGTTAAGTTGGTCGTTTAATATGAATCCGCCGTCTTGTGAATTGTTCGTCTTTTTAAATTGTTTAAAGGCCTTGTAAATTTCGAATTCTTCTAATGTGTCCATATATCTGCCTTTTTTGCAAAAGTGCAATGGTTTAAAGTTGGTGTCAAAATCAGTGTAGTTATGATTATTATTTACGAGGTGACGTGCAAAGTTGGATTTGAGAATGTGGGTGTCGTTTTTTGGTAAATGTTCTTGGAAGCGTTTTTTGAACGCTCTGCCGGTTTGTCCAATATAGAAGCTGTTGCAATCGTCACATTGGATTTTATAGACACCTGTCCTCTGTTTTATTGGTTTTGCAGCTTTATGGTGAAGAATTTTCTTAATGTTGTTATCGGTCCGGAAAGTTAAAGTTATATTCAATTTTCTAAAAATGTTGGTTAATGTATGGGGTAAAGTTCGGCCGTAAATAGAAGTCACGTACGTGCTGTCTCGGTTACTACTCGGTTTTGTTTTCTTGTTATGTAACTTTTTCTGGTGTTTTTTGATCAAAGCATCGATCATAGAGCACGTATATCCATTGGCCTTAGCTATGTATTTAATGGTGTTGACTTCCTCCTGAAAGTCACTGATTTCCAACGGTATGGTGAGTAATCTATGTATGAAACTGTTATAGGCGGCCATTTTTTGCGGAAGAGGGTGATGGGAATCCGCGTGTATAGTGGCGTCGGTGGTGGTAGGTTTTCTGTATATTTGGTATTGAAAACTATTGTCAAACCTTGTTATTGTTAAATCGAGAAAATTAAGTTTATTTTCTATTTCAACCTCGAGGATAAATTGTATGTTCTTGTTTATATTATTTAAATAGTTTTTAAAATTATTGATCTGTCTTATGGTACCGTTAAAAATGATGAAGGTGTCATCTACATAACGTGTATATGATACTATCTTGTTATGCCATTTGTTTGCGCTGCTGAACATATGTGTGTTTTCGTAGTGGTTCAGGTATATGTCCGCCAATAATCCGGAGAGTGGGGATCCCATCGTTAAACCTTTCTTTTGTATATAGTATTTTCCATCAAATATAAAATAGTTTTGATTTAAAACAACTTCCAATAGAGCGGTTATCTCATTAATTTCATCAGGACTGCGTATGTTAGCTACAATAAGATTATACTTGAGAATATTTATTGTATCCTGGACGGGTATATTTGTATAAAGGTCTACTATGTCGAAAGATGCGATTCTGTAATTAGGTTTAATTTGGATGTTTTTCAGTTTGTCGATAAATTCAGTGCAACTTTTTGTGCTATGGTTATTCTTTAAGCTTATACTGTTCTTTATTATTTGTACTAGTTTTTTACTGATTTTGTAACTCGGAGCAGTGGTGAAGTTCACAAGCGGCCTAATTGGTACACTGGGTTTATGAATCTTTGGCAAACCAGTGAACTGGGGAGCCTCTGCATTAATAGGTTTCAATGAGTGACGTGTGGCGCTATCGAACAAGTGCGTACAACGATTAACTGTGTTATTCAGGGCTTTAACGAAATCGGCTGACGGGTCGGCATTTACCATTGTAATATTATTATTTTCAATGAATTGATTAACTTTTTGCGAATATTGGTTTTTGTCCATTATAACGATAGTGTTTCCCTTAACCTATTAATGCAGAGGCTCCCCAGTTCACTGGTTTGCCAAAGATTCATAAACCCAGTGTACCAATTAGGCCGCTTGTGAACTTCACCACTGCTCCGAGTTACAAAATCAGTAAAAAACTAGTACAAATAATAAAGAACAGTATAAGCTTAAAGAATAACCATAGCACAAAAAGTTGCACTGAATTTATCGACAAACTGAAAAACATCCAAATTAAACCTAATTACAGAATCGCATCTTTCGACATAGTAGACCTTTATACAAATATACCCGTCCAGGATACAATAAATATTCTCAAGTATAATCTTATTGTAGCTAACATACGCAGTCCTGATGAAATTAATGAGATAACCGCTCTATTGGAAGTTGTTTTAAATCAAAACTATTTTATATTTGATGGAAAATACTATATACAAAAGAAAGGTTTAGCGATGGGATCCCCACTCTCCGGATTATTGGCGGACATATACCTGAACCACTACGAAAACACACATATGTTCAGCAGCGCAAACAAATGGCATAACAAGATAGTATCATATACACGTTATGTAGATGACACCTTCATCATTTTTAACGGTACCATAAGACAGATCAATAATTTTAAAAACTATTTAAATAATATAAACAAGAACATACAATTTACCCTCGAGGTTGAAATAGAAAATAAACTTAATTTTCTCGATTTAACAATAACAAGGTTTGACAATAGTTTTCAATACCAAATATACAGAAAACCTACCACCACCGACGCCACTATACACGCGGATTCCCATCACCCTCTTCCGCAAAAAATGGCCGCCTATAACAGTTTCATACATAGATTACTCACCATACCGTTGGAAATCAGTGACTTTCAGGAGGAAGTCAACACCATTAAATACATAGCTAAGGCCAATGGATATACGTGCTCTATGATCGATGCTTTGATCAAAAAACACCAGAAAAAGTTACATAACAAGAAAACAAAACCGAGTAGTAACCGAGACAGCACGTACGTGACTTCTATTTATGGCCGAACTTTACCCCATACATTAACCAACATTTTTAGAAAATTGAATATAACTTTAACTTTCCGGACCGATAACAACATTAAGAAAATTCTTCACCATAAAGCTGCAAAACCAATAAAACAGAGGACAGGTGTCTATAAAATCCAATGTGACGATTGCAACAGCTTCTATATTGGACAAACCGGCAGAGCGTTCAAAAAACGCTTCCAAGAACATTTACCAAAAAACGACACCCACATTCTCAAATCCAACTTTGCACGTCACCTCGTAAATAATAATCATAACTACACTGATTTTGACACCAACTTTAAACCATTGCACTTTTGCAAAAAAGGCAGATATATGGACACATTAGAAGAATTCGAAATTTACAAGGCCTTTAAACAATTTAAAAAGACGAACAATTCACAAGACGGCGGATTCATATTAAACGACCAACTTAACTTCAAGTCAAATCCCTTGTACGACACAGCCATTGAGATACAAGATGCGTTGCACAGATAACAGTTTACTCAGACAGTCAGTGCGTGATTAACATCGCGGCGGTGTACACCGGCTATAACGCGAAGTGAACTCATGTTGTGATAGTGCGTGCTTCTCTGTGCATTTAGTATATTTTAATATTTTGACGAGTTAATATTTTAACCATGGATTTTAATTTTAATTTATTACATTTTAATCTTAATGTCTGACGTTCTGTGAAGAGGAATTATTCTGAAGATGGGGCATATGCCCTGAAACGCGTCAAGCGGAATTACAAGTAAGTCACTCGACGGATTAGATAAGCAATTATTTATTTAATACAGTGACTTGGATACTTTAAAAATGAATATTAAAATAGTTAATAAAATTTGAGATAAAAAACGAATAGTTTATATAAAATAAAAATTTTAAACCATTTAATTCAAATTAGCTGTGAGTTGCGCATTGTGCTGCTCATTTTTATTCGTTTTTACATCTTTATCTGTTTTAATCTAAAATTTAGTTTTTTGCAGTTTCTTTAATCAAACTACGTGAACAACATTTTTTGTTATTCAGTGGGAGAGAATTCAATGTCTTGGGGGAATTTTCTGTTTAATCAGTTTTAAACTTTGTAAGGCGCATTTTCCTAAAAATTTGCGTATTTGGCGAATTATTAAAATAAAATAGGTTATGGACTGTCATGGCAGTTCCTGTGGGTCTGAGAGTTAGGTAATGATTGTAAAAGATATGAGCAGAAATCGAGGTGCTTGGGTTCACTGAAGGGGTGCACATGAGCAGAATGAACACACAACGAGAGTAGATGACGGTAACTAAATATTCCCTCACAGATTGAACAATTCAGGAAATATCGGAATCGATGGTTGCGTCACCTTGCTTAGACAAATGGTCTTGTGGAAACGACCTCACGTTAGACCGAGGAAGAGATGGCTTTGTGACGATTTAAAAAAAAAAAATTTTGTTTAAATAGCACAAATTAAATTTTTGGTTCTTATAACAAGTAAGAGTATTATCCACCCCTTATCTGTACGTAGATTCCTGTACCAACGTGCAAATTATCCAGTACGAACACGCAAAGTACGATGTTATTAAGCAAAAAAAATAATAATTCTTTTGATTAAATAAAAGACGTATTAATGATAAAGAATTATACCTAACACATAACAATAGGTAGTATAAATTATTACTAGTTAATTAATGATTAATTAATACTACTAAAGGAATGAACTAGTTTTCTCAGCGTGTAAACCGTGCAGCTTACTGACTTCTTGCAGCTAAACAAACCCCATTCGCCGGAGAAACTTCGACATGTAAGGATGTCAAAAATGTGTTGTCCAGTTAAATTTAGATGTAGACCGCTGAAGTACTATACAAACACTCGTCAGTTGTTATTTTAATTTGACTCAATGTAGTGTTGGAAAATAACTAAACACTTAGTAATGTAGTGAGTGAAGCAAATATTAGTAAATATGTAAAAAAAAAAGCAAAACTTAGCCGACACATCTCTAAAAAAAAAAACCGTAAGTGGTAAGATATGTTCCTTACCATCTTTTAGTGCTGCTAAAATAAGAACAATTAATAAGTAAAATGTGAACAACCGACTCCAGAAGAAGAAAGTTACAACAACAGTATGAACTTCTAGTAGCAGAAGCCAATCGTCATGACCGAGACTACTATTCGGAAACAATAAACCAAATGGACCATCAAGAAGAAAATCATATCACACCCAAGAGGACTACTGAAGAAGACCATCACGGATGCCCACAGCAAACTCACGTTCTATTCAGGTGATATTAAATCATAACTTTTGTGCATAACTTGTTTTTAAACAAAACGAAACAAAAGAATAGTAAAGTTTATTGTAAAGACTTTTAGATAACTTAAAGATTAACATATAAATATTTGTCATCTCTGTAATGGTATAGTAATAACATAACGATGTTTAGAGGTAAAGTAATTCTGAAAATTTACACCGGACTATTCTTCAAATAGTTTGGACGAAGTTGTGATATATATATTAGAATATTGCAAAGTTAAGACCCGGATCTGTGGTACTTAAAATAATACATAGCTGAAATTTTTGAGATAAAAAGAGTAAAGAATATTAATTTAAAGGATATTTAAT
Organism: Magicicada septendecula; assembly: GCA_034769895.1. NCBI lineage: Eukaryota > Metazoa > Arthropoda > Insecta > Hemiptera > Cicadidae > Magicicada > Magicicada septendecula. The sequence goes on from CM068375.1 coordinate 3,432,786, forward strand.
GCAGCAATTATTGGAATCTTTCTTTTACAAAAGTAAAGTCTTTAAGAAATTAAAGAATGACCATTAAAGCCAATTACTTTTTATACTTAGTTAAAATATAAGAATAAAGAGATGTTTTCGCTAATACCCCGAGAGTGAATAAATTTATGTAACCCTTGACTAATTCCTGATATATACTTTGTTATAATTTGTTGGTAAATAAATTTGACTAACAACGACAGCTAGTTTAATTAACAGCCTACAATTGAACTGGTTCCCGATGTTTATAATGTCTTGACAAGGGAGACGTTATAGCTTGACTGCTGACCTGTGATAGCTGAAGGTGTATTGCCACTCCGTTTTAGTGTTTAGAAAAATATCCGTACTGCCACACCGTACTAAGCAGGTAGAAAAACGACCAGATAGACGTGAGTAAACTGCCACACCACAACCGCGCCGGGAGGTAAATGACCTTAAGAACTTGTAGGCCTATGTGTTGACCATTAACAAAGTAAACCCTTCTTGTATGAGTAGTTTCATTTGCTTTTCCAGTGTACACTTTCTGATGATACACGTTTGGTAAGTACTAACAGACATTTGCTACAATTTGGTAAATAAAAGAATATTGGTAAAACATTTTTTAAATTAAAAAAAGAATACAGTAAAAAATTGATTTCTGATCATATCTGCAAAAGAAACGTTCAATGAACCAAACAAACTGAAGCCTTTTTGACAATTTGTTTTAGTTTTTGTTAGGTTATGTTGAAAGGTTTTAAAAATTTGAATAATTTACAGTATAAAAGAATTAATCAAACGTGTAATGTAACAGAAATAAATTCTTGGATTGCGGAAAGATGAAGAACATGGAATGAACACATATCAAGAATGGATGACACAAGGCTAGTGAAAAAGGCAAGAGATAGCCTACCAAACACCAAAAGTAGCACTAGTCAGCCAAAGAAGAGGTGGAGTGACAGCATGTAGGAGCGTTGTTAGAGAACAGGACAGAATCCTAACAAGAAAGGTAAAGAAGAAAAAGGAGAATTGATCTACTTTACTGACTTTTCAACACGAAAATTGTGTGTGTGTGTATTATTGTTGAATATTTATAAAATTATATGGTAAGAATCCTGAATTTCCCTTGAGGAAAATTAGGGGATCCAGCCTTGAAGCTAGTCTCTTCCTCCAAACATGAACAGATCCTACTTACACAGCTGTGTTTAGTATCCATTATTATTTTTTTCACGAATATTAGTTAGTATGACTTTGTCTTTGTTTAAGTTATTGAAAACTATTTTCAGTAATGTTTATACTTTAATTGAACACCTTTACAATATTAAACGTAGTGTAAAACTTACTACATAAACAGCAACGAGCTTTTCAAATACTTCACATTTTAAACTTTTAATTTTGAAAATTTGTCGCATGCATTACGGTGTTGCTGTCAGAATTTGATGCTTTGTGAAAACGTATGTGAGGCATTAAACCGATGGGAATGTTTTAGCAGGATGGAATAATTTTAATATCCAAAACTAAATCAGGTGACAACTCGTTTGAGCAGCACGTAACGGTAGTATAACGCGAACAGCACATACGAACAAACGGACATACAAGCAAACAGTCCAAAATCTGTTATTTTCCTACACGATCGTGGCGTGGCAGTTTACTTAAGACCATCCCTTGCGACTATCTGGGTTGGCCGGTGTGGCAATACGTCCACAGTTCTAGATTCTTGAAACGATGTGGCAAATTACCTCCACGTGTTAGTATGAATGTTGCAGTGACAACACAAACAAACGGGCAACTGACAAATGGACACCAACAGAGGAATTTCTGACCGCACACAAACAAGTCTGTAGTTGTCATTTACACCCCCCCACACACACACTTACATAGAACATGAACAGGTGAACCGCTTAGTAACGGTAAACAATTGCTGTCCAGTGACTTTCGACCGTCGGACAGAAGGGAAAGTCCTAGGAAGCTCACTCAAATCAGCAAACAAAACATAACTAGAACCTTCGACACAGTAACCCGCTTGTGGTAATTCCAACCGATATTTACGATGAGTTTATTCTTCCAACAACAGGAAATTTAACTAATCGAAAATGTAACTACTAGTTTGTTCCCAATAAGAGCAGGAGTTCCTTAAGGAAGTGATTTGGGTCCTATTCTGTTTCTCATTGATACGGCATATCTGCCCACTAGCAATGCTGTGATTACTGCTATGTACGCTGATGATACTGCAATCCTTGCTGTAAACAAATGTCCGATGGAAGCAACCATTTTACTACAGAGTTCACTACACGAGATTGAAAAACGGGCAAAGAAGTGGAGAATACAATTAATGAAACTAAGTCAGCACACATCGCCTTCATAAAATGCCACGGGACAACACCAACTGTGAGATTAAATAACAAAGCTATCCCGGTAGCCGACTCTGTAAAATATTTGGCCATCCACCTGTACACACAACTGACATGGTGCAACCATATTTGGATGAAGAGGAACATCAACGTACGCAAGTATTGTTGGCTTCTGTCAAAAAATAATTATAATGTCAATGTGAAACAAGCTGTTCTTGTACAATACTGTCTTCAAGCCTGTGTGGATATACAGGGTCCGTCACGGGAACCGCATGTTTTTGTATTGGGTAGTACGGCCGAGCAGTTGGCATCAGTGAGTGTGGGTTGGCCTTGATTTGTTCGTTAGAGTGGGAAGTTTAGTTGCCGCCATGTCGTGGAACGTGGAGCATCGTAAGTTCGCTCTCCGGCGGTTTTCGTAAACAATGAGTCAGTGACGCAGACACAACGTGACTTTCGCACCCATTTTTTAATATTCCGGTCCGCCGACCTGTCCCAGACCGCAACACCATTTTGAGATGGTTTGAAAACTTCAACACAACTGGCTCCGTAATGAAGAAAAAACCACCTGGCCCTGTCAACACAGCCCGTATGCCCGAAAACATCGAGCGAGTTTGGACGTCTGCGATACAGAGCCCTAAACGGTCGGTTCGCAACCGTGCTGCGAGTTTAGGGATTAACTAGTCAACAGTGCGAAGGATTCTGCACAAAGATCTTCATTATCACCCATACAAAATTCAGGTATGTCACCAACTTAGTGTAGGTGATTATGAACAGCGTCGTGTCTTTTGTGAAACCATGCTTGAAACCATGGTCAATAATGAAAACATGATTTTTCTCATGAGTGATGAAGCCCATTTTCATTTAAATGGGTTCGTTAACAAACAAAACTGTAGATATTGGTGTAATGAAAATCATCAGAAAATCCCCTCTTCACAGCCCAAAAGCAACAGTATGGTGTGCAGTTGGGGAGAAGGGCATTATTGGCCCATACTTTTTTGAGGAAAACATTACTGTGACTGTTAATTCAGAGCGCAAGATTATGATGCTCCAAACCTTCCTCTTCCCATAACTTCGATGTCGCAGATGGGCAATGAGGAGAGTATGGTTTCAACAGGATGGTGCAACTGCACACACAGCTCGTAATTCAATGGCTGTCTTACGGGATCAGTTTCCAGGCCACCTTATCTCCAGATACGGCAATCTTCGCTGGCCTCCTCGCTCCCCCGATCTAAGCTTATGTGACTTCTTTTTGTGGGGATATCTCAAGTCCCGAGTATATGTTAACAAGCCACGCTGCCTTGAAGATCTGAAGACGACAATCCAGGAGGAAATCGTTCGTATTCCATGTCAGATGTTAATTAACGCTACTCGGAGTTTTCGGAATGGCTACAATCATGCATAAACATAAATGGCCAACATCTGAGCGACATGATCTTCAAAACATAAATGAACAATGAAATTCCCAACATACACTATGTACTGTCATAAATAAAAATATTTTTTAAGCCAAACTGACTAAGTACAAATTATTTGAAAACCATGCGATTCCCGTGACGGATCCTGTATATGGCTTACAGGTTTGGGGAACTGCGTCTAAATCCAGTATCACTTTAATGGAAAGGTTTCAGACCAAGGTGTGCGTGCCATAACCAACGCACCCTGGTTAATCAGCAACAAAGACGTCTATAGCGACCTAGACCTGCCTACAGTCAGTGAAACTATGGTGATGTTCAGCAGAAGCAATGTGAAACGGCTTGAAGAGCACAGAAATCCTCTAGTCATCAATCTACTAGACACCGGCAGTGGTGTATCTAGAATTTGGTTTAGGGGGAGGTTTGGGGTCAGGTCGACTTCATACAAAAGAAAAAAGTTAAAACTAATCAACATTAGTATCTTTAAAGTGACGGAGAAACGTGTGATAACATCCTGAAATCAGTCCCACTTAAGTAAAAGGTAATAACACAATAAAAATACGCGTTACTGAAACATTGTTAAGAGATACTTATTGACTGAAGTGATTTTCCTATATTTCATATTCCAAACGTATACCCTAATGCTGCGTAATAAACCTGTTTGTATATTTAATAAAGTGCTACTACTATAATAGCGTACACAGCTGACAAAAATAAGCTAAAACAGCCTAAAAATTGTCATTAACAAAATTTGTCAACTTTTTCTACCCTTTGGGGGGGGTCCCCTCCCCACAAATACGCCTCTGGACAACAGCACGCAGACAAGACGATTAAAATTAACATTTCCGCTGGAGTTACTTAAAGATTAACGCTTTAAATATATTGAACATAATAAGTCAATTTTAATTATTCATACAGAGAACTAGTCAAGGGGTGAACAATCCTATCCTATCCTAGTATCCTATGAACAATTATACTTATTGTTATGTATTAACAGATTGTAATATGTAAAGGTAAAAAAAACAACAGCGGACTTTTTTGGACCTACCCGCAATGTCAAATATTTGAATCCCAGGTTAGTATTTCATTAAAATTTTAATTAAATTTTTAAAACTGGATTTACTTAGAAGCAATGTCTGAAATGTGTTTAGATTTATATTCATGTGAATTTAAGTTTTTTTTTCAGAAGATATCTCGAAAACATTTTTGTTACTTCTTTAAACACTAGATGTTTAAGGGGCACCTAGAACGGGATGTTTAAATGATGGTTTAAACAAAACAGCACTAATTCCGATATTATTATCATTGTAAAAGTCAGGCTATTATTTTTACCTGATGTATATTGTACACGGCTTCCACTCCATATAGTCACTGGCAAGTTGCAGTCTGTAGAAAGTTTGCACTTTGGTGTATGCAGTTGCTTGGAGGCCACGTTATCTACTGGACCAGTAAACAATTACTGCCTTTTATAATATATTAATGACAATATAATTAAAAATTTACTGATTAAATTTAATCTGTAGAATTACCTGAATGCAAAATATATTAATCCCTTTTAATATTGTCAAGTGTTTTACTACAATTTAAGGATAAAGTGAATACATCAAGGTAGAGGCTAACTTTTCTCTGGTCATTGTGTTGTGTAAAGCCTTTGTTGACATGCAACATCAGCTAGCCTACAGAGCTATACTACTTATGAGAATTACACCTTTTTCTGATGATGGCATTCTTCTGTACAATCCTCTCCCGGAAATCCGATTGCGTTACCAACGGAGATCTAAGGTTATCCAAAGATAGTAATGTTGATCTAGTCTTCATTTGTTTTTTCTTTGGTACGAAGCCGACTCGACCCCCCCCCCAGACCACATACTAGATACGCCATTGAATTGACATCTTATTTAAGTAGAGATAAGTCACATGGTTTGGGGGCTAGCTGGTGCCGTGGCTTCTCAAAAACGTTTGTTGGAGGGGGGAAGGTCATCATTGTTGAAATCTACTTTGACCGTTATTTCATCACTACTCTGTGATACACTACTTTGTGCCATAAAATATTAAGCGTCTTCAGCGCGTTATATTGTGTAAGAAAATATATAAGACACTTATCAGGAAGTTGAAGCACATTCTTTTTTTTTAGCAATTTATTTCTTGTAATGAAGTTCCTGGGTCAACTGTTGCTTTATACAAGAGACTGTTGAAATCTTTAACTTCTTGTTTTTTTTTACAACTCTACTGTAATTCATTTTTTTAGATATTCAGAATTGAATTTATCGATTTGAATAAAAAATTATCACTTAATCAATCTTAACCACGATTAATTTCCGTTTACGCAGTCAGTCTCCAGTAAGTTCGTGCCTCTCATACCCTCCTCCACGTCTTCCAGGCTTGTGTCCTTTTCTGTGATTGAGGGGACGATATTCCAGTATCTTCCTTGCCAGCTCTCGTTGCTCGTTCACTGTGTCCGTACCGCATTAACTCACGTTGTTCCATTAAGACTGTTTTTGACATATGTTCACTCACTTATGACTTCATTACATTACTTCTTACATGGTACAGCCTGGATAAGCGATAAGATCTTCTTAAAGAAATCATTACAACCAGTTTTGTGGATTTAACCATTATCTGTCTTTATAAGGCATCATATTATTACGATGGTCTCACGGATCGTAGTCACAAATAACAATTTGAAATCAACAAGGTAGTCTCGTACAATGATTCAAATTAAATTTGTTCACAAGCAATAATAATAATGTCATCTATTAAGAGTTCTGCACTATTTACACAGTAAAAACTTTCCACAATCACTTGATCCGCACTCTACAATCTCGCCAGGTGTAACTAACTGCTAAGTCGGCCACTGTTGCTTATATAGGTCCCGCAGATGTTCCAGAATAATTTTCCATTCTCTTAGCGGCGTGCCAGCATAGTTTGTGGCGTGCTACTTGACACAGACACCACATGCTGGGCTAGTCGAGGAACGTATAATAGAACTTTTACACAACTGCATCTGCCGACTTTTTGAGAGCGTTACACAATTTCGTAGCAATATTTATCATTAACAATGGTAACCTGATCATCCGGAAAAGGTGCGTATAAGAGAGACACTCTGATCCAATTTATATTCTTATTCTTGAGCGTTTCCTGCTCCATTCATTAAGAGCTTCCTGAATGGAAGTTTTAAATATCGGGTTCATGTAATGAATAGCACTAAAAATAAAATAAGAAAAGAGACCATGCTAAAATTTTATAATACAATAACTGTGCCCGTACCTATGTTCTTCTTCTCGTTCAGCACTATAGCCCAATATGAGCCCAGGCTTCCAATACCAATCTTCTCCAAAATCTTCTATCCATTGCCAGCTCAGTAACCCATCATAACTATTCTTCTGAGATCTTCTAGCACATCATACAACCATTTTATCCTAGGTTGGCCCCTCTTTCTGCTTGTATAGACTTGCGCCTTCAATATTTTCTTTGGCATATGCTGATCATCCATCCGCTCTAGGTGAGCTAGCCATTGTATTCATTGAGCCTTTATAAATCTTACATTGTCTTCATGATTCAATAGCTCATCTATCTCCTGGTTGTTTCTGATTCTCCATTTGTCATCTTCATTAACCAGGCTATAAACATATATTATGATCTTTCTTTCAAACCTTCATAGTGTTACTTCTTCCTTTTTTGTCAATGTCCATGTCTTGCCTCCATAAGTAACAACTGGTCTGATAAGTGTCTTATATATCTTTATTTTTGTGTTGGAACTAATGAGTTTGCTTCTCAGTACTCTGCTATTGGCATAATGTGCCCTATTTCCTATTTGTAACCTGTTATGTAGTGTTGTGTTTATGGACCCTTCATTATCTATCATGTTACCCAGGTATGTGAAATTATTAACTGCATCAAATTAACTATCCTCTATGCATAAATTGTATAGGTTTACCCATGAATAAGTATGACAGTTAAATCTGGGTTACAACAAAAACACAAGAGAGAAGAATACAAACTTAAGAAATGAAATTTCTAAGAAGAGCCAAAGGATTTAAGGAGAAAGAAATGAAAAAATGAGAATGTACTGTGAAATAAATGAAATTTGGTATACACGGTAAGTATACTATTACTTATACATACAAAACAAATCAAAATGTTATCTTGAGAATTTTGAAAATGGTGGCTGATTGAAAATTTTAATTCTAAATTCCACCAAAATTGGTAATTGTAACAAAATTTTATATTACAAAAAATTACCCCTTTCATTCATAATCCAATGATATCATGTTTATGGATTTTGGATTAAAAGTAAATGAGTTTTTTACACTTCTTAAAAAAAAAATCAGCCCATTTTCCTTATCAGAACTATGCGTTTTTCTGTACTGTTAACAATTTAAAGAAAGTGGATAACTTTTTCAGATTCCCAAATACTACATAAAATATATTTCAATAAATATTCAATTATTTACTGTATTTACTTATCTTTTTAAAAATATGCACCACGGTATACATATTTATGTTCTACTATTAAATATGAGTGAGTGTCTGTTTGAGTCATGAGTTGTCATGTGGGCTACAGTATTATTTAATAGACAAAAATTGTTAAATCATGGTAAATAATCTAAAGCGACTTCAAATAACTGCCCATGCAACTAATCATGATAAAGTAATGTAAATGCAAATACACGAGGAAAATAAGCCAAATGATTTGAAATGCAATAACCTCTGTTATTTAATCTCAATTCCATAAACAAGGCACTATTGGATTATAGAAAAAGGGGTAATTTTTATATGTAATAAGATATTTTTTGTTATAAGTACTGTTTTTTTTGTGACATTTAGAATTACAAATTTCAATCAGCTCAACATTTTGAAAGTTTTTTAAAAAATATTTTGTTTTGTACTTAAAAGAAATAGCAGCCATACTATGCGAACCAATTTTAACTCCACAACACATCTTGTTTGTTAGTAATTAATTTTAATAAAAGACATAGATACATGCAGATAGAAAATGAAGCATTTTTATTAAGCATTCATCGTTGAAACATGTTTCCACTCACAGATCACAGGTTTCTATTACAAAAAGATAATTTATAATTTTTTTTGAGGGATCCTATTGTAATATGTAATAAATTCTGTTGTCTAGTTTTACCAATTGAATATTTGCTACAGATATTTAGTTAAAGAAAGTGGGCATCAACTACAATGTGCAATAGTAGATCCCTTCAGAAGTCAAGAGAGTTTTATAAGGTTAAAGATAAAACATAATTATAAGGGCCAGTCAGTAAGTTAGTTAGACTTGCCCATATTTTTTTTGCAAGACGTATTTTGTTTAAAGTTGTTGACAACACTGGTAAACTCTCGTTTCCATCAGCTGTAGTAATGCTTCCACTTGGTAATAGCAGTTAGTCCATTGTTAGGCACAAAACATGTCACATCATTTTCAAGTAGTGTACAAATTAGAAATTCGTACAGCGATTTGTTTTCTGTGGGCAAGGAGGTATAACCCTTCTGAAATTCATCACCAGTTTAGGGAAGTGTATGGTGACATTATTATTTTGACAGTAGACTATCAAAAGATAGTGCGAGTTGTTCGAAAATGTCTTCATGACTATTGAGGATGGTTACTGGCAGGGAAGGCTATCGACTATGACAACATTGAATGCGTTCACCAATTGTTGCTTGCAAATAAGTGAATCACAGTGCAGCTGAATTACATATTTTGCATGGTAATGTGCACTTCATCGTCTCTGAGCATCTGCAATGTTGAAAAGCTTGTGCTTGATAAGTGCCTTGTTATTGACAGAAGAATACAAGTCATGAAGGAGTTCCATCAAAAATTTAATTCGTAGGAGTAGGAAAGTTGTCCTTATCATGTACCATATGATTTCTATGTGAATAGGTCTTATGAAAGAAACCCTAACAAAGCGGCGATATCCCACTAAAAAAGAAATGCAAAATGCAGTGCAGGTATGGTTATTGTGTAATGGATGGTCATTTTATAACAATTGCGTAGAAAAACTTGTGTCACGCAATGGTAAGTGTTTAAATAAACTTGATGGTTTTGAAGAAAATTGACTCTTTAATTGTTCTTTCAGATAAATAATGTTTATAAATATTCCAAATGTTGTTATTTTTTATGTTAGGTCAACTAACTTATTGACTGTCCCTCTTAATATTAATTTCTCTTCCAGGTATGGTATACTATGGATAAAGGTGTAATGACACTTTTATTAGAATAAAGGGAGGGGGAGACATTTTTATTATTCAGCTTGGGCAGTAAAATACTTAAGACCAGCTCTGGCAAACATCTATATTTATATAAATATTTTTTGATAATGAGGTATATTTGTAGTTGGTATGTAAACGATGTCTTCACAAATAAAACAAAAAAATAAGTCATCAGTTATAACAAAAAGTTTTAATATACTGCCATTTTTAAGAGTATGTGATGTTAAGCTATCAGGGATTCAAGGATCTTGGGATGTTAAGCTATTAAGAGTACATGATAACACGTGCATTAAGCTTAATTACAGATGAATGATGTTTAAAGAGACTTCCAATTCCAATTGTAATGAGACATATCTGGGACGGGGATAAATTTTAAATAATTGAAAATAATTTTAAAGTAGTCAGTGTTCACCTGTGGGGTACCTCGTATTAACCAACTATACATACAATGTTATTGGAGACTGTTTATGTTGATGTCTAGACAGCCCGGCTAGACGGATTACGTAACCGCTGGCAAGCTCAGTCTCTCTGTGAATAACAGAAACACACGTAATTATCACCTCAGTTTTCATCAGAGAGTCACAGTAAGCAGTCATTCATTGCTGAACCAGCCAACAAGTCAGTGGTGGCCTCGGGCGTGTGAGATGGGTTGAAAACATTGCCGGCCTATCTAGTAAAGTGCGTGATTACGCGGTCATAAAAACTTAAACTAGTGCATGAATCAAATCCTGTCAGCCGACAACAGTCAGGGGCGGATTTACGCACAGGCAGACTAGGCACTTGCCTGGTGCGGCAAAATTTGAGTTAAGAAATGATATTTTTAGATTCAAACAAATTTACAAGTAGGCTATAAAAGCCAGTTGAATTAAGCACACACGAATATAAAAATTATCTTCACTTAATTTGTAACTATAACGCAGTTATCGTTTTTCACCCAAAAGTAATACGGGCGAATGTTTATGTTTTCAACCGTTAAAATATTTGGCGTTGATCATCCGAGAGATTTTAGATGTTGGCAATCCAGATCAAAGTGAGAAATGTAGATCTGTCAATGTAATACCGAATTGTAGGTTGGTTCCAGAAACCGAGGCAAGCTAATATTTCAGGAATCGAGGCATTCTAGTGATACCGACAATAACTGTGATAGCAGTGAAGGTGAAGATACTGTTCACACAGTTCAGCCAGAGAGGTCCGTTGTGGAGGAACCTTCACTTTTGAAGAACGAAGAGCCAGTTCACGTCAAAAATCATGATGAAATGTCATCAAATCAGGTAGGGAAGGTCTTAGATTCTGATCCTATTAATTGGCAAATGAACGAGAGCACACACGATTATGTAGCAAAGTTTGGATTTAAACAGAACACTAGTGCGGACTGTAAAACCAAAGAGGGAATATAATGATCCCCCCCCCAACAGAGGTTTGTGGGAGGGGGCAAATTTATACTGCCTACGGGCAGCAAAATGTTTGTTTCGCAATCAAACCCAAATAATCCTTCTGCAACTGTTTTCGTCTATAGGACCCTGGATGAAAAAGGTAAGAAAAAGTAAAGTTGTATAGAATTGGTAAGTTTTATTAACTCAGAAAAAATAATCATGACACAATTAAAATTTTCCTCCAATTATAAATTCCTCAATTCTGCACTCGTTTGTGCCACGACGTATTTTGAAGGTACCGTTGTCGCCCCAGTTGCGACCCCATGTGTTTGCAACCAACCAATACTTGACACCATTTTCCACACCCCATCCCATTATTTTGATGCTGTGACCTCCTATGGCAGATGATCCACTTGTACGTTGGTAGACACCTGAAAAAAAGACAAATACATATATATATATATTTATTGCAACGGAACACAGGATGATAAGCTATGCTGTTTGTATCAAAGCACATGGATGACGAGCATTTTCTTGTTTAAATTTGTTTTATGTAATATTTTGTCTTTTAGCCGTAAGTTTTGTAATTAGAAATGGATAAGCATATAGGGTACACCATACTCTTCATAAAAAGGTGTTCTATATTGTCATGTATTTTTTGTGTGAATTTGTGCGCGTGTGATAATGTGTGATCGCTATAGCTTCAGTGGTAGTAAACCGATTGACGTGAAACTTTGACAAGGAATTATTTGGTAAATAGCTTCAATTTGTGTATACTCTGAGGTTCATAACTATTTTAGAAATATGGGTTTTTTAAGTGAAGAAAAAAACTCAATTGTAACTCTTATCAATGATAGGGTAATAAAATTCGTAGATAATTTCTATGCAGGCCTTTGCTAAATTATACAAAGTTTTTCAGGAAATTCGTATATCTGTTTGTTCCATCAATCATGTGACTTGGGCTTAGCCAATCAAAATACACTAAATTCAGTAAGATTCATTCATTGTAGAGTTAGGATGGATGCAGTTCTGCTTTAGCATCTGCAAGGGGAAGTTGTGCCCGGTGAAGAGAGTTGTTCTCTTACGAACATAGAAATATCATATATAAAATAAACCTTGGTAATTCTTAACGAAGTTTTGCGTTAAGAACCGAGTGGGTAAAATAGTTAGATAAAAATTATAGTATAATATAGTGCTGTTTCGTGTTAGTTTAAGATATCCGCTTAGGGAAGTTAAAGACACTTCAAGATATCGTGGAAGGTGTACGTTTAATGCACCGCATTAATTAATACCCATATTAACCCTGACATTAAGAAAATATAAAGTATAAATTAATAATAAACTGTACGAGTGAAATTTATAATCATTGTGAGTGAACAATTTATGAAGAAACTAATTAATGTTAGCAGTCAAACATAATAACGATGAGACTCCTTGAAATATCGCCGCTGGAGCTGCCTACCGTAGAAGAGGATGACAAGACGAAGAGGACGCCAGGATGGGAGCGACGAGAGGAGAGGAGGACGTTGCAGCAACCAAGTAAAATCGATTTATATTATCGAACAATACAAACTATTATTTCTATTATCAATACATGACAATTTATGATACAATATACATCTTTGAAATCTATATTTGTGTGTATAATAAATAATTTTTCATCTCCTCTGTATTGACGTGTTTGTAAATTTCACACACTCACCATATCCTTATAAGTATAATCAAATTTGAACCATTGCAATATATATAAAAGCATAAAATGTGTAATAAATTTGGTTACTATTGATTGTTATATGTGGTGATTTGTATTTGAGATTTTGTAACTTCACATAAGATCAACTGTAGAAATGTTTAATTATCCAGGGGTTAAGGACACAACATTACCAGAATCAATACTGATTTAAATGTAAGCCAGATTGGTTTAAAAATGATTTGGAGAGCTTTCTTTTACTTTATATTGATAAAATAAATCTATGTTTTTTCAGTAACTTTGCATACATAAATGGTACTGATTTTCAACTTATTTGTCAATACAGTTTACCGAGTGTGTATCAGTTCTTCACAGTTTTCTTTACCGTACTTCTTAAATTTCAGTCTAACTGTTTGGGTTAATATTTTGCTGTATCAGAGTAACAGCTTTGCTATATAGTTAAATTACTCATTTATTTGTTTCATTTAAATTTTATCATGGGCCTAGAGTTCAGGGGGAGTAGGGAACGTGGCCCCTCCAATAATTGAGCTGAGGGGGCAGGGCCTCCCACAATGTTGAAAGTTTTTTTCATTATGTTGTTCTGTGCTATTGTGTATTCATAAAATACTGTGTGTTTAGCACATTAGTTTATTTCAGAAAATAAGTGAGAAAAAGTTTAATAAATGTAGGGAAATTCGAGCAGGCACTTCTTTTGGTAACACATTTATTTCTTGTAATGAAATTTTTATGCTAGTTTTTGGCTTATACAAGTGAATATTTTTATATTCATGTTTACTGTAATACATTTTTTACAAATTCACAAATGAATTTATGGACCGCAACATTTTTTGTGAAATATAAAGTACGTGTCAAATTTGAAGACTATTAATCTTTCGAAAATAAAATTATGATAGGTTGCATAATACTTTTGTATGAATATTTAAAAAAAATTCTGACTCAACTTCACCATCTAACCATAATGATACATATTTGTTTGTTTGTTTGTGTGTGAGTGTGTATGTACACAATACTGTTAGCCAACTTATTTCTTGTGGCCCCTTCCAAAGTTTTATGGAACTCTACGCTTATGTCAGCCATGTGTCGGTCCACATGTGTATTGGTCCTGTAACTTTTTTCAACATTTTTCAAACTGATAATTTGTAATATATTCTTCTTCTTCTTATCTGGTGTTGCAGCCTTTGGTAGGCTTTAGCCCCCTCAACAATATTCCACCATGCTTCCCTGTTCTACGCCCTTCCTCTCTACCCTCTAATCCCATGCTAACAATATCTTCTGCTACGCCATCCGACCATCTCATTCTTGGTCTGCCTCTACAGCTAGTAGTATATAATCTTCCCTTCAGTATTCTTTTAGGCATTCTTTCCACCCGTCCCAGCCAATGCAACTTCTGTGATTTGATGAATGTCTTTTCCTCTGTGAACCTATATGTCTTTTCCATGCATGAGAGCCTGTAGTTCATTGTTGTTGCGTATTCTCCAACTGCCTTTCTTCTTTTACTAGGCCATAAATATTATGCAATATTTTGCACTCAAATGATTTTAAAACAGTTTTGTCATTCTCTGTTAAAGTCCGCACCTCAGATCCATATGTAACAACTGGTCGCACCAGAGAATAATATACTTTGAGTTTTATACCTCTTGTAACAAGATTGTTTTTAAATATGTTAATATGTGCAAAGTAGGCTCTATTTACTACTTGCATCCTTTCTCTTATGCTCACCCTAATGTTATTATTGTTTGATACCAAGGCACCTAGATAACTAAAGCAGGAGACTCCTTTGAAACACTTCATTCTAAACAAATAAATTAATTATACCTTGATAATTGTCGGTTCATGTCTGATATTATAAAGAGAGTTTTCAAAGAAAAATTAACAAAGTGAACATAATTGCAACAACATTTCAGTTCTGTTATACAGTAATAAATGTTGGCTTTTAATGTTGACATAAGTTGACTCTGTGAACAGAAATGATATTCCTGGCTGCAGCCAAGGGCTGATCAAGACAAAATAGACAGTGAACTGAAATCTCTATGAATGCAGTGGAAAATGGAAAGACCTGTCTGACCAAGATTCCAGAAAAGACGATTCTCAAGCTTTTTCTGTATTTATAGTTTCACAGACAGAATGAGTGTTGGGAGGTCAGTGAGGCTGTGGTAATAACCGAAGCTGGATCATGTCAATAATGCTTCCTTTATATGGAAGAAGAAAGTGATGATGATGAAAATGAAAATTAATTAAAACTAATAAAATTAATGCCATGAGTTATATATACCCTGTATGGGGTAACTTTCTTTGGTTCACCAGCTCTGGGTAACCGTTTGTAAACATGCTTTCGAATGGGGTTGCAAGATCCCACTGAGTGCATCCACAGGGGGTAGATAGCAGAGCAACAATTGGCCTTCTCATGTACCGGAGTGGTACCAGCTTAGATTAGGACGAACCATGTCTAACAGCTTTCTCCTTCCCCTCAGTATTCCTTCTACTGAGTTGTACATGGCATGTATTCGGTGTCCCGATGGCCTATTTTGGCTAACTCTTGTTTCTCAACCCTGACACTGTTACGTTTCAGAGGGCTATGAGATTATTTCATCTTTTAAAATTCTTACTACCCCTAAAGCTATAGTGAAAGCAGCCTATGTAGAGGAGTTGATCTCGGTAAAAAATCCCAATCCTCCAGGTTGGGGATTGTGACAGTAAACTAGCACCATATTTCCTGCTGTAATGAACTGGAATTTTGATGAGAACTGGTTTTTAACTAGAAGAGAATAACAGAGTTGACACAGTAAAAGTACATATGATGAGACAGAGAAGAGTGACTTGGAACAACAGAAAGCACTGACGTGCAGAATGCAAGAGATTGCCATAGCTTATACAAGCATTTACATTAGTACAGATAAACTAAATGTATTTTAAATTCTGACAGTGTTTCACAATTGAAGCTGGTAAAAATCCATATGCTGTTTCTTACTGAGGCAAAAAAAAAAAAAAAATAAATAAATAAATAAATAAATAAAAGAAAAAAGGGTATAAACCTGTTATTTGAATCACGGGCGTCGACTGGGGGGGGGGGACGCGTCCACCCAATGTTTGAATATAGGCAATCATAACAAATCTCATTTTAAACTTACATTGTACAGTAATATTAAACAGACATGAATCAGCGCGCAGGTTGTAGTGGGGAGAAGACGGCAGCAGTGAAAGGTACGAGAGAGGAAAATGTCTACTAACGCAGTTGAAAATATTGGTCTACTCTCTGAATTGTTAATAAGACGCGAATGTGACAAGAGTAATCTATTTTGACACGGGTTGACTTTTTATACCTAATGTGCCGAAGTTACGCTTCTTTAATAATTAAAGATGAAAGATAATAGTTAAATTTACGTTTTTCTCTGTAAAAGTAGTAAAATTTGAAAACTGATATCGCTTATAATGACAGCTGAAATAAAGCAGTTACACTGCTTTGTCGATTCACAATTATTTTCGTTTTATTATATTTATAACTTTATTTATTTAGTTTTCTATTGTCTATGATTCTTATAGTGTTTTCAATTGTTTATTTTTAATTTTTAACGTTTTTATGTATTTATTGTTTTTTACATTTCATTAGCTACATTTTTAATTATATTACTAAATACTTTACCAAACTAAATTTTACAGCCCTACCAAAACACACACACACACACACACACACACACACACACACACACACACACACACACACACACACGCACGCACGCACGCACGCACGCACGCACGCACGCACGCACGCACATATGTAACTTACTTGTTACTAACTTACCTAACTTTTTACTAACCAATTATTCTTATAATTTGAAAATTCTTTTGTTATTCTTTTAATTGTTTTTAAGGTTTTTACCTAAAATTTGGTTGTAGGTAAGTTTTGATTTCGATTATGACAGTAAACGTTGTTATACTCTATAATTGATAACATTTATTAAATACAAAATACAATTTAATTTCCACCTACCTCCACGATCTCTTCTGCCGGGTTCCAGGGTTCGATCACATTTACGTTCGATACAAGCATGTGTTAAGGTCATTGAAATAATTGATTCTACACATTATATGAAGAGAATTTCACTTTTCTTTTAATTTGGCATTATTTCAAATGGTTATAATTTTACTGTATATGACATATTTCGTTAGAACTGATTTTTTGCTTGTTACATGACCACCACTATTATTTTACTTATATTCTAGCTTACCTTACATTTTTAAACTCACACACTCCAGACTGCCCAGCCTGCAATTTTTTACGCACACAAACACACACAAAATTTATTTAACCCCTTAACATTTTATACTACAATCCCCTAGCTCTTACGTCTCAACCGCCGGCAACGTGACTCGCGCGCGCTCATCGTTTTGGTAAATGTTTGATTTCTTATTGTTCGAAAAAAAAAAATACTTGACTTGTTTCTACATTTTGGATGGACCGCGGTCACAAACTTTTTCACTGTTGTTACACTCTTTACTGGTAAAATAAAAAAAACTTTGTAGAGAGCCTACTTAGCTCCGTGCCGGCCGGCAACTATAGCGTAACTGGGAAGCGTGCTTGTTTGAGCGGGAGGAAATGCGCCTTCACGGCCAACAGATTTTCGTCGCCATTCATGCTTAATTTGTTGTGGCGTATTCCTTCTATGCATGGAACATAGTCATTATATGTGTGGTGACCGAGGACGATATTTGCCTCTGCTATATTGATGTCACTAGCAGTAGGCGTGGCTTAAATACATTTCCTGTAGTTGGCTGGTTGGTGCTACAAACTGTTCGTTCCAGCGCCATTTTTTGGCATCGACGTTGGAGTTTCGCGGCGTCACTTCAGCGCCCCGTCCTGAGATGTTAAGTGCGAGCGTGGTCACACATATGCACATTTCTGAGAAATTCGGGGTGGTGCGAATTCCTTACCGAGTTACTCAACACAAACTGCGTCTCTGCTTTGTTTCAACACTGTTCCACTTGCCATGTGTTCTGTTGTAATGGAAATAACGTTCGCCGGGAAATAAAACTTTCACAATAAATTTATAAAATCCCACACCAAATGAAATAAATAAAATACAAATGCCCCCTATTGTAATAAATACAATAACCCAATTTTGGACACGTTACAACGTGGACATTTTGTAAGACGAAACAAGCGTCAGACACAACAGAAAGAGACAATGTAAGCCTAATAAAGATTTCCATTATTTTGTAAACAGTGACTTGGCGTGTTGTGTCTGTTGCAATGTTTCTCGAAAGTCGAGGCTAGACATCAACAATCGTTGTATATTTTGGAATGTGTACACTTTGTGTACATGTTACGATTCACGAAAAACGTAATAATATATGATCCACATTGCTCTGGCATCTTAATTTGTTTAAATAAGTAACATTAAAATAACAGCCTCGTATGTGAAATGATTGTGTGTGTGTGTGTGTGTGTGTGTTTAAAAAACAAGCAGATGTAAACTATACGTAAAGAACCGGAGAGACAATATTAATGCAACAATTAGACTGAAACTATTTAAGTACCATAGAGCACATTTACTTACATGCAATTACAATAATTATTTAGGTCAGTTCTTCACCCTACTAATATTTCCGTCACTGTTATCACCGTTAGCCTATTATCACTATCACTCAAGTTGCCTTCACTGCTGCTATCTCGTCTTACATTATTTTCTAAACGATCTGTTACAGTATCCCTTATTTGGTTCGATCTTATGTAGTCATTTTAAATTTTCATTACGTCACGTCTTGATCTCTAGTCTGCAGGAGAAATACAATAAAATTCCTTTGACACTGTCCACAGAAAAATGCATGGTTTTTCTTTCAACATGCTTCTTCACGGTTGCCCAAGTCAGTTCCATAGGATTAAAATCCGGCTGATAGTATAGAAGTTATAAAACAGAATGTCCTTGGTTTGCCAAAAATTAGTGCATACAGCTCAGGCTTTAACATAGATGGACTACAAGGAATGTTATGGTTTTTTAACCAGTTAATCATGTCTGCCTTTTTTTGTTAATGATGTTGGAGGTGGATTTATTTGTACATTGTGGTAGGAGGCATTATCTATTACTATTACGCTGTTCTTATTAAAATGAAATGAAACTAAACGCTTCATATTTGATGAATACTGATGTTTTTTGAAAAGTACTCACACAATAACCTCCACAGCGTCTCAGAGAAAACTAAGCTATGTTTCTCCTGTGTTTCTCTGTTGACGCATGCGCATTACATAACCTGCG
The DNA here is from genome assembly GCA_034769895.1 of Magicicada septendecula. NCBI lineage: Eukaryota > Metazoa > Arthropoda > Insecta > Hemiptera > Cicadidae > Magicicada > Magicicada septendecula. The sequence goes on from CM068375.1 coordinate 3,452,094, forward strand.
CAGTTAGCACGAAAACGGTTGATTCATGTCTAGTAAACTTTACTGTACCATCGTATGGCATCGTTCGGAATACGAATGGAATGAGTAACAAGTAATTCACAGTAGCGGAGCCAGGAGCCACCGGTACATGAGATATGATATATCGCACAGCCTGGCTTTCCTAGAACTGGGCTATTCCCGTCCATAAATAAACAAAACGGTTTGACCAGCGAACACAGTGCCAGTGGTGCGACAAGAGGAAGGTATTCCCTTCACTGCACTGGTAATATACTCATTACTCATTTGCTCATTTGTGTCAGTGTCAATATGAAGCGAGCAGAAACCCAACAAGATATATTGTCTTTTTTTTAAAGACAAAAGAAAGCAGAAGACGCTGGTAAGTGAATAATTTGTCATTTTTATTTTAAACTAATTATGTTCACTGCTACAAACAATAAAGCAAAAAATTTTATATTTAAACACTTTTAAAAACAAAATTAAAATCTTAGTGTGTATTTTTTTAAATTTTCACTTGAAATTCTTTAAAGAATCTTCTTTATATTATTAGTTACTGAAAATTTATATAGAAACTCAACTCAACGTAAGCATACTATAATCATTATAGTATTATTATAATAATAATACCACTTTTTATAAATCATTTTAGTGATTTAATGAATAATCATTATAGCATTATGCAGTATAATGCTAATGACAGCATTACACAGTATAAGTAATGCATGCTTACTTACGTCTTACGTCGACCAAATTTTGTATCATTTCGTATCAACTTCCTGTGTTATTACAATTTAATTTTGATTTATGTATATGTACCTATTACATAATATATTTAATATATTAAAAAAAAGAAATACATAAACAAACCGGGTTTTTTTCAGTTCATAAACATTTTCATGAATTTATTGTTCGATTCAAGTTTTGTATGAAAAAAATCGTTAACAACTCTTATATAGCTAGGCATTTATTTATTTGTTGGCTATTACTTTTATTTTTATTATTGTATTATTGTTAACATTTATTTTTGTTCTCAGCGCTATCGAAAGTAAATGATGAAGAACTTACACTTAAAGAGGAAATCTTACCATGTTCTCCACGTTCTAGAGCACCAGCACCATCGGTCACTGCAACTAAAGTACAAGAAACGCCTAACGAAGACGTGATGGCATCTGTCGATAGTTTCGTTTGCTACATTTCTCCTCATCAGCCTAAGATTCTACCTGATGGCTTCCCAGTGCAGCAACTATCCGGCCGAATACTAAGTTTTCAGAAAAGTTGGTATGAAACATTTCCTTGGCTTCACGTAATTGGAACTTAAGGGGTAAGCTGTTTTTACTGCACGAGATACGCTCAGTTGTGCCCAAACAAAACTCTGGCTACTAAAGGGGATAAAGCATTTAGTGAAAAGGGGTTTAAAACCTGGAAGAAAGCTATTGAAAAGTTTAAAATGCACGAGAAAAGTGCTGCCCATTCTCAAGCTGTTTTGAGCCACACTCAGTTACAAGCACCTATTGAGAGACAGTTATCAAATATAAAACTTCAACAACAAAAACTAGCTTTAGAGTCTTTGATGACAATTATAGGAAGTCTAAAGTACCTTGTTAGGCAAGGACTGGCCATTAGAGGACACAAGAATTTTGAAGGAAACCTAATGGAACTGCTGAAAGTTCGCAGTGAATTTTATAATGAGACTAATTATACACACCCTACAATACAAAATGAAATAATCCAGATTTTGGGAAACGAAATTCTGTCCAGTGTAGTCCAAAGCATTAAATCAATTGATCCTTTGATGTTTTCTGTTATTTGTGATGGGACTAGAGATGTTTCAGGGGATGAACAAGTTAGTTTTTGTGTTAGATGGGTTGATGCCGATCTGGATCCTCATGAAAGTTTTTGGGTTTTTACGAAACGGCAAAGACGTGTGGTACAGACATAGCAGCTCTTATTTTTGATGCTCTATTTAGATTGCAACTCCCTTTGTACAATCTTCGCGGGCAGACTTATGATGTTCAGGTAACATGAGTGGTATCCATAAAGGGACTCAATCAGTTGTAGTAGATAAACAACCACTTGCGGACTACATTCACTGTGGTGCTCACTCCATTAATCTGGTGATGAAAGCAAGCTGCGAAAGTTCAAGAACTGTTAAAAACGCCATGGATTGGGCCCATCAGCTGGGATTATTGCTTTCAAACACAAAAGCAAAAAACGAGTACAAACACATTATTGAGGATGCAGCTCAAGGTCCTGTCAGTAATATAGCAAAAATTAAACCTCTGTGTCCCACAAGGTGGATATATCGGCGATCACAAGTAAATGAAATTTTGAAGAAATATCCTCTAATTCTAAAGACACTGAATGAGCTTACGGAGCAGAGATATGAAGGAGCCAGTGGTTTGTTAAGTGTTTTTGAAGATGGGAGAACATATCTAGGTTTGATTATGGGGAGAGAAGTTATTGAACTTCTCGAAATTTTAAACAAGAGTTTTCAGGGCGAACAAAGAACACTTACTGGACTATGTGCATCCGTTCAGCACGTTGCTGATGGTCTTGAAAAACTCAGAACAAACGAGAAGTTTTCTTCTGTATATCAAGAGTGCAATGAAAAAATCTTAGAGCTTGGTCTTGAAAAGCTGAGACTACCCAGGGAAAGAAGGGTGCCCAAGAGGATGTCTGAGGGCACTGATGGACACAAATATATTTCACCACAGGAACACTACAGACGAGAATATTTTGAAGTAATTGACATTGCTGTACAAGGCCTTAAGAATCGAATACTTGATCAAGCTAGTATGAAGAAACAGATTCTGTTAGAAAAGATACTTCTAAAAGAAGGGATATGATGTAGTAACACGACCATTCGTTAAAAACAGAACTCCAACTCTTTCATCTTCGGTATAAAGTAAAGTGCCTGAAAGACGCTAAAGATGTGTTGGTTTCGGTGGCAAAAGAAGTTAGGGACTTATTCTACAATGTTGAAGTGTTAGTTAGGCTTATGCTTGTATGTCCAGCTTCAAGTTGCGAAGCAGAGCGGAGTTTTAGTGCTTTACGAAAACTGAAGACCTATCTACGGTCAACTATGACTCAAAAAAGGCTGAATCACGTAGCTGTTTGTTACGTGCACAAAACACTGTTGGACAAATTAGATGATAGAAATGTAGCAAAAAAATTTATATGCAATTGTGAAGCAAGGAGGAATGTATTTGGCTCAGTGTAATAATAACAAATGGTTTAGGTTTAGATAGTAAGCCATAACTTTACTCTCTGCTCATAATATATCATATATGATATATCTATCATAAGTCATGTTCTTTACTTTAAATTCATTTTTGATTTGTTTTACTATTTTTACAAATCTTGAATAGGTTAGTTTTATACAATATTTTAACTTATTTTGGTAAGTTAGTTTTAAAAACGTAAAAGTGTTCATTTGACCTAATTTACTGTGTAACAAATAGAGTAAAAAAATGCATTTAATCATGTTCCAAAATAACAAACTCAGTCAATATTATTGTCAACAACCTATAGAACCCATTTTAAGTAATGCATTTTGAAATGCTTCAAAATATGATTTGCAAAGGGTAATTTTTCCGGTGGGGGGTAGTCGGGATAGTCTTGGACCCTTCTGAGACCCTAATGTGTGTGTCCCCCCAATAATTTTATGCTGATGACGCCCATGATTTGAATATTGTAAAAACAACATTTATTCAAAGCACACAGACACCCATAAACCATATATACAATACATAGTGCGTGTGTTTTAGTACATAAATGTAAATAATAGATTATAATCAAACAAAGTAATTGCTTACCTGATTTATAGGCCGGGAAGTCATTGTAAACAACATATGAACCAATTACTGGCCCATTGACGAATATATCGTTCATAATGTAGATCTCGTTCTGATACACTGAGTACCCTGTTCTTACTGAAATAAACACATTTTATTAGCTTATTAATTTAATAAACAGTATGCTGTAGTAAGCATCATTGCCTACTTTTGTAATGAATTCTTTTTAGCAAAGTCATATTTACTTAAAGCTATATTTGTGTGACATATTTCTGCAAATATCACATAAGCTTTAAAATAGCAACTTTCTCTAGTTGCAGGCACTTTTCTATCTGAATTATTTAACCATATAGTACTTTCTTGTGTGAATCATAAAATAAATAATCTAATACATGGAATGGATATAGTAAGATTTATGAAGAGCATAAGAATAGCCTGACGGGGTCATACAATGAGGGTAAAACACCACAGAATTCCCAGATTTCTACAATGTAGATCAGTAGGTAGGAGATCAAGAGAAAGAGAAAAAGGGAGAGATAGATTGAGGATGTTGAGTAGGACCTGAGGATAAGAAGATAGAAGAGGAAACTATGAAATGAGAGGGCTGAATGAATATAAATCGTTGAAGAGGCTAAAAACCTGTACTGGTTTGTACGCCAGTAGATGAAGAAGATAGTATTTTCTTGTAGTAACATGTACTGTACCATTTGTATTATGGAAAAGATAATGTTTTAAACCAGTGTAATCCAACAGGGGGTCAAATTGTAATTTTGGAGCGTATTTGCAGCCTGCAGTTAGCGAGACCCTGCCCATCATGGAAAGTTATAATGCTTACTTTGAGGTTATCTGTATTTATAAAATACTGAACAAGCTATGAAATTACATAGTGAAATTTACAGGCACTTTTGAAATAACTTGAAGTTTTGTGGTAGGTTAGAGTTAATGGTTTGACTCTCTGAATATTGTATATTTTTTACTTGTGATGTTTTAGTGTTTGTTTTGGTCTGAAGATAGCTACAGATTTGTTGCATAGCCAAAACATCGCTCTATATATATATAAAAAAAAAAAAGGCAGTGATGGAAGAAGTCCGTCTGTCTAGTCTAGTAACCTATCAGTGACGTCTTTTAAAGAAATTATGCTGGCTATATATTGTTGTACGAGACATGTTGCCACGTTGTGATTGTCCTGATTTGAATATTACAGCTACTAAATGTAACACTCGTTACAAAATATTTTGTTTTAAAATACTCACAATACTTTTTATCCAAGTTATACGTGACTGGGTAGCCTGGGTTGAGGCAGGACGTTGAGCACGCTGGAGTGGATGGTGTTGAAGTGCACGGTGCACATGGAGCTATCTGGTAAGGTTGGCAGCCCTGCAATGACAAAAATGACAGGATTAACTAGGGGTTTGCCATCTGATAAAATGAATTCTTAGAAAAACTGTGTTCCTTTACATGACAGTTATTAACATTAAAAAAGTATCAGTGGCGCACCCAGGATTTTGGGGGGGGGGGGGTTCAAAAACTTCATTTTTTCTCTAAAAGCAGGGCAGTCGTGAGTAAAAATTATGTAAGCATATAAGCATACTAAATAATTTCAGTTACTTAATCCGTAGATACTGATTTTATTGAAATAATTGTTTTTAGTTTATCCTTTAGTAACAGTAAATACAGTCATTTATTTGTGAGGATATAGTCAGTTATTTATAAAAACAACATAACTAGTCAGAACCAACTCTTTTGTAGTTGGAACACAATCATTCACTATTTCAAACTAATGTCAATTTTTCGTGTCTTTTCTGCCATTTTATCTAAAATGGATTCAGTTGATGGAGTCATTTGTCGATATAAGTGTAGAAGAGCTAGCCCATTTAACCTAGTCTCAGAAGTAGAATTTCTTAAATAATTCTTTAGTCTGTGCAAAGTGGAAAATGTCCTTTCATTTTCAGAAGTGGACACAGGTAGAACTGCTAATATGTGCAACAATGTTTTAATGTTTGGAAGAATATTTTCTTCGCAGTGCCTTAAAGCACTTAACGCATCCTTTGGCCAGTCATCCTTCTTCAGCCTAGCAATGGCTCTGTACCAAAACTTCAACTCTATTTTTAGTTCATCAACTGTCCCGTTTAAGTCACTGTTGTAGAATGAAACCAAAGATTGAAACTCATTTAAAGTTTCCTCGGAAAGTCTGTTAGGATCTGCTGGCAAGAGTGATTGGAATCCTGTCAAAATAGACTTGTGTTTTGAAAATCTTTGTTCCAAATTATTTAAAAAGGCATCTAAAAATGAGATGTATACTGACACTCGATAATAATCTTCTGCACTAGCAGCATCCACATTACATCTTAATGTTTGTTTGTTAGCAATTCTTGGTATGTTCAGTGGGAAATCAAATTTTTCACCTTTCATTTTAGCACTTAAAAATAATTTAGTGAACTCTGAGTTAGCATTTTTCCTTAGCATTCTTATCTCCAGCGCTGTGTCTTCGGCAAGATCACATGCCTTTTTCAGGTCAATACTTCTTTGTTGCAGTGATTTACATAAAATGCTACTATAGGAAAAGATTTGATTTATAATATATAGAGCAATAACAAAATCTGCTCTTTTTACTGTACAGTTTAACTGGTGTGCAGCATTAGCAGAATCTTTATCTGGCCATTCAGCAATCCTGTCTAAAGCCAAAACTATACCATCGTACAATTCAATAAAAATAGCAACAGAAGTGTATCTTTCCACCCACCTAGTGGCACAAAGTTGTTTTAGTTTTCCGTGGGTTGAACGAATTTCTGCTTGTTCTAAACATTGCTCCAAGACAGACTGTCTTTTTGGAGTATGAAAAAAGTCATACAATTTTCCAATTGTACCTAAACAGTTCCTAATTGAGGGAACTTCACAAGAATTTGATACAGCTAAGTTTAACGAATGTGCACCACAATGAACATATAATGCTTTTGGAAACAAAGCTTGAACATGGGCTTGTACGCCATTAAATTTTCTGCTAAGAGTACAGGCTCCATCATACCCTTGCCCGCGCAACTTGGTCATATCTATTCCAAGATCCTTCAGTTTGTCAATAATTGTAACTGCAATTCCCTTGCCTGTAACATCATGGAGTGGTACAAACTGCAAAAAAAGTTCCTCCATATTTGATATCGAGAAATCGGTACAACGAATGCAAAGCGACATTTGCTGTATACCAGCAATAGCAGTTGTTTCATCAACGAGCACAGAAAAATATGATGATGAATTTATCTTTGCCAGCAGTCCATCAAGAATTAGGGCATTGCTTATTTCGAGAATTTCGTTTTGTATTTTCCAACTAGTGTATAATGCATTACTTTTGCTATTAGATAACGACTTTTGTAGGTTATCATCATACTTTGCCCGGTACCGTAAAAGCTCTCGGAAATTTCCCTCATTCTCCTCTGCATCTTCGCCAACTCTGCCGGTATCTCTATGACCCCTTAAACTTAAACCTTGTTTCCCACAAAAAAGCACAGTCTCAATGATTGGTACTAATTTGTTTCTGTTGTCCATAATTTGCTTTTTTCTTTCTTCATCTAGTTGCAAGTCAATTGAATCTTGCTGTTTTGTTTCAATTTTCATTATAATGTGAGCGACCTCAACATTGTTTTGGTGATACAAACTTTGCTGGTGCTCACTGAAACGTTCTTTTGCTTTTTTCCAATTACAAAATTTGTCAGAACATAACTGGCCCATTTTCTGGTGGCTTCCTTTACCAACAAAATCTTTGTTGAACAATACACAAAACTTGCAAAATGCTCCATCAACTTTCTTTCAGTAGCTTAGCCACTTCCATTCAATCAACCATTTTCCTTGAAATTTTAAATTTCTTTTTCCTGATGATGGGTAAATAAAAGTTTCTGGTGGTGACCACAGTTTTGTCAAGACTTCATTTTTCTCACTATTTGACAGTTCATTGTCAACAAAATTAGCGATGTCATATGCGTCCCACTGTCGCTGTGGTTCCTTGTCTTCTTCACCCACGGATCTCATCTCGATTTGTTCAGTCTCCCCAGCAATTGTTTTCTCTTGATGGGAGTCTGAAATAAATGCAATCATTAATAATCCATTATTCTCTATTCCATTACATTCGATTCCATTAAGTCTCTACTATTATTTAATACACACTCATCCGATTCCTGATCATTTTATTCAGGGATTACAGCAGTATCACTGTGAGTCAAACTCACAAGCAAAGATTTTATTATTGTTTCCTTTCTTGAATCACACAGTTAGACCTTTTTCAGACGAATTAGGTTTTACATTGAGATAATAGTTTGCAATTACAAAGGGTTAATTACACATATAAAGGTGTTTGCAAACTGTTAAAAGTAATAGAGTAAGAGCTGCATTATAATCTTGCAGAGGTGATATCGTGAGCTGTTCTCAGTCAAGCTAGGTAGAACAGGCGTAACTTGGGAGGGGCAAGGGGGCACTCGCCCCCTCAATGTTCCGAGGATTATAAAATTTTGTTTCCAGTTGTTATAAATAAAAACTAACAAATAGTCAAACAGGAGACAGTTTTTAAACTTGCGAGCACAGTATAAGTTTATTATTCCTATTTCTTTTGAAGAAACTTGTAAGGAGAATGTTTGACAGATTTGAATGATATACGTCAAAATAATATTTCCGTTCGAAAAAAAACCCTAGAGACCTAATTAACTGGAATACAATGCGTGTCTTTTACACAAACAAAGATTTGTTTTGGAACACATCATAATGAAGTAATAAGCGCAGCTGTATTTCTAGGAATTTGCTATCTTTACATCGTCTCTTTTGTAATAATATAATACATTTTATTAATTTTATAATATATAGTGCAGCCGGCCGCTGTCCGGCCCTGACGTTTCTCGTGATCGAGAGTACAGTTTTGCCGACACGTACAGACGGAATTTTCGCACGCTCGCCGGTCGATTTTTATTATAACAGAATAAAAACTAATGCGAACGCGTATATAAATAATTCTACATAAAACATAGATCACATCTTTCGTTAATGTACACAGCTAGCGTAGATCACAAAAAAAACTAATGCGATCGCGTATGTAAATCATTTTACACAAACGTAGATCACATCTTTCGTTAATGTGCACAGCTAAATAATTATAATTATATAACTAATGCAAACACATATGTAAATCATATATACAGTACATTACCACAGACTATAAGAATATCATTAAGATTACTGTATAATGAAAGTGTATGAAATGAAACTGACTCTACTCTACTTACATTCTGTTAATACTCAAGTGGAAAGACGCCACACTCCTCGCAAATGTCGATTTCTGCGGCCTCATCACTGGAATCACTGCTGTCGTTATCCAAGGAAATAATAATTAACTGTTCCACACGTGTTTCCACTATACCGTCGGCTTCCTTTGCTTGCTGCAGAACTTTCCAAGTGTGAGCGACAACACTTTTCCACTTATCCACTGACACATGTTGGATTCCTTGCTGCACTAGGTGTTCGACATCCGTGAGGCGGAAAGTCGTGTTATTTTCTGCAACATAATCTTTCACTTGTGCCCAAATTAGTTCAATGGAATTGAAGTGGCAGTGATAAGGTGGGAGTCTAATAACAATGTGACCGTGAGCAGTGGCGATAGAGTCTATTTCATAAGTGCAGAATCGAGGTTTATAAAATTTTACACTCTGTATCAGCTCTGCTTTCGTCATGTCTGCAGATACCCCTGGTACATCATTTTCCACCAACCATTTCAGAATGATGTCTTTCCTGTCTTTCATTGTTGGTGCTTTGTTTAATTGCACAGAGTGGTAGGTAGCGTTGTCCATAACAATTACAGATTGGCACTTATGTTCGGCAGCAGAGTACTTTTAAACCAGTTCGTGAAAGTCTTCCCATTCATTTCTTCGTGATAATCACGAGTGCTCTTTGACCTGAAAAGAAGCATTGCCCCCGGAACAAATCCATGCACACTACCTGCATGAAGCAGAATAAGTCTACTTCCTTTCCCAATGGTCGCTTTAAATGTCCCTGCTACAGTATCGTCTGTCCAAGCCAGTGATTTTGTGTGTCCGCCATTTACCCACGTTTCGTCTAACCACACCACTTTTTCGGGACTGATGTTCAGAATCTCCCTCAAAAATCTACCACGCCATGCCACAATCTCACTTCTTTCCAACACAGCTCGCCTCCCTGAGAATTTCTTATATCTAAAACCAAGTTGTTTTAGGACTATACTCAAGCTGGTTTTTCCGCCATCGAATACGCTCGCTTCTTTCAAAGAAACGAGGAGCTTCTCACAAGTAGGAAATTCCTTCCTCATATAATACTGATGAATATGCTGTCTTATCGCGTCCTTCTGAAATGTATCGAGTGATGTCTTGGAACTGGGTCGTGGTCTTTGCTTTCCAGGAGTACGTAGCACTTCAGAAGGTGTATTAAAATCCAATGGACACTTTACTTTTGTCACACTTTTAACGGTTGTTTTTCCCACCTTCAAAGCGTCACAAACTCTATCTACCACTTTTGTCACAGGGAGAAGAGGTCCTCCATTGTCTCGCTCCTTCTCAAAATATTCACGCAATCTGTATATAAATTCACGGCTTTGGCTCTTAAAAGAGGCGATTTTTTTCTTTTTTGATTCTGACGAACCACTGGCCATATTACTATATCAATAATAAGGCTTACAGACATCTTAAATCGCTCAAGCACGGAACACAAGAACTTCACTGTACTAACACAAAGAACTGACGCTCTTTCGCCACGTGCTACGCATAAAAAAAGGAAGTGGCAACATCGCGCTAACTTTAGCAGACGCTAATAGCTGATTGGTTCTAGCAGAAAACTTTCACAACTGGTGCCCACCCCTCTCGAAGCATTGCAAACTGTGGTTGAATTATTCTTCGCATATCAGAACTCAAGTCTTGTAGCAGCAAACTACAGTAGAATTAAAAATATTACATTAAACCGAATCAGAGTGTTTTAAGGTTAAAATTTAGCAGAATAGTGTCATTTACAGTAGAATTTCGAGGTTCTGTTCACAACTTCAAAACGCCACAGTTGGCAATGCTGGTCTCTATATTTCTCTCTCTTTCTACGCGGAACGTCAGGGCCGGACACTCATCAACTCGACTATAGATGGTCTCACTACACACTTGAATTTATGAAGCCTTACCCCCCCCCCCAAGTTAGGCCCCAAGTTACGCCCATGCTAGGTAGCCAAACAAGATCATAATTCACTAATAGTAATCCAAATTTAAAGTGGTATACTATACACCAATTACTTACTACTTTACTGTACAAAACATAAGAATTATTTCATTTATAAAATTACAAACTGAGACGATCTATTTTTTTCGGTTGGGCTAATATGAATTACGATACGATATAGGTATTAACGGGGTTTTGGAGCAGAAAAATAATGTTCAGACTCAGACAACGTTAGGTTAAGTTTGGTTTGGTATAATATGATTTGTAAGTTCTTTTATATTTGTAATATGAGTTTCGATAGATTGACAGAATTTGGCTGCTGTAAGGGGATACAGTTTACATGTATGCGTGATCAGGCTAAGTTTGATTCGGTTAATCCGTTTAGTTGAGTACTGTATATAATAGGTCTATACATTTATGACTCACGTAAAAAAATACGGTGTACATTTTCCAAGAGATAAATTAAATATGTTCCCTACACAAAAAAGAGAAAATGAATATGAAATAATAACTTAAATGAAATCGCGTGTGTCAATAAAACGTATTTTCCATAATTAAATAATTTTTACTTAGAAAATACACTCCAATCGTAAAACAGACAAATCACTGCCAACACAAACAGCCGCACAAAAAAGCACTCGAATATAGTAAGCCTACAAAGCTTTAAATCTTTTACATACGTTTGTAGATGTCAGAACATTTTGATTACTGGTATCTTTTTGTTGCATTTACGCTGATTAAACAAAACAATCGGTTCGATTGTTAACCTCGTTTTTGCCTTGTGACAGAACGTGAATACAGTTACATTTTAGGTTAATATTAGTTGGAAAATATGATGTCGTTCGTTTGGCTAACAGACAAGTAGGCCTACTGTTCTTTGTAACAAAATAATTCCTTCAACTAATTTAAAAACAAAAGGCATTTACATCAATATAGTTGTGTTGCTGGTTGCTGCTTACTTTCATGTTTACTAGTTCCTGGCTTCGGTCATTTGGAAAAAAAGTCTAGTAAATCAAGCTGATGTTTTGACATATTCTGTAGTGCTGCAGTTCTGTTCAAATGAGTGAAGAAACACGGATGAAATCACAGCGATCTTTAATGATACACTTCACAGTGAAATACGTATCTATAAAGAACACGCAAGGTCACAAGGTACAATGAAAATAGAAGAAATTAACGCATTGTACGGAGAGCTCGTACGGAAAGATTTCGAACTACCGACGCTACATGAAGTAAAGTGTTTCGTCATGTATCCTACAGAGATCGTTAATACAGCTTACTATTTTAAATATCTTGTTGATTCATCCTCTTTGTTCACTTTTTTAATATTATTATATATAAAAAACTTTCACAAATGAACTTACTTTTGTTCTCACTATCACAAACGTTTCAAGGTGTTGTGAAAGTCATTGTTGCAGAATAACGGTTATGGACTATAGGTGTGTGTGGTGGGAATTGATGATGAACACAAAATTTGAACCTCAGCGCCAATTCCCTCCCATCATCAATTCCCACCACACACACCTATAGTCCATAACCGTTATTCTGCAACAATGACTTTCAGGATTTAATCACACTGAGGAAGAGGCACAACACCTTGAAACGTTTGTGATAGTGAGAACAAAAGTAAGTTCATTTGTGAAAGTTTTTTATATATAGGTAATAATAAGCTTACTATTTGTATATTTGTACGTTCATTGATAACAAAATTTGATTTTTCATATTTTCGGGGGGGGGGGGGGGGGGTTCTACCCCCCTGGTTGCGCCTCTGCAATGCATCTGATGCATCATATCTAATAAAATTACTGCATTGTTGGAGAAATAACAAATTGTTGAAGAAGTAAATTAAATAGGCCTATTTAACTTATTTCTAAGATGAGAGTAAGAACCACCAGAATGGAGAACAGCATACATAAGAAATATGTATAAAAATAAAGCAGATAGGAAGGAGTTTAGGAACTACAGACACAGTGTAACATTAAATCAGTAGATTATACGGACAAATACGAAGACAGAGGATAGAATATAGCTGGAAAGACAGAGTGGATTTTGTGCAGGCGGCTCATGCATAAATATGAGGTACAGATGAAATAATAAGACATGAAACAGTTTTTGTAGTGGTGACAGGGAAGGCAGTGCAGAATGTGGGGTGTGAGGTGACCAACCATGTGAAACATCTAGGATGCAGCTGTTCTGAACACGAAATAATTGCTTCAAAAACAACACGTCAAAGGTACACATGCGCAATGAGATCTTTTAACACAGCACAACCAGACACCTGTTTCATGTCTAATTATTTTAGCTGTAGATATGAAGATACGTATTGAGGTAGAAAGATATAGATATGAAACAGTAATTTTCTTCTTTTGCCTGAAGCAAATTACTGAAAAGAATTGAACGCAACTTGGAAACCCATATGGTATTCATAGACCTCCAGAAACCGTATGACAGTGTCCCACTGAATAAACCCCGATATGTGTAAAATAATCAAAAGGTATAGGCCTAGATGATATTGCAGAGAAATCAGGGCACCCTAAGACTCCCTTCTTATCACTGTATTCTCAATCCTATTGAATTAACATAGAGCCAGCTGAAAAGATATGTTGTCTGACACAACACAACACATGAGCTCTGCCTGATATCCACAACTGATTGATAAGGTGATAAATGAAATAAAAACAAGTGGCGCCATTGTGTTGACCATGTAATCAAAGAAGAATAAGCCAATAAGCTATCGAGGCTATATATACTTATTGCCACATTTTGATTTAGATTTTTCATTTGTTGGTGATTTTTGAAACAATGAGTTAAAAAGCAGTCGCTTACCATTATCTCCATCCGGCTGTGTTCTTTTAAAGTTGCGAGTAAATTAAATTAATTCCCTATTATAGGGTATCAGCCTATATATGTGCAAGTCATGTGGAAGGGGTGCCTCCTTACAGGCCATGATGTAATCATTATCATATAAAAATCATAATCAGTCATGACTCCCAGTAATTTTTATTCAGGGTTACAAACACTGGTGGATAGAACACTCAGAAAGAATGTCAGATTCCAGACTGGCCAAAAAAAAGTCTGGAAATACAAACCTATAGGCCACAGGTGTGTGGGTAAACCCAGGAAGAGATGGTTTTGAGGATTTTTGAAGGCAGAATGGGCAGCACCTTGCTTATACTGTGTTGTGAAGATGATGATGATGATGATGAATTAAAAAGCCATTGACTGGTGTTATAAAATGTTCCATTGTTGCTCTGTCACAGTCACAGTCATACTAGTTTTATTTTGGTCAGTATTATAAGAATTATCACAGTGCGGTACTTCTGTTTATAAAGTATAAACTTTATATGTTGACCTGTCTATACTGCTTCGGTCAGTGTGATACGCCTCTAATTCAAGCAGCAAACAGCGTTTCAGATGTGCAATGCCTGTTTGTTTACATCAGGATTCAACCAAGAACGCAACGTGTATAGTGGGCGGGGCTAATGGTAAATCTACCCAAGTCCACTCCTGTGAATTTATGGAAAACTGAAATTAAAAGTTTTCAAGTGGGATGGTAAATCATAAATATTGGTATGAGAACTATACATGACTTACATTTACTTGATTTATATTTAAAATCATTTACTTGAATTCAGTTCGATAATTTAAAAAACAAATATTCTCTACTCTCTAACTGTTTTCACTATTTATAGATTTTTTGTTGTTGTTATTATGGGGTAGTAATTTAGTATAATGACATTTTTGAGTCACTTTATCTATGAAAATTAGGTACTTTATTCTTATAAAGAAACTGAACTATGCAGATAAGCATCCCTCCTCCTCAATGATCCCCACCATTAATGATATTTACACTTTCATAGAATAATAGTTTTATCATATGTAATTGCTAAGGTATCTTATCCTTCAAAATTAAGTACTTGTACTTTACTTGATATCAGCAAGTAATTTTTAAAAACCACCCCCTCCGCAATCAACTATCCTCTTCATTTATAGATATCTCATTTACCATTTTATAGTGGATTAATGTGACTTTATTTTCAGTGCACTTATTTATCAAAACTAAGTACTTTACTCTTGTTAAAACACAAAAACAATGCAGGTAAACTACCACTTCCCCTTAACCGAACAATCCCCATTTTTGATATTTACATTTTTATTGAGTAATAGTTCCATTATATGTAATTACTAAGGTATCTTATCCTTCAATATGAAGTAGTTTATTCGACATCAGAAACATAATTTTCAATAAATTACCCCTCCCCCTTCAACTACCCTTGTCATTTATGATATTTCATCTATCTTTTTACAGTGGATTATTGTGAACTTCTTTTCAGGATACTTTATTTATCAAAATTAACCTTGAAAATCAGTTTTACTTCCATTTTCCATAAGGAAATGGAAGTATGGTGATTACAAAAAAATCGTGTTCGAGATAAGGGCTGGTTCTGATTGTAGTATCCTCAAAACATGAAGAAGTCATTTTCCGAAATATGTGTGTGTGTGCGTGTAGAATTTTTTATATGGCAAACGACAACTGCCGCAAATTCAAACAGAATCAAATAATTTTTGCATATGTTCCCAAGTTATAGAGGACTACAACTGCCTATTGATTTTGGTAAAGATCAGTTAAGGGGTAGGGATATTTTACCTGCAATGTTTTATGTTTTAACTAAAGCACTTAAAAATTCATTTAAACTTTTTCAAACAATGGTAATTGTTAAAAATAAAATAATTTTTTTGCCAGGTAACCAGGTTGTTTGATTAGGAGGGAGGGGTAGCTTATCTGGATTGTTTTGTGTTTTAACAAGAGTAAAGTACTTAATTTTAATAAATAAGTTCCCCCAAAATAAAGTCATATTAATCCACTGTAATATGATGGTAAATGAGATAATTATAAATGGAGTGGGTAGTTAAAGGGGGAGGGGTGAGTTTTTGAAAATTGCTGTGCTGAAATCAAGTACAGTATGAATATTTAATTTTGAAGGATAAGATACCATAGAAATTACACATGATAAAACTATTATCCATGAAAGTGTAAATATCATTAATGGTGGGGATCGGTTTAGGAGGAGGGATGATTATCTACATAGTTCAGTTTCTTTATAAGTATAAAGTACCTAATTTTTATACATAAAGTGACTAGAAAATAAAATTTTATTAAATGACTACCCCATAATAACAAAAATATCTATAAATAGTGAAAATAGTTTGGGGGTGGGTGATATTTTTTTAGAAATTATCAAACCGAATTCAAGTAAATGGTTTTAAATATAAATCTTAGAGCATGGAGGTCATGTATTGTTCTCCATATTAATATTTATTATAATTAATGCAGTCTTTTTATTGATTACATAGCTGTTAAAAAAATAAAAGAAAACAGAGAATGCATAAAAAATATCATTTTTGAAACATATTGAAACATCATTAAAACTTGCACATGGCTAGTTTTACCACCAACCCCTCGAGTGTGAATAAACACGCTCAGCCTGTTCGTACAGTATACTGACTGTCCAAAGGTTTAAGGACATCCCTCGTATGTTTATTATTTTCTTCTCATCTTAACCTTTAACAAGCCATACAATATTTATATTCGAGAGAGTTTGCAATTATCATCATTAGGAACCTTATTTCTAAACACAGATATTACCTCGTTGGATCCGTATTCACTGCCTGACACAACGCCCTGGTAGTAGATGAACTTTACCGCTTCTGTGGTATAGCCTCCGTTACAGCCTTGACCGCATGTGGTGCAGCAGGAGAGGATGTGGTGCGCCGATAGATTTCTGATCTGCGTGAACCCGGTGGAGATGCACAGACGGTCCGACATGGTCGCTGCTGTAGCTACAGCCTGTTGGCAACAAACATATGGACATGCTGATTAGAAACGAGCTGTTTTGTAGACATATACAGAACTTAATTTCGTAGGGGGGGGTTCAACCAGAAATTGAAGGTGATATATATTATAGTCACCCTCTCCTCACAACATGTCTGTTGGTACAGTTTTTTAATTATCATTGCTTAATATAAATAATATTTACACCTAAATTAAAAATAAGAATAAAATGACATAATTTGTAGTATGTACCGAATGAGACCTTTTTTTTTTTGGTGGAGGAGAGGTTGAATTCACTCCGTCTGTCTACGGCCATGCATTACTATGCATCATTGTTCTAATGATATTTAGGTCTACTTTAAAAGGATAGTAAAATGACATAATTCGTATGAGACATGTTCGTTAAGCCTGTCACACTATGCTACTTCATTTTCTGGCTATTTCTATGTCACACTGTTTTTAGGTAGCCGGTACTTAGTAGTGGCTAGTACAGCAAAGTATATGGTTATGTAGATTGGTTTGGTGTTAAAAGTATTGTGCAAAATATCATACGTGGGTGTGACATATGTGGCTTTGAGACAAATGTTGTTGATTGGTGTTAAGAGAGCTTTGTCAGGGGTTGCTGAATACATAAGATACAAA
Organism: Magicicada septendecula; assembly: GCA_034769895.1. NCBI lineage: Eukaryota > Metazoa > Arthropoda > Insecta > Hemiptera > Cicadidae > Magicicada > Magicicada septendecula. Next base: position 3,469,563 of record CM068375.1, read on the forward strand.
AAGAAAAGCATGTAGTTTTGGAGTAGATAAACTGGGTGCTTCAACAACAGTAATAAGAGAGCTGGCAATTGAGGACCTTAAATCGTACCACATAACATCATGCGGTTAGCCTTACCAAAAGTTTGAGGACTTGCTAGATTTAGTGTCACCAAACTAAATTTGGTTTGTATACGTCTTCCGTCACGGCCACTGGTCTTTTAGATTTTTTAATTTTATTCAATTCATTACGATAATCACTAAGGAGTGTTTTTAATTTTCGTTTTAAAGCATCTTCCTTTGCTGGTAATCAGGGAAGTTGCAGCTCATCAATCAACCGAGTGAAAGCATTTTTTTCGCGTCGTGTCCAAATACTCCAAGGACGTAATGTCCCACAGACAATTATATTTTCTATACATGTTAAGGACTGTAATTATTTCATCATCCGATCACTTTAATAAATCACTCATTGCAAATGTAGAAATTGAACACTCAAAAAGACACAATACAACAACAAAACCAAAACAAACTCCGAGACAAGCACGTGGTGACAACGGAGACGCTACTGCACAGCACTGTCACACTGGGCGACTAGGGCGCTACTCGGTAAGAGCCATAAGATCGTGTTGGCCTGTAATCTGGCGCTTGGTGGGGCGAGAACGCGAGAGCAAGCGAATGCGTTTCATTGCCCGACATAAGTTCAGTAACAGCTGATCTGATTTTTAAAATTCTTTCACCACCGTATTTCTTGAAGTTTGACGATGGTTTTAGGCTTAATTTTTTCCGATAGTTTTAACAATTTTCAAAAACAGTCTTCAGACGGTTCCACGTCATGAAGTTTCTTTTTTAATTTTCATGTAGTGAAATTTTCAGCATGCGACAAACTTTCGTTTTATGAGAGATAGCTATATGGTGTCAGCGAGTGAAAATTATAGAAAATTCCAAATTTTATTTTGGTTTTGTTTCAATAAATCGGCTTTTTCGTTTTCGAAATAATGGCGGTTTTAGAAGAAATGTAGTTGGTTGGCACATGCAGCGATAATGAAACATTATCAATAAAAATGATTAGTACAATTTTATGGTATGTGTAATTTTAAAGAAACATGTTAAAAATTTAACTGTAATGCGAGCGTACACACACACACTGTTCTGGCAGTTGTGAACAGCGGCATTGCACCAATTTCACTTGCAGACACTTAGATAAATAAGATAATTAATTTATTGTTGATGTGAGAGGGTACTTTTTATACCTGATGTGCTATGCTAAATTTATCAAAGACACATAGAAAAAGTAAAATTTACAATAAAATGTTATTTGCTTAACCTAACTCATTTCATATATTTCATTCGCTATATTTTTTAACTAGATTACTGGTACGTTTATCAAATTAAATTGTGTACCCCCTCCACACACACACACACACACACACACACACACACACACACACACAGCATGTATATAAACCTTACCTCTGATCTGACTTAACTAACTTTTAAAGTTTTTATGAACAAATTATTCTTATAACTTTAAATTGTTTTGTGACTTTTAATTGCTTTTGTTTTTTATTTTTATATTACATTTAATGTTTAATTCACTAATTTTTACTATACTATACTGCTAAGCCACTTACTAAATTACATTAATTTATTATAGTACACGTGCGCGCGTATGAAAGAATGTGTGCGTGTGCGCGTGCGAGAGAGAGGGGAGAGGTACTGACAGCGTGAAGCCACTCGGGGAACTTCGGCAACCTTCGTTCTCATCTATGCCCGCCTATATTCTGTTGTCAGATGTGAGTTAGGTAAACGTTTGGTTAAAGTTTGTTTATTTATTTTAGCACAATAATTTTATTAAGTTCACGGCTTCAAATACGTAAACTCAAGAGTAAATTTTTTGTGTATTCATGTGTCTGTGTGTATTCGTGTAAAGTTTTATTCGTGTATAACCTACCTGTATTCTACATGTCCTGTAAGCATTTCGATGTTTCATTTTATTTAAAGTTTTGTCATTTTATTTTTAGTGTAACAGTTTTTATTAGGTACATGCGCTGTAAGTATTCTCGAAGATAAATAATAAACACAATTGAGAATAAATTCATATCATATCATTTCTTACATTTATAACCTTAATTATATAAATACAACTACAGTATTTCACTAACGACAAAGAACACAAAACTTTGTGTTCCCAGTCGTTAGTGAAATAGTTGTATTTAGTTAAGTAACGGACACATCATGGACAACGAAATCCTAGAACTTAATTGTATATTTTGTTTCAGCGTTTATCACTCCAGAAACAAAAATAATTGATTATTATATATATATATATATATATATATATAAACTTTCACAAAATGAACTTACTTTCATTTATCTTTCCCAAACGTTTCGAGGTGATGGTCCTCTTCCTCAGTGGGATTAAATACTGAATGTCATTTTAACAGTATAACGGTTATGGACTGGTGTGTGTGGTGGGGGTTGATGGTGGAAGGGAATTGGCGCTGAGGTTCAAATTGTGTGTTTGGATCAATGTATCGAATAGTGTATGTGATCTATAATGTAATTGTTCATTTAATATGTTGTTTGGTTGTAGTGCGTGATGTCTGTATATTTCAACTATATACAGAGAGAAGGGTGATTGTGGACACATACATAAATTACGTTATTCTATAGTACTCTTGACTATATTTTATAATATGATTACAATTATTATCCAAGTTTACCTGTTAGAAAAATTTACCAGAAACTTTTGTTTGTAACCTTTGTCAACTATCTGATTTAAGTCGTAATGTTTTACAGTAGTGTGTAAATTGTATGTTTCTAAATTATGATTGTTTGTTAACACCAGTTGAGAGTGAAACATGGTAAAAATAACTTTTAATAATTACGTAGTGAACATCCCCTAATCTGTTTTAGTTATAGGTAATATATTAGTTTGCTATATGTTGACTATTGTAGGTATAAACAATTTATGTAGCCTACCCATCTAATATCCAATTGTTGATTATTGTTTGTTTAATTAACTAAAATAACATTTCATTTAGTAATTTAAATTGTAATACTGTATAAATTAAGTTCTCTCATACTATAATTTGCTCGTTTTCTTAAAGATAATTTGAAGATGTAAACGAACTATCATAAGTCTTTACATATAAAATGACACATACATACGAACTCACACACTCACATCACCAACACGATCACCCAAATATTTCATTGTTTCGTTATGTTTGATATTTCTATTGTATTTCATACACAGGTCATGAAGATGTTAATAAATATTCTCGAAACGTCGACGCAAAATAGCTAAAATTTGTATTATTGACCGATCCTCACTAACCATCCACTAAAACATTGTATAATTAATGTTAGGCATATTTGGAGGATATATTTGTCTGTGTTTTTTTAGAGCGTGTGTAAATGAAAACAACAGTGACAGCACTGGCACTTGTGAGGCTCAAGACGCAGTTGTAGGAACCAGTGAAACTGTTGAAGGGGAACCTGCTTCCAAAAAAAGGAGAGTTTATATTTATACTTAGTTATGCAATATGTATGCAATTATACATATAATATGCACCAATTAATACACCTACATGGTTGTAGGTCTTTTTTCACGTTTCTTTTAATTAGGGATGATAATAATCCTCCCAACCTTAAAAAACAATTGTAAATAATAAGGCACTGTAATAATAAAATTATTAGTGCCGGGATTACAGTCTTGAATGAAAAATCATAAATTTCTGATTTTCTAACACAACGCACCCAAGTTACCCTCTTTATATAATATATGTAATAACGGTAGGCTTTTATTTTAGGTATGCTGACATCATGAGCAGTGGGAAGGAGGAAAAGGCTGACAATACACCTGCAGTGAAAGAGGCCTTTGTATTTCTTCTGAACTGCGTAAATGGCTCTTGGAAGTTGCCTGTAGGCTATTTTCTAATAACTGCCCTTTCTGGTGAGCAAAAGGCACATCTAATAAAAATGTGTTTGGGAATGCTTCATGATGTCGGAGTGAAGGTGTGCAGCTTGACGTTTGATGGTGCCCGAAGTATTGTAAGTGCTGTGGAAAAACTGGGAGTAGATTTTGATATAAACACGGAGAAAACATGCTTTCCACACCCTATCTCGGGTGACCCGATTTTTATCATGCCTGATCCCCCACATATGCTAAAACTAGTTAGAAATACTCTAGGAGACAAGAAGATAATGTACGATGAAGACAGTGAACCCATATTATGGGAAATATATTGAGAAATTGGCGGAAACGCAGGAACGAGAAGGTCTACATTTAGCCAATAAATTAACAAGCAGGCATGTAAAATGGCAACAAGAAAAAATGAAGGTAAAACTTGCTGCACAGACCCTAAGTCTCAGCGTTGCCAAGGGTCTGCAGTACTTAAGAAAAAGTGAAATATATTCAGAGGAGTTTGAGGGCAGTGAGGCAACCCAACGTTTTGCTACCTTAATTAATGATGTGTTCGACATTTTGAATAGTAGAAGTTTGCTAGGCAAATGGTTTAAAGCGGGACCCAGGCAAAAAATAGAGGGATAATCGCCAACAAAATTGAAGAAGCAATTAAATATATCAAGGGATTAAAAACTGCACGAAAAGGACAACCATTATATACAACGCTCAACAAAACTGGTTTCATTGGTTTGGTACTCGGGCTTAGATCGTTCCTCGGAATATTTGACCATTACTCCACAAAAAATTGTGAAGGTGGATTGAGGTTTCTGTTGGGTTATAAGGTCTGTCAGGACCATCTGGAAGTATTTTTTAGCTCGATACGGGGTATGGGGGGTTATAACAATAACCCCTCAGCCAGACAGTTTATGGCAGCTTATAAACGCCTTGTAATGCATATGGCTGTCACCGCATCGGAGAGGGCTAACTGCTTAGACCAGAGCCCCTCCTTTATTCTGTCATTGAATATGGAGAAAAAGGTGAAGACCATTGATTACCTGCTTTCGGAAATCCCAAACGAAACCTGCGAGGACGCTGTTACAGATCATGACTACGCTATGTCAAGTTCAACCTATTACAACAATTTAAGTTTATATGTCAATGATGTTTCCGAGTACATTGCAGGTTTTGTAGTAGTGAAACTGAAGAGAATCCTGAAATGCAAACCTGCATAGCTGCTCTGGTGGAGCCGAACATTACAAACAATTTTATAAAAATAAAAAAACTACAAAGCTGACAAAAAATGTCTTGTTCAACCATCGAAAGATGTAATTCATATATGCCGTTTTGCTGAATCGGAGTTACGCATCTTGAAAAACAAAGGTACCTTTCAACAGAAAGATCTGTTATTTAAACTAATAATTAATATATTAAAGAATGTGAGGAACTGTATTTTTAAGTGCTGAATCAACACACCCTTGATTTCGACGTAGAGGGAAATCATGTAATTAATCTCATAAAAACTATTAGTTATAATTACTGCAAAGTTAGGCTTCACCATGAGGCCAAGTCCTTGCATAACACTGACTGTAGAGTCAGAAGCAAACTTACTAAATCTATTTTATTCAAAAACCAATAATTATCAGTTTTAATTTAGTTATAGTTAGTTAGTTTTAATTTTAAATTAATTCAATTTAAAGAAATGTAAAATTTTAACTTAGTTTAAAGGTTGTAAAATTAATTTGATTGCATTATAAATAATGTATAGTAAGTAAAAGTAATTGTATTAATTTTGTCAATTTGAAATACATATTATAAAATAAAAATAATAATATCTGTGCTTTTAGACTAAAATAATTTTATTATAAAATAGGTGTATAATTAGTATATTGTTTATTAAAAAACAAATCCTTGCTAAAGCTTTGAAAAAATGATTAATTTCACTAAAAACCTGGGTCGGGTGCCTCCTTCAGTACACGGTTATAAGGGGGCTCACGGGTTTTCTGCCTACAACTGACGTCACAAGCCGGATTCATGTTGGTCTCACCTAGAGAGACTGGGGGCGTGTCTATGGTATATATGGTCTAAGGCTAAAACAAAACTAGGTATATCAATACATCAAAACAGTTATTTCTACTGGAATTTCAAAATCGATTTTTTGTAAGGATCGCTTCGCCTGATATTAAAGAAGTAAAATATCGGTATGGAGAACCATACATGACTTCCATATTCTAAGATTTATATTTAAAATCATTTTCAGCCAAACAACCAGGCTGTGTCTTACCTGCCTTTTTATTGCTGTATTAAATGAAAAATATTATATTACATTAAAATGAAAAAATTATAATTTTATTGCCTGGCAACAAAATTATTTTATTTTTAACAATTACCATTGTTTCAAAAAGTTTAAATAAATTTTCAAGTACTTTACTCTTGTTAAAACGTAAAAGGTTGCAGGTAAACTACCCCTTCCCCTTAACCGATCTTCACCAAAATCGAAAGTCATTGAGACCTCTACAATTCAGGGACGTATGCAAAAAATTATTTCATTCTGTTTGAATTTGCGGCTGTTATCGTTTGCCATAGAAAATACGCTTGATAAAAAAACGTTGCAGGTAAACTACCCCTTCCCCTTAACCGATATTCACCAAAAACAATAGGTCTTGAGTACTCTACAAATCAGGGCTGTATGCAAAACATTATTTGATTCTGTTTGAATTTGCGGCTGTTATCGTTTGCCATAGAAAATACCCTTGTTAAAAAAACGTTGCAGGTAAACTGCCCCTTTCCCTCAACCGATCTTCACCAAAAACAATAGGTCTTGAGAAATCTACAATTCAGGGCTGTATGCGAAACATTATTTGATTCTGTTTGAATTTGCGGCTGTTATCGTTTGCCAAAAAAAAAAAATTTCCCTTGATAAAAAAAACCGTTGCAGGTAAACTACCCCTTCCCCTCAACCGATCTTCACCAAAAACAATAGGTCGCGAGTACTCTACAAATCAGGGCTGTATGCAAAAAATTATTTGATTCTGTTTGAATTTGCGGCAGTTGTCGTTTGCCATAGAAAATACGCATGATAAAAAACGTTGCTGGTAAACTACCCCTTCCCCTCAACCGATCTTCACCAAAAACAATAGGTCTTGAGTACTCTACAAATCAGGGCTGTATGCAGAAAATTATTTGATTCTGTTTGAATTTGCGGCTGTTATCGTTTGCCATAGAAAATACCCTTGTTAAAAAAACGTTGTAGGTAAACTACCCCTTTCCCTTAACCGATCTTCACCAAAAACAATAGGTCTTGAGAACTCTACAATTTAGGGCTGTATGCAAATAATCTTTTCATTCTGTTTGAATTTGCGGCTGTTATCGTTTGCCATAGGAAATACCCTTGTTAAAACATAAAACGTTACAGGTAAACTACCCCTTTCCCTTAACCGATCTTCACCAAAAACAATAGGTCTTGAGAACTCTACAATTCAGGGCTGTATGCGAAACATTATTTGATTCTGTTTGAATTTGCGGCTGTTATCGTTTGCCAAACAAACAAAATTTCCCTTGCTAAAAAAAAACCGTTGCAGGTAAACTACCCCTTTCCCTCAACCGATCTTCACCAAAAACAATAGGTCGCGAGAACTCTGCAAAACCGGGCTGTATGCAAAAAATTATTTGATTCTGTTTGAATTTGCGGCAGTTATCGTTTGCCATAGAAAAAAAATCTACAGACAGACAGACAGACAGACAGACACACAGACACTTTTCGGAAAACGACTTTTTTTCATGTTTTGAGTGTAGTAGAATCAGAATCTGCAATAATCTCGAACACGATTTTTTTTGCCATCACCATACTTCCATTCCTTAAGGAATATGGAAGTAAAATACGGAATTGTATTGGCTGCCATAAAACACTCAAGATCCGTTTTTACTTCCATATTCCTTAAGGAATGGAAGTATGGTGATGGCAAAAAAAATCGTGTTCGAGATTATTGCAGATTCTGATTCTACTACACTCAAAACATGAAAAAAAGTCGTTTTCCGAAAAGTGTCTGTGTGTGTGTCTAGATTTTTTTCTATGGCAAACGATAACTGCCGCAAATTCAAACAGAATCAAATAATTTTTTGCATACAGCCCTGATTTGTAGAGTACTCACGACCTATTATTTTTGGTGAAGATCGGTTGAGGGAAAGGGGTAGTTTACCTGCAACGGTTTTTTTTTATCAAGGGAAATTTTTTTTTTTTGGCAAACGATAACAGCCGCAAATTCAAACAGAATCAAATAATGTTTCGCACACAGCCCTGAATTGTAGAGTTCTCAAGACCTATTGTTTTTGGTGAAGATCGGTTAAGGGAAAGGGGTAGTTTACCTGTAACGTTTTATGTTTTAACAAGGGTATTTCCTATGGCAAACGATAACAGCCGCAAATTCAAACAGAATCAAATAATTTTTTGCATACAGCCGTGATTTGTAGAGTACTCAAGACCTATTGTTTTTGGTGAAGATCGGTTAAGGGGAAGGGGTAGTTTACCTGCAACGTTTTTTATCAAGGGTAATTTTCTATGACGAACGATAACTGCCGCATATTCAAACAGAATCAAATAATTTTTTGTATACTTCACTGAATTGTAGAGGACTCTAGGACTTTTGATTTTGGTGAAGATCGGTTAAGGGGAAGGGGTAGTTTACCTGCAACCTTTTACGTTTTAACAAGAGTAAAGTACTTGAAAATTCATTTAAACTTTTTCAAACAATGGTAATTGAAAAAAATAAAATAATTTTGTTGCCAGGCAATAAAATTATAATTTTTTCATTTATGTATTTTTTTCTCAGTTATGTACTGTTTACGTTTCCATTTTATTATTATGACTACCGCAATGAAAAGGCAGGGAAGACACACACACATTGCAAAATAATTTTTTGCATACGTCAGTGAATTGTAGAGGACTCAAGGCCGTTAGATTTTGGTGAAGATCGGTTAAGGGGAAGGGGTAGTTTACCTGCAACCTTTTACGTTTTAACAAGAGTAAAGTACTTGAAAATTCATTTAAACTTTTTCAAACAATGGTAATTGTTGAAAATAAAATAATTTTGTTGCCAGGCAATAAAATTATAATTTTTTCATTTTAATGTAAATTATGTATATATTAGAAAATATATCGTGCTTGGCAGGCAAGCATATTTCAGATTATAAATCTTAGAATATGGAAGTCATGTATGGTTCTCCATACCGATATTTTACCTACAGAAATTTAGAAAGTCTACCTATGTTTGAATATCACTTATTTTGTGCTAATAAAATCAAACAATTGTTACCTTTAAGCGCCTACAGTGTTTTAGGCTACCTTTCGCACAGAGTTTAGGCTATACTAAGCACGACGAGAAAAATAAGCACGGTAAAATGTTCGGACGTGTTCGTTAAAATTCGTACCATAATCAGCTAAGCTCGGTCATCGCCCCACCAAGCCGCCAGATTACAGGCACAACACGATCTTATGGCTCGTGGGCAGACGCAAGTCTCGGACCAGGCTAGTGACTCACGTGGTCTCAAGGTCGAGTACTGGCTACTTAGTAGCGCCAATTTTCAGAGCGCATAGGAAGGTTATTCTCGCAGGTGACCTGAACTGCAAACACCCCGACTGGGGTAGTCGACTGACTACGCCATCCGGGAGGGCGCTTAGCAGGTACCTTCACGACCACCACCTACGAGCCTATGGACCCGGGCAACCGACGCATTACCCCCGCCGACCTGGAGCCCGACCTGACATACTAGACATTGCGGTTGTCAAGGGAGTTGTCAACCAGATTGAGGTGTCCGTGTTAACGGAGCTGTCCTCTGACCATTGTCCCATCGAGGTGCACGTACCTACCCATCATACGATTAGGAGAGCAGCACGACGAGTGGTCGAGTGGGACCGATTCGGGCCTGCCTTTTGTCGCAGACTTCCCGAGAAAGTTCCGCTTGATACCACTCAGCACATCGACGAGGTGGTCGCCTTGTTCGATGATGCCGTGGTCTCTTCCGTCGGCGTGTGCTTACGGATGAAGCCTAATCTCGCCCGATTATCACCGGATCCCTGAAGAAGTCCGTCTTCTCGCTTTAGAGAAGAACAGACTTCGGAGACGGTGGCAGCGGACGCGAAATCCGGACGACAAGGCCAGCTTCAATCGGGCGGCCGGCAAGTTACGTCGTGACTTGCAGGCCTTCCGACGAAGCTGCTGGGAATTTGCGGTCGCCAAAATGGCCGACGATGTACCAGAGGGCAACTCCTCCGTTTACAGGATCCCTACCGCGATGACCGGGAAGAGGCGCCGTCCTCCGCTCCCGGCCATCAACGGACCTGGTGGACATCCCCTTGCCAAGCCAGACGAGAAATCTGAGTTCCTGGCCGGGCACCTGGAGCTTCAATTTGCTCCTAACCCGTCCGGGGACCCAGACTCCGATGAGGAGATAGAAGCCGAAGTTGAGGCTTCTCTCGACAGCCCGATCACATCCGAACCTGAACCCACTTCGGTGGAAGAGGTAACGGACAGGCTTTTAGCGCTTCGGCCCCGGAAGAGCCCTGGACCGGACGGTGTTACTAACACCGCCCTACAGAGACTTCCGGACCGAGGAGTTCGCTTCCTGGTCGATTTGTTCAATGCCTGCTTCGATTCGCCTACTTTCCTAAGAAATGGCGTTCGGCTACGGTCACGATGATCCCGAAGCCGGGAAAAGACCACAAGTTCGCCGAGAACCTCCGGCCTATCAGCCTGCTGTCGTCTACTTCGAAAGTCTTCGAACGATTAGTCCAGCGGCGGCTAATGGATCACCTTCAACGGTTCGATATTCTGGTCCCCGAGCAATTCGGGTTTCGTGCTGGGCACTCCTCGACGCATCAACTGATGCGTTTCGTGGAGACCGTGGCCGAGGCCGGTTGCTCGCGAGAGCAGACCGTCGCCGTTTTCCTTGATGTCGAGAAGGCTTTCGATCGTGTTTGGCATCCATGCCTTCTTTACAAACTCACGGAGATTCTGCTTCCGGATTGCTACCTTCATCTGATTGCTAGCTTTCTTCGGAACAGAACCTTTCGCGTGAGAGTAGATAACACCTTTTCTTCTTAAAGGGCTATTACTGCTGGTGTACCTCAGGGAAGCGTCTTGAGCCCCCTGCTTTTCTCTGTGTACGTCAACGACGTGCCCAAGTTGCCTGGCACCAGGTTGGCCATGTTCGCCGACGACACGGCAGTGTATGCTGTCGATCGTCGCGCTGAGACGGCCGTTATCTGGCTCCAGGAACAATTGGACGAATACGTTGAGTGGGCAGGGAAATGGAGAGTTGCCATCAACGCTGCCAAGAGCACAGCAGTAGTCTTCTCCAGACGCTTTAGGCTCCCTGACAGACTCTACGTAGGCGATACACTGTTGCCCTGGTCTCGAGAGGTCAAGTACCTCGGGGTCCACCTCGACCGACATCTCACCTGGCGGACACACTCTGCGCAAGTAGCCCGAAAAACCGCCCATCGTCTCTATCAACTCAGATCCATATTGTGCAGCAACGCCATGACCCGCCGCCTAGGGAAGCTTATCGTCTCCACTTATGTGGCGCCGATGGTTACCTACGCGATGCCCGTTTGGGGCTACTTGGCCAAGACCCACAAGCGAAAGCTTCAGTCTCTCCTCGACCGAGGATTGCGCTGGGCATGCAAAGCCCATTATCTGACATCTAACAAAACGATCCGTGACTCCCTGCGTGTCCGTTCCCTGGACGCCACTATACGGACACTGTCCCGAAAATTCTATCGTCGCTCCGCCCGATTTCAGGGCAACCATCTCATTAGCGCCCTCGGTCGCTACCAATCTGTGCCAGGAGAATCTTGGACCCGGCCTCGGCGAACACTCACCCTCAATTAAGTAATTAATTGACAACCCACGGCCGGTAGCAGGCCACACCCTAGATCCAGATTATCAGTAGTCCCTACGGCAGGAGCTCTTTCTGAAGCTTGGAACGTAGTATACGAGCGGGCGACGGGCAAGCCCTTCGTCCCGCACAGCCATTGAACTTGTAGTAGCGCCAAAAGTTGAACACGTTCAACTTCTCTAGCTACCGATTTTTCACTCGCCGGGGAGCGCTAGTAGCTGCCACTATGTTACACTAGGCTACTTAGTACCTTGTAGAGGTGGGCTAAACTGTTATTTTAAAATACTAGGTATGAAAATATCGTTCCAAAAAAATAACAGGTACAAATACCTGTTATTATATACTATATATATACATAACCTATATTATCCTTTGTAAGTAACTCATTTTGAGTTTCCTGCAGGTCTCCTATGTAATATCTTCAAATAAATACACTGCAAGTAGGTTTATTTTCACCTAGATAAACCTATTAATACAGGGTGGGGCGTGGGAACTTCCTTTTTTGAAAATGAAATAAAAAACTGTACCCGTTTCAAAACTCTTTATTCTTATTTTTCACCTGTCACACAACATGAGAGATTTGATTTTACACTGTTTTAAAAAGAATATCTTTTAATTGTCGCCCTCCATTGTCAATACACTGATTCAGTCGAATTCGGAAGTTTCGGTCCACTCTTTCACCGGTATATTGGCAATTTCGGCTCGGATGTTGTTCTGTAGGTTTTCCAGGGTGTGTGGACGATCGTTATAAACCAGGGATTTGAGATAACCCCACAGGAAATAATCACAGGGGGCTAAATCAGGTGAAGGCGCAGGCCAGTTTACGTCCCCTCTCAGGGAGATCAGCCGCCCGGGGAAGGCTTCTCTCAAACAATCCATTGAAACCCTGGCTGTGTGGGGTGTGGCCCCATCTTGCTGAAACCACACATTATCCAGTTCCATTGCTTAGAGAGCCGGCAAAAAAACTCTTGGATCATTGTCAAATAACGATCTGAATTCACGGAAACAGCACCACCGTTTTCTTGAAAAAAAACAAGGGCCAATGATCCCTACTCTTGAAATTGCACACCATGCTGTGACACGATCCGAATGAAGGGGCCTCTCATGAAGTTCCCTGGGATTTGTTTCACTCCAGTACCGCATATTCTGTTTGTTAACACAGCCACTAAGGTGGAAATGTGCCTCGTCAGAGAAGAACACAAGTGCGTCGTTGGGTAAGGTGTCAACCAGCTGCTCACATGATGTTTGTCGGTTTACATAATCACGTTCTATCAGTTGTTGGGTCACAACCATTTTGTATGGGTGCAAATGGAGGTCATCGTGAAGAATTCGACGAATAGAACGTGCCGACACGCCAAGGGCAACTGCATGTTTACGTGCAGAGCGCTTAGGAGACCGCAGCATAGCCAAACGAACTCGTTCGACATTTTCAGGTGTTGTAACGTTCCTCGGACGTCCTCTCTTTCTTTTGGACACATTCCCCGTTTCCCTGAAGGCGTCCACCCACAATAAAATCGATTTCCGATCAGGAAGAGGGCCTCGTGGGGGAATTTCGAAGTGACGACGAAAGGCACGTTGCACCGCGATGACCGAGCGGCTGTTAGAAAAATACGCCTCTACGGCAAAAGCGTGATGCTGCCTCGACCAAAGCATTGTTGCGACTGAAACGGGTGGGGACACAAACCTCCCACCCTGCCTCTTCAATTGAGACCTCCCCACCACTCTGTGACCCCCACATAACTTCACCGCGCCACTGTCAAAAAAGGAAGTTCCACGCCCCACCCTTAATAAACCTACTTATATATAATATACCTATTTATATTAATAAACCTACTTGCAGTGTATTTATTTGAAGATATTATATAACCTATACTATATAATTTGTTATAAGAAATAAATTTAAACTAAGTATTAACAGTTTTAGATCCATGCTTTTTGGTATCCAGGCCACTTATATGTATATAAATAGTAAAATAGTTTTACCTTTTTCTTGTCCGTCTGGTGGCCTTTACTCTTTATGTAAATCTAAGCGTTTCGGGAACATGCCCCATCATCAGGAATATCCCTTGGTGAAGTTGGTCAATTATTAAAATATTAAAAACACTTTATATACAATTTTACACACATAACAATAAATATAAATATAAACACAAAAAATATACATAAAATCCCCAAACTTGAGAACACACGCGATATCGTTGGTGCGCACCACGACATGCTATAGTCGACTGCTGTGCTCATGTTGTTATAGGTCGTGCACTATGGACCTTGTTCTGTATTCTTATCGCTGTGTCGTATAGCAGATTTGATTGGAAATTCAATTGTTCGTTAAGGAGGACTTCTTCTGTGTTTTTATTTTTATAAGCCTTATATATTTCGTATTCTTCGACAGCATTCATATAACTTCCTTTTCTGCATACATGGAGGGGTTGAAAGTTCGTTGTGAAATCGGTATAACTATGGTTATTGTCTATCAGATGGCGCGCGTAATTTGACACTGTTTTACTAAATTCTTTTTTAGGTAAATGTTCCCTGAAGCGTTTTTTAAAAGGTCTACCAGTTTAGCCAATGTAAAAGCTATCACAGTCATTGCATATTATCTTATAAACCCCTCCATGTATGCATGTATTAACATGTATGTACAGTGTTAACAGTATTAACAGTGTTACTTTACACTGTGACTTTATTAAACTATTACTATTTAAAAGAAAATAAGAAACAAGAGAATTTATAGGCTTATCTCCATTTGGGAATACCAATTTAAGTTTTCACTAGGAGTAAAACTAACATTGGTTAGACTTTAGACAAATCAGTTGCGAAACTCGGGGCAATGAAATAATATAGAGTACACGTAATACCACAACAAATAATGTGATAAAAACATCAGAAACATATAATAAAAACATAACAGTAAGCCACAAGAGTGAATGAGAATAAACAAAATTTTACAAATAAAAATAATAAAAACAACTGTAATAAAATAAATATAAACAAATAAATAAAAAGTTATAAATAATAAGCAACAACAAAAGTAAATTAAATGCATTACATGCCTGGATAATCTTCAGATTCATTCACTAATGTACACAGAATATACAGGTTATGAAATGTCACACCTATTTACATTACAATCTGCTTCACTTAACACATTATAAATAAAATTAAACACTTGGATTTCGTTGTCCATGACGTGTCCGTTACTTAACTAAATACCACTATTATATTAACGACTCGGAACACAAAGTTTTTTATAAGTAAAAACAAAGTTTTACCTTACAACCTGAACCGGTTTTAGTTACAAGTTGGTGACTAGTTTAATATATAATTTATTAGCGTATAATCTGTATTATATATCTGCATATCACACGAGAATAAATGTAACATCAGGATGAATTTTTTCCTTTATTAAAAACAGCTTCGTCTCTTTGCGCAGAATGAATGAAGTATTCAGGACGAAAAAGTGGCTGCGTACTAGTTGCTACTCGAAATACCCTTGATACTACCTGTTACTAAAATACTAGGTGTTCCTCTGATACGCTTAGTATTTTGTGTATCGGTGATACCCCTAGTATTTAAAATACCTAGTATTTGAAATACTGGTTGCTCCTTGCGTACCAGCGATATTTTTGTACGCCTAGTATTTGGCCTTGGCGTATTCGTTTACGTGATACTTGCGTACTTTATGTGTGTGTGTGTGTGTGTGTGTGTGTGTGTGTCTGTATAGGAGCGTAGGGGGCGTGCCTCGACTCGGAACTGCGTCGCCGCGAATAACAGGTATTTCAACTTTTCAGTCACTGTTACATCCGTTCCACAAAAATATCGTTCCAAAATACCTGTTACAGGTATATCGGCCCACCTCTAGTACCTAGTCACAACGCGAGTAGCGGCTAGTAGAGGTGGGCTAAACTGTTATTTTAAAATACTAGGTATGAAAATACCGTTCCAAAAAAATAACAGGTACAAATACCTGTTATTATATACTATATATACATAACCTATATTATCCTTTGTAAGTAACTCGTTTTGAGTTTCCTGCAGGTCTCCTATGTAATATCTTCAAATAAATACACTGCAAGTAGGTTTATTTTCACCTAAATAAACCTATTAATATATTAATAAACCTACTTGCAGTGTATTTATTTGAAGATAAGATATAACCTATACTATATAATTTGTTATAAGAAATAAATTGAAACTAAAAGTATTAACAGTGTTACTTTACACTGTGACTTTATTAAACTATTACTATTTTTAAAAAAATAAGAAACAAGAGAATTTGTTTCCCTATTCCTTTGGGAATACCAATTTAAGTTTTCACTAGGAGTAAAACTAACTTTGGTTAGACTTTAGACAAATCAGTTGCGAAACTCAGGGCAATGAAATAATATAGAGTACACGTAATACCACAACAAATAATGTGATAAAAACATCAGAAACATATAATAAAAACATAACAGTAACCCACAAGAGTGAATGAGAATAAACAAAATTTTACAAATAAAAATAATAAAAACAACTGTAATAAAATAAATATAAATAAATAAATAAAAACTTATAAATAATAAGCAACAACAAAAGTAAATTAAATGCATTACATACCTGGATAATCTTCAGATTCATTCACTAATGTACACAGAATATACAGGTTATGAAATGTCACACCTATTTACATTACAATCTGCTTCACTTAACACATTATAAATAAAATTAAACAATTGAATTGTTTTTAAAATACTGGGATTTCAGTTATTCAAACACTATTTTAAAGCATTCAAAAATATTAACTGTTGCATTTTCCTTGATGATAATCGTGTTCGTGTTCTTCGTTCAGATATTTAAGGAACGAAATCCCATTAAATTAAAATTCCGTGAAGTTAAAATCCCATTAATAAAAAGTATAATATAGCTTTTCAACATCAGCCACTCTGTAGGTTATAACGCAATATAATTAAATACAACTATTTCACTAACAACTCGGATCACAAAGTTTTTTATGAGTAAAAACATAAAGTTTTACCTTACAACCTGAACCGGTTTTAGTTACAAGTTGGTGACTAGTATAATATATAATTTATTAGCATATAATCTGTATTATATATCTGGATATCACACGAGAATAAATGTAACATCAGGATGAATTTGTTCCTTTATTAAAAACAGCTTCGTCTCTTTGCGCAGAATCGAAATATCGAAACACCCTTGATACTACCTGTTCCTAAAATACTAGGTGTTCCAAAAATACTACTGTTCCTCTGATACGCTTAGTATTTTGTGTATCGTTCCAAAATACCTGTTACAGGTATATCGGCCCACCTCTAGCGGCTAGTGAAGTAGCATAGTGTGACAGCCATTAGCTAAGTGGGACATTATACGCTGTCTAGGCAGTGAAGGCGGCTAGAGGGTTACGAGACCCTTGGCTCACGCACGCACTCTGGCAGGCCGCCTAACAATAGACGGGGGACGGCACTTGACCTGTGCTTCTGTCTTTTTAAATACAGTTTACTATAATAAATTAAATTTTGTTATTTTGCTTAATCTTATAGTTTTGGTCGTTCCATTTAATTCAGACTGTGATTTCGTTTAAAATAAGTCCAAACACGAAGTTTGTACGACGATTTTCAAATGTTTTACTCTTATTTGTTTATTTTGAAATATTGTGATTGCTAAACTTCTGAGAATTATTTACGCGACTGTTATTAAAAAAATGTTATTATTAAAAACTAAGATTCTGATCATTTAATTTACTTTTCAACTATTTTTCTGAGACACTCCCTTTGGATGCCAGAAGCCGGTTAAATGGCCCTATGGTTCATTGTTGGAACTGCTAGCGGCCGATTAAATCGGCCCGTCAAATGACACTGAGAACTGCCAGCGGCCGATCTCGCTGGCTTTTTGTATATTCATCGTAGCGGATGCATTACTTTTAGTATCTTTTTATACTACACGTCAAATTGATTCTAAATAGTTAGGCTACTTTACTTTTTTTATACAAGGCTTTAAACTCGAGCTCAAAATTCAACTAAGTATATACTCGGAATTTTAAAATTAACTTTCTCTCTGCGTTCAAAGCTCTGATGCTTATTTTGCTGGCTTGAGACTGCCGATGACCACATTAAAAGTTTATACAAGTTTTTCAATATTTACAAATTTACAACAATTAAAAATCAAAATTCTAATAAAATATTTACAAAATGTAGCAATTTTGTTGTTTTGCTAAATGTAGCTTGGGTTGAGTGCAACTTTATACTATAGGTGCACAACCAAAATCGTCTTCGTCAGTGGTGTCGTCATATTCATCCTCATCGGAGTCATCAGGTGCTAAGTTTACAATCAGTTCCTGAACACTTGCTTCATTTAACCCCTCGTTCCACCAGTCTTCATCAATCAACTTCTCTACATGGTCGACGTATTTAGTCCACATGTCGGAAATAAAGTTGACAACAGATTCTCTAAATAGGTTTTCAATATCTGCCAGTTTAAAGGTTGTATTCCTAACCTTTACGTAATTTTTTAGATTCGCCCAAACCATTTCAATAGGGTTGTAATGACAGTGATAGGGCGGTAGACGAATTACTTTGAAACCCAACTCAGATGCTTTTTTATCGATCACATAGGTAGGCGTTGGTGGCTTATGTAATCGAACTAACGCATATAGTTCCACCTTAAGTAGGTTATCTGGGAAAGGGACGCCTCGAGCTTTCAACCAGCTGATCATTTCCGCTTTTGTTGATGACGATGTCGGTGGTTTGTTTAGAATCCTGGAATGATACAGAGCATTGTCCATAACAATAGTTGCTCCTTGAGGAATGGATGGCAGTAATGTATCGAAGAACCATGATTCAAAAACAGTCGCATTCATGTCTTCATGGTAATCTCCTGTCTTCTTAGATTGGAATACAAAAGGGGGAGCGCTAATCCATCCGTTGGAGCCACCAGCATGACAGATGATCAATCGTTTGCCTTTACCCAAAGGGCCGCCGAGAGTTCCTTGGATAGTGCCATCAGTCCAACCAGTGTCCTTTCTCGTGTTTTCATTGATCCAGGTCTCGTCCAAAAATATAGTGTTTTTAATATTTACTTCAAGCATCTTTCTTAAGAAACGACACCTTAACAGGGCCACTGACGGCTTTTCCATAAGGATTTTTCTGCTGTTAAATTTCTTGTACTGAAATCCCATGTCTGATAATAGTGAGCTTAGTGAAGATTTTCCTCCCATATGCAGTCCAGCTTCTTGAAGTGACACACAAAGTTGTCTGAGGGTAGGCGCTTCTTTTCGAGCATAGTAGCTCAATATGTGACGTCGAATAGCTCCTTTGTCGAAGTCATCCATGTCTGTTACTGGCCGCTTTCTCTTCAAACTTTTCTTCCGAGGAGTATGAATAATAATATTTTCCCTTTTGGTGCTGTTTAAGGTGTTATCTTGTTGATCGTCCTCAGCTGTGATTAAAACAATATCTTCAACTACACAGGGATCTTCTTGATTTTCCAAACTTTTTTTAATCTTTGCGTTGATACGTTGTATTGTTCTCAACGAAATGCCACAAGCATCTGCTGTTCTCTGCATTACTTTCTTAGTATCAAGTAAAGGACCTCCGTTATTCTTCTCTTTCTCAAAATAGAACAGAACAGAAGCAATCATTGTTCTGCATTGAGTATGTAAAACTTGGCGTTTTTTACAAGAACTCATAATCACAAATCAACTATACACTAACCACAAATGAACTGATTCACTCACAATATACGCGACAGATCAGGTCTCTGACAAGACTGGCTGGTCTCACTACCCCGTGCAAGCTATTTAACGACTAAAAAAAGTCGGCGGGTAATCAGCGACTCACTCGGGGTGGTACCCGGTACACGAGCAATGACCTCTACTGTTTGTTGGTTTGAGGGTGAATCACCCTCTCTATCTGGAAAAATGACTATAGCGACCAAGTGTAAACCAAGTTAGGAAGGGACGTCTCTCTTGCATGTTACTGAAATCTGTAATACCGGTAATTATTTTCCAAATTACGTGATACAATAATACACATTTAATTCCTGACGCGCTACCTCGTCCTCTCAAGTTATAGTTAAAGTTTAATAACATGGACAGTAAATTTTTAATATATTTACATAGATACATATCACATTTCATTTTGTGTGTCTGTAAAACAATAATATATAATATTGGTGTTCTAAAGTTTAACAATAATTAACAATAGTTCAAAATAAACAAATAAATGTAAAACATTTGAATATCGCCATAAAAACTTCGTGTTTGGACTTATTTTAAATGAAATTACAGTCTGAATTCAATGGAACAATCAAAATTAAAAGTTTAAGCACGACAATAAAATTTAATTTATTGTAGTGGACTGTAACTAAAAAGACAGCAGCGCAGGTCAAAGGCCTGTCCCTGTCTATTGTTAGGCGGCCTGTCAGTGTGTGTGTGTGTGTGTGTGTGTGTATGAGGGTCTCCTAATCCTCTAGCCGCCTTCACTGCCTGGACAGCGTATAGTATGTGCACGCATTCCCCACGCGCAAAGAATTACTACCAACTGCACATACCCAGCAGGATCCGCAGTTTGACTGATCCCTGATTGCGCGTATGGTGGGACACTGCGGCCACTTGTTCCTGGCGTCGAACGAGGACGGTAGATAGATTGATCCGCCGAACAGGTGAGGTCCCTGCAGCGGCAGGTCGGCGACCTGTTTGTCCAACCGGGTACCAAGCAACTTCTTGATTCCTCGCAGTCCTCTCCGCGTTATGTGGTTGTGCTCAGCCTTCAACAGACAAGAAGCCATTTTACTATTATACAAATATTACATGCTACGTGCACACTATATATCGTGTACATCTGTTTATTATATTATACATTGGTATATTAATTTCAGTTTATAGAAGGGACGTCAGCATGCGGGTCACGAGTCGAGAATATGTTATACAAAACATGTATGAGGTCTGTAAATTAAGTAATGAGGCTAATCATGTAGCAGTCAATATGGGAACACTGTAAGGTTTCCATTAACACAGATGGTTAGATAAACGACTGATTAATATTGAGTATTAATATTTATTGTCTATTGATGTCACGTGAAACGTAAACAAGCTTTTCGTGAAGTGAGTTTTTGTTGTTGTGACATCAATTATGAGCAACGTTGTGCAATCAAGTTTTGTGTGTTAAACTCTGCCACAATGTTGCTGAGACTTTTAGAAAATTGACAAAGATGTATGGAGATGAAGCTTTGTCCAGAGCAAAGGTTTAAAGGATTTTCAGGTGGCCGGGAATGAATTAATGATGATGCATGCTCTGGAAGACCGTCAAGGTCAAGAATTGACAACAGTGCTGATCGAATCAGGGACTTGGTGTGGTCTGACAGTCGATTAATCGTCAGAATCATCGCAGAACAATTAAATTTTTGAACCACACTACAGTTTATCAAATTCTGACAAACGAATTGGGAATGAGAAAAGTTTGTGCGAAAGTGGTCCCCAAAAAACATCACTCTTGAACAGAAAGACAACAGCATGGAAGTGTACCGTGATCTTCTGGGACGAATTGAAAATGATCGTGATTTTCTGAAAAAAGTTATTTCTGGTGATGAATCATGGATCTTTGAGTACGATCCAGAAACAAAACGCCAGAGTGAGGAGTGACACACTAAATTCACCACGTCCCCAAAAAGCAAAACCAGCAAATCCAAAATCAAAACCATGTTCATTTGTTCCGTTGATAGTAATGACATTATCCATAAGGAGTTTTTGCCTATAGGAAAGACAGTCAATCAACATGTTTACCGAGAAAATTTTGAAAGTCTACGGAAAAGACTTGCCCGCATGAGACCAGGATCATGAACACCTGGATGCTGCATCATGACAATGCACCTTGTCACACAGCACTCTCGGTTAGTGAGTTTTTGGCAAAGAAAAATATTCCTGTTGTTCCTCAGCTCCTTATTTACCTGGCTTGAGTCCCTGTGACTACTTTCTCTTCCCGAGATAGAAAAAATCTCAAAGGAATAATTTTGGGACGACAGACAACATTAAAAATAAAATGTAACCGTCCAGTTGAAGGAGATTGCAGTTTCTGAGTTCCAGCACTACTCATGGACGTAGCCAGGATTTTGGATAGGGGGGGCAGAGGACTAAAGGGTTACCTAAAAAGCGCCGGGGGGGGGGGATAAGCAAATTGTTTCGTCTCGGTATGTTATTAAGGCTCGTCAGTATAACTATGGCATACCTATTATAGGAATCTAAGCTAAAAAAAATTTTTAAAATTAATCCAAAAGGGAATTTAAAAAAGTTTTACTCTATTGATCCAAAGCAGTGATTGTCGGATCTATTTAAAAGACTTTTATGTTACTTTATTTGTGAGTTACCTCTCACATAAAATTTTTTTTTATTAGCTACTTTTTAGTAACACGCACCGTTATCGAGTTAAAAATTAAATTTTTCCTTTATTTAAAAACTTTAGGAATTTTTTCTCTGGAATGAAGAATACTACGAAGAAATGTTTCAGATTTAACCATAGTAGTGCACACTTAGATTTGATATATTTTACTTTCGTGGCTGTACTAGGCACTGTTATATTCTTGGGCGATTACTTCTATTTGGTCGTTAAGAGGGTACCCTAGATTGTCAATATATACCGCAAGAAGTTCAAAAATATTTTAATTCAAGGGGTAAAATTAAAGATTGGAACACTTGATCCAAGAAAAGATGTTCTGGGGTGTCTGAGACCCCAAGATGCTTTAAGGGTTAAATAATCACCAAAAGTCACAAATAATAATGTGATTTTAATTAAAACGTGGCAACAATTAAAAAACAGAATTACTTACAAATACCGTGATGAATGAAAAAATTAAAGTTTTATAGTACGGTATGATATAAAATTAGTATAGTACAGTATAATTTTATACAATTATATATTTTTAAAACAATATTAGTTTTTCGTATGCAAACTAGCAAAGGATATATTATCACAAAGTATTAAACTAAAACATGTTACTAAAATAAGTTAAACTGAAATAAAAACTAAATCAAATAACTAAAAAATGTTAAACTAAAATAAGTTTTCTTGGATTTTCAGAAAACCTTTTCAGCACTTCCTTCTCCAATTGCTCCTTTTTTTCTAAAGCAGTTTTTCTGTGGACACTCATTAAGCATAGTCCATTGAGACGCTCCCCTGTCATCGTCGACCTAAGCCAGGTCTTTACTCTCCGCAACGTACTAAACGACCGCTCTACAGTACAAGTGCTGCAAGGCAGAGTAATAGAGATAAGCAGCGCTTTTTTTGTGGCCGGGTAAAAGATTTCAGCCTCTTTTAGTAGATCTGCTATTGTCAGTTTTTTTAGCTGCTCTTTATTGAGTTTCTTCTTCTCCCACATAGTGTACTTCGGAGGCAACATCTTTTAAGTTATAAAAATCTGAGAACTCCTTGACTTTTATTTTAAAGTCTTTCATGGTTATCATGGATATCATCTAACGGATGTAGAGACAAAATTGAAAAGGCAGGTGAGTGTTCATCTGAAAAACGTGCCTCCAGTGAAGAAACTAATGAATCCAAGTAAGGAATTGCCAAGGATCTGTTCCAGTACTCTAAAGGACTGGAAGCTGGAGGATTGGAGCGATGTTTTTGTTTTTGAATAGATCTTGGGACTGTCAATTCCACTCTAACATCTTTGGTAATCTCGTCGACACCATTTACAAGCTCTGTAGTAACTTTCTGCATCACTACAATGAGTTGTTATCACTCCAAGGATCCGTTTGATGTGTTTTGAGCATTGGACCAGGTCCAGGGTTTTAAATTGAAGAGCATTTACAGCAGGTTCCAATAAGGCAGAATATTTGGCTATCAAGGCAACAGCAACAATAAATTCAGGTTTTGTGGCTGCAGAATGTAATTGAAATGCCTGATTCCTCGTGTTCGAATTTCCTTCTTCCAGTGATAATCTCTTCAACCCTTCAACAATTTTTATGAAATGCTCGTTAAAAACTGAAATACTCTTGTAATTTTGGGACCATCGCAACTCACAGAGCATTGGAATGTTCGGGGCGTAGCGTCTTCTCAACACTGACTCTCTGAAGAACCTTATAATGTCTTTGATAGTGGCGATGGTGTTGCGTATTTGTGGAACACTATTCAAGTCATTTACAACAAGATTTAATTTGTGTGATGCACAATGAAAGAAGATAGCTTTCTCATACTTATTTCTTATAATTGATTGTACACCTCCATACTTGACAGCCATAGCTGAACATCCATCATAACCCTGACCTACACATTTCTTCGGGTCAAGTCCTTCTTTTTCCAGAAACTTGTCTATCGCTGTTGCAATCGTGGTGGCATTGAGGGCAGGAAGTTCCACAAAACCCACAAACTCTTCCCGAACTTGCATTTCTTTTTCATCGAAGAAGCGCAAACCGATAGACAGCTACTCTTTCCCTGATATATCACCAGTCTCATCTGTCAGCACGCTAAAGGCAAATGCCTTCTTTGCTTGTTCTATAATGTCATCTTTGATAACAGCTCAGCAGAGATCAATAATTTCATTCTGGATCTGAGGGGACATATATGTTGCATTTTTTCTCATATTAAGGATATCACAGTGACGTTTTAGTTCTTGGTCACCAGCATCGATTCGGAAGTGGATCAGGTCTTGAAATACACCTTCATGCTGCTCATTTCCCCTCAGAGGCAAATCATGGGTACCACAAAATACGATTGTAGAAATTATCGATGCTAAGATTTTTTTGTTTTCTTCTATTAGTATCTTGTGGCCCGATATCACCTGAACGTCGACAGGAATTTCGTCCATAAAGGTTTTGGCTGCACTGACTGCAGCTTTGTGCCAGTGGGTGGAAGCATGACTTTTGCAATTTTCATGTAAATGTTTGTAACGTATAAAAGGAGTTACAATGAACGATCCTAAAACACCCTTCACTGTACCAAGAAGGGGTGGGAACAGCACACAGAATTTGCAGAGTGCGCCTTTCGACCCCTTCGAATATGCTAACCAAGGGGAGTAAGTTTGAAGCCAACCGCGATTAAACTTCCTGCTTGAGAGGCCGACATCTTTAGCAAAGTCATAAGTAGTGGGTGGAACCCAACAGTTTGTCAACAGTTCCTTTTTTTTTGGCGCTGTCATCTGAGACGTCCGTCCGATCCACCGACCCAAATCATTCTCACACTCACAGCAGTCTTCAACATCAGGTTTAGGTGACTCACTGAGTGTTGGAATGGAAGAAGGCCCTGGTTGAAGCTCAACAGGGCAAGGTGCTGGTGAGGTTTTAACTTTCTTCTCGCTTTCACGTTTATCACTGTCATCTAAATCCCTTTTTTTGCTCCCTAAAATAAAGATGAGAATTCCCAAATAAAGAAGATTATGCAGGAAAAATTAAACAAATTTATTTTTACATTACCGCATACAGGAAGGTGTGTCCAAATTTCTTTTAGTTTGTTACTTTTCTTTTAATTTTTTATTAAATGAAATAACTTTACATTTTTTCTATATAAATATAATTTTTCACCGTTTAGACATTTCATCAAGAAGTCGCTAGGGTGGCGCTGCTGATGCTGAAACAAGGCGAATATAATTGAGCCGGTGAGAATGCTTTATGGCTAATTGGAGAAATTTAATGGTTTGTTAAAATTGTTATTGAAAAATCAAATAAAAAGATACTGTAATACTAAAAACTGATCACTGTCTACATGTAAGTGATTAATCTGATTTATAAATATGTATTCTGCATGTTTTTATATACTTTATATATTAAAATTTTATGACTTATGCCACTTTCATTCTCACCGGCTCAATTAACATAGCAGTTTTGAATATGGCGGAAACCAATCAGCAAGTAGGGATGGGTATCGATCGCCAACTTATTAATATTTGATATCGATAAAATATCGAGTCATTAACATCGATATATAAATATTATCGAAGGAAAACCATCGATATATCGGTCATGATTTAAGTTCAAGTTGGAAGTACAGAGATTTATAATTTCCCCCAAGTGAGTCTGTTCCGTCTTTGATTCTGTTTATCTTTTATGTGACTTGGATAGAAATAATGTAAAAAACATACATCACTTAGACCAATTGTTATTATAAATAGTAAATATCGATAATTGGACACTCATTTAAATGGATGTTGAATAGCTGAGTGGTTCCTAAACTGTTCCGCAAAAAACTCAAAAAAGGTAATTTGAAACTGATTTTAAAATAAAACTACACGAAGTCAACTATTCTCGTATTCAGCTGTCAAGGACATAAACAAGAAAATAAGAAAACATTATCATAAAATAAGAAAAACATCGATAACTGAAGGGACAATATCGATATTTTGATATATATATATATATATATATATATATATATATATCGATACCCATCCCTATCAGCAATCTTAAGGCATCAGCACTACTATCCCTAGACTAGACTTATACTCTCATGCTTACTCTGCTACAACCCTGATCACAAGCGTTGTAAAAAAATTATATCCACCATCTTTTTTCAAAAATTTCACAACCCTGGTTATTACGCCAAATAAGTGAATATTCGCAAAGTGGAACGAGACGAAATGGCCGATTAAAATGTAATTTTTTTTTCTTTTTTTATATCTTGTTATTGCGAGAGGTATTTTGAAATCATAAAATACACATCTGCTTGTAATTAGTGTATCCGAAATTTTAGTTTTGGAAATTGGAAGCGTCCGAATAATCGAAACTTAACCTAACTTTCTTCACTCAGGGAGAGTTCTGTAGTCTTGACTTTTTTGAGACAAACAAAATAACGTAACCACTATAGGTATAATTATAAATACTATTACGTGACCAATATACTCGTATTTTAATACTATTCAACGTTGTAGAAATATCCTGAAATTTTAGAAATCGACATAAAAAATTAATGGCTAATTTACCTTTAAAAAACTTTCGTATATCCATTTTACTACTAACTATTGATGTGTCCTGTAGGTACTGTGGATGAAGTGAGGTCTCTGATGAGGTTAGACTATATTTAAATAAAGACGGAAACTAAAAAGAAGCTTGCAAAGCCGAGTTGAGCTATAACGCGACTGGTCTGTTTACCAGGAAAATGGCGGATGCTTTAAAACTAGGGACTTACAAAAGCGGGAAGTTCAAAACTGTAAATTAACTATATATGTTTCTTTACTTCTTTAAAGTAAAGTAAGGATAACTGTCCATCACTGCTCCTGTTCTAGCACTCCTCGCATGCGTTTTTTATCTACTTTTATTTTATATTTTTTACTTTGTAACTTGATCTAGGGGGGGCAGCTGCCCCTCCCCCCCCCTTGGCTACGCCCCTGGCACTACTATGAAGAGTGTAAAAACCATCTAAGCGCTGTGTGGCTTCCCAAGGGAACTGTTTTGAAGGCTATAGAGTCTAGATATAGTTCGATTGTAAATAAAAGGTTTTACTGAATTAGTTTCATTACTTAATTTACAGACCTCGTATATTCAAGTACTGGGGTCAGTTGGAAAATTCGTCTCTGCAGACATCCATATATTCCTCATATGTGGAATTCCTCGTATCTATAGGCCTACATACACACACTGTTTGTTGAATCTATTTATTTAGAATGCAATGTTTTTAATTTACAGTATATTTTGGTACAGTACCGTCGCCATAATCCCACTATTAAGTGCTTTAATATTAAATGTTTAGGACGAGTTACCGAATATTTGGTTAAAAGTTGAAGCAATTTTCATATTTTGAATTGATTTATCTTGTTTGTCTGTTAATCAATTGTTCTTTTTTCTCATAATACACGAACTTGGCAACATGTTTAATTAATTTTACATTAATTGAATAAAAAATTGTGCAAATTATTTATTATAATAATTTATGATAAATTTCATTCATAGATACTGGGTTTTATGGTATATATTTTTGTTGTGTACATTCTATTTTTGTTGTGTACATCTATTTTTAATCTGAACTTTGTCGTGCTTACTTGCCGAACTGCTACCTGTCATGCTCTGGACAAGGCCTTTCTGTGTCTCCAACATTATTAAGCGTCGTGTTTTAGGACTTGATAGTGGTGGAGACACTGAAAGGCCTCGTCCGGAGCATGACAGGTAGGAACTTAGCAAGTAAGCACGACAAACTTGGAATTACAGAGACCGCTAATTCAAATAACAAAATGAATATCTATTTTTAAATTTTCTTATTGCTATTAAAATTGTTTTTACGGATAAAAGAAAAACGAGTAGGCTCACTAAGAACCGTCGACATTAATGACAGCAAGTTCATGTATTTGACCACAAGCACACAACGACCCCCCCTCCAACACACGCACACGCACGCACGCGCAACACACACACACACACACACACACAGTAATACAGTTTACCTGCCAGGTGTGCCGACCGTTGTTTACTCCCATGATCACTTCGTCCGTGAAGGCGTAGACGGCTGTGACAAGCACTGTCGCCGCCCCAACCAACAGCAACATGGCGCACTTCATCCTGTAAAATATAAAGAAAACTCAGCACATGGTTTAGACTGGAACAGATGTTGTCTCTGTTAGTCGCTGCGTGTTGGACGAAGTCTCTTGGCGTCTCCAGTCCTGATGGAAAGCCTTGAAAGCTCTTGACAAATACAGACGAAATAGTAAGATATGAAATGTTCGCGCAGGTCGTAGCGGGAGGTAAGGAAGGCAGTGCAAGATGTGGTGTGTGAGGTGACCAACCGTTCAGCTCTTCTGAACAAAAAATTAATTCTCCGAAAACAACGCGTCAAAGCTACGCATGCGCAATGATATCTTTGACACAGCTCATCCAGACACCCGTTTCACGTCTAATTGTTTTAGTTGTACACAGGGGCGGGTTAGAAGCGCGTGGTGCCCTATGCTGCCATTAGACCGGTGCCCCTCCCCGATTCAAAATTCAACCTTTTATGCATTATTTACTCTGATAAATGGCATACAAACTTTCAAAAGTTAACAATTATTATATTAAAGTCTCAAATTACAACAAATATTTAGCTAAATAGTGATCACAGTGAACATAGTAGTACTTAAGTTTAGAAAATATCAATCGATCTTTTTTTTTATTTTTATTTTGCCATAACAAAGTCTTGTATAATTTCTTCTAAATCAAGCGATCGAAGTATTTCGCTTTCAGTATTCAACCTTTCTAACGAAGATAATCTCTCATGTTCTATAGTTGAACTCAAAATGTCTTTAATGCGGTTTAACACTCAAAATGAACTTTCTTATTCGCAGTTAACTATTGGAAACGTTTAAAGCACACGATACGCAATGTATATATTCGGAAATACATCAATAATTTTAAAAACAATAATCCAGTTTAATACTTTGAACGGAAAAACTGTAGTAGCATGGACTCTATTATCTCCATTCTAACGATTTGAAAAAAAACCTTGCAATTTTACCGTGGCACAATATGCCTTAATTCTGTTAGAAGATCGTTATTCAAATCGATCGAGTAAACGTCTAATAAGAGATTTCGCTTGATTTTCCAACTCGACAATCTCCATGGTTAATAATTGCGTAGAAAACCAAACTATTGCATAATGTGATCATAAGCTTTGCTTCACTTAGTAAATTCAGCTGCATGGTCCCCATCTGACAGCTTGAGGTCTGATGCCCAATGGTGCAGCGTTATGGATGACCCGACACTGGTTGTAGCCTACGGGATGACTTAGATTTTGATCGTCTAAAACAATGTGTGGTTTGCAAACCGCAGCGGTAGGTACCGACGGTCACGGACTTCTCGCGTCGAGTGGAAGGGGTCGTCTCGTCTCGTGTCAGTCTTATTTATTAACTGCGTTAGTCAGAATCTCATCATTGTCGTAATACAGTTGCTAATATATCTGTAACCCTTTCTTACTTCCATGTTCCATAAAGAAATAGAAGTATGGTGATGGCGAAAAAAATCGTGTTTCTCCTCATAGGATCTACAACTTACATCAGCAAATTGGTTTGTAGCAGTTCTCCACACCGGTCTTCTCTGTGCGTTCCGTTTCATCTCCTCATAGGATCTACAACTTACATCACCAGTTGGTTTGTAGCAGTTCTCCACACCGGTCTTCTCTGTGCGTTCCGTTTCATCTCCTCATAGGATCTACAACTTACATCACCAGTTGGTTTGTAGCAGTTCTCCACACCGGTCTTCTCTGTGCGTTCCGTTTCATCTCCTCATAGGGTCTACAACTTGCATCACCAATTGGTTTGTAGCAGTTCTCCACACCGGTCTTCTCTGTGCGTTCCGTTTCATCTCCTCATAGGATCTACAACTTACATCACCAGTTGGTTTGTAGCAGTTCTCCACACCGGTCTTCTCTGTGCGTTCCGTTTCATCTCCTCATAGGATCTACAACTTACATCACCAGTTGGTTTGTAGCAGTTCTCCACACCGGTCTTCTCTGTGCGTTCCGTTTCATCTCCTCATAGGGTCTACAACTTACATCACCAGTTGGTTTGTAGCAGTTCTCCACACCGGTCTTCTCTGTGCGTTCCGTTTCATCTCCTCATAGGATCTACAACTTACATCACCAGTTGGTTTGTAGCAGTTCTCCACACCGGTCTTCTCTGTGCGTTCCGTTTCATCTCCTCATAGGATCTACAACTTACATCACCAGTTGGTTTGTAGCAGTTCTCCACACCGGTCTTCTCTGTGCGTTCCGTTTCATCTCCTCATAGGATCTACAACTTACATCACCACTTGGTTTGTAGCAGTTCTCCACACCGGTCTTCTCTGTGCGTTCCGTTTCATCTCCTCATAGGATCTACAACTTACATCACCAGTTGGTTTGTACCAGTTCTCCACACCGGTCTTCTCTGTGCGTTCCGTTTCATCTCCTCATAGGGTCTACAACTTGCATCACCAATTGGTTTGTAGCAGTTCTCCACACCGGTCTTCTCTGTGCGTTCCGTTTCATCTCCTCATAGGATCTACAACTTACATCACCACTTGGTTTGTAGCAGTTCTCCACACCGGTCTTCTCTGTGCGTTCCGTTTCATCTCCTCATAGGATCTACAACTTACATCACCAGTTGGTTTGTAGCAGTTCTCCACACCGGTCTTCTCTGTGCGTTCCGTTTCATCTCCTCATAGGGTCTACAACTTACATCACCACTTGGTTTGTAGCAGTTCTCCACACCGGTCTTCTCTGTGCGTTCCGTTTCATCTCCTCATAGGATCTACAACTTACATCACCAGTTGGTTTGTAGCAGTTCTCCACACCGGTCTTCTCTGTGCGTTCCGTTTCATCTCCTCATAGGATCTACAACTTACATCACCAGTTGGTTTGTAGCAGTTCTCCACACCGGTCTTCTCTGTGCGTTCCGTTTCATCTCCTCATAGGATCTACAACTTACATCACCAGTTGGTTTGTAGCAGTTCTCCACACCGGTCTTCTCTGTGCGTTCCGTTTCATCTCCTCATAGGATCTACAACTTACATCACCAGTTGGTTTGTAGCAGTTCTCCACACCGGTCTTTTCTGTGCGTTCCGTTTCATCTCCTCATAGGATCTACAACTTACATCACCAGTTGGTTTGTAGCAGTTCTCCACACCGGTCTTCTCTGTGCGTTCCGTTTCATCTCCTCATAGGATCTACAACTTACATCACCAGTTGGTTTGTAGCAGTTCTCCACACCGGTCTTCTCTGTGCGTTCCGTTTCATCTCCTCATAGGATCTACAACTTACATCACCAGTTGGTTTGTAGCAGTTCTCCACACCGGTCTTCTCTGTGCGTTCCGTTTCATCTCCTCATAGGATCTACAACTTACATCACCAATAATTTGTTTTGTATATTGGAGTTTCGGTCTTCCTCTTCCTCTTTTCCCGTCAATGTAACCTTCAATTATAGTTTTTATCAAATTCTCCGGATGCATAACACGGCCAATATGTTCAACCCTTCGCTTCACGATATTTTTCCCAAAACTTCTTGTTTCTCCAACGCTATTTAGAATCTCATCATTGCTAACCTTGTCGTAATGCAGTTGCTAATGAATTTGTAACCCTTTTTTAAGTATAGGTCTACCATCAAGTTTATTACACAGCATTTACGTGAACCTTTGAAATATGAAAAGCAGGAAAATCAATTAAGTCAAAAAGCATCCTATAACAATGTTTGAATAGCGCTTATTTTTACAGTGTTATTACATTAATGGGATTGATTTCATTATGTTATTACACGTTTTTCAGCATCTTTAAAGAGTCTAATATTGATTAGTCTTAACTTTTTTTCTTTTTTATGGAGCTCCGACTCCCATAAAATTCTAGGTTCGCTACTGGTCAATCCATCTTACTTTCAGTAACTTCCTATAACACCACATTTCCAGTGCCTCAAGTCTTCTCCTTTCTTTTGTTCCAGTTGTCCAAATTTCACATCCATATACAGCTATGCTCCATACGTAACTCTTCAGGAACCTCTTTCTTCTTTCCAGGACTATTTCTTTAGAAGTCAGTAATTTGAATGTCTTAGTTTAAGGTTGTCTTAGTCAAAGATTATTGACTGTCTTATCTGAATTTTCTGCTGTTCGAAAACCTTGTTTAGCAATTTTATTACTTAATTAGTATGGGGTGAAGGTTGCCACATCGTCAAACTGGTAGAAAAACGATCAGATAGATGTGAGTAAACTACCACACCACAACCATGCCAGGATCTAAATGTGTTGAGATCGAGTGTGTGTTGACCATTAATAAAGGAAACCCTTCTCGTATGAGTTGTTTCATTTGCTTTCCCAGTATAGAATGTTTGATGGCAGATGTTTGATAAGTACTGATGGACATTTGCTATAATTTGGTAAAAAATAATGTTCCGTCAAATAACCGTTAAATTCGACTTTAGCTTGTCCGACCCTATTCAAAATTTCTTTTTTTCTTCTTCTGTCTTCTGTGATTTTACTTTCTAAGTAGGCTAACTCTCTAACCTAACAACACTACGAATATCTGTAAAACCTTTAGTGGAGTGGTTGTTGTTTGCCTTCTCCATCCTATGCCGTTGGCCACCTTGTGGCTCGTCAGCCTTCTGAGGTAAGAGCAAGAGAGTCCTCTAACTTGCTCTTCTGCCCTCCGACGAGGCTATTGGCACTTGGTGTAGGAGATCTCCTTATCCCCGGAGATACTCGATCCCTGCTTTTGTTAGCCACTTGCATACACCAATAAGCTAGTGTATGCAATCGTTGCACCTCTCTTCACCGCGGGGAGGTCTGCATCTTCCTCGTTTCCCGTCAATGTAATCTTCAATTATAGTTTTTATCAAATTCTCGTGATGCATAACACGAAATCAGGGTCAGGGTTGTAGGGCTGTCAGGGTTTACAACAACAACAATAACAACAAAATAATAATAATCCTTCCCTCTTTAGTTAGCAATCCGCAGACTGGTTTGTAGCAGTTCTCCACACCGATCTTCTCTGTTCTTTTTGTTTCATCTCCTCATAGGAATTACAACTTACATCTCGAATACTCTGTTTCATTATATTGGATTCCTAATAATAACAAAAATAACAACTAAATAATAGTAGTAATAACAATATAGGCTATAAGTGTATATTACTGCTTGATTCTGCCCAAGGTTTTCAGGAAAAACACAAGAACAGGACAGGTGCCATCTGGACTGACGAAAGGAGGGAGACACATCGATCAAGAATGAAGGAGGTGTGGGAGAGGAGGAAGAGAGAGGAGAAAAATGGAGGAACCAGTTGACCAAACGTAATCCATAGTGTCTCATACGGAAAAACAATCAAACATGGTTTTTTATAACAGACTGTCGTTACTGCATGGATAATTTGCTAAATCATGGTTGTCAACTGAAAAAAGAATAAGACTGGAACACACTTATCAACGAGGAACATGGCTGTAGGAGAGCTGTGCCACTTAATGTCAACGAATCTGTCATTTTTCACTGATAAGAAGGACAAAGAAATCTAATAGCTATCTCTGGGTTCTTATCCTTGCAAAGCGTATCTTTAATACAGATAAGAAGCATGTCCAAGCTGACCTTTAAGCTTTATAACGGTAATGATAAAAATTGTAAAAACCTTGGAAGGGGTACGAAAACACGTACGTGTTTATTTGTTATGCAATTTCGTATCAGTTAATATCTTAATCTGTTTATGAATGACATTATATGATGAACGAAATCATTTTCAGTTACTTTTTCCTTGTTCAGAGGTCTGCCATTGTACGCCATAAAAAACAATAGACAAATGAAGGACAGAAAACTTTTAATGCATACTTTTTTCAGAAACTTATTTTCTACGTATGTCCCACTAATAACAGAAATGAATTTATTGCAATCAGATCTGGGTTTGCTTATTATATATATCAAAACATATGAAGCGCATTAAAAAAAAAAAGTTAACGTCTTTGTAGGAGACTATAACTTTTTATAAAAAACTTAGCGTATGTTCGTTTTTTCTGAATAAATCTGAATCTGAATAAATGTTTCCAGTAAAATTATCTTCCTGGCTGTCGAGCCGTGGTATTCTTCTTAAAACACCAAACTACAGACGTTTCAACCGCACCTGCGGCTCACCCGGCAACTGATGACGCGACGTTCCATACCAAGGCACTTACGATATAAGTCTGCGGCGGTTTGGTGTGTCGGATAACCAGATGACTGCCGCAGCTGCAGTCGAAGAGGACCCCAACAGCCAGGAAGATAATTTTACTGACGTTGATTTCGGACGTGACAGTTCGCATGAACTATGATCGGATTATTCCTGTCTCTTAAAATTTATTATCAAGATTCAGATGTCTATCGCACGGGAAATCGGGCCTCTTAAGGTATTTTCAGACACAACTAAGCCCTTTATGAGTGAGGCTAATATAATATACTGATATCGGTGAAGTAGTTTATAAATATTGTTTTGAGTATGAAAGTTACATAATTTCATAGAGAAAGGCAACGATTAAAAGTGCCTGACGTTATGCCGGCTGATTGAAAAATCACGTAACCGAATTTAAAATGTTCTTCTCTATAGTGGGGACATGTACAGAAATTAGAGGTACACGTAGGCCTACTGTTGGTAACATCGAATTGCCATCAGTGGCAGCCTCTGATGACGCTCGTAACGGGAGAAAGATATTTTAGGCAGCAAGGTAAAAATAATTGGTTCCGCGTCAGAATTATTTTATATAGTTAATAAAATTTGAAATAAAAAATGTATAGTTTATATAAAATACAAATTTTAAACCATTTAATTCGAATTAGCTGTGAGTTGCGCATTGTGCTGGTCATTTTTATTCGTTTTTACATTTCGATTTTTACATCTTTATCTGTTTTAAACTAAAATTTAGTTTTTTGCAGTTTCTTTAATCAACCTACGTGAACAACATTTTTTGTTATTCAGTGGGAGAGAATTCAACGTCTTGGAGGAATTTTCTGTTTATTAAGTTTTAAATTTTGTAAGGCGCATTTTCCTAAAAATGTGCGGTTTTGGCGAATTAATAAATTAATATAGGCTATGGACTGTCACGGCAGTTCTTGTGGGTCTGAGAGTTAGGTAATGATAGTAAAAGATATGAGCAGAAATCGAGGTGCTTGGGTTCACTGAAGGGGTGCACACGAGCAGAATGTATACACAGCGAGAGTAGACGACGGTAACTAAATATTCCCTCACAGATTGAACAATTCGGGAAATATTGGAATCGACGGTTGCGTCACCTTGCCTAGACAAATGGTCTTGTGGAAACGGCCTCACGGAAGACCGTGGAAGAGATGGCTTGACTCAAGGCCACACTATACTACTGGCCGGAGTCACCCCCTCCACTCCACGCGCCACGTCACAGTAGGCGCCGGACCGTTTCGCGAAACCAGCCCAATGTTTTTTTAGTCAGTATACACTTACACACGTGTTTCTATTCGTATACGAAGTTTTGCTGCAACTGTTTTTCATTCCGTACATTTATGATAATAATATTAAAACATGCCAACTTCATGCTGCATACCAGGATGAACAATTATAACACAGATAGTTCAGTGACTGTTTTTAGATTCCCGAAGGATCCTATCCAGTGTCAAAAATGGCTAAATGCCATTCACATAGCAAACTTCACGCCCAGCAAACGATCTGTTGTTTGCATTCGTCACTTCGACGAACGTTATATCGTGCGAGAGGACTCGGTGACAAAACCCGACGGCACCGCCTTGACTGTAAAACGACAGCGTGTGAAATTAGCTGCAGATGCATGTCCAACAGTTTTTGAAAACCAGCCCGTATATTTGACGAGAAATCTACCTCCCCCTCGAAGAGACCCTGCAAGCAGGAGAGAGGAAATCCGGCAGCGAGAAGAGGACCGGAAGAGCCAAGTAAAGATATTAGACACAATAAATAGCTTAAGTGATATTAAAGAAAGATATAAACTTAAGTGTGATGACCATGCCATTAAACATTTTCATTTGCACGCCAATGAAGACACTTTAAATTTTTTCTCTGTTTATCAAACCAAAAGAGGTAATGTTAAAGTATTGATAAGTCTACTTATAAGTAAGGATTTGTCTTTTAATGTATTATCAAGAGATGATATAATTATTAACGATGATCCAAAGATTTTAGAAATTAGTTATGGTAGAAAATCAGAAAATGACACTTTAGGCCTTGTTTATATTGATGGTTACTTGGTACACAGTATTTTAAAAAATAACTCTTGCACTGGGTGTACAGATTTCTTTACTACAACAAATACCGAGTCTACTATTGTACCACAAAAGGACAATTACTATTTTAATGTTATTAATAGAGGATCTTTAAAATACCCTTCAGATTATGTGATGGAAGTACTAAATTTAGCTTTCAAAGTGTTTACATTAATTGTATCTGACAGATACGAAACACAGTTTTTATTGTCCACTAATCAGAGAGTAGCTCTAAAATCCACTGTTTTAGGTTTTATTGACATCCATCATCCACAGAGAAATTGTAATATATGTAAAATTAATTTTAACAAACTTATCGATAAATGTTTATTTTCCTTTTGTAACATCTTATTAAACAATTATTCAAAATCTCGTAATGACAAATTCAATAAAAAAAGGAAAGATGCTCAGAATGATGTCAAATCGGACAAAAAGAGAAAAATACACAAATTTTAGCCAAGTTCAGCGTTAACTTAGATAAATGTTAGACACAGAATTATTAAGTTAGTCTGAATAACTTTATTGTAAGTAGATTTTAAATTACATGTAAATATGTTAGACTTAAGGCAATACGAGATTGTAATGCACCATCTTCAAATGATCAAATATTGTTGTAAATAAATACTGAGCAGTTAGTAATTGGTTATTTCTTTAATTTTTCTGCTTACCCCGCTTCTGGTACTTACTTATCATACTACATGATATAAAATCTTGTACAATACGAAAGTTTGGCTGTTTATCTACATAAAGAAACTTGAAAAGTTATTTCCCCGATAAGCTGTCAATTACCTTGATTCACAGCTTTTTTACATCCTTCGTGTAAATTGCACTTTCTCAAATGCTAAATATAACTTGTTGTTGTTCACAAAACTCTACATTTTTTCATACCAAGGTCTTTGTTAGTTCATACAGATTACAACCATATAGGACATGTTCAGGTAAACGATTACAGGTGTGTGTAGGAAAGGTTATTTGAGCACGCCACACAGTAAACAGCATTAGCTGCTGTTTCGTTTCGGCGCCTAGTGTGACGTCACGTTTCCAGCACTCCGGCCAGTAGTATAGTGTGGCCTTGCTTGACTGCTGAGCAGAACACATGGTGGCTGAAGGTGTATTGCCACTCCGTTTTAGTGTCTAGAAAAATATCCGTACTGCCACACCGTTAAGCAGGTAGAAAAACGACCAGATAGACGTGAGTAAACTGCCACACCACAACCGCGCCGGGAGGTAAATGACCTTGAGAACTTGTAGGCCTATGTGTTGACCATTAACAAAGTAAACCCTTCTTGTATGAGTAGTTTCATTTGCTTTTCCAGTGTACACTTTCTGATGATACATGTTTGGTAAGTATTAATGAACATTTGCTACAATTTGGTAAAGAAAAGAATATTGGTGAACAATTTTAAAAATTAAAAAAGAATACAGTAAAAAATTGATCTCTGATCATATCAGCAAAAGAAATGTTCAACGAACCAAACAAACTGAAGCCTTTTTGACAATTTGTTTTAGTTTTTGTTAGGTTATGTTGAAAGGTTTTAAAAATTTGAATAATTAATAAAACAATTAATCAAATGTGTAATGTAACAAAAATGAATTCTTGGATTGCGGAAAGATGAAGAACATGGAATGAACACATATCAAGAATGGATGACACAAGGCTAGTGAAAAAGGCAAGAGATAGCCTACCAAACACCAAGAGGAGCACTGGTCGGCCAAGGAAGAGGTGGAGTGACAGCATGTAGGAGCGTTGTTAGAGAACAGGACATAATCCTAACAAGGAAGGTAAATAAGAAAAAGAAGAATCGATCTAGTTTACTGACTTTTGGACACGAAAATTGTGTGTGTGTGTGTACAAAAGTGAATTATTGTTGAATATTTATAAAATTATATGGTAAGAATCATGAATTTCCCTTGAGGAAAATTAGGGCATCCAGCCTTGAAGCTAGTCTCTTCCTCCATACAGGAACAGATCCTACTTACACTGCTATGTTTAGTATCCATTATTAATTTTTCACAAATATTAGTTAGTATGACTTTGTCTTTGTTTAAGTAATTGAAAACTATTTTCAGTAATGTTTATACTTTAATTGAACACCTTTACAATATTAAACGTAGTGTAAAACTTACTACACAAACAGCAACGAGCTTTTCAAATACTTCACATTTTAAACTTTTAATTTTGGAAATTTTTCGCGTGCATTACGATGGTACTGTCAGAATTTGATGCTACCTTTGTGAAAACGTATGTGAGGCATTAAACCGAAAGAAATGTTTTAGTAGTATGGAATACTTTTAATATCCAAAACTAAATCAGGTGACAACTCGTTTGAGCGGCACGTAACGGTAGTATAACGCGAACAGCACATACGAACAAACGAAACGGACAAACAGTCCAAGATCTGTTATTTTCCTACGCGGTCGTGGCGTGACAGTTTACTTGAGACCTTCCCTTGCGACTAACTGGGTTGGTCGGTGTGGCAATACGTCCACAGTTCTAGATTCTTGAAACGGTGTGGGAATTTATCTCCACGTGTTAGTATGAATTTTGCAGCGACAACACAAACAGACTGGAAAGCGACAAATGGAGACCAACATAGGCTTCGGAATTTCTGACCGCACACAAACAAGTCTGTAGTTGTCATTTACACCCCCCCACACACACACACTTACATAGAAAATGGACAGGTGAACCGCTTAGTAACGGTAAACAGTTTGTTATCGGCCAGTGACTTTCGGGCGCCGGACAAAACTGAAAATCCTAGAAAGCTCACTCAAATCGGCAAACAAAACATAACTAAAACCTTCGACACAGTAACCCGCTCGTGGTAATTCCAACCGACATTTACGATGAATTTCTTCTCCCGACAACAGGAAATGTAACCAATCGAAAATGTAACTACTAGTTTGTTCCCAATAGGAGCAGGAGTTCCCTAAGGAAGTGATTTGGGTCCCATTCTGTATCACATTGATACAGCATATCTGCCCACTAGCAATGCTGTGATTACTGCTATGTACGCTGACGATACTGTTGCAATCCTTGCTGTAAACAAAGATTCTGTGGAAGCAACCATTTTACTACAGAGTTCGCTACATGGGATTGAAAAATGGGCAAAGAAGTGAAGAATACAGTTAATGAAACTAAGTCAGCACACATCGCCTTCATAAAATGCCACGGGACAACACCAACTGTGAGATTAAATAACAAGACTATCCCGGTAGTCGACTCTGTAAAATACTTGGGCATCCACCTGGACACACAACTGACATGGTGCAACCATATTTGGACGAAGAGGAACATCAACTTACGCAAGTATTGTTGCTGGCAGAAAATAATTATAATGTCAATGCGAAACAAGCTGTTCTTGTACAATACTGTCTTCAATCCTGTGTGGATATATATATGGCTTACAGGTTTGGGGAACTGCGTCTAAATCCAATATCGCTTTAATGGAAAGGTTTCAGACCAAGGTGCGCCTGCCATAACCAACGCACTCTGGTTCATCAACAGCAAAGACATTTATGCAAAGACACCTAGACCTGCCTAAAGTCAGTGAAACTATGGCGATGTTCAGCGGAAGCCATGTGAAACGGCTTGAAGAGCACACAAATCCTCTAGCCATCAATCTACTAGACACCGGCAGTGGCGTATCTAGAATTTTTGGTTTTGGGGGAGGTATGGGGTCAGGTCGACTTCATACAAAAGAAAAAAAAAAGTTAAAACTAACCAACATTAGTATCTTTAAACTGACTGAGAAACGTGTGATAACATCCTGAAATCAGTCCCACTTAAGTAAAAGGTAATAACACAATAAAAATACACGTTACTGAAACATTGTTAAGAGATACTTACTGACTGAAGTGATTTTCCTATTATTCATATTCCAAACGTATACCCTAATGCTGCATAATAAACCTGTTTAGCCTATATATTTAATAAAGCGCTACTACTATAATAGCGTACACAGCTGACAAAAATAAGCTAAAACAGCCTAAAAATTAAGTCATTAACAAAATTTGTCAACTTTTTCTACCCTTTGGGGGGGGGGTCCCCTCCCCACAAATACGCCTCTGGACAACAGCACGCAGACAAGACGATTAAAATGAACATTTCCGCTGGAGTTACTTAAACATTAACGCTTTAAATATATTGAACATAATAAGTCAATTTTAATTATTCATACAAAGAACTAGTCAAGGGGTGAACAATCCTATCCTATCCTAGTATCCTATGAACAATTATACTTATTGTTATGTATTAACACATTGTAATATGTAAACGTAAAAAAAAAAACAGCGGACTTTTGTGGACCTACCCGCAATGTCAAAAATTTGAAACCCAGGTTAGTATTTCGTTAAAATTTAAACTAAATTTTTAAAACTGGATTTACTTAAAACCAATGTCTGAAATGTTTTTAGATTTATATTCATGTGAATTTAAGTTGTTTTTCAGAAGATATCTCGAAAATATTTTTGTTACTTCTTTAAACACTAGATGTTTAAGGGGCACCTAGAACGGGGGATGTTTAAATGATGGTTTAAACAAAACAGCACTAATTCCGATATTATTACCATTGTAAAAGTCAGGCTATTATTTTT
Organism: Magicicada septendecula; assembly: GCA_034769895.1. Classification (NCBI taxonomy): domain Eukaryota; kingdom Metazoa; phylum Arthropoda; class Insecta; order Hemiptera; family Cicadidae; genus Magicicada; species Magicicada septendecula. The sequence goes on from CM068375.1 coordinate 3,510,563, forward strand.
ACCTGATGCTGTATATTGTACACGGTTTCCACTCTCTATAGTCACTGGCAAGTTACAGTCTGTAGAAAGTCTGCACTTTGGTGTATGAAGTTGCTTGGAGGCCACGTTATCTACTGGACCAGTAAACAATTACTGCCTTTTATAATATATTAATGGCAATATAATTAAAAAGTTACTGATTAAATTTAATCTGTAGAATTACCTGAACGCAAAACATATTAATCCCTTTTAATATTGTCAAGTGTTTTACTACAATTTAAGGATAAACTGAATACATCAAGGTAGAGGCTAACTTTTCTCTTTCATTGTGTTGTGTAAAGCCTTTGTTGACATGCAACGTCACCCAGCCTAAAGAGCTATACTACTTATGAGAATCACGCCATTTTCTGGTAATGGCATTCTTCTGTACAATCCTCTCCCGGAGATCCGATTGCGTTACCAACGGAGATCTAAGGTTATCCCAAGATAGTAATGTTGATCTAGTCTTCACGTGTTTTTTCTTTTGTACGAAGCCGACTCGACCCCCCCCCCCCTTGACCAAATACTAGATACGCCATTGAATTGACATCTTATTTAAGTAGAGATAAGTCACATGGTTTGGGGGCTAGCTGGTGCCACGGCTTCTCAAAACTTTTGTTGGAGGGGAGGAAGTCATCATTGTTGAAATTTACTTTGACCGTTATTTCATCACTACTCTGTGATACGCTACTTTGTGCCATAAAATATTAAGCGTCTTCAGCACGTTACATTGTGTAAGAAAAATATCGGTATGGAGAACCATACATGACTTCCATATTCTAAGATTTATATTTAAAATCATTTTCGAAATGAAATATTACCATAGAAACTACTTCTTTCTACTTACTGCTTCAGCCTTAACCACAGTACTGTGGTCACTAACGTATACCACCTCACGTTATCGCACTCGATTGTCACTGATGATGGAAGTCGATGGCATTGCCGAAACGTCTGGTTTTGTAGAAAACATTGGACTACGGCCAAATATCCCGGGAAGGAATTTTAACAAAAACTACTTCTTTGTTGCCGATAACGTTGTACACATATATATAAAAAATATGCATAAAATTAATGGCTTGTATAAGTTAATGATTGATCTCCATTAAGTAGTGCTCAAGTTGCCAAAGTTTTAATATTAGGATGTCCGTAATTAAAACATCAGAGCAGGTTTAGTGTGTATGAGGGTACACCGTGTACAAAAATTGTCAACATTTCCTATTGAGCGTTGCTTAGAATAAAGCTGTGAATCTACAGTGTACGTTTCACAGAACAAACACGCGGAAAAGAAGCAGCGCTCCGAAGTCACTCATGGACCCTCAGCATCTTGCAGAGGGTTCATTCCCTAAAGACGAAAAGTCTGTCTATGAATCGTTCCTCTGTAAACACGTGCAGTTACACTGCCCAGCGATCCACAGGAAGCAAATCGCTATCCACGCTGGACACTTTTTCGGCTTGCATGCGTTATGTTGGTATGGGTTCGCACTTTCCATTTAAAAACCGTGCAAATGTAAGAAAATAAACATGAATGAGGCCAGAAATAACGCGAATTGTGTGTGTGTGTGTGTGTGTGTGTGTGTGTGTGTGTGTGTGTGTGTGTCTTCCCTGCCTTTTCATTGCGGTAGTCATAATAATAAAATGGAAACGTAAACAGTACATAACTGAGAAAAAAATACATAAATGAAAAAATTATAATTTTATTGCCTGGCAACAAAATTATTTTATTTTTAACAATTACCATTGTTTGAAAAAGTTAAAATGAATTTTCAAGTACTTTACTCTTGTTAAAACGTAAAAGGTTGCAGGTAAACTACCCCTTCCCCTTAACCGATCTTCACCAAAATCGAAAGGCCTTGAGTCCTCTACAATTCAGTGATGTATGCAAAACATTATTTGATTCTGTTTGAATTTGCGGCAGTTATCGTTTGGCATAGAAAATACGCTTGCTAAAAAAACGTTGCTGGTAAACTACCCCTTTCCCTCAACCGATCTGCACCAAAAACAATAGGTCTTGAGTACTCTACAAATCAGGGCTGTATGCAAAAAATTATTTGATTCTGTTTGAATTTGCGGCTGTTATCGTTTGCCATAGAAAATACCCTTGATAAAAAAACGCTGCAGGTAAACTACCCCTTTCCCTTAACCGATCTTCACCAAAAACAATAGGTCTTGAGAACTCTGCAATTTAGGGCTGTATCCAAATAATCTTTTGATTCTGTTTGAATTTGCGGCTGTTATCGTTTGCCATAAGAAATACCCTTGTTAAAACATAAAACGTTGCAGGTAAACTACCCCTTTCCCTTAATCGATCTTCACCAAAAACAATAGGTCTTAAGAACTCTACAATTCAGGGCTGTATACGAAACATTATTTAATTCTGTTTGAATTTGCGGCTGTTATCGTTTGCTAAAAAAAAAAAATTTCCCTTGATAAAAAAAAACCGTTGCTGGTAAACTACCCCTTTCCCTCAACCGATCTTCACCAAAAACAATAGGTCGTGCGTACTCTACAAATCAGGGCTGTATGCAAAAAATTATTTGATTCTGTTTGAATTTGCGGCAGTTATCGTTTGCCATAGAAAAAAATCTACAGACACACAGACACACAGACAGACAGACAGACAGACACACACACAGACACTTTTCGGAAAACGACTTTTTTTCATGTTTTGAGTGTAGTAGAATCAGAATCTGCAATAATCTTGAACACGATTTTTTTTGCCATCACCATTCTTCCATTCCTTAATGAATATGGAAGTAATATATAAGAGATACTTATCGGGAAGTTGAAGCACATTCTTTTTTTATTTAGCAGATTTGTTTCTTGTAATGAAGTTCCTGGGTCAACTTTTGCTTTATGCAAGAGACTGTTGAAATCTTTAATTTCTTGTTTTTTTTTAAAACTCTACTGTAATTAATTTTTTTATATATTTAAAATTGAATTTATCGATTTGAATAAAAAATTATCATTAAATCAATGTTAACCATGATTAATTTCCGTTTTCGCAGTGAGTCTCCGGTAAGTTCGTGCCTCTCATACCCTCCTCCACATCTTCCAGGTTTGTGTCCTTTTCTGTGATTGAGCGAACGATATTCCAGTATCTTCCTTGCCAGCTCTCGTTGCTCGTTCACTGTGAGTCCGTACCGCATTAACTCACGTTGTTCCATTAAGACTGTTTTTGACATGTGTTCACTCACTTATGACTTCATTACATATACGACTTCATTACATTACTTCTTACATGGTACAGCCTGGATAAGCGATAAGATCTTCTTAAAGAAATCATTACAATCAGTTTTGTGGATTTAACCATTAGCTGTCTTTATGAGGCATCATATTATTACGACTGTCTCACGGATCGTAGTCACAAATAGGCTAACAATTTGAAATCAACAAGGTAGTCTCGTACAATGATTCAGATTAAATTTGTTCACAAGCAATAATAATAATGTCATCTATTAAGAGTTCCGCACTATTGACACAGTAATCACTTTCCACAATCACTTGATCCGCACTCTACAATCTCGCCAGGTGTGACTAACTGCTAAGTCGGCCACGGTCGCTGTTCCGCAGATGTTCCAGAATAATTTTCCATTCTCTTAGCGGCGTGCCAGCATAGTTTGTGGCGTGCTACTTGACACAGACGCCGCATGTCGAGGAACGTATACAACTTTTACGCAACTGCATCTGCCGACTTTTCGAGAGCGTTACGTAATTTCGTAGCAATATTTATCATTAACAATGGTAACCTGATCATCCGCCAAAAGGTGCGTATAAGAGAGACACTCTGATCCAATTTATATTCTCATTCTTGAGCGTTTCCTGCTCCATTCATTAAGAGCTTCCTGAATGGAAGTTTTAAATATCGGGTTCGTGTAACGAATGGCGCTTACGCTAAATAAATATACGCATAAAGTAGAAAACAAGTAATTTTTAAGAATAAAACCTTTATTTATTGCCAATTTTTAAGGATTCATAATTACAATATTGTGTCAGAACAATAATTTTGTATTAAACTGTATTCACTATAACTTTATCTGTATTATAATTTGTATTCACTGACAATTCCACAATAGCTAGCTGTTCAGTTAGAATTTTCCTCCGAGTACAAAGCTCTCAATCAAGCACTCGTTTGTGCCGCGAAGCATTTTAAAGAATCCGTTGGCGCCCCACCTGCGACTCCACATGTTTGCAATCAACCAATATTTGACACCGTTTTCTACACCCCAGCCAATTATTTTGATACTGTGACCTCCGATATAGCTCGATCCATTTGTACGTTGGTATACACCTGTAAAAAATATATAAGATTTATTTAAGTAAAAACTACAATTGATTTAGGTTCTGTAAATATGTAGCTTTTCATGTTTTCAGTCTTATCAAGCTGATGCCTTTGTGTAGCCCATTATATGTTGTTCGTGTTACTTTACTAATGTCTAGGAATTCATGTTCTATATTGTCTGTGAATCCGTACTCTGTATTCAGATTTTAATAAATCCGCGATTCTACCACATGATTAATAGTCAAATTTTAGAACAGGTGAGACATTTTAATTATTTGGGAAATGATTAGAATTATGATATTCATGTTAAGTTAAGTAAGTTCCAGACAATCTGTGGGGCAATTGTATTTTTAGAAACAAGGTACGTCAAGATACAAAATTAAAATTCGATAAAGTTATGGAAGACTCTGTACTGTCCTAAGGGTATTGTTTATGGACAACAACCAAGAAACAAGACAGTAAAATACAAGCCTCGAGAATGGCGTTCTTAAGAGGAGTTAAAAGGTGTTCTAAACTTGACCGTATGAAGAATAAGGCCATAAGAGAAGAATTGCAAGTTTTTAACTTGAATGGAAAATAATTAAAAGATTACAAACTACGGTGGAAAGAACACTTAGAAAGAATGTCAGATTCAAAACAAGTCTGGAAATACAAACCTATAGGACACAGGTGTGTGGGTAGACTCGGGAAGAGATGGCTGGAGGATCTTTGAAGGCGGAAGTCTTCACCTTGCCTATGCATGTTGTGAAGATGATGATGACGAAAAAATCCGCTTAATTTGATACTCTACATAAATTTTGGACATTTTATAAAAAATGTCACCCATATTTTGGGCCTGGCATCTAAAAATGTTGAAATTTTAAGAAATGAACAGTAAATTTAGACTGTTGTTAAAATTTCCTTTAATTTGATACCCTGCATGGACTTTTCCGATTTTTTCACAATTTTGACCACCTCACATTTTCGCCTCTCGCCCCCTTCACATTTTTGGGAGGATCAATCTAAAAAAAAAAAAAAATAAGGCTCTGAGATATTAAATTAAAGAGAATTTTAACCAAAATCTACAAATAGTATCCAGTTTTGGAGGTTATACAATTTTTGGACACTAGGACCCAAAACGTGGCCACAGTTTCGAAAAACTATAAAAATCCTACGGAGTATCGATTTGAAGATAATTTCTTCCAAAATCTGAGTATAATGTTAAGTCCTGGAATTTAAAACAAAATTTGTACATCAAAACCTAAAAGGGATGAGAATTTTGAATCCATAATTTCGCATAAATTTTAATCCAAATCTGGATTTAGTGTTTCCTTTGAAAATTCTTTACTTTGGGAGCAAAAATGGAATTTAAAAATTTTTTAAATTGCAACAGTCTGTCTAGAGGGCATTTATAAGGCGACTGCTGTCCAGAAATATTACAGAATAATTAACTTTAATACTTAGCATATTATTTATAGCCTCGTCATTTGTACATAAAAACGCTAATAATCATACATAGTGATTAGTACTTTATTCACAGCTTCAAAAAATTATAGTTTATTAATTCTATTTTATTTAACAATAAATGTATTTTGTTCAAAATAGTGAACGAGTTTTGCAGCTCAGAGCACTGACTACGTCTAGCAAAATACAATGACACTCTTATATTTGGTAGGCCTATTTTAGGTTTTCATGGCCGGGGTCAACTTGTTACTATTCGATTGACAATTCTCCGGGCTATTAGGGCGTGGTCCATTACCTCACCGTTGTCGGCCATCTTCAGTGTAATGACTTGAGTAACTGCTGCGTTCTTCACCAGATTTCACAGTAGGCCTACTGTAGCAAAAGACTGAAGAACAGTATTGGAAAAGTCTTTTGTCACAGTGCTGTGGAAAACTGGCGAAGAATGTACCAGTTACTCAAGTCATTACACTGAAGATGGCCGACAACGGTGAGGTAATGGACCACGTCCTAATAGCCCGGAGAATTGTCAATTGCATATTAACACAATCTTATACTGTTAACTGATATAAAAACGCACGCACTCACAAAATATCCTACACAAAATAACCTGCTTACCTGACTTGTAGGCAGGAAAGTCTGAATAAGCCAAAAACGATGCAATTACAGGTCCGTAGTTGTATATTTCCCACTGAATGTTCAACTCCGGCCATCTTACTAAATATCCTGTTTTTACTGAAACCAAACCCAAACGAATTTTTGTAAGTACACTTGTACGTATGTTTTGTGAGTGTGTGTGTGTATGGGAGTGATTTACAAAATTTTTAATTTAGTTATAACTGTTAAATAATAACTAGGCCAAAGATAAATAAATAATAACTAATGAATAGGCCAAAGATATATCTAGAATACAAGGAGCGAAAATGAGATTCTTGAGGGCTGTAAAGGGTTGTATCAGGAGACATCTTATCAGAAATTATCATATTAGAATGGAGCTGGGCATAGCTGAAAGCTTAAACGAGAAAATATCCCGGCGCAAAACGGACTGGCGGTTACATGTAGAGAGAATGGATCCAACTAGATTTACAAGAAGAGCCCTTGCCTATGCAAGGGGAAGAGAAAAGTGTGGGAAGATCCCGTAAGCGATGGTTGATGACTTCCATTGAGACCGGAACAGGCTAATGACGACGACGATGACGACTATTAAATAATCATTTCAGGAACTCGTTTACACCCACAGGCGTTGTGCCGATGTAGCAATGAGGGGCACAACCAAAATTTCCTTATGAGAGAGGTTCTGGAGGGAGGTTTAGTTTTTTGTTAATTACATTTCTTTATACATTAAACGGTGCTACAGTCCAATAAGAGCCAGAGCCTTGATTCCCTCCATTCGTCTCTCGATGCCGCCAGACGCCTCCAGTTTCGAATCCCCAACTTTCGCAGGTCGGCCTCACCATCGCAGCCTCGAGCTCCCCCCTGGCATCGTGCTCACAGGGTCGGATTATAAGCGCGTGGTGCCCTATGGTTCCATCAGACTGGTGCCCCCTCCCCGATTCAAAATTCAACCTTTTATCCATTATTTACATTGATAAATGGCATACTCACTTTCGAAAGTTAACAATTATTTTATTACTCTTAAATTACGACAAATATTTAGCTAAATAGTAATACTATGCGCATAGTAGTACTTAAGCTTAGAAAATACTAATCGATCCATTTTTTCTTGATTTTGCCTTAACAGAGTCTTGTATAATTTCTTCTAAATCGAGCAAATTCAAGTATGTCACTTTCCATATCCAACTCTTGCTAACGACGATAATCTCTCGTCGCCCGTAGTTGAACTCAACATATCTTCAATGCGTTTTAATACAGAAAATGCTATTTCAGATTCGCAGGTAGCTATTGGAATCGTCAAAAGCAGACGATAAGCAGTGTATATATTCGGAAATACATCAACCCATATCCTCTCCATATGCCCTAGACATCTAACTTTGTGGCAAGCGGGATGAAAAACGATTAGACTCCACTAGCGTAGAGGTGGATTCAAGTCACAACCTGTGCTCATGTTTACTACTTGAGTTCTGTTTTCGATATGGAACACAAGAATGGAATTAAAAAGAAATATAGATGACGAGAGGAGATATTTTAAGCAAAAACCTTGATCATTTAATCAAAAAATTATCTGTTTATACCAGGAATATCAGTTTAATTTTCCATTAAATTCTCACTAAACGTATTGTGAGTTAATGTAAAATATATTAAAAAAATGATATTCGTATATGTTTGTAAAAATATATGTCACTGATTAAATGAAAAAGTTTGTTTTTTGTCTCCTGTCAAACAAAGAAGAGTTTGGACTCTGATCGTTAACCCCCCCCCCCCCCGCGGCCTTCAAATGCATCTCGTTCAAAATAATGAGCGCGTTCTGGAGTTCTGGGAGCAAACTACTTTACTTTGCTCACTAATAAAGTCGCTATAATGAGCTCGTTATCAATGTCCGTAAGTACGTGTATTAGCGGTTATGAGTGGTTTCGTTTCAATCAGTAAACTTTTAACCTGTCTAAAGTATAATATAAAATACTTGTCTATAGTAAATAATATAATAATAAAGTAATCACTTTATTGACCTTATCAGTAGGTACGTGACTGATTGTAAGTAATAACAATACAACTTGACATTTCTAATGAACAATCATCATTGTACAGTGATTTGATGATACGATCTGAAAATTGATATTTTCGACGAATTATCACCTTCTACGAGTACCAGTACGATAATTATCGTATCTATTCGTAAGTTCACAAAAAACTTTGTCCTTGTCTTAAGATTTCAGCTCTTTCTGCTAAAGACGATTACAAAAGGAACACGGTAGGGCAGTTTTGTATATTGAAAATGTTTTAAACATTAAAAAAATTTAAGAGTTTCAAAGGAAAACAACATTTTAATTCCTTAAAAAGGTGACGTAGGATGTATGTAATATCCCGATGTATACATAACTACCGGTGGACGTGTGACATGTGGTAAGTAAAGAGTCCTGATCGACAAAGTTAGGGGAGAAACTAAAATGGTATTTGATGGGCAACAAAACAACTGCCCAGTTTTGTTGTACGGCAGCGAAACATGGACAGGTAGTGAGGAGCAAGAGAGTGGAGTACGGTCCTCTGCGAATATAGCAAGTAACTGCAGGGCACACAATGCGAGGGGCCCTGAGGACGGGGGATGTTGAGTTGGGCCCACGGTCAGCTCGGAGTGAGGGTCGAATCGCCCCCAGTAGTCACAACTTTTGGAAATCAGTTAAAATATAAAGTTAAAATAAGTTTTAAATGCGGTGTAGAGTCCGTACTCAAAACTTCGTATTTTAAGCCTCCATGCAGGGGTGGGGGAGTCCCGGGTAACTTGCTGTCATTGTTTTGACCGGGCGAGTGGCATTCCGTTGGAATTCCCAGTACTGCAGCCCCCACACTCCCTTCAACCCCTTGCACATTTCTTCACATTCAGTCTGTTACCATGAGTGAGAGCAGTGCAAACATGTTTTCTATGCTAAGTGAGAAAGGTTTCAAATTAGTAGTTTGGAGGGTTTTAAGTTTTCGAAAAATAGAAGAACACAGTGCGGTCAAAAGTGGCGTTGTGTTAAAAAAAGTTGTTCCGCGCACTTATTTACAGATGATGATGGTGATGTTTTGTTTAAAGCCGTTGGTGAGCATAACCATGAACCGTGCCCGAACTTACACAGGCAGTACATTTCCAACAGTGCGAAGCGCAAGGCGACCGAAACTTTATCCGAACCGCCCGCAAAAGTGATAAAACAAGAAATTGTGTCTGCGCCTGAAGATATTAGCAACCAAATGACACGTGATGACATGGATCGAGTGCGAAGAAACCTCAACCACGCAAAAAGAAGTAAGCTTCCTCATCTTCCTAAATGCATCAGTGACGTCCACGACGCTTTGGACAGCATTCCGATCACGACTACTCAAGGTGAGGAAATATTGCTGTTAAACTTAAGAGAGGAAAACATTGTTATTTTTTGCCCCCAAAGCAACTTGGAATATCTTGCGAAAATTGATAATATTTTCATGGATGGTACTTTTACCTATGCACCAAAGTACTTTTATCAATTTTTTACTATTCATGGCGTAGATAATGGCAACTATGTTCCGCTTGTTTTTTGTTTATTGCCCAAGAAGACAGAAGAAACGTTCAAAAGCCTATTTAATCATCTGAAATCAAAGTGCGAGGAGTATGAGTTGCACTTCAATCCAAAACACATAACAGTTGACTTTGAGATAGCGCTTCAAAATGCTGTCCGATCATCTTGGCCTTTAGGACATGTGAGAGGCTGCAGGTTCCACCTGTCCCAGGCCTGGTGGAGAAAAATTCAACAGCTTGGATTGAGCCAGGAATACAAAAATGAGACATCGGAAGCCGGAAAATGGTTGCACTGGGTGTTTGGTTTAAGTATGTTGGACGCTGGTCAGGTGGAGGACGCATTTGTGGAGGACTTAATGTCCATACAACCCCCGAACGTCGAGGAGTTCTCTAACTACCTAGTAGAGAACTACATTGATAGCAGCTCTTCATTTCCCCCAAGTCTATGGGCATCATCGTCCACTTCTTCAGAGAGGACAACGAATGCATGTGAGTCGTTCCATGACAAATTTGGAAGAAATGTCTATCACCCCCATCCTAATATCTTCGTCTTTTTCGAGGCAATTAAGAACGTCCAGATCGATACCTACATTGGCATTCGAAGTGCAGCAAGCACTCGAAAAATCACTAAAGGACGGTACAAGAAGAGACTTCAGTTTTTGGAAACTCTGTACAATAAGTACACCTCTGGAGACATTTCTAGATTGCACTTCATAAAATGCGTCTGTTATCAGTACAAGAAAGGACCATCAACTTAGATTTCGTAATGAAATGCCCATCTACAAGGTAGGACCAACAAATATAGTTTTTCTATAAAAAGAAAAAATCAATAAACACATAAAACAAAAAAAATACAAAATCTAAAAAAAATACAGAAACAAAAACTAACAAAAAATTGACAAGGCCGGAAGGCCGCTCCTTATATTGGCCATATTGTCCTGTGTTATTATTGGGACAGTTGGTTTATATATGAGCCTTCACACTTCAAATGGACTTCAGGTGATCGAGTTCATCGTTCAAAGGGAAATAACAGGTACGACTTCACTACTGTTTAAAATTGTTATTGGAATAATCATTCAAATAACTTTTTTTTTTTACTATTTACTGATTTTTAGGGCTAATTTTTTTGTTTGTTTTTACAAGTAAAAAATAAAAACTTATGTCCACGCTTAAGACCGAGCAACCATTCTTAACAAATTCCTTTAAGAAACCATCCTTAACAAAGGCCTAATGCACCAAAAGTAATTTATACACGTTTGGATTTGTTGTAGTAACTTAATTGGTTATTATTTTAGCATGGATTCTGTTTAGTGATTAAGTAATGATTTAATCATAAATGAAAATTTGTTTTAACCTTATTTCATGTTTGTTATAAAGACGTTTTAATTAAGACGTTATTATGGTAATCATTAAATGGGGATATAATAATTTCAATAACTGTCTTTAATTGATATTAAAATGTAATTTTGATACTTGTTAATATTAAGAAGGACATTCAAATAAAAACATGGAGAACATTAACAAATGGAGAAAGCTACCCCACTGAACAGGGGCGCAACTAGACCTCGACCCTTCGAGGATCGACGGTAACCCGCAGGGGAATGTTTTGACCGTGGGCCCAACTCAAACGTGGCCCTGAGGACTAGAGGTGCCCGCGCATTCATTCCCCCTAATTTTTAAGAATGGGTATGAACCATTTAACTTGAGCAAAAACCAAATTCACCCCGCGTGCGTGTAACATCAAAGACAAATACGCTTACTTTTTTACTGTTTTTTTTTTCTAATAGCTACTGATGCGCTTTGAGAAAAGAAATTATTTGGTTAACTGCACAATAGGGCGTTGATTTCAGTTAAGAATGCACGGAGGCCACCGGCCGAGCCTGGGTCGCATCGTAATTCGTTATAAGCCACGAAACGAAACTAATAAATGGATCAAAGTACTGAATCGCGTTGTAAATGTTACTCTGACATTGGCAGCTACAAATTTACCTTTTACAGGCAATAAAAAGAAGACAGATCAGCCCAATAGTAAAAATTATTTGGCAATTGTCGGTCTTTTGAATAAATACTATCCACTGTTGCAAAATATATTCAGCGGTCCGAAGACCAACGAAAACTATGCGAGTCCCAAAATTCAAAATGAACTCGTTTAGCTTTTATCTAAAAAAGTTCAAAATATTATTTTGAAACAGACTGAATCTGCTCAGTTTTCCTCAGTAATAATGGATACTACACGAGACATTAATAGAAAAGATCAAATAATCAGATATTCGTTTTGCTGCCCCTTTTGCGGCAGCGTCGACTGATAGAAGAAGAATATAACAACAGGCATATTGTTTCGTTTACAATTAAGGCATTTATTGTGAGATAATAAATAATTATAAAACATTTAAAATTAAACACATGTCTTTACGAATGGATCAACCACTTCTATGCGAATAATTTATTGAAACAACATTACCATCATCTTCATAAACTTCCTCATGTCACAATATTCATTATTATTTGATACAAGCTCGTATTTAATCAATTTTGATGAAAAGTAATGAAGATTTGGTAAATTCTTCCTGTTGTATCCAAAATGTGCTTGAAGAAATTATTTATATCCCTTTTCTTTTCCACTAAGATTTGAACTCCGTCACTTATTACTGTAGGATGTAAATTTAATAATCAAGTCATTATGCTTTACTGAATAGACTTGACTTAAGTCCTTAAATTTCTAGGTGGAACATAGGGCCTCGACGAAATTTCTCCAGCGTGTTCTATCCATTGCCAGGGCCTTCACCTCGCTCCATGTCTTGTTGATACCAGCCAGCTCTCTTTCCATAGTCCTCTTCCAGGTGTTCTTCGGTCTTACACGACTGCGGCTACCTTGCGGATCCAATTCAGTCCCTGTCCAGCGATATTTTCTGGTGGTCTTCTCAGGATGAGACCGATCCACCTCCATTTTCTTCTCTTTATCTGTAGTTGAATGGTGCTCTGACTTGTGGCCTCCCGTAGATCTCTGTTCGAGATGGTCTTGGGCCACCAAATTCTCATTATGTACTTTAGGCAGCGGTTTATGAAAGTCTGTAACCTTGTTTACTGAACGGACACGTCCCATTTTATGAATCTCTACTAGACATTGGACATACCCCTTAATGCTGTCTAACACGATGTGGGCACATCCCATTTTGCAAATCTCTACTGGACAGTGGACATACTCCTTTATGCTGCCTAACTCGATGTAGACACGTCTCATTTTGGAGCATTACAAATGTTCTGTATTTAAATTTAAATTATTTTCACCGCGTTTTGTCACTTTTTCACTGTTTTGTCACGTTTTTTCTGATGCACTGTGAATTCAGAACAACACGGATGGACATCTAACAAAATTTGTTTGTTTGTTTCTTGAAATCATATCCCCTTTTGCAAATGGTCGACATGATTACTGTTACTAAATATAATATTCGCTACAAAATATCTGTTTATAAAAATACTTACAGAACTTTTTATCCGCCGCATATGCGACTGGGTAGCCTGGGTTGAGGCAGGACGTCGAGCACGCCAGTGTGGGCGGCTTGGAAGCGCACGGTGGACACGGAGCTATCTGGTACGGTTGGCAGCCCTGCAATAAACATGTGTCAAACAAACATCGGATAGTAATATAGAAAACCTACTTTTACAGATACCGTTATACATAAACAATCACTAACGTCATGGCACATAAAATTAAGCAGTTTTCATACAACGGTTAATAGTCTCCTTATAGTTCCTTTATCCAAAGAAAATTTCAATGAAGAAGTAGGTATTATAAAAGCCATAGCAGAAAGAATGGTTATGATGAAAGAATAATACTCTTTAATTAAAAAAAAACAGAAGAAAATTACCGTATTTTAAAAGAATTTTATTCCATAGAGGCAGATCAGATAACAAAAAAATTCATTTAACAAATTACATTCCGTTTATAACAGATAGGATTAATAATAGGTTTAAAAAGCATTGTCTTAACATGGTATCAGTAAATAAACGTAATATTTTTTCATTACTAGTCAACAATAAAGAAAAATCAAACACACTAGAGAAAAATGGAGTTTATGAAATACACTGTGCAGAATGCGATTCTCTTTATACCGGACAATGTGGCCGTGCTCTGAAACATCGCATTTCTGAACATAAGAAGGCGATTTTAACCATTACAGCTAATACAGGTTTTGCAGATCATTGCTTACAACACAATCACTTCATATATACAAAAAACATAACATTACTTCACAACATACAAAAAGGTAAAAAAATGGACTTGTTAGAAATTCTAGAAATTAAAAAAGCAATAAAAAATAACAAAAATTTAACTAATGAACAAACTGAATTCTGTGTATCCCCTTTATTAAAAGCTGTTATTTAATTAAGAAAGTTGTGTTAGTGGTTATATACACAAACAGAATTATCACTGTTGCACACCACCATAGAAAAATATTCCGATCGGAATATTTTTCTATAGTGGTGTGCAACAGTGATAATTCTGTTTGTAGCTGTTATCTAGTTTAGTTAATTTTATATTTTGCTTTCAGATTATATTTAGTTTTTACAGACACTTGACCTTCCCTTACCTCCATCTTCACAACTCACACATGTTCCGATACACGCCCTAAACAGATGTCCACCACCACCCTTACATCCTCTGTTTAGTGTTTACTCATCTCTTTGACAACGGGTTAAGAAGTCGAAACAGCTGTCAGAGTTAAATAAAAATTGTGAAACGTACCAAGTGTTTATATATTTTTAAAACTCTTTGTAATGTTTAACTTTCAGAAAAAAACACTAGGAGCTGGAACCGTAAAACATCTCGGTAACAAAACTAAGGTGCACATAATTGTAGATCGTAAATTCGTAAATCTGACGTCGCCACATACGAATAGTTTTAATATGAAAAGTAATAAACTTTGTAGATAACAACGTAGAAATTGTTACTGAAAGCCAACTCAGAGAATTCAACTGACAGACACAGGCGCGGCGAAAATTAAGTTCTGATATCCTACCATCCATCTACCGCATTCAAAGAGGTTATTATTGTATTTGTATTTAATGCTGTTTCAAAATACATAGATGAATATCATGTTTCTATTATACCTAAATACAGGGAGACTCAAAATTGTACAGCAATCTGATGCATTTTGGTCTGTTTTGTTTTAAATTAAAGTCAAATTTGTATTTATTCTTAATAGACATTATACACATTTCAATTTTTTCATAATTAAATTCTATACAAAGTTATTGAGAAATTTTGATTTGCGTTTTGGTAAATCAACGAAGTTATTTTATCCCAAATCTAAAAATTTGTGTTTTTCGACTCCAATGTTTTTTTTACAGTTTTACTTAAAAAATAATTGGGACTTCTTTTATTCAATTTTTAAGATAAAAATCCCATAGGAAGCCACCAAATTTACTCTTAAATTTATACCTCAAGAATTTCAATATGGCTTCTTTTTACCGTGGGAGCAGAAATCAGGGCGGAATGTTTCGCGAGCCATAACGCAGTAAGGAACCGTTTTCAAAACTATGTTTATATGAACTTTTTTTCTTATTTTTTAGCTATAGAATCAGCTCCCGAGAGAGATCCGTGAAATTTTGAATCACTCTGTATATATATACTGCGATGTACTAGGGTCGCATAGAATAAGTAGTCGACATCATGTTATTGGAATGAAACGGATTTATTAATGGTGCTATTGATTTTCTGACACTCTGCTGTGCTTTTAACACAGTTTACAAAAAAATTAATCTGTCTCTGTTGATTTGCGTAACACAAACTAACATTTAATTTCCGCATATGAGCAGAATCAATCCGCGTAATTTGTGTTTGTGATTGTAACCAAAAACAGAAATTTATTATTGAAAACAATTTTAGAATTATTAGAGGATTATTAAACAAGCCCATCAAGACTAATGGAAACGCATCATAACCACTATGGTACATGATTTATATGGTAGACTATAATTTAAATCAAGGAGTTACGAATAGTTAATTAATAAATTGAAAATATCTGTAGTACGACACGATAAATTATTAAAGTTAATATAAGATTGTAATATTAGTAGTAAGAAAGTATGAGAGATTTTGTACACTGTACTAGTTATGTAAGCGGGTAGTTAAGGCGTGGACGCCGACACACTGTCGCCTGGCAGCTTAGAAATGTATTGTACATCCAAACGTTCTATGTCATAAAAATATAAAATGCTTTGTTTGCACAAACCAGCAATAAACGCGATATACCGTTAGAAAGAGGGTATATCGGCCTTCAAAAATACAATAGCTAACATACTGAAACGGGGTGTGTTTTAGAAAGCAGATTTCTCTTTTTACGAGTTAACGGCTGTGCGGGAAAATCTCAGCGCCGAAATCAGTAGCCAATGAGGAATAAGCGTCATCGCTGCGCGCGAGAATTTTGCAAGTGATGACTGGATATTTTCAAATTTACCGGCGACACTTTCAAAATGTGACCAATCGGGGTTATTGGAAGAGTGACAGCAGAAAGGGAAGTTTTGAAGAGACTATAAATGTGACTCTCGAAGAAGAACGGCACTCTATCGGACACTCTCTCTAACTCGCAAAGTCAGTAACGGTGTTTCAAAGTCAGTAAGAGAACAGTAAAGGTCAATAAGTGGCCAGTCAGTCAGTAAAAAGTGAGAAAACGGTTAAGTCAAGGAGAAGAAGTACGAAGTTCGGTAATGATAGCGGTCGGTCAATCATAGTATTTGTTAGACAGAATTACGAATTATCGTAAGAATTACTTAATTAGAATGAACTAAAGCAAGCAAGTGAAATATGAGAACTCGGTGACGTAAAGGTGAAGAACTAGTGTGTATTATTGAATTGGTGCGCGGGCAGAGATGCGAAGCAGTATTTCTTTATAATGTGCGCGGAAGAATAAGTAATTCTGAATCGTTAAGTGCGTGGCGTTAAGTAGTCATCGGGATCGTGTGGAAAGTAAAAGCAGAGCAATAGGAAGTGTAGTGATATGTTGTGTATAAAGTGGAAGAGCCCAGCAGCGGAATGGATAACCATTTACAAGTAACTCTATCAAAGTATATTGTCTAAATCACATAATCTTGATGTAGTAATAACTGTCTACTGTACATTCAACCCGTTTCATTCTCAAAGAACCCATGAGAACGTTCAGATCCAAAAGATGTTTTATATGTTATAACATAGAATTGGATAAGAATTAAGTATATCTAATTTGTTAGACAATGAGTCGTGATGATATAGAATTGAATGATAATTAAATATATATAATTTGTTAGATATTAAGTCATGTCTTTGATCAAAGTAAAGTATGAATGGAGAAAGGTAGATTCAAGATATCAAGAAGTTAACATAATGTTATAAATGATTTAAATGTGTTAAAAAATCTCTGATAAATTAGTTAATGTGTTAAATAATCTCTATTGAAGATTGAAGTGTGATAAGAATTTGTATCTATAGATAAATCATTCAATTTGCACAATTAATAGTAATCATAATGTTATATGTTGATATTATCTAATGTACATAAAGTTGATAAATATAACGTTGTGTCATTTAGCATCTGAACAAAGTGTTATTATTTAACAATAACCTCTGAGATAAATAATTGTCTCTGGCGCCCAACAAAAATCCAGGCAGCAGTTAGAATATAGATGACTATGTTCGTTGTCAATTAATCAATATAATTAAAATTAACCAAAAGCAAGTTCATTAACGACCAATTAGAGTTTATTATAATTGGCACGTATTATTATTAGCATTCGATAAGGTGGTGCAGTCGAGTTTAATTATATTTGGCGCACGGACGTGGAGCTCTCTTTTAATTAATTATATCTGACGCCCGAACACGTGGGGCATTCGGAAGTAATTTTTATATTTGACGCCCAACAACGTGGAGCTTAATTTAGCAAATAGATAAGCTCGGTAGAATGAAACGGGGTAGACAATCAATGAAAATAAATGTATGTTAATGTATAGAATTAAATGTTAACGCGTAGTAGAAGTAAAAAATTAAGGGAATTTAAATTGTGTAATAATCATAAAGTAAAAATGGCAGCTAATAATGGAGATAATGGTGGTAATGAGATGGAATTTGAGATAAACAATCAGATGGGAGAGCTCGGAGTATGGGAAGAAGCAATCGATAATGAAATCGCGACGGTTTCTTCAGAGGCAAGGGGACAGGAGAAAAAGAAATCCGTGGTGAAATACAACAGACACCAACAAACTTAGATATGGCTATGTTACTGAAACAATTAACACAGCAGATGACAGAAAACACTAAACAATTAACACAAAAAATGGCAGGAAACATGACAGAAAACACTAAACAATTAACACAACCATTACACAACAAATAGCAGAAAAGACCGAAAATTTAAAACAACAAATGACCGAAAAAATGGCAGAAAACATGACATTATTAAAACAACAAATGGCAGAAAACACAGAACAATTAGAGAAAAGGATCGATAATATTAAAAAGAACATGGAACAACAGGTCACACAACAATTAAACGAACATAAAACACATGTAGAGCAGCAGATTAATGAAATACGACACGAAAATCAGGAAGTAGCGACGAAGATAAGGGCAGAAACAAAAGAAGTCGTCAGAGAAGAAATAGAGACATTCCAGACGGAGGTGAAGGAACACTTAGAGAAGAGTGATCAAGTGTTTAGACAACATCAAGTTGTGGTAGCTCAAGAAATCAAAATCCTAAACACGAAGGTAAATAATAGCAATAAGAAGAACGGTGAACAGATCCAGAAACTTACAGAATTATACGAAAATAATACTGTATATCGATGGACGGACAATTGACGCAAATAAAGGAGGACATGCGAGCAAGATTGGCACAGATAGAGAGGGCGCCGATACAACGTGGAATCACGATGGAGCACGTCAAGAATGTCACGTTCAATGGAGAAGGAGAATACCCCATGGAATTTGTCAAAGAGTTAGAAGAAATTCACAAGGAGCACTAGATAAGTGAAGGGTGAACTGGGTCTCAAGACACCTGGAAGGAGAAGCGGCCATATGGTGGAAATTAATCAGGAACAACATAAGAGCTTTTCAAGAATTCCAGTAGGCGTTTATTGCTAAGTACTGGAACCAGATGGTGCAAGAGGAAGTGCGTGATCGGCTAGAGTTCGGCAGATACAGACATGAGAGTGGGTTAAGTATGATACAGTATATGGAGAGATGTATACTGCAGAATCGGCAGTTAATACCACCCATCTCAGACCAGCATCTAATCCGTAAACTAGCACGTCATTACCATCACGACATAGCGGTTGGATGTATCACAAGAGGGGTGGAGAATATAACGGAATTTCAGATGTTGTTAATGGAGTTTGCAGCCTTACGTAACAAAAGGAACGACAGCACGGACGGATATAGGGCGCAGGTACCCGTAAAGCCGGAACAGCTCGAACACGTGGGTCGACCGTGGCAGAATAATAAGGGTGAGCGACAGACAGCCGATCGCCATAAAACAGGGTGGAAGCAAACAACTTATAACAATGAACCAGACCGGAGATAGAGCGTGAATACACCACGTAAGAAATTGTATGAATCTCAGGTCAATGCCATCGCAAGCGCGAGCGGTAGCCAAGAGCATTCACACACAGTAAAGATGCCAGCAACAAATCCAAAAAACTAATTAAGCATTGTAGTAGGAGTAAGCTAGATATAGATAATAAGTATAAGGAAATTAGTACTACATTCATAGATATAAGAGATGCATTATTAGAAGAAGAACCAGCAAGTAAAGAGAGTCGAAAAATTAGATGTCCAGAATTAAATATATGCTTAAACGAAATACCGGTTGCCGCATTAATTGACACGGGTAGCCAAATCAATGCAATTCCGGCCGAGTGGTATAATAGACACAAGAGCCACCAGATTTAACGGAATAAATGCTGAGTTAATAAAATATGGTGGCACATTACTGAATTTAAGAATTTTTCATTTTCTAAATAACATTTGGATGGAAAACAAAATTCCGAAAGAATGGAGGCGGGCAAAAGTGATTTAGTTATATAAAAAAGGAAACAGAACAGATGTAAATAATTACAGAGAAATAAGCTTGCTGGACTCAACGTACAAAATATATACAAGAATTCTCAATCAGAGAATAAGAATCATTACAGATACATTACTTCTTGAAGAGCAAGTGGGTTTTAGAAAGGGTAGGTCGACTGTAGATGCATTATTTGTATTACGACAGATAAGAAATAAAAGGCGGCAATATAACCAGGAAATGCATATTGCATTTGTTGATCTGGAAAAAGCATTTGATAATGTACACCGTTAAAAGTTATGGAATATTAATATCTACAGCATTTAATCAATTCAGTTAAGATCGTTTATAAAAGTACATCTGTAGTCCTGGATCTGAATGGTAGGCTCTCAGGTGACATTCCAATAAAGGGAGTTCGGCAGGGATGCTGTGTTTCTCCAGCCTTGTTTTATATATACATTGAGACATGCTGAAAGCATGAAAATCCAGAGTGACTTCGGGAATACCGGTTAACAAATCAATTTGTATGGGTTCCCTGCTCGATATGCGGATGACGTACTTCATATTCAAGAAAATGAGGATGATTTACAAAGAAGTAGCAAGAGAGTATTCACTGACAATTTCAGTGAGAAAGACCAAACCATGGCTTTCAAGGTAAATATCCAATGAGGACTAAGATAGTTATAACAACAGCACTTCAGAACAAGTAAGCCATTTCAAATATCTCGGCTGTTCAGTAAGCTATGCATCTGCATATGATATAAGAGAGAAGACAAATAAATTTAGGAATATTTGTGGTACGATTCTTAGAAGTCTTAGAAATAAAACAAGACAGAGCACAAGGATTAAATTTTATAGGACAATTGCAATACCCACATTGACATATGCGAGTGAGGCGTGGGTCATGACAAAAAAGGAATGAGGCAAGATTCAGAATGCTGAAATGCAGTTTCTTCGAAATACTTTATACATTGAAAGATAGAATAAGGAATGAGGATATCAGAGCAGAACTCGAAGTAAAGGACGTAAATGAAATTATTTCAATTTACAGAAGACAATGATGGGATTATCTGCAAAGAATGGCAGAGGATCGATTGCCGAAAGCGGCACTGAATTACGAAGGTAGAAGAGACGTGGGTAGCCCGAGGATGAGTTGGGTGCCGGAACAGGTTTATATAACCTAATCCGTGAAGAGAAGGAGGAGAAGAAGAAGATTTTAGACATCATGAATACTAAGCGCCTCGTATAGTATGGCAACCTAGGAGAGAATGCCTGATGACCGTTGGCCAAAAACATTGTTAAACTGGGTTCCGACTGGACGTCGGAAACGGTGTAGACCCAGGACGACCTATATGATGAGATGGAGAAGAGAGGCTTACAGCGTGGTGTTTGGAACAACAGAAACGTTTGGCGTGCAGGACTTGCAACTGTAACGGGCGTGAGACATGCAAATGAAATACGTAATTCTCTTTGTTCTCTGTGTGTCTAACCTCGTTGGATCCGTATTCACCGCCTGACACGACGCCCTGGTAGTTGATGAACTTGACCGCTTCCGTAGGAGAGCCTCCCTTACAGCCTCCACCGCAAGTGGTGCAGCAGGAGAGGATGTGGTGCGCCGACAAGTTTCTGATCTGCGCGAACCCGGTGGAGATGCACAGACGGTCCGACATGGTCGCTGCCGTAGCTACAGCCTGTTGGCAACAAACGTACACATACATACACTGATTAGAAATCTTATTAGTGTGCAATAAAAACAAATTAATAAAAAGAAACTAAAAGAACAGAAAGAAGAAACGAAAACGAAAAATTAGGTAGGAGTACAGTTATTTGAAAAATATGCTTTAAAAAACTGGCTTACGATATCTTAATATATATATATATAACATTAAAAGTGACTAAAATCGTCGGAGAGCGTATTGATTTCAAAACCAGTAGAATAAACAAAACTTAAAAAAAATTGAACAGATCCCAAATATAGACGAAGAAACAATTAAGGACAGTAATAAGTGCAGAAAAATAAGAGGAATAACTTCAAGCTGGTATACAGGATAAACGGTCAAGCAAGACAAGGTAAAATCACAGAAGAAGAGAGAAAAATCAGAAGCAGGGGCGTGTATACGGAGGGGGACCCCCCCCCTAGAGGCACGAAAAAGTTGACGAATTTTGTTAATCTCTCAATTTTTTGGCTGTTTGATCATTTTTTCAGCTATGTATGCTAGCATAGTAGTAACTTTTTTTAAAAATATTTTTAAATACATAAATATACAAAAAATATAATAAAAATATGAATGAGGATAATTACGTACGGGTTTTCTTCAAAGTGATTGGCGAAAGTACAAGATTAAAAGGAAAGATTTGCCACCATTCTCCACTAGGATTTGGGTAATTTATAACGAATACCCTAGTGATGTACCAGTAATATAAAGTGTGGAAAAATCTCTTCTGGAGGGGAGGAGAAGACCCAAAGAGAAGTGAATGGATCAGATAAAAGGAGGAAGAAGATATGTGGTGATTCAGAGACTGTCTTCGTAAGAAAACAAATTGCAACCACTGTGTTGAGAAGAAGAAGAAGAAGAAGGGGAAGAAGAAGAAGAAACCCTATAGCCAGTGATGAAAAAAGTTGAAAAGATATTTCCTGGCATCCAGAAACGTGTCTGTGGAAACCAGGGAGAAATTCCTAGAAAGTTTAATTTTGAGCATACGCACATACGGCTTAGAAAGCTGGACCTTGAAGAAATTGGAGAGGAGCTACCTTGAAGCTTTTGAAATGTGGTGCTGGAGGAGGGGTTCCTATAAACCCGTGGATGGAAAGAGTACCCAATGATGAAGTTTTGAACAGAGAAGATGAAAGAAAGATTCCGATTGCGGAAGTATTTAATTAATTAAGTTGTGTTAGTGGTTACAATCACTGTTGCACAGCACTGTGTAAAAATTCCCTATTATCGCTTTCAAGCTTTACAGCTCCATCATCACATCGAAAATTTCTCTAATCGGGAACTTTTTACATAGTGCTGTGCAACAGTGTAATCTCTGTTTGTCATTGCAGAAAGGAGAAACAATTGATTGGTCATTTGCTGTCTCAAACAAACTGCTTCTTCACTCTGATCGAGGGAAAGGTCGTGGGGCGTAGTGGGAAGAGAACGGATCAGACAAAAGGAGGGAGAAGGTATATTGTGATTCAGACACTGCTTTCGGAAGGGAAGAAATTGCAACCTCTTGGTTGAGGAGAAGAAGAAGAAACGTATAGCATTTGTTCGTATATCGAATAGATCGTACCCAGCAAGATCCACAGCTTGACTGATCCCGGATGGAGTGAATGGTCGGACACTGCGGCCACTTGTTCCTCGCGTCGAAGGATTCCGGCAGATCGAAGGCGCCGCCGAAGATGTAATCTTCCCCTTCCGGCAGGTCAACAGTTTTGTCCAGTCGGGTTCCCAACATCCTTTTGATTCCACGCAGCCCTCTCCTCGTTATGTGATTATGCTCTGCCTTTTAACACAAACGAAAAGCTCAGCAGAGTGAAGGTATTTCGCAAGTTATAAAGTATCTTGTGTTGTTCAAGTCAGTGGTGTAACTACGGGGGGATCAAAGGATCGATCCCCCCCACCAAAAACACTTAACGCAGGCCTATTTCTAAGTCAGTTGCGTGTGTTAAAATAAAGCTTATACAGAAAGAAAAAAGAATGAATTACATTATTTGCAACTTAATAAAATAGTTTTTTTAAAAACACAATCACTCAATATGGTAAATACGAACGCACCACGAAAAGAAGGGAGATCTTATTAAACTACCATCATCCTCTTCATACACTTTCCATTAGAGAGCTGACCATGTCATGACTCCCCTAGTATATCTCTGTGCTCTGAACCGTCGTCTTTGTTCAGTTAAACTAGCAGGTTCTTGACTTTAATTCGAACGAATTACAAAAATTCTATCTCTAGATTATAGTTACAAAAAATAACATACTTTAACACAAATATAAGTTCACTAAAACGTACTAAGGACAGCGTCCTTAACTTACACTGCAAAGGGTTTAAAAAATATATCTTCGGTACGATATTCTAATTTTCACAAGATATGTTAAGAATACATTTTTATAATTTAAGTGATTCCTAAATAAATGAGATTTATTACCTTCAATTTGAATGACAATAATTGATTAAGGTAAATTATTTCGAATTCAGCGCTTTCCTATATTTCTTCAACTCGTATACTTATGTTGGTTTACTCAAAAACTTTGAAACACAAGAGGTTACACTGAGAAGGGAAATTGACAGGAGAAATTTGAGAAGATTGGTGTTGGAAGGTAGGAAGGCTGTAGTGCTTAAAAAAGAAGAAGAAGAAGAAGTGAAAAACTGTAATAAAGTGACGAATTTAACTTGAATTGTTGTATATGGGCGCCTTTGTTGAATTCTAATTGTTGTTTGTGTCAAAGTTCTGTAACAAGTGATTTTATCTGGTGTCAGTTATTCTGTTTCCCCTATACAACACGACGATCGTGAGACCATCATCGTAACAATATTGTACTATTCATTTACTTATTAAAGCAAACAAACATATGAGTTATCAAATTTTTTTTAAGATAAGGTCGCAGGACGGTCAGTTGGAAAAAAATGATACATAGTTTTTCTAATATGTACTGATACAATTAAACTGGCTCTCTCTCTCTCTCTCTCTCTCTCTCACACACACACACACACACACACACACACACACACACACACACACACACACACACACACCACACACAGCAGTACAGTTTACCTGCCAGGTGTGCTGACCGTTGTTCACTCTCATGATCACTTCGTCCGTGAAGGCATAGACGGCGGTGACAGCCGCCACAACCAACAGCAATATGGGGCACTTCATCCTGTGAAATATAAAGAAAATGTTCAACATTTTGGATTCTTGGATTTCGTTGTCCATGACGTGTCCGTTACTTAACTAAATACAACTATTATATTATCCGAGTCGTTAATATAATAGTTGTATTTACTTTGGATTCGTTTGAAAAAAAACAGAACGTTATTACACGCTATGGTTCCAACAGTAACTGATCTTCGATGAATCGTGAAGTATTTTCTGTTCATTATGCTTGTTGTGAGATTGTTATTATGAGTGTCCCCGAGGCGGCTATTATATCGGGGCAGTAGTGCTTGCTCTTTCTTTCCAAGAGACTTGTCGACAAAGTTAAAAACTCAATGAATGTTGCCAGAAGAGTATTTTGTTGACAGTGAAGACGGACAAGAGAAACTTGTGTGTGTGTGTGTGTACAAAACAACAGGTTACGAAATAAAAAGAAAACGAGGAAGAAGGAGAAGAATAAGAAAAAAGAAGATGATGTTTGTTAAGGAACTACGATAAAAAGACTGAAAGAAAAAAGTAATGTAATTAGGATGTTAAAATTTCCCGATTCCGGGCTGTTTGGCCGTGGTCCAGTGCTACGCACGCTAGCAGACGTTTCCTGATTCCGGGCTGTTTGGCCGTGGTCCAGTGCTACACACGCTAGCAGACGTTTCCTGATTCCGGGCTGTTTGGCCGTGGTCCAGTGCTACGCACGCTAGCAGACGTTTCCTGATTCCGGGCTGTTTGGCCGTGGTCCAGTGCTACGCACGCTAGCAGACGTTTCCTGATTCCGGGCTGTTTGGCCGTGGTCCAGTGCTACGCACGCTAGCAGACGTTTCGGCCGTGCCATTGACGGCCATCATCAGTGCAAGCTGAGCGTAGATGTCACACGTTAGTGACCGCAGTACTGTGGTAATGGCTTTATACTTATTTTGTACTCTAACCTTAGGTTCGAAGTACAATAACTTTGTTAAATGACTAATAAATGCATAAAAGTTAAAAACAAAACTTTTAAAGAATTTAATTCTGAGAAAAATGGTGTAAATAAAGTCAATAAAAATCAACAAAAAATTCCAATTGTTTCCAATTTTCCAAAATTTGTTTTCAGGCAAAGATTTTTCTGTTTTACGTCGGATATCATGAAACTTATGGGAGATACAGTTCTGCGACCTGTTTTATTCGATTTTTCAGGTCAAAAACCATAAAAAACAGCAGAATTCGCCCCTTCCCAGAATTTCAGAAAGTCTTCATTTACCCGGGGGAACCGAAAACCGGGCGAAATCTTTCGCTAGCCGTAACTCGCTAACGAAGCATTTCCGGACATATATTTATATGAACTTTTTTTCTTATTTTTCGATGTAGATTCATCTCCCGAAGTATTTCCGTTTCTTCGTGAATCACCCTGTGATATATATATATATATATTATATATGTGGTCGTTGTTTTTTCGTTGTTATTTATTTATTGAACCACTTAAACACTATACAATAAGATATATATTATTATATTATATTATATACAAAAAGAAGTATAACTTCTAACGCGCGTACATAAGTACACGCACCCACTTTTTTTAAATAAACTTATAATTTTAAATGAATCGTATTGTTTTATTTGAATTTGAATTTTTTCTTCACTTAGCTGATTGTTATTAGTAATTGTATAAGCTTATGTTGAGATTTTCCCAAACTTTGTTACCTTTTTGTATAATTTTAACTAATTTTAGATTTTGAATGTCTGAAAATTTATGTTTATTATTTAAATAGTGTGTGGCTAAATTAAGTTTTAAAACGTATTGTGTTGTAAAACAGACTAGGTTTTTTTCGCCTAGCCTAATTTAAAAAATTTGGATATTCTATTTTGTATATTCAATTTTTATTCTCAACGTTGAATTTAGTTTTAGGTTATTCTTCATTAAAAACTATATTACCTGTGTTATAAGATATTTTAAAATTTGTGTCTTAGTTTTTGACTTATATTTCCGTAATAAGAAAAAGTCGTGTATTTTATATTTGATCGTATCATTTAGAGCTATACTTTTAGCTGCATGTTTTTTAGGTATTTGTTTAGTTGTATTTTATTTTCTAATTTATTGATAGTTTTTATTTTGTGTCCATTATCTATTGCTATTTGTTTGATGATACTTCTTTCTTTGTCATTTAATGTGATTCTAAGCCTTCGGTATGTTAAGTAATGGGAAGCCATCATTTTGTGTATGGACGAATGATTAGAACTATTTGGAATTGTTAAATTAGTTTGAGTTCTACACATTAGTTTGTTAGGTCTGAATAATTTAATTTATTATTAAGTTCTTCTTATAACGTGAAATTTATTTTATGCGTAAAATGTTTATAGAGTTTAATACGTTGAGGTGTTTATGCTATTATTTTGGAATAGAAATGGAATGTCATGAACGTATCTGAAATAATGTCCTAATAGGTCGTTCAGTTTTATTATATTTATTATTTCTTCATCGAGTTTTTCTATAATTTTTCTGACATGATAGCGAAGGAAGGTCGGCACTGGTTTAGATACGATAGCTTAAGGCCATCCGTACGACGATATAGTTTGTGTGAACTGTAAGTAAACGTTACACAGTTTACACAAGCTCAAGCGATCAATACATTTTAGAATAAAAAAAAATGCTTATCTCAGACTAAAGATAACATAAGGTATGTTTACCTGGTGTGTAGAATTCAATGTCCTATAACTTAGAGACTGCAACCTCTCTGTAGATAGTGCACAGTTTGATGTCCTACACAAGTAACTCGGAGGCTACTTTTCATGAAGACCTGGAAACAATTACTGCCTTTTATAACAAACTGATTGTTCGTTGATTGTTAAAAACTCGACCGATTAAATTTAATCCCTAGCACTGTCCCGGTTACTAAAAATCCGTTTTAATACCTTTTAATATGTTTAGTGCTTCATATCATCAAGGAAAACTGAAGAACAAAGTACCGTAGATTGGGCAAAGGGTCTGTTTGTAAGTTTTACGATTCAATC
Source organism: Magicicada septendecula (assembly GCA_034769895.1). Taxonomy (NCBI): domain Eukaryota; kingdom Metazoa; phylum Arthropoda; class Insecta; order Hemiptera; family Cicadidae; genus Magicicada; species Magicicada septendecula. The sequence goes on from CM068375.1 coordinate 3,538,337, forward strand.
ACAAAGTTGTCGTTATAAGACAATGCCAATTATCGAATGATTTATGACGTAATATTTTTGTAATGTTTTCCTTTTCGATAAATTTATTTTGAGCATTGTTTTCAAAGAGTTTATTGTGAAAATACCATAGATTATCTCTTGACAATTTTTTTATTCAACAGGTAGCCATAATTAATCTGCTTGTTCTAAGGATACCTTAACAATATTTTGTGTAGCCAACCAGTTCCTGCTTCAGTATCCTTGACCAGTTCATTCTCTTTCGAGACCTCATTATTTCAAATTTAAAGAGGACCGTTCAAATTTGCAATACGTCGCGAAATTAAAATTTATGGAGAACCATCACTTTAAGCAGAGTTTTTTTTTTTTTTTTTTTTTTTTTTTTATTGGAGATCTGTAAGCTGTTCGACTGAGCGAACATTTAACAAATTGGCTGACAACACACACAGGATTATGAAGAGCTGACCATTGACAGCTCTTCTTGTTTTGATAATAGATTAAAGAGGTAACAAAATACAAAACTAAATGATAAAAACATGTAAAAAAATGAACCAAAGTCACTATCACTTCCTGCTGGCATGATACAGTAAGTTCAAACATTAAACACTGGGCCCATAAGGCACATATACAGGTTGACATTAACACGTTTGAATGACACGAATACAAAAACATACAGAACAGATATCACAGACAGTACAATACAGAAAATACAGAGAATACATTATGAGTTAAACCTGAATGGTAAGTCTAATAGTATGTGTCTTTTTAGTCTATAAATATCTTCACTGTTGTCTAACAAGTTAATTGCCAGGTGGTTGGGATGCTGTTCTAGTTTGGAGATGTGAGTCCTGCAGAGGCGCATGATTTCTTCTTTCACGGTTGAAACTTTGAGGTCGCGGTGTATAGAGTTATTTGAGACAAACCAAGGAGCGTCGACTATTGATCTAAGTGTTTTGGACTGAAAGCGCTGGATAATCTCAATATTACTGGTACTTGCAGTACCCCAAAGTTGAATACCATAAGTCCATACCGGTTTAAGCACGGCTTTATAGATCAAGAGTTTGTTGACGAGACTTAACCGTGATTGTCTGCCTATAAGCCAATAGATGTTTCTGACCTTGTGATTAAGTTGAAGCTTCTTGGATGTTATATGTTTTTTCCATGTTAGTCTCCTGTCCAGATGCATCCCAAGGTACTTAGCACTTTCAGCTTGCGGTACTGGTTGACCGTTAATTGTGACTGGAGGGCAGTTTGCCTTACGTGTAGTGAAAGTAACGTGGACTGACTTCGATGAATTGATTTTTATGCGCCAATTATCAAGCCATAACTGAACGCTGTTTAATGATTCTTGTAGTATAAGAGATGCTATTGAGGGGTCGGAGTGTGTCGCTAGGATCGCTGTGTCATCGGCGTAGGTAGCAACAGTGGTTTCACTTGCTGATGGTAAGTCCGAGGTGAACAGGAGGTAGAGCAGAGGACCCAGGACACTACCCTGCGGAACACCCGACCCCACTGGTAATAGAGGAGAAGTAGCATCGGAGTACTTGACTTGAAACACTCTGCCCACTAAGTAGGAATGTAAGATACGGTAACAATTATGTGGCAGATTTTTCTTTATTTTATATAAGAGTCCAAGATGCCAGACTTTGTCAAATGCCTGGGAAACGTCGAGAAACACACCTGAGCAGAACATCTTCGATTCCAGCGATTTATTGATAACATTTGTTAGTCTGTGTATTTGATCTACCGTAGAGTGCTTTTCTCGAAAACCAAATTGGTGATCCGGAATTAGATTGTTTTCTACAATTGTTGGCATAAGTCGTTTTACAAACAGCTTTTCAAAGATCTTACCAAGTATCGGTAGAAGGCTTATGGGTCGATAAGAAGAGGGCTCTTGAGGGTTTTTACCAGGTTTTAAGACCATGATAACTTGAGCCGATTTCCAGAGAAGAGGAAAGTATTCGAGTCTGAGTATGGCATTGAAAATGTATGTTATTAGTACAACGCCTTTGTGAGGTAGCTCCTTTAGAACTTTCCCCGATAGCAAATCAATGCCGGGAGCCTTTTTACTTTTCAAATTATACAGGATTATTTCCTTGATTTTCTTAACTTTAAAAGGCTTAATAGGAAGAGTCATTTGGAGCGGGGAGTGCAAGTATCTTTGTACCTCTTCATCGAAAGAGACGTTCTTGCTTGCTTCAGGTTGAAAAACGTTGACCAAATGTTCGGCAAAAACCTGGGATTTCTCTGTATTGCTGCGCGCCCAGCTACCATCTGGTTTATGTATTGGTGGTATTTGTAATAGTGGCCTTTTTAATCGTTTAGTAGCCTTCCACAGAGAATAATCAGTACTTTCATTTGGTGACAGATTTTCTAGATAATCCTGAATCCCTTCATTCTTTAGATTTTCCAACAATCGTTTAAGTTGTCTGGCCGCGGAATTCCACTTTCTTTTATCATCCGGATGATGAGTATGCTGCCAAATTCGTCGCAATTTACGCTTCTCAGCTAATTTCTTCCGGACAACCAGAGGAAGGTTCAAGTGCTTATTCTTCGCTGTATTGCAAGGTGTAGCTTCCCAGGCTGATTTTTGAAAAGTACTTGTGAGAGAATTTACAGCCGCATCCAATTCAGCAGGCGTGTGGAGTGGAAGTTCTAGCGAGATATTATAATTTACAAGCTCTCTAAAGTAATCCCAGTCAGTAAGACGATTTGTGAGTGTTGGTAGACTTTCAGACTCAATTATAGTATTGCTAATAGTGGCAATAATTGGAGTGTGGTCAGAGGACAAATCAAGGCAAGATTCAACTTTGTAGTATTTATGAGACAAGCCTCGTATTAAGAAGAAATCAATTAGGTCAGGTATTTTATTTGTGGCAGAAGGCCAATAGGTTGGTTGACCAGTGGACAGAAAGGACAGGGATTCTTGTCTAATGACTTTATATAAAATTCTACCTCTTGGATTAGCTAATCTCGAACCCCATTGCGGGTGTTTTGCGTTAAAGTCACCTCCCACCAAAAAACGTGCACCAAGAGTTCCAAGAAAAGAGCTGAAGTCAGTTTCATTGATTCTGTGTTTTGGGGGACAGTAGACTGCAGAAACAATTAGAGGGCCTCTTTGATCTTCAATTAAAACGTTGGTCGCCTGTAGGTGAGCAGTTTTGACGTTAGAGAAGAGATAATGTTTTATATTGTTTCGGATTAACAGAGCGGTTCCGCCACGAGCTGTCCCGTCCGGATGTTGGGTATCATAAACAGTAAAGCCTGGAATCCTAATGTGGCTTCTGTCTGTGAAGTGTGTCTCAGATATAAGCATTACGTCTAATCTGTTTTCAAGAAGAAAAGCTTTGAGTTCTAGGGTGCGTTGAGAGAGGCCATTGGCGTTCCATAATCCAATCCTGTAATTGTTATTCATTATTAATTAGAAAGTTTATTGACAAGTGTTGTAAGGAGATTAAGCATGACGCTATTTTGCTGCATGAGTTGACTGAACATAGTCTTGAATTTTGTCAGGAAGTGTGAAAGAGTGATGTCCTCATTTGCTGTCTGTTTGAGATTGCTGTCATAAGGGGGCGATGATGCTGAGTGTTGCGGTAGTCCTGCAATTTGAGCATAAGTAGGAGAAGAGACGTTACGGGTATTCATGTTCTGTTCCGTGTTCATAGTCCTAAACATTGAAGGGGTTCTCCTAGGTGTGGAGTTTCGTACGGGGCTTTTTCTGGCCTGCAGGTTTTGATAAACTTCACAGCCCTTATAATTAGCTGTATGAGGACCATCACATAATGCACATGTGGCTGGTGTATCCTTAGATTTGGAACAAGTTGCGGAGTTGTGTTCACCTCCGCACATGACACACTGGAAAGGTTTCCTGCAATACGTCTTACTGTGACCGTATGACTGACACCGAGTGCACTGTATGATAAAGTTTTTTCTCCGAGGTGGTTCTACAGCAATCTGCATGTTACCTAAAGACCTTAGGCTATATATTTGTTTATTGTTTGCTGCAGGTTCAAGATCAACAAAGAAGAGAGGGAGGGGTTTAAGCAGAGTTAGACTCGGGTACCTTTAGACGCCGACGATTGGTTCCTTCCTAGGATCGGCTTGTTCAGCAGGACTGGAGGAAATAAACTTTAGACGAAAACAATGACGTAAAGTATATTATAAAATTGATAAAAGGCTCAAAGCAAAAAACGATTTAATTCTATCTGATGAACAAAATGGTTTTACGAAAGGACATCTTCTAGAGATAATGTTTGTATATTGAACCAGATTGTAGAAAAACGGAAGGAACCAGATTGTAGAGACCCATATTGGGTCCATTGATTATGGAAAGAGTTTTGATCAGGTAAACAGAGTAACGTTACCCGATATAATGAACCGGAGAGGTTTAACCAACGCACCTAACAAGAGCTATCAAAAGCCTATAAAAATACAAACATTCGAATGTGGCTCTTCCCATGCCACCTGCCATCTCCACCTCCTTAGTGTGGACGAAGGCCCACCAGCACGCAAATTCAAATACCCCCCCCCCATAAGCCCTCCTCTGTCCAATCCGACGCCCTTGCAAAACTTCAACTACCATCCCTTCTACCAACACTGTGTCCGTGTCGGAGCATGGAGAAGACAGATGGACCGGAAGCTGCGCGTGTCTTAGGTCTTCCCAGTGCCGCCTTCTGCTCTATTCTCTCTCACAGTTTGGTATCGCCTCATGATAGCCTCTTACGTGGGCCGGTGGACGTGATTTGATCCGTATTGTGGGAGCCAATCCTGCCTTCCCAACCGACAGGTCTCTAGAGATTCCGTTGTTCCACCCGTTGTGAATCACTGCGCGGTCTAGAACAAATGAAGACACCCTCCGCAATAAATTAAATGCAGCATCCGTTTACCTACTGCTTCTCTAAACAACTGGAACTAGCACTATCTTAATCAGAACATGAAATCTCAGTAACTGCATAGCCATCCAACCCCGTAAAAACAAAGGAAGGAAGTTCCCATTTTCGGCAAGCGCGTGTTCTATACTCTTGCAATATACAGAGCTGCAGGCAATAATCGGGAAAGTCCATTGGGGCAAGTACAAGGCAAACGTTGCTCAGCTGTGTGTTTAAAAGTTTTAGTTAAACACTGTGTGTTTAAATTTTCCGTCTGTTTACGATAGGACCCTTCTCGTCTCTGAAAGAACCACTACTATGAAAGCTGCTAAAAAAGCCACTAAACAACAAACCTGACTTGAATAGTGACAGCAGTAGTTGAGGCCCGTGAGCGGAGACATGTTGTTGTGACTAGAGGAGCTGGTCCTGGAGGAGGATGAGACTAGCAAAGCGAGTGAGTTTGGTTCTCCCATTTTCTTAAGGACAAATATGAAATTCAGGATTCCTCCTCCCAGATAATTTTATTAACACGTCTTATAATTTCTTTGCATCACAATGCTTTCGAGTAAACCAACATTAATTATAAGGGTAAAGAAATATGGAAAAGCACTGATTTCAAAAGATCCTGTCTTGATTAATTATTATTTAAATTAAAAAGATACTTAATCTCATGTCATTAGAAATAATTTTAATTCTACATTTGTATTATTAATAAATTTGTGAAAATCAGTCTTCCTGAAGAGACTTTGAAAAACCGAGTTTTATTACTTGTTTGCAATGTATGAATTTGCAGTAACATTACTGCATGATTTTGCAGTGACATTACTTACTTCGTACTCTACACTGCATAAATTATTAATTCAAATTTAAAAAGTATCTATATTATTGTTGTTATGTAATGTTATTTTTATGTATTATGCTCTACTGTCACTTATACAACTAAATATAATAATTTTATATACAAAACTGTTCCAAAGGTGGGAATCCATGAACTGAAGCAATTTCTTTTCAAAACCTCATTTAGTAAGGGAAAAATTAACTGTTCCAGATCTGGGACATTATGCAGTGTAGGGTGTTATGCCAAGAATGTTTTAAGCAACTTAACTTTTCGTTTCCCCTAATTAGAGTCAAAAAACTGCTAATCTACCTGTGCAGCAGACACGACTGCTCAAATCTAAAGACTTTAGACTAAATAAAGCAGTCATGATGTAGACAACCCTGTAAGGCGAAGTGTGTCTGGACGAAAAAGACAAACGTAGATTAATAGGCTCTGCCTTCGTGTTCTGTCGCGTGCGTAATTGTTTTCTCAAGACTGCAAATACGTACATTATTTACTAAATGTTGAATGATTGTGATTATTAAGAAACTCTTAACTGTAGTTTATCAATTTACTAATATTGTAATTACTTTTTTCGTATCGGCCATCTAAGGACCACATGCCAATTTCAATTCTTTACTCTTTGTTCTTTTCTTTTTTTCCAATATTCTTTCATCTTCTCACTGTCTTCAGACCACTCTGAACCTGCGTTTCCCTCTCTCCTACCCTGGACTCCCTCCATTTTTAACACTTTTGCCCGAAAAACTTCCCCTTCAATTGCTTCTTCTGCGTGTACATTATTTTTTTCTAAATCCTTTCGGACTTCTTTAATCCTACTTGATGTTGACTTCTTCCCCCACAGATATTTGAAGATTTGCTTTGTCAACCTATTGTCGTCCATTCTATATAAATGTCCAAAAAACAGTAGTCTTATTTTTCTCATTGTTTCTGTTTTATATACTTTCTATACTTTGATATATTTCATCATTCCTTCTTAATTTCCAACCTTCTGAAGTTTTTCCTGGGCCTAATATTTTTCTAATAATTCGTCTTTCCAATAGTTTGTCTAAATTATAATTCAATGCTAGACATTCACTTGCATATAGGCCTTCTGGCTTCACTACTGTACTGTAATGCCTTATTTTCGCATTTTTAGATATGCACTTTTTATTGTAAATATCTTTAGTTATACCATATGCCCTTTCCATCTTATGAATCCTTTCTTCTATAGCAGATTTTTCTAAACCATTCTCTTGAATTATTTCCCTTAGATACTTAAATTTTCGAACCCTCTCTATCGACCAATATCTGTTACCAGGAAATTTGGCGCGTTTTTAATGTTTGTGAGAAATTTGGTTTTTTCTGCAGAAATTCTAAAAAAGTAATTGTAATTACTTTTATTTTTACAGTTATTCATAAACCTTGTTTTATCACTCTCTGTCGGCTTATAAATAGGCCTTCGTTACGTGATTATGGAATTTCTCTTAAATATTTAATAGCTCTGGGGGGGAATTGATATATCCCCCCCGTGTGGTGGTGTGTGGCGGTGTCGTATTTTTACTGGCGACCAGGTAACGAAAGGGTCTTGAACAGTTGGGCTACCAACATAGAAGATGATATTAGTTTTGCTTTATTTGCTGACTTGTTTAAACTTCCAAGACCTTTTCCTTGAAATAATCCCTTTGTCCGACAGTGAAATTCTCCTTGTTGCTTAGCGATTATTCCTGTCCGTTTTGTCCGCGTATATGTGGTGTAAATGTCTATTACAGACTAATTGGAGTCTTCTTCTTCTTCTTCATCTGCACTACAAGCATTAGGTTCAAATTGACTGTTACGGTATCCACCTCTTCCTTGGTCTTCCAAGATTTCTTCTTCCTTGAAGGTACATATATAATGTCAGAAGTTTAGATGGCATTCTGTTCATGTCATCTGCCCACGATAAAATCTTCTATTTTCTGTTATTTTATCCTACAAAGTGTATGTTTGCAATTCAGGGGCGGATCCACCAAGCAATTTTTTGGGGGGGGGAGAAATAATTGACTTTGGGGTGATATGAAAAGTTGGACCACTTCTTAATGGTCTAAAGTGTAAATGATAGGAATGAGTGAAGAAAAACACACAGTGTGTTATTATCAATACAGTAAATTTATTAACGTACAAGTATAAAATTACATCTGCGTTTGTCAATTCATTGTTCTTTTAATAATCTTCACTTAGCGCCTACAATGTAAAATACACACTACTCATTTAAGTTATGAATCAAACAAAAATTAACTTGGATTTAAGGTACAGTTACAATAAAATTTAATGCAATTTTAGAGTAAAACCATGAACTTACATAACGTCATATACATTTTTTATCATATTCACAACCACAGAATTATTCTACAGTCACAAGACAACGAAAAAAATTTTGTCTGAACGGAACTTTGGGGGGGGGATTTCTCCCATCCTCCCTCCGCTGTGGATCCGTGCCTGTTGCAATTCCGTTTTTACGTCCACATTTCTTATCCTGTATTCTCTTCTACGTCCCTTCACAGCTCTGAGGAATTTCATCTACACTGCCTATTACTTGTCTCTTAGTGACAACCCACGAGTCCCTTCCGCAAAGCAATGTCGGCACTGCAATCGTTTTGTATATCTTAATTCTTGTGTGTCTCTTCGTGTTCTGTGTTTAAGCGTCGGTTAATTACACAACAAATATGACCAAACTTATTGACTTTCTTCCCAAGGTCCCTGTCGAATCCATATGAAATTTCGCACCTGAGTAGTTAAAACGCTTGAACCTGTTCGATGTCTGTACCTTCCACTAGTGGCGGCTGGTGGTTGAAAAATTTTGCGGTTGCAGTTGGGTTGGATGGTATTAAATTGTTTTATTCTCTGAATAGAAAATGTCCAAGTCTCCTCGCCTGTAAACAATACACAAGGAAAGCAAATAATGCAATTTTAGTGTCACACCCACGTAAACACGAATATTTATTGTATGAACCTTTTTTAAATTTACGATTAAACATTCTGTTACCTGATTTTACACTTTGATTAAAATTTGAAAGGTCTGGTGTAGGCCTATCTACTCTCTTTAATTTCAAATTTTTCTTTAATAAGATGTAAACTGAACAGCGTTTTTGTTAAGTTTACAACAGAATTAATTGCGTCCTACCAGTTAAATATAATAAATATCTTACACTATGACACCTTAATTCTTTATATGTACTATTATTTACATTTATCGATGAACTGGAATGACAATAACTGACACTAACAACGAACTTCCAACCCGGCGCACCACGTGTTATTAACCAACAAACAGACTGGTAGCGCCGTGAGGTACAAGCGGGGTTTGCAGTCCCTAATCACACCAAGCGAGCCTATACCGCTGCAGTAGGAACAACCGAGTCTAGCCATCCAGAGCACACTAGTGTCTACCAGCGAGCCATAACATCGTGCTGTGCCTGTAATCTGGCTCTAATGGGGCGAGAACCGAGCTTAGCTGATTATGGTACGAATTTTAACGAAGACGTCCGAACATTTTACCGCGCTTATTATTCTCGTCTTAGTGCTTATGCTTAGCATAGCCTAAACTACTGTGCGAAGTGCGAAAACCACTGCAGGCGCTTAAAGGTAAGAATTGTATTGTTTTATTTTATTAGCACAAAATAAGTAATATTCAAAAGTAGGTAGACTTTCTAAATTTCTGTAGGTAAAAAACGGATCTTGAGTGTTTTACGGCAGCCAATACAATTCCGTATTTTTACTTCTTTAATATCAGGCGAGGCGATCGATTTTGAAATTCCAGTAGAAATAATTGTTTTGATGTATTGATATACCTAGTTTGTTATAACATATGTACAGGTGTGTAGCAAACGCGCGCTCGCCTCTCTCCCTCTCACCCCTCTCTCTCTCGCACGCGGACGCACGCACACGCACACATTCTTTCATACGCGCGTACGCGTACTATAATAAATGTAATTTAGTAAGTGGCTGAGCAGTATAGTATAGTAAAAATTAGTTATACAAAAAAATAACAGTTAAGTAGGTATCATCAAGTGAACTCTTGTTACCTAAAGTAAATCCACACTTACCAGTCGACAAATTCAATACAATTAGTTTTAAGTGTCCTACAAGCGGGACATGTTTACTTTAAACTACGCAACGAGAACTAGATGTAGTTAGATTTTTTTCTTGCAGTGTTTGATAAGTTTTTTTGCGTTGCAGGTCACCGAAAACATTGGACATAACATGAATATACAAAAACAGAGACGACAATTCACAACAAAACACAAACGGTTACAACAGGACACTAACTCCAAGGAGCAAATCCAGGCAATTGCTTTGGATTTGATTCTTAACCATTAAAATTAATTATAAATATATCAGGACTCGGAACACTAATTTTTATAAAATTGTACATACCTGTAAGCTCCTTTCAGCAGCTGACTTCATCGCTTTCAGTGGCACTAAAAGAGGTCTGATCTGTTTTTTGCATAGTCAAACTTTTCTACAGTTTCTATATTTTCCTGAATTTCTGTAAATTCTGCAGACAGGTCAATATTCATTTTTTCTTTTTTTGAAGATACGGTCTTTTCTGTTTCTTTAGTTGTACTTATTTCGTTTAAAATTTCTTCTCATATGACTGCGTCATTCGGAATATCTATAACGAGTGTATCTTCATTCTCCCTTTCCTCAGGGATCCTATTGTTAAATGTTGGTGAATATGTTTGCACATATTGTTTCGTATGGCAACTGTCCATACACGAACATACAAACTCATGAAAGCAAGAGTTACAGTGTATGCACTGTAAATGACATGATGTGCAGTGTTTAATACGTTTAACAAATATAATATGGCACAGATTATTTTATCCAGTCGTTTAATCCGTTTTCCTTTTAGATAGCAATATTTTAATATTTTATTAAAATTTTCTATTGACATGTTAGTGTTTATGAATCCTAAATGAATCCGATAACAGTAGGCCCATGATCTGTATTGTTTCTTATTAATATATTGTTTTATAAAATATTCATAAAATGAATGTGTTTCTTCAACATTAATTAGTCTTCTTAAAACTTCATGGAGCATTTATAAAAAATTAGTGTTCCTAGTCAGTAGTGATATATTTATAATCAGTGGACAACAAAATCCAGGAAATCAAATTACATTAAGGTACTACATGAAAATTGAAATTTTTATTATTAAATAGAATAATATAATAAACTAGCTGGATACCCGTGCTTCGCTACGGTGATTATCAGAAAAAAAACGGAATGTGAAATCAGAAAAAAGAAATAGGTTATTAGATACCGGTATTTTGAAACTAAGAGAAACTATTTAAGCTCGATCAATTTGAAGATGATCAAGCTTGAAAATGATCAATTTGATCAAGCTCGATCAGTCAACTATTAAAGCTTGAAAATTAATGAGTTATCAAAAATGACGCCGTATTAACGTAGGCGTTAAAGTTTTCAAAACCCTTTCATAGCGAGCACCTAGAAGCCAAGAGGAACATACGTGCTGAATTTCAAGTTTGTAGGCTTTATAGTTATGGAGATTTCGTGATGAGTGAGTGTATGAATCAGTGAGTGGTATTTCGCTTTTATATTGCGACGATACAAATAAATATTTGCACAAGTCTATATTGGAGGTGTAGAAAAATGATTTATTTATAACACAAGTAAATAATTGTTTATATGATATATATTTAAATTAAACAAAATGTCATGTATAGTATTTTATTTGTTTTCAAAGAGTTTATATAGTTCAGTTTTGGTAGGTTTTACTTGAAACGTAGAATTCCTTTACACTCAGCGTGACGTCACTCGCTCCGTCGCTGTTACGCTCCTCTCTGCAATGATCGCCAGTCTCCTCTCTCACTCTCTCTCTCTCTCTCTCTCTCTCTCTCTCTCTCTCTCTCTCTCTCTCTCCGCTGGGGTTCGCCGAACAGCTGATAACACTGATCCAGATTTTACACACGACTTGTCAGTTTCCGAATCGTTTGTTTACTCGCTCGCGATTGGTTATTATTAATTATTGTTACTCAGGGTGATTATGAATGATATTATTTAAAAGCGGTGTATATTGCTTACACCATCCGGCTATTCTTGAAGTGTTCCGCGTTAATAAGAATTTATCACGGCGTAGATAAATCGGCCTAAGCGAAAAATCTTCCACTAACACCTAATAGCACTTGAATATTTTATAACTGGTAGTTCACCCGCTTGGTTCTAATCGACAAACTCGACAAGAGTCCCCAAGACTTAGAGTTGCTCTAGATTAAACCAGTTCGAACACGAAAAACTCTTTACGAAGAGCACACGTTCACTAGGCAACGGCTTCCGATGAACTGCCCCGAAGCACACATGACAACCGACGGGTCTGACTGAATTTAGGGACTTCTGATTGGTCAATCGACTGTCTACGTGGTAGATTGGACAAAAGATAGACGCGTTGCAGGCGAATCTTTGTATAAATCTGCGAGTGCCTGCTTAGATTTTATCTCGAATTTTTATTACTCTTAAATTGATAAGAGTCAAAAGTTGAGTTTTCAATTACTAAAAAACCATTTAAAAAATAGCTGAGAATAACAGAGTAAATAGAAAATGTAGCTACTTTCATAAATATAATTCACTGTCCAAGTCTTATGCCGATGGGATAACAAACGCGGAAGATATAACACGAAGGTTCACCACACGCGAACGCGCGCACGTACTCACAAAGTACATGATATTATAGAGCAAAAATTTACAAAGAATTTGGTGTAACACAAGTCCTTATCCAGCACTAAATACAAAACTTATAGCTAATTGACAAAAATTGCATAAATCAATCTAAAACATACTATTGTCCGTCATCAATGCTCTGATATAGATCTTTTTATAGATCATCGTCCTGTGTTTTGTTGCAATATGTATAGATATAGATAGGCCTACATATAGGCGCAGTGTTTCACCAGCATTGAACCATTTGTAGTACAATCGAAACAGGATTTATTTGGTTTGCTTAAAGGTTTTTCATATCATATGCAACTGGCCAAAGAGTGTCTCCGTACCCTGTTCGGATTATATGTGCCGAACTTAGAACTCAAAATAAACCCTCAACGCCACATAGCAAGAAATAGAGGGACAGGTTGAAGTGTGTCGCGATTTGTTTCGCGCCTCCTCGTGGTTATAGGCTAGATGAAAAAAATACTGTTTAGTAACTCCCCAAAAGCCTAAAGCAAAGTAAAAAAATAAACATTAGACTTCCAGGAAGCGTACAGTTGAAAAAAAGCTGCATTATCGGTGTTACGGGTTATAGCGGTTTTTCGTGGTTAGGCTTTAAAGTTTTCAAAACCCTTTCTTAGCGAGCACCTAGAAGCCAAGAGGAACATACGTGCCGAATTTCAAGTTTGTAGGCTTTATAGTTATGGAGATTTCGTGACGAGTGAGTGTATGAATCAGTGAGTGGTATTTCGCTTTTATATATATACTAGCAAAATACCCGTGCTTCGCTACGGAGTTTCACGTTGTACGTAATTGTACAATTATTGCTCGCTTAATAGTATAGGATTAGATAGATTGTACAAACTCTCAACTCTTAGTTTGTTCATTTACATTCATAGCAACAGCTGTTTATTATTTATTTCGAGAAAATCGTTAGAGGCGTTTCCGAGAAAAAAAAGGACATACATTTATTAATTAATTGAACTTCGAAATTTTCTCGACTGTAAGAACCTGCAAACAACGAAGTTTTTCAATTTAAAACAATGATTAAAAACTCAGAACTAAATGTATTCAGGGTTTCCAATAAACTGAGATGTCAACCACTTCATTTACAAAGTATGCAATTCCCGCGATAAATTTCATTATTTGGTTTTTTGCCCCTTAGGAGTGAAAGTTTTTAAAACCGTTTCTTAGCGAGCACCTAAGACCTATGATGAAGCTACGTTCAAAGTTTCATTGATATCCATTCAGTGGTTTCAGAGATATCGTGATCAGTGAGTCAGTCAGTGGTATTTGGCTTATATAGATATCTATATCTAGCCGATTTACCCAGCGTTGCTCGGGTTCATAATTTATTCATAGGCTCATAGGCACCTATTCTTGTTCTAACGTTATATTACTTGTATATTGTATAATCTTCCTTATATTGTTACGTTCGCATTCTCACTGGAGGAATACTCTGTAGCGCACCTGTTTAAGAACATGTCATAAACTGTATTCTTATATCTGGAGAAGAATTCTGTTGCGCGTGATGCTCCTGCTCGATTTCTAACTCTGGGAGAGAGCGAACAGCTAAATTAGTTTTCAATAAAATGTCTACAGTACTTGCACGCGCTGCGTATTTACTGTCTTTTATAATTCATTGTGTTAATGTTGAAATAAGGCATTTGTTAAATTAGTGTCTCCTAAACTTATTCTAACAATACAATACCTCTATAGATTTCAGCTTATCAATTTTTAAATTCAAACTGAAGCAAGTGCATTTATATTGTCTGAACACTATGATCTGAATACATTTGCTATCAAAACTTTGTTTTTTATACTCGTTTATAACTTACTTCGATCTTAACTTATCCACTTTTAAATTCAAACTGAAACAACTCTGAATTCACACACTATTAAGAAATTTCTTAAGATGCATACACCACCTTTGATATCATAAGCTATATCTTTATTTATAAGAACCGTGGACTCTGGCCCCGCCGTCTTTCGCGGGATCCGACCTAAGACTCCCCGGGTTCCGTGGATGAACTCCGGGGAAGGCCCGTGCGACGACTCCCGCGCTATTTCCTACGCGGGAGACTTCCACCGATGCTATGGTAACCAGAATCTATTCTATTGGGTTGCCATAGTAACCAGATCTAATAGTTTTTAAGACCCAAAGGACCCCCCAAAGGATCGTATCGAAAAAACACTTGTCCTATGTTGGTTCTCCCGTTGCGTAAAATATTTGTGCCAAGTTTGGTTGAAATCGGTCCAGTGGTTTAGGAGGAGATGTGGAAGACCCCAAAGGACCCCCCGAAGGATCGTATCGAAAAAACACCTACCCTATGTTGGTTCTCCCGTTGAGTAAAATATTTGTGCCAAGTTTGGTTGAAATCGGTCCAGTGGTTTAGGAGGAGATGTGGAAGACCCCGAAGGACCCCATCGAAGAAAACACCTATCCTATGTTGGTTCTCCCGTTGCGTAAAATATTTGTGCCAAGTTTGGTTGAAATCGGTCCAGTGGTTTAGGAGGAGATGTGGAAGACTCCAAAGAACCCCAAAGGACCCCATCGAAAAAAACACCTATCCTATGTTGGTTCTCCCGTTGCGTAAAATATTTGTGCCAAGTTTGGTTGAAATCGGTCCAGTGGTTTAGGAGGATATGTGGAAGACCCCAAAGAACCCCCCAAAGGACCCCATCGAAAAAAGCACCTCACCTATGTTGGTTCTCCCGTCGCGTAAAATATTTGTGCCAAGTTTGGTTGAAATCGGTCCAGTGGTTTAGGAGGATATGTGGAACATACATACATAGATACATACATACAATAAGAGGGGGCGTTTGCCCCTTAGGAGTGAAAGTTTTTAAAACCGTTTCTTAGTGAGCACCTAAGAAATATGATGAAGCTATGTTCAAAGTTTCATTGATATCCATTCAGTAGTTTTTGCTCTACGTTGATTCTATGTCAGTTAGTCAGGCAAACTTTCCCCCCCCTTGTTCCCCCTTTAAAGGTCGAATTTCCAAAAATCCCTTCTTAGCGGATATCTACATCACATAAGGAACCTACATGCCAAATTTCAAGTTTCTAGGTGTTATAGTTTCGGAGATTTCGTGATGAATCAGTGAGTCAGTGGTATTTCTCTTTTATATATATAGATGTTAAAATATGATTACGTTAAGGTAATATTTATTATTAAGAAAAATCGTTACAAGAAAAATCGCTGCATGTGCCAACCAACTAATTTCTTATAAAACCGCCAACTAAATTTCTTACAAAAACGCCAATATCTCGAAAACGAAAAAGCCGATTTTATTGAAGCAAAACCAAAATAAAATTTGGAATTTTCTATAATTTTCACTCGCTGACACCATATAGCTATCTCTCATAAAACGAAAGTTTGTCGGATGCCGAAAATTTCACTACATGAAAATTAAAAAATAAACTTCATGACGTGGAACCGTCTGAAGAGAGTTTTTGAAAATTGTTAAAACTATCGGTTAAAATTTAAGCCTAAAACCATCCTCAAACTTCAATAAACACGGTGGTGAAAGAATTTTAAAAATCAGATCAGCTGTTACTGAACTTATGTCGGGCAATGAAACACATTAACTTTCTCCCCTCCGTGAGGCTCGGTTCTCGCCCCACCAAGCGCCAGATTACAGGCACAGCACGATGTTATGGCTCGCTGGTAGACGCTTGTAGCAGAGCACTACTCCATTGTATTTCCCCATAATATACAAACGCGTCACAGTTGGTGCACACTTGCCATGTACACCGCGGCAAGAGCGTGTACGGTTTTTAGTAATTGCTCTGCGCTTTTCAATCGGCAAATGATTAATTACGATTATTTAGCTTGAAAACACTATTATTACAGTACTTATTGTCTTATTCATAATTCTATAATTTAAAATACAATTGAGGATTTAATGGGGGTTGTGCAACCTAAGCACTGGCCACCACTGCCTTCCACGACTATTTTAGTCATAACTGGCTCGTTTCGCAGAAATGGCATTCGTTTCTGTTTTTGAGTTGAGATTTGAATGCTGTAATTCTAACAGGCGTCACTTAGTGAATATATTCCTATTTAAAGTCAGTTTCCGTTTCTGCTATTAGGGTTACGCCGTCTCCATAAATCAGTAAATTCAAGGTGACATCACGCAACCTTATACCTCCACTGAATGTCATTTTCCATTTTCTCAACGCATCGTCAATATACGAAATATTAAAAAGTGTTGGACAATTATAATACCCTTGTCTGACCCCTTTGTTTGTAGAAGTGACATGGGTTTTCTTCTCATTAATACATAATCAGATTTTCTTTTATAAACAGCGTACACTTACTTTCAGTGCCCGGTCCTATATCGGAACGGGGGTTCCGATATATCCATTGCACCGGGGAAATCTTCTAACGACATCGACTGCGCATGTGGTCCATAGACTGAGCTAATGGTCAATTCCCCCATATGATCGTAAAAACTTGTTTTTGCCTAATGAATATAGTGCTAGAGATCAGTACCCCTGGGTACGGGGTCTATTCTATACTCCACAGTACTCGACATCCGGTAGAATTTAGCCACTTCCGCTAAATTAGAAGTGTTCGTCCCTGCCCCGGACGCACCTACCAGAAACTACCCAAATGGTTTAGAACTTTCTCTGAGCCCCATATGCCTAGTTAACTGTGATGAGTTGTTCAGGACTGTAAGTGCTTTATAATTCATTTTTATTATTTATTGATTTTTATTAGTTCGTTATTTTTATTAATTTTGGATTTGTTTTTATTTAATTTTCTATTTTGTATTACTCTTTTCTTCTTCTTTATTGTTGCATCAGATGCACAGCAGTTTTGTTCCCTTGGCCTGCTCACATCCATATCGGTTCTGAGCAAGGGAGATGTTTATCTTCAACTGCTTGAGATCGCGCATGACGCTGTCTCTCCTAGACCGTCTTCTACCAAAAGAAGCCTTGTACAGATTTTTGACTATCCTGCTGTCTTCCATTCTTATAGCACATGATCTAACCGTTTCAATCGTTGTATCTTAATGAAGGAGGTACTGCTGTGTTGGTTATACGCTGCGTGAAAATTCTCTATTTTTCCTCCCCCGACATATCCCTTTTTTACAAATTGGGCCTGCAGTCCCCTAAGGAATTTTGTTTCAGATCTGTCCGACAGCTCCATTGCCGACCTAATAAGGGTCCAGGTTTCACCCTTAAGCCTTAAGACACGACTGGTCTAATCAAGGTCTTATACAACCTGAACTTCGTTAGGTTGCTTTCGTTAGGCTTACTATTCTGCTCCTCAAGATTTCACTCAAGGCAAAGTATGCTCTGTTCCTGGCTGTAATTTTTCTCCTTTTCATCAAGGTCTTCACTGACAGTAGAACCAAGGTATTGGAAACTAGAGATTGCTTCAAAACGCCAATCACCAAACACGTAATGTTGCTGGTATTGTTTTTACTTTTATTTTTTATTTGTACATTAAGTGTCTGTTCGTCTAAGTACAAAAATGTTTGTCGATTCTAAGCACGCTATTTTGTCCCTTGAAATCGTCTTCCGCTTCCCTCTTTATATTACCAGAAACATATCTTTGGCATAGGTATACGCTTGTGGATTTTTGGACCAGAGGACCCCACTGCTTCGGAGTCTCACCAGCCTTATGATATCTTTGTCGTCTTTCTAGACGTAAAATTTTTAATTTATAAAAGTTATAACACTTAAACACATTGTCTCGTTTACCCAGCAGTCTCTACATTGGGTTGCTGCATTTACTTAAGAATGCACAAAAGAGAGAGAGAGAGAGAGAGAGAGAGAGAGAGAGAGAGAGAGAGAGAGAGAGAGAGAGAGAGTGAGAGGGCAGTTCCACACGGATGTGTGTGTGTGTGTGTGTGTGTGTGTGACTGACCGCGACCGCAATCGATAGGTTTGTCTATGTAAACACAATACATAGAAATGATGAGTATCTTAAAAGTACAATCTTAAAAGATGAGTCCTTCCAGTCTTACTCCTCACTGAATAAGATAGTCTACGCCATTTCTGCCTGTCCTTATCTTTTCCAGTGGATAAGCCCCATTTTTCTTCTCAACTGTCTCCTTTAAAACCTAAGTCCACATAATAGTCT
This sequence comes from Magicicada septendecula, assembly GCA_034769895.1. Lineage (NCBI taxonomy): Eukaryota > Metazoa > Arthropoda > Insecta > Hemiptera > Cicadidae > Magicicada > Magicicada septendecula. The sequence goes on from CM068375.1 coordinate 3,556,816, forward strand.
TTTTTCTGTTTTCTCTTCCTGCTCTTTCATAATGCTTTTAGAGCTGCCCCTTCCAAGATAACTTTGATATTCTGCCATTATCCATAAAACCCACCATAAATATGCAACCGCTGTTGGTACAAACGTTGCACAGAGAAATCCTGCAATAAATAAGTTTTCCACGACGTTTCATCCTCCCTTGCAGTTTTCTCTCTACTCTTGGCCCATCTGTTCAACAATCTCAGGGAACCGAACAGCATAAAGGGAAACCTATATCACATCCCCTGTACACCCGACCATTCTTAAATAAAATAAACAAGTTTCCGTTATTCAGAAAATAGTCTATTGTATTTTTGCTTCCTCTTGCAGCCCATGTATGTTTATCGATCTATTTGTATTCAAAGATCTATTTGTGTTCACTATTTTTAGTCCATTAAAAGAGGGAAAATCCTGTACCAGTCTTACATTTACATTGCACACACTCTCGTTATGGTGTCCAAGTATTCGCTCCATCGGTGTGCTATACACTTTTGCATTCAGATGTCCACCGACCGTTATATAATCATTTCTATTAGTACCATCTAGTGTTCTTTGCTGCAACCTTTAAAACTTTTCTGACTCTTGCTTTCGCCTTTCATCCGGTGCAAAAACACTAAGAAAAGTTATAAATCCTCTGTCCACTCTACATCGCACCTACAAAATCTTATTTGAATTCCACATATAAGATTCAGTATTATCGCTCCATCTCTAATTGAAAACAATGGCCACTTCTGATTTTGCTCGAGCTTGAACTTCTACTCACTTGTATATGACTTTGTAATTGTTCAAATCACAAGTTCCTCGATACGCAGTCGAAATCTCTGCGTATGTTGTGTAAACAAAAGATTGTTTTATTCTTCGTATTATTTGAATTAGCAGCCAACCTTTCTGTTATGAAATTGCTAAACTGCTACAATTTTTTGTTCAGACAAAGCTTTTCGTCATCTCTGACATCATCAGGTCTAGAACTACCTAGAACAACCAGCTTCTTCTAGACCTGATGATGTCAGAGATGACGAAAAGCTTTGTCTGAACAAAAAATTGTAGCAGTTTAGCAATTTCATAAAAGAAATAAAAGATTGTTTGTCTCTGGTCGGAAATTCCAAAGCATTTAACTGTTTAGGCGCTTTGATGTGGACTTCTGCCGAACAGAAGTTTCTGGAAGACGGATTGTTTGTTCTGAAACAACGCGTTACAATTTACAACGAAGTAACAGGGAAACAAGTGTCGAGTATTTTGCAAATTTGATATTTCGATAGTGTACAGTAAGAGACAATCCGAGAGTTTGTTTATTACAAATTTGGTCAGATACTATTGGACTGACGACTTAGCTCCTCTCAGTACGAATTTACGGAAACAACAAAAATTCATATTTGTTGTTGTTGTTGTTGTTGATTAAATACTTACTTTAATCGTATTGTTTGTTATCTGGCTTTACTTTAAATTTCATAATCAAACACACGTCTTGCATTTAACAAAAACTATATTTCCTTGCATTTTTTGTTGGTTAAAATCCGTTGCTTTTTGTCAGTTTTGCGCAAGAATTTTTTATATAATGTAATGTGCAAGCGATACTGAGCAAAATAATTCTTTCACCAAGTGTTACGGCTGAGTACGCTACGATTCTTCTTTCTTATGTAAAATAGAATATTTTTTGCTATGCATTATCTTATCATTAGGGTTAACAAAAGAATGCGAATGTAGGGATTACTGTTGTTATCAACGACAAAGCCTCGCTACATAATCGCTGCAGGCCAACGGTGTTCTTGCATGAACGTCCAGCACTGTTCTCATCTGGTAGCCATCGGGCACGTCCGGGAAGCTGCAATTCAGCCATGGGACCCAGCGCAAAGCAAAGGTGTTCTGCCCAATATCACGCCGTCCAACGTTGTGAATGATCCACCAGAATGTTTTGAACGTTTCAGGCTTCGGAACTGTCCCAATATCTGTACCCGCACTACACTTTCGATGTTTTGAATATAGCCTACGAGTCTATCGATAAACTACGATGTGAAGAATAAGAAGCGCACTAATTATAAATTAATTCTATTTCTTAATGTAAAGCGAAAATACGTGTTTTTTTCATTTTTCAGGTTAGGTGATAATGGTTTAGCTTACTGTTTAAAGAAATAAAAGCCATGGTTGGGAAAAATATTACATTTAATGTGTCCGCTTAATGCTTGAAAGAGAAAAAAATTGGAAACAAAGAACATAACGTATGTTTAACAAAAACAACAGAAAAAATTGAAAAATACAATTGTTTCTGAATAGTAAGATTAAATAAAAAAGTAGCCTATTAACAAGTGAAAACAAGATTTGTTATTTGTTAGGTGGTCATTATTCTTTTACGTTATTCAGTTAAATCTGAGTTAAAACTTCACTGGAAGCAAATTTTGTGCCAAACACACAGAAAATAGAGACTTCCTCATTTCGCCTTCCTTCGAGTTGATTGCTTTTCAAGTGATCTGTACACAAAAACCGAGAATTAGTGAAAAAATGAGTAGTCTACTGCTGGAAAACGATTTCTGTCACAAAAAAGGGAGGCATGTTTAGTAATAGACAAGGCCCACCCAGCCTTACTTAGAGTTGTTTTTTTTTACATGGAATTCATAAAAAGCGAGTATTATTTTAAAGGCATATTGGTTTCCACGTGTAATTTTAGTTTGAATATTAATCTAACAACGCCAACTTTTGGCGTCACAGGCACACATCGACGTTATATTATTGCTAGAAACATTTCTCATAAAAAATATAGCAATGAAACACGATTGTAACCGTCAACAAACTATTTTATAACAGACACAAATAAATTTTAACGATTTCTATTTTCCAACTAAAATTAGATCTATATGCGATATTTACTACATGTCGATGCCAATAATCGCATAATCGAAATATCGAAAATGAGTGCGGGTACGGTTATTGGGACAGTACTCACAGGTTTCTTACATAACTTGGTTGTGAGCATTCAGCCAACAAAATAACCAAACACGGAAAACGTGTCAGTATCGTGTCCGCGGTGCAGTGGCATAAATACGAGGGTGATCAACGGGATCAATCCCCCCCCCAAAGTTATTAAAAATTTCAGCGTTTCATAATCAATTAACGTAGGATTATTTCAAAGCCTGTATTAAAATAAGGCTTATAAATAACTGTAGCTATAAAAGGAATTAAAAAATTTGTAAATTAATACAATAAAGTTAGAGTTTCCTTATTAATGACAACTCAACATTTGGTAAATAACGTACGTATTTACAGTATTAAGAAAACGAAGGCAGAGCGGATTAATTTACCATTATTTCTTTTCTCCCAGACAGAAATTTGTCTATATAATGACTTTTCTAGTTTAATGGCTCTATGGTTTGAACAGTCGTCTTTGCACAGGTAAACTAGCAGTGTCTTGACTTTTTTAGGTAAAATGAGAAGGTTTAATTTGCTCCAGTTTACTTTAATAGTACTTTTAAAATAACGTACTTTAACGCAAACTATAAGTTCCGAAAATATTCTTGGGGCAACGTCCTTCAATTAAATTGGGAAGGGGAAATAAAACGAGGGGTTTTCAAAGTATCTTCAGAACGACTCATTTTCATAAGATTTATTTAGAATACAAATTTAGAATTAAAGTGATTCCTAATGACATAAGACTTGGTTTCATTTCATTTGATTTTTTTTTATGAATCATTTAATTAACAAAGATAGAATGTTTTGAAATAAGTTTGTTCCATATTTATTCAACCTTCATAGGCCTATTTAAGTTGGTTTAGTCAAAAGCTTTAAGACACAAAGCATTTATAAAATTTATTTATAAAATTATATGGGGAGAATAGTGAATTTCTCATTTTCCTGAGGAAAATGGGGAGTCCAATCTTAAAGCTAGCTTCATCCCCCCCCCCCCCAAGAATCAGTTCCTAGCTACGCCACTGTAGCTATGACTCGAGACGACGCTGAAGATATAATTCTAGTATCTTTGCGCCTCAAGTATCTTCTGCTTCTGCGGTTCTCATTCCGTGGAACAGTTTGCATCAGGTCTCCAGGCTTCGCGGTCTTCTGCAAGCCTCTTCATGGTCCGTGTAACTGGAGCAGCCGATGTCCTCCAATATCTAGTCGAAGTATTTTTGCTTGTTTTAATCTTTATTCCCAATATTAATGTTTGTTTACAATCTTCATTACATTCACAGCAGTAGGAATTACCTGCTCACCGCATACTGTGTGCAGTGCAAGTTAAGGCTTATTAATGTTCTATTTATATATTTAATTAAACAAAAAAACAATCTTTCACAGGTCCAATCAACTCTTTCGCCAACAATTTTGTCACGTATTTATTGTGCAGTCACTAAAACATTACATTAAACTAAATTATAATAACATTAAACTATACTAAATTTTAATGTATCCTGAAAAAATAGACCCTAAACATTTCAAAATTAACCCCAACTGAAATAATCCTTATTAACCTTAATTCACATCAATGATTACAAGTAAGATGTAGTATTAACAATTATTATTAATAATATAATTAACCTAATATTTAATATTCAATATAAATTCAACACTTTCACATTCAACTAAATCTGATAGGGTATTTGCAAAATAAATGAAATTATTATGACAATTGTTATCAATTTTTAGTAATAAACAAATTATGAACAACTTTTACATTACAACTAAATATATCTATACTGTTTACAAATAAACTACATAGACAAATTAAATTTCTTTTGTTAATGGTTAAAAAAGCATCTCGTGTGGTTAAAAAAAAACTGTATTCCAGTGTCCACCGTACCCTCGAGGATGGTCACGAGTAGACTGTCAAGCCTCAGGAGGTGCCCTATCCAGGTGTCTCGTCTTCTCTGTAAAGTTTCTCACAGACACGACTTTGGCTCCTCGAGGATGGTCACGAGTAGACTGTCAAGCCTCCGGAGGTGCCCTATCCAGGTGTCTCGTCTTCTCTGTAAAGTTTCTCACAGACACGACTTTGGCTCCTCGAGGATGGTCACGAGTAGACTGTCAAGCCTCAGGAGGTGCCCTATCCAGGTGTCTCGTCTTCTCTGTAAAGTTTCTCACAGACACGACTTTGGCTCCTCGAGGATGGTCACGAGTAGACTGTCAAGCCTCAGGAGGTGCCCTATCCAGGTGCTCGTCTTCTCTGTAAAGTTTCTCACAGACACGACTTTGGCTCCTCCATCCTCCTCAACACTTCCTTCTTCGTCATCTTTGCCCATTCACGGAATTTCAACATTCGCTGGTAACACCAAAATTCAAACGACTCGACTCTTCTTCTTTTTCGGTTCTCCGAGTCTCCATGTCTCACTACCATATATAATACACATTTATATAAAGCCTGCAGCGTTTCAGTGCTGTTAGAGGTAAAGATATTCCGCTTCTTGTTAAAGGCACACCTAGCTCGATGGATGCGGCTTATGATTTTTGTCGTGCTTCTCCCATCAGATACTGTTTCTATTTTTGCAAGATGAGTGCAGAATTCCACACTCCCGGGGCGTCCTCCACCGCCGTGTCGTGTCTGCTCTATTCGAGTTTACGTTGTTGACGCTGAGGGCAGCCTCCATTTCAGTAAGAGTCGCTTCCAGTTGTTGTATCGTCTCATGCAACACTGTTGTGTCGACAGACTCGAGAACAAGAATAAGAAAAACAAATATAGGTTACATTCAGTAGTGCATTGAAAGGCTTAGGGCGGACTCCTTCCAAAGATTAAGTCCCCTACAAATTGACATTCTGGCATATTTTACACTTTCTATACCACTACAAAATTATTTTAATCTAATAACCTGTTTCTAATTGACACAGCGGTTAGTTCAGGATAAGAGACCCAAAGTGTTAAGTTATAAAACATTTTTCTTTACACTCGCACTGACTCTTCAGTCGCTTCAAAATCGAATCGGTGAGTCGAGAAAGGAAACTATTGTTAGAACTTGGATGGTATATGCTGCGGGGGGGGGTCCATAACGTTCTTCTCCGTAGTAACAACGTACAGCATAATGACGAGCAACCTATGTACAACAACCTATATTCATAGTCCTACAGCATGTACCAGTACAACGAGCTTTCCTTATATTAATAATTTTCCTTATTAGAATAGTTTATTGTTCAATTCATCCATGTAAAGGTAATGGCGCATTACTGTGGTCACGGCCACGATCAACGGCTGGTCGCGGCCGTTATTATCATAACCAGAAGCACGGCTGGTCGGTGCAGACAGCCGAGTAGTAGCCGCACATCAGTCGTGAGATAGCTGCTATTTTGTATTTGTATACTCGGTTAGTGAAACGAGAGAAAAGGAAATTATGGGTACATCATATTTTACAAACTCGTTCTGTAAGAAGCACGTTTTGTAGTTTTTTTGTGAACTCTGTGACCAGTGGGCTGTGCGAGACGAAGGGCATGTTCGTCGCCCGCTCGTACAGGCCTACTGCGTCCCGAGCTTCAAATAGAACTCCTGCCGCAGGGTGTGGCCTACTACCGGCCGTGGGTGTCAATTAAGTATCAGTTAATTGAGGGTGAGAGTACGCCGAGGCCGGGTCCAAGATTCTCCTGACACAGATTGGTAGCGACCGAGGACGCTAATGAGATGGTTGCCCTGGAATCGGGCGGAGCGGCGATAAAATTTGCGGGACAGTGTCCGTATAGTGGGGTCCAGGGAACGGACACGCAGCAGAGCTTCTCGGATAGTTCTATTTGATGTCAGATAGTGGGCTTTACAAGCCTAGCGCAATCCTCGGTCAAGGAGAGACTGAAGCTTTCGCTTATGGGTCTTGGCCAAGTAGCCACAAATGGGGATCGCGTAGGTAACCATCGGCACCACGTAGGTGGAGACGATAAGTTTCCCTAGGCGGTGGGTCATGGCGTTGCTGCATATATGTATAGGTGGGACGGAGTTGATATAGGCGATGGGCGGTCTTGGGTTGTGAAGATTGTCACCACGACAAATTTTTTAATTATACAAGAATGTCGGTTAAAAGTTTTGATGATTTACGAAATTGTAAATTTGAAAAATTTCAACAAATCATAATTAAAAAGCTAAAATCTCGAATTAAAAAAATCACATCTGTTTGATTTGCGAAATGCAATATTTCAGTATCACTTCCCGCTCAGTCTCATAGGCCTACTGGCCGCATTCCGTGCGCGCTGTCCAATAGACGTACAGTACTTACGTGCGCGCTGTCCAATTCTAAATCTCGAGAACGTAACAAATATACAATACTTTGACTATACTCATTACGGAATGTAATAAGCATGGGAATTTTTTTATATTTTTTATAATAAAAAATGAGATTTAATCGTGTGCATTTTATTAACTGTGGATTGTGAATAAAAGGTGGAAAAGTGTGTAATGCATAAAAAACAGTCCATATAAAACTCAAATCTTTACTGTCAAATACCATACAGTACAAACGTGTACAGTGAAACTTGTGTATCTGTTGTGTTTACTAAATTCAGGAACCATTTTTAAGGAAAATAAAAGATAAAATTTGTGCAGTAATCACACAGATAATTGCAGTCAAGTCCGCCATTCATCTATCCGTCCATCCATCCATCCATCCATCCATCCATCCGTCCGTCCGTCCATCCGTCCACCCATCCATCCAACTATACATACACACATACGTACATGTACTTACTACAGAATCGAATGAAAAACTGCGTGTATACCAGTTAGTATGTACTACCTACACATGTGCATGGTTGCATTACTTGTCGAATATCGTTTTAAAGGTTTACTTTTTTTGACAAACTTTACTTACCGTAGGGTTAGGAAAAGTTCTTGTTGGGCACTAATACACTGTCGTGTTGTAGAAGGCTTCAAGTCTTCAGCAACTAAACTCAGCACCATATCGAACAGATCATAATTGAGTCTGCAGTATTGTCTGAACAGATCTTCATTCCGTTTTAACTGCCTTTCTATTAATATTTTAAAACATCGTTTTTCTTCACGACTTTTGAAGACTTCTTTGGTGTCTCTCCTTTTTCGTTTGTGGATAAATGAAAGCAAAGTGTCATCGTCTTCTTCTTCTTGCAGTAATTTCATTAATTTTAGTTTTTTAGAAGCGATGAACGACATACTGGTACTGTATACGTCAGTAACAACTGGGCACTGAGTGGAATGTGAATGTAGTATAATTTCTCCCTCAGACAGCGCTGCCACCGCTTTGGCAGTGAGAAACGAAAACACCAAAACCGCCGCCGTGGCGGCCCCGCCAATGCTGCTCCGCCCTAGCAGCGGCAGGGAGCTGCCTTGGTGGCGAGGTTCGAAATTGTACCTTAAGTTTGGCCGCAAGATGCCGCTTGGTCAGCCAAATTAAGAAAACTGCGGCCGTTGCGGCTAGTTGACCCGCAGCGCTTCGTGCGCGTATTAAATTAGCCGCATGCGACCAGCCGTTGTCGTGGCCGCAATAGTGCACCATTACCCTAAATGAAGAGGGTCAGACTGTCGAGAAATAGACACCTTTTTCTTCTTCACCTCCGGGTTTAGACATAAAACCTGTTCCTGCGTTAGTCCTGCCATCTTCGTCTAAAATTGGTGTCTCTAAATGACTACTACCTGTTTTATTATACAGCCTCTTTACATGCTATTTCCATTGCAATAAGCACTGTCTAATCCTGTCCTTAATGCTGAATATCCCCAAATCGGCTTCCTTATATCTTCACTCCTTATTTGATCGAGGGGGAGGAAAGCAACCTCTGACACCCCTCAAGAACTTCATTTCACCGACTTGAACTTCATACGCCCACGTCCTATACCCAAAGGTTATCACTGATGCTGAGAGTGACACCGGGAATTTTCCACGGCGAAACCTTATAAAAACACAGTTTTCCCCTGGCAGTCATCGAGCACGATCCGAAAGCTAAGACGCCCCGCCAAAACAAAACAAAAGTAGAGCAAGATACACGCACAAGAAAAGCCATTCATTGAAAAGCCATTTACAGGCTGGTTCATATTAAAAAATTCAATTTACCGCAGCTATCACAAACGTGCAGGAATTTATATGAGGAATTGTTGGACAAGTATGTGAAGGTAAGTAAGTTAAAACCAAACATCAGGTACAATGAAAATTATGTAAATTTTATTTTTTGTATTTATAAAAATCTTTGTACAGTTATTGAACAAGTACTGAATTTACTAAGGCCTAAATAAAGAACAGTCATTTAAGAGGACGAATTTATTGAATTATCAAAATTCGCCGACGGGTGTGGCACAATTTCTTATGTAAAATATCCTTGATTGTAAGGAATGTTATAATGCAGTAATCCCCCTTTTTAACTGACCCCGTTGAAATGAACCCCGCTTATAGCGGACATCTGTAACAAACATCAAAGACAATCTGGCTCAAAAATAACCCTTAGCAACCCTGGACAATGTACGCAGGTGTCTACTAGGATCGTGTGAGTTATACCGTTCACAGACGGTCCTGTCTCCCGCGCGCTTCTGTCCTACGCATTGTTCTTATCTAGATTTTGGGTCTAGGCTAGCGAAGTAAAAGACAACTTGAACTTTGTCACTCAGTATGTTCAGCAATCATAAAAATGATCGCCCTATTATGATCACTTTAGACACATTAGTGAGTTACTGATTAAAGTAATTAACTCTAATCAATCTCAGACGAATGTTAATAATTTTTTGAAGTCAGTAAATGTTAAGAGCGATTCTGACACATAGCATCTTGGTTTTTGAAAAAGATAGACGTTGGGCAAAGTTTTTACTGTAATTATGATCATTTTGTGTAAAATAAAAATTAATCTTTACAATGTACTAAGTTTTATTACAATTGTGTATACAGTATTTTGTATAAGATATAACTGTTCTTTTATTGATGCACTGTTATCTATTTTATATAAGTACAGTAAAATAACAATTTCTATTTTTATCCAAGATGAGACTCGGCTCAAGTTTTACAAGGTAATGGCTGCCCCTATGCTTCCTTATGGAAGTGAGTCATGGATAATGAGAAAGAGAGATAAAAGCCACATACAAGCAGAGGAGTTGAAATTTCTAAGGACGGTCAAAGGTTGTTCTAAACAAGATCGATTTTAGAAATGAAGAGATTAGAGAAGAGTTGGAAATATACAACTTAAATGAGAAAATAGAGTTGCATAGAACAAATTGGAAGGACCATTTGGAGCGTATGGACGACCGAAGACTACCAAGTAGATACAAACCAGCTGGAAGAAGAAGCGTGGGGACAAGATGGGGATAAAACCTATGAATGAAGCCGGAACAGGTCACCACGGCCTAATCGTTGTTGGGGAAGAAGCTATATACTATATATACAGCTTTACTATATATACATATAAGCTATTACTATATACAGCTACAACGGACTTAGAATATAACAGACACCTCAGAGCCACTATTAGTACATTATAAGCGGAGGGGGGGGGGATTACTGTAATGTAATTAATTATCACTGATGGTAGAAGTTTCAGTTATTTTATTTTGCAGACCTTTCAGTAATACCTGATTTATTAGATTCTCACATAGATACCTTTGCACTTCATTTCTGTTATTTAGTCTTCTCAGTTTTGCAGCGACCACGTGTCCAATCGCGTCAAACTCGTCGAATTCTCTGGACAACCAAGAAGGCGTTTTGTATTCTCTGCCACCACAAGGGTTATTTCCTGTGGCGTCTAGTTTTCGTTTTAGCACAGTAACTGTCCTGCCAAACTTATCTGGCTGGGATTCACTCGACACTTGGGCCGCGGTTTTGTTGTAATCAGCAGTTTCTTCTTCTTCGCTTTGTTCGTCAGTAGCATTCTGTAAAAGTATAAGCAGAAGGTTTCAAACAAAGTTTAGTTGTTCAAAAAAATTTTGAAGTTTTTTAAGAATTACAAGAGTTAGTTGAGCAGTTCGCGGAGCGACATCTACAGCTCAGTGGTATAACAAAAACGTTTCGTTCGTTTCGTGTGTTGTAAGGTTAGTATTTCATGTAAACATATCTTAACTTCCAAATCTGACAGTTTACGAGGTTTGATAAAAAGTTTGTGCAATTTTACAACTTCCACCGCTACAGTTGTCCGATTGTAAAACTGTTGTTATGTGATGTTGGTACACATGTTAGTGACAACAGTCGCGTCACGTTTCAGTGTATTTTAATATAAATTCTTGTTGTTGTTGTTAAGTTCTTCATGGCCGTAACCATTACTCGCATCCTAGCTTCTGTCTTTCTTTATGCAAAAAATCTCAAACAATGAGGCCTCAATCCTGCATTACCTTCTCCATATTATACATTCGTGCTTCCTTTGGTCCTTGTCTTTTCCTTCTATTTAGACATGATCAGTCATTTACCTTTTTAGTCCATCTTTTGTTTCACACCCTCTGGTCGTGTCCATAATGTATTAGGAAAAATAGCTTAAAGTACTTGATATACGACGTTTGATAAAAAAGTTCGTGAAATTTTGTAATTTCCACCGCTACAAGTTTCTAATTAAAAAAAAACTGTTTTTATGTGATGTTGGTACACATGTTAGTGACAATTGTCTAAAATTTTAGCCCTACTTGATGCATAGTTTAGATTTCACATCTAACTGAGTAAGTCGTCCTTCGGTGTATTAGGTGATTTTTTTTTGTCATTTTACAATGCAAGATTGAAGAACATGGACTACATTTTGTGTAAACTGTGAGATAAACTGCTCTTTCCTGGTAAACATGTTCAGAAGGCTTCTGGCGAGACTGTTTGCGTGAACAAGCGATTTACAAGCTTCAAAGACTGCCGTAAATTATATCCTGATTAACGAAAGAAAGTGACTGGCGGAGCGGCCGCGCGGCGACCGAGTTTGTAGTAAAAACATTCCACTTAATAACCTCGTGGAAACGTAAAATACAGGGCTAGAAATGTCTAATGAACTGTATTTTAATCATCAATTAAAGACGTTTTTAACAAACTTTTCTAATTATTTAAATATTTTTTCAGTTAATTTACATTGAGAGTTAAATAAAAAAGTACACGAATTTGAATTAAAAATTTAGGGTTTATCATTTTTATTACGTAAGAACTCAGAGGTTAAGCATCGGAAAAACATTTCTTGTACACAAATGGTAGTCAACCTTCTTTAGTACAATATATAAAAAATTGAGATTCCTACGATTAAAATTAACGACGTTATTAATTTTTTTCTAATGTCCTGTTAACTCAGTTGTTAAAAGTTGTACATGAATGAGATTTGCGTGACGCTCTCTTACACAACTAAGTGTAGAAGACATATACATATATACAACTTACACCTTGTACGTGATAGGAATACTACAATGGATTAATATATAAAGTGAATTTCACAGACAGCAGTGCGCGGCGCTCTGCGGCGGAAGTACAGTCAGAACCTACAACTTGTGTACTTTATGATGGCCGCCAACCTTGGTGAAAGCAGTGTGCGCAGAACCCTGTTTTTTGTTAGTGTAACGGCACGTCTCACTGAGTGCATAAGTGTTGATGCGTTTTCAAAAACATTTACCGTGTAGGCCTGTATTTCATTTAATTATTTAGTTTGTATCGTTACTAGTGTTTAGTTTAAAGTCGACGGATGCGAGGTCTGGGCCGACGCACTGAAGCAAGAAAAATACCGCAAGGAGATGGCCGCGGTACAACGAAGAGGAGCACTTCGAATTGCAAGCTCCTACAGAACGGTGTCGGAACCAGCAGTGTTGGTCGTCGCTGGAGTAATGCCAATAGATCTGATAGCTGTGGAGAGGAGGAGGGTCTACAAGACCAAGGAAGACTTGGGGTTTGTAGAAGCAAGAACAGTGGCCAGGGCACACTCCATGCGGAGCTGGCAACTACGATGGGAGCAGGAGAGTCGAGCTAGGTGGACGGCGAGGTTGATTGGGAACCTCCCTGAATGGGTGGACAGAACGCACGGCGAGGTAGATTATTACCTTACTCAATTCCTGACAGGGCATGCTTATTTCTGTGCATACCTGCGAAGGATGGGTAAGATGGAGGATCCGTCGTGCGTGTATGGCGACTCAGACTCTGATGACGCTCATCACACTTTCTTCGAGTGTCAACGGTGGGTGCTGGAGAGGCGAGGACTGGAATCGGAGATTGGCCCCATGACGCCTGATAACATCATAGGCGTCATGCTCAACAGCAAAGAGAACTGGGACATGGTTGTGACCTTCGTGAGGATGGTCCTACAGCAGAAGCCTGAACTGGACCCTCTCACAGGTCGATGATATAGAAGCTGCAGGAGCCTTGTAGGCGCAATACGAGGTGCCACCCTGAAGCCATACGAATAGTTGTTCCAGGGGGGGTTCCCTGCCTGTAAAGTGGAGGTTTTTTAGTGGGTGCGAGTCCCACACACCGGGAGGCCAGTCGGGTGTCTCCTGTTGGTGCATAATGCATTTTTCCTCCCCCGCAAAAAAAAAGAAAAGTGTTTAGTTTGGGACTGTGACATGTGATAAATAATCTAATTATATTTTAATATCATTTAATATTGTCTGTGGTTGTGTTTTCAGACATCACGTTAAGTTAAACTGAATTTTATTTTGCTTAACGTATTGTTACTTTTACAATACATTTTATTTCATTACGTAATCAGAAAAAATGCCTCCTATTAAATCAAAGTTAGGTAAAAAGATTGTGCATAGCCAAGCTCGGGAAGTCATTTCTAATGTATGTAAATTTATGGAAAGTGAGAAAAATGGAATTAGTATTCCACTAAAAAAGGTTCAAAAACGAATAGCGTCAGCAACAGGAGTTTCTGAAAGAACGATTCGCCGTATTAAAAGTGAGGGTAGGCTATAACAATAGAAAATGAACAGTGACAAAGAAGTGATGACAAATTGAAGATTGGAGTTTAAACTTTTTTTTAGTTTAATTTTTATTTTTATTTTTTCTTGTCCTGTTATAATTTTTTATAACTATATCTATACATATTTTTAGATAATTTTCATTCGTATTATTTACAATCCAGCGTTTTACCACTGTATAACGAATTTACCGTCATCTACATGCAAAACATTGTCGACGTCTTATGTAATTTTGTTAAATAAATTATTTTATGAATTTATAATAAGTTAATAATAATACTGGTAATTACAATTATTATTATTTGATTGTATAATATTATATATTATACAATATAATAAGATAATATTACATATTATCAAATTATAATTATTTCTTACATTGAAATCTAATCAATTCGATTATTCTTTAATTCATTTAGAAACCTCTGAAGATACTGATACAGTCAGTGGAACGATACAGTCTGGTCAATTAAAACGATAAAAATAAGATAAAACTACTTGAAGAATAATTATAATTTGATAATAATATATAATATTATACAATAATACTGCAAGAAACTAATCGATTATATTACTAATTTTTATTGATTAAGTCAAGTTTGTATATTATGAAAATTAATATTAAAAATTAAAATTAATATTAATTAAGTCAAGTTTAAGTCTGTTTTCGTCTTCAGACGTTAGAAAATAATTACAATTTTACACTTCGAAACTCGTAAAATTACTACACTAAGGCACAAACTTTTAACGTCAGTGGCAAAATAATTCATTGCAGGCTTATCAAAGTGTAAGTATTACCCAAGACCATTAGTTCGTTAATCTGAACACGTGTAGTTTGTTTTCTGATTTAAGGACTAGTACCACCTATTTATCTGTTTTTACAACCACCATTAAAATACTGCAATTAAAATTACCATTAAAATTACAAATCTTCTTCTATGGCGTCACAGTTCGAAGTCGGACCTTAGCCTCCACAATCATCTGCCTCCATTTTTCCCTGTCCTTGGTGATCGATCTCCATCGTTTTATTTTAAGTAAATTATCAGCATCCCTCGCCACTGCGTCAATCCAGCGTGTCTTGGGTCTTCCGACAGGCCTTCTACCCTCGATCTGACTAAACAGTACCTTCCTAGATATTCGATTGTCTTCGATCCTAATGATGTGTCCTGCCCATTGCAATCTATGCAGTCGGATGGTGGTGGGCGGATCATTGTCTTTATACAGCTTGTATAGCTCCTCATTATGACGCATTCTCCATATCCCGTTTATTTGGATTGGTCCATATATTCTCCTCAAAATTCTCCTTACAAAAGTATTGACTGTGTTAATGGCTTGTTTGTTCAGAGCCCAAGTCTCGCTGCCAAAATTACAAATAGTAATCTGTTATTTGGATAAGTGCCGCATTATTGAATGCGCGAAGAGAGTTCTCAGTTTTAACTCGACCGTTTGGAATGTATTTACTGTCTGTATGTGTATCTGTCTATCTATCTGGATTATGTCTCACGATAACTTTTTCACGCATCAACCGATTTTCGTAAAACTCGGCAGGCGTGTCCTACAGATCCCTAGTATTTTCGTGATTGATTCCCCAAAAAATATGTGGGCGGGAGGAAAAAATATGTGAAGGGATCTAAATTTAAAAAAAAAATCGTAAAAGGCCATATGGGGTACCAAATTCAAGGAAATTTTAACCAAAACATAGTGTGAATATAGTGTTTATTTTTGAAAATTTCAAAAATACGGAAAGTCGGAGGCGAAAAGGTGAGTGAAAATTTTGATAAAATTGCAAAAATGCATGTGGCGTATCAGATTAACAGGAATTTTAACGAAAATCTGAATGTGGTGTTCGTTTTTGGAGATTTTGACGTTTTGGGACGCGAGGGCGCAAAAATTAAAAAAAAACGCAAAATTCCAGCCGAGTGCCAGACTGAAGAGAATTTTAACACACATCTGATTGTTTGGAATTTTTAGCGTTAAAGTAACAATTTATTGTTACTAAAAAATAATAATAGGATAATCAAGATTTTCGTTACTTTTTCTGATACCGTAATTGAAAAATTATCTAATACTAAAATTTGTCCAATAACAAACATACTTCGTTCAAAATACTGAGAGAATTCTGCAGTTCGAAATAACTGAAATTAATTTTAGCGACAATTTTTTCGCAGCTTTCTATCCACGTACTAAATGTAGAAATAAAATACGTGTGTCAAAAAACGTTGATCTTTTTTAATCAAATTAAGCAGACAAGCTTTAAAGCATGAAATTGAAGTTGTCAATGTGAAAATTCGAAATGGTAGTGTTTTATTTGGAGGAGGGGTGGAATTAAGAGCTACAAAAAGGCACCTTACCCGGGCGAACATTTTATGTTGAGACGCCCTTGACTGCAGTAGTTTAACATCAGAGGAGCTGTTCGCTGACAACAGAAGATTGCCAAGTGATTGAAGGGCACAAAAAATATGAAAATAAATAAATGAACATAATGTTTAAGAAACATTATAAGGAAATAACAAAATATTATAAGGAAGTTTGAATTTCATTCACTTTTGTATTACTTCCAAGTTCCATAAGGAAATGGAAGTATGGTAATGACGAAAAAAAATCGTGTTCAAGATAAGGGCTGATTCTGATTGTACTACCCTCAAAACATGAAGAAAAGTCGTTTTCTGAAAAGTGTCTGTGTGTAGAATTTTTTCTATGGCGAACGATAACTGCCGCAAATTCCAACAGAATTAAATAATTTCTTGCATATGTGCCTGAATTGTAGAGGACTCAAGGCGTTTTGATTTTAGTGAAGATCGGTTAAGGCGAAGGGGTAGTTTACCTGTAACGTTTTATGTTTTAACAAGAGTAATGTACTTAATTTTGATAAATAAAGTATCCTGAAAAGAACGTCATAATAATTCACTGTAGAAAGGTAGATGAAATATCTATAAATGAAAAGGGTAGTTGAAGGGGGAGGTGTAATTTTCTATAAATGAAAATGATAGTTAAAGGGGGAGGGGATAATTTTTTATATGTATACTACGTTATCGGCAACAAAGAAGTAGTTTGGTGTTAAAATTCCTTCCCGGGATGTTTGGCCGTAGTCAAATGTTTTCTGCAAAACCAGACGTTTCGGCAGTGGCATCTACTGCCATCATCAGTGAAAATCGCGCTAACGTGAGATGGTATACGTTAGTGACCACAGTACTGTGGTTAAGGCTCAAGAAAGAAGTAGTTTCTACAGAAATATTTCATATCGAGAATGATATATTTCACTTCGAAAATGATTTTAAATATAAATCTTAGAACACAGAAGTCTTGTATGGGTCTCCATACCGATATTTTCTCTTATGTTTAGGAACTGACAATTGAACGAGAGAAGTCAGGTCTCAGTTGTAACTCGACCGTTTGACATCTGTCTGTCTGTCTATGTACTGTTGGGCAGTGTCTGACGGTAACTTTTTAATACATCGACCGATTTTCATAAACTTAGCGTGTGTGCCCATAATTGTGCCCTACTCACTCCACTGTTTTTGAGATTGATCATCCTGAAACAATGGAGGTGAGACAAAAATGTGAGCGGTCTGCTATACAATTGTTATTTGACTTAAAAAGTCAAATTGTACTTATAATTTGTCTGGCAATTTAAAAGTCATTTAATGTGAAAATATCTAATGATAAATGTATTTCGTTTAAAATAGTAAGCGAGTTAAAATTACTAGTTAAAATTTATACAGTATATTTATTTTAATTTATCAATAAATGCTGAAATGTTTGGACAGCATTAAAAGTGGAGTATAGACACAATTTTTACACCATTTGTGTCGAAGTTTCGACAATATTTATTACCATATCAGCAGTGGCGTATCTAAAATTTGGTCGAGGGGGGTTCGGGGTCCGGTCGTGCCGGCTTCATAAAAAAAAAGTTGAGACTAATCAACATTATTATATTTAAAGTTATAGCGATCAAAATTTTAATTTCATAATTTTATGATCGAGAAGTACGTTTGCACAGGTCAAGTCACCAACCCAAGCCAGAGTAATAAATAAGAACAATTTAACAACACGTCAACCCGACGCCAGCTACAAGACAATGAGAGAACGCCTAACATAACACAACAAAAGGGAAATAGGATCGACTGTGACAGGCCAAGCTCAACTCAGATTTACAACACCACAACAAACTGAACAAAAGCAGAGTCTAGTGGCACGGATACGTAGAAATTGAAGCGATCACATGCTGTAGGGTTAAATTGGAGCGTGCGAGCCTTTAAGGAAAGGATACTCACTCACAAAGGATTAGAAAGGTTTTACCCAGTATGAAGACAAAACAACGTACACCAAAAGAATACAGTCAAGGGTGTCGCACAGCATGAGGCAACGTTAGGATGACAACCGATATTTATGACGACGTAGCAACATCGTGACGTAGAGGCATCTTGGGGTGACGACGAGCAAGAAGCTGTTAATTGACAGAAAAAAGACGAAGGGAAGTCAAACAATGAACGAGGCGCTACGTATTGTTAGTAAAGGAACAGTAGCAGACCTTGGGAGAGTCACAAGAACAAAGGTTTGACAGACAGGCGAGCAATTACTCTACATTCTAAGAAGTAGTGCGAAGCCCTTTCGCCGTGTATTTCAGGGGAGGTTCGATAGCCAACCAGAGTCTAGCATCTTCCAAAGAAGCAGGTGGAGACGATTGTCGTCATGGTGACAACCAGAGCAGCGAATCAGGGTGCCGAGAAACACAGATGTCCAGAGTGGAAGGAAATATTAGACCTATCGAGGATGACCAGAGGCGTGTTCGACAGAAAGTTGCATTATGGTAGAAGACGCTTAATATAAACTGTTTACGAGGTACGCGAGCTCTCAGTCTCTCGGTATTACTCAGTTATTCAAAAAGTTACTCAGTTGCTCAATTTCTCAGTTGTTACAAAATTTCTCACCAGTAGATATTCAAAACTCAGTCTAGCAGTCTATCAGACTCTCGTTACAGAAGTCTACCGCAGTAACGCGAAGTGTGAAGTGATATAAGTATCGCTAGAATCTGAATTTGATACTTTAAACTTTAAGAGCATTCCGACATGCAAATTAAACATTAATAAGTGAGTGAAAGACTCGATGTTAGAACTTTGGCGCGGCAATTACGAACACAGTGGTCGATATCGGAACACA
This sequence comes from Magicicada septendecula, assembly GCA_034769895.1. Lineage (NCBI taxonomy): Eukaryota > Metazoa > Arthropoda > Insecta > Hemiptera > Cicadidae > Magicicada > Magicicada septendecula. The sequence goes on from CM068375.1 coordinate 3,575,753, forward strand.
CTATGATTAAGGTATCGCTATCTCAGCCGTGCGAACTCAGAAACAATAAGTGACTTAGCGATCATAACACTCGTGCTTAATATTGCACACAGTCATGATACAACTAAATTAAACATATATAAAACACGAAGCAGTTTAGCGACAGACAGTTATCTGTACACAACTACTAATAATGAATACACGTATGCAACACAAGACTCTATAAACTTTGTAACGTTACCAAATTTGGTAGTTACATAAAGTAAGCAATTATTACGTCAAGTGACGGGAAAGCATGAAAATATTTCTAAGTAAGTAAAATTATGTGAACAAAAAGTGTGTATCTACAGATATATTAGTGTAAAATTCCAACAAAGAAGAAGGAAGTGTAACATAGCAGCATCGTACACAAAATAGAGAAAGAAAATGACCATGAGCCAATATAAAATGTTAGAAACCAGGCCCAATAGATTCCAACAGTGAGGGGAACCAACAAAACAATAAAATGACTATATAAAAGTGTAAAAGAAGACAACAGGATTCCAACAGTGAGGGGAACCAACAAAACGATAAAAGGACTATATAAAAGTGTAAAAGAAGACAACAAGATTCCAACAGTGAGGGGAACCAACAAAACAATAACTATGTAAAATAAAAGAAGAGACAACTCAAGAGCAACCACAATGATGGCAGGAAAACCAACATATTTACAAATATAAATATTATGGAACAACGACTACTACAATGGAAATATTGAAGAAGACGTTTAAACCTAAAGAAGAAAGGAAGAAGAAGGACAAGGAAACATGACATGAAGAGAGAAGATAATGGATAGACAATACAAGAAATCATCATTCACCAAGTATACTAGAGACAATACTAGTAACCAGAAGAATAGCGATTGTCAACTATGAAGAAACAGTGTTTAACATATTTAAGAAATCACAAACAGTAATAGTGAATACTTAATGTAAGTGTGAGAACCTGTGACCAGTTAACCAATTTTAACCTAATAAACCCCACAGACAATTCAAGTGATAAGGTTTATAGCAGAAGAAAATGTGTTACCTTCATAGTGGAAACATCAAAGATTAAATAGTCCAAAATACACAGACAGTTAGTGTGACTAATTTAATGAAGATTGTAATTCCAAATAGATAATCATAAGACCACCAAGAAATGTAAGATAGAACAGTAATATCATTGTTCATAGAACCTGATAATAAAAACCTTTGTAAATTTTAAAAGAAATGTAACTGAATGCCACGGCAAAACAGAATACAATACAAAGAAAGGCCAGAAAAAATAATAACAAACAAATTAGTTTGTTAAGTATCAAACAACAATGTAACAGAAATTAGGTACAAACCATAACAAGAAATGTATTATCATTAGTTCAAGAATATTTGTATTATTGTTTAGAAGAAATAGTGTAAACATGTGTAATAATCAACAATTAAACCATTGTAATAGAATACCATAATGAAGTCATAATAGTAGTAGCAAATGCTGCATAAGAATATGTTGTACATTGTTACATAACCCCATAGGAAATGCACCTATAAAACAAAAAATCATATATGTTAATTAAACCAAACAACCATCAACAATTGTTTCAATCAAAGATTCATTATAAATAATGATGCACGCTAATAAATAATGTCTTATATTGAAATACACTGCACATAAAGCAGATTAAATATGATAGCACAAAGCTAGATGAAAGGGAACCCAATGTAACAAATTAGTTAAGCAAAATACATTATTAAAACTTGTACAAAGATCACTGAAAGTATTACCAGTAGTTAGAAAAACATCTGGAACTACTATGAGAACAGATTATAAGTGTAATAAAAATAGTGTTATGATCAAAATATTGTAAACTAACTGACTATGAATGAATAGCCAGATGTAAGCAAAGGCAATGTAACAAACTAGTTAAGCAAAATACCTTATTAAAACTTACACAGAGATTAATGAAAGTGTTACCAGTAGTTAGAAGAACATCTAATACTACTATGAGAACAGACCATAAGCATAAGAATAGTAATTTTATAGACAAATTATTGAAAACTAAATGACCATGATGGTGGAATCAGAATGTAAACAAACACTATGTAGCAAGTTATTTAAGCAAAATGCACCATCCAAACTTGTTCAAAGGTAAATAAAAATGTTATCAGTAATCAGAAGGATATCTGATACTACTTTGAGAATCTATGTCAAATATAATAATAACAATTTAGTTATTGATTTATTAAAAAATAACTGACTGCCATGTCATGACCTGATGTAAACAAACCCAATACTAGGAATTGAAGGGTTTTCAGATAGCTAAAAGCTAACAAATATATTAAATGAACTAGGTACTATAGTTGTACACTATTTGCATTTTCAACATTATATACCTTATGTAGAACAACAAAAACAAAGTGACAATTTAAAGAAAAGAGATCAGAAGGTAGTTAGATAAGACTACTAGTATATGAAACACAACATTGTGCATATACTAAAGTGTAAACCAATGTAAATAAACGTTTTTATTATTATTAGAATACAAAACAAATGTCATTAGATAAGGAATAATAGTATTAAGGGCGATTATAAATAATCGAATATGGACGCTTGAGACGCCATTATCAAACATTGTTTGAATAATAATTAATCCCAAATTTTTGTATTAAGCAAATGAGAAATGGACTCAAAACGTTTAATCAGAAGTGTTATTGTGTAATTAGATAAGATTTGGTGAAATAAACTTATTAATTTTAAGATTCACCATAAAAATTTGTGAAATCGTTGTAGTGAATTAATAATGGACGGATTTCATTCTTGTTTCGACTTTATTTAAAGCCCAGGATGTCCGCGATTTATTGACACCAACCATTCAACGATATGACAACTAATAAAAAAGTTATAACGATTATAAACTTTTTAATCATTTAGTGCATCGGCGTTTACGTCACTTTAGTCTCCAACCCATATACGAAATTGGTAATAAATTAAAAGTTTTACTAAATCAAGGTGTTTTGGGTCGGAGAGTTCGAAGAATTGAACCAATCAAATGAATGAAAACCGGCAGACAAGCCAGAGACGCTTAGGAGAAGCGTCACAGTCATCTTTCAATCATCAAGGAGTCAACACGCATAATTCGACGGACAAAATCGATGAAGAAGTTTTATTTGAATTGTGCGCGACACATATACATGAGTCATACTACACACGCCTAACCTACACATAACAAACAATTAACGAGCGTACAGTGCGGAGTGAATATAATAATAAAATACGACCAGTGTATAATATCAGTCGTATTTTCGAGTTTTGTGTTGATAAAAAACCAGGGAGTACTATATTTTCATTATTTAAAAAATAAAACAGAAATAATAATTTCTGTAAATGATTGTTTGGATACTACTCTAATCAGTAGTATCGGAGTGTAGCAATTCTGATGAAAGTTATCAGAAGTAATGAAGGAATTATTTCGCATTTATTAACTTAAGAAATAAATGTTTTTACTGTTTATCATAATTAAAGGAGTCAAGATTAATTTAAATATTACAAAATATGAGTGTCGCATAGTCGCTCAATTGACTCATGTCGTTTTTGATTTGACTAATGAAAATAAATATTGTTATTTTTTGCGAAAAAATCATTCAAATTAACTGATGGTTACGCATCAGAAGTATTATGAATAGTATATATATGTTTAGATTAATAAGAAATCAATGAATAATATATTTAACCCTAATAACTACTTACGTTATTAGCTAACCTAGAAATAATAACAACAACTTGTCACCTTTTTCATAAGTCTGTTCTCAAGTAATACAAACCAAATGAAAGCTATCACAAGAGTTTTTTTTATTATAAACTTTTTCTCTTGTCAATAAATAATTTCTATAGCCAACTATTAAATAATAATAGTAATTTTTAGCAGTGCAAATCAACGCACGTGTTTATTAAAGTAACTACTGGGTACTGAATCCCGCGTACGATAATACGATAGTTATCGATTATATGGTACCGACTTTCAATTTTAATATTTGTTTGTTTGCTTTCTATTAATTCTTTATTAAATATTGTTATAAAACACAACATCTTGTACCTGGCATCATGTCACTTCAAAGATCACACGAACTTGGTAATTCAACTATGTAAAGAGGACATAAACCTCTCTAAATAAAATTATTGTATTAACCTACAGTGTTACCAGCCTTGAGGTTAAGAAGAGTTTTTTTTTAAAATTGTTCATAATAATTATTTTTCTGTAAAAATATTAGTGATTGATTGTTGATTTTAAAAGATTTAATAGCATTCCAAAACTGTTAATAAACCTCAAATTTTTTTACCAGTGGAAAAAGTGTTTAATTTCAAAATTAAAATAGTTTAGTTTTCATAGCTAGTTCTATCAAAAGGTGGCGGTAGAATTTGAATATTCCTTATAATTCAAATCATAATTCAGTTTTTATTTTATTTTATTGTGCATGCTTATCACGTATGATATTCAAATAGAATGTCCCCTTGTATGTGTAGAGTGTATGTTACAGCTGAAGCAGTCACCCAACAGAACAGTAATATCCACATATGGTAAGTGGGGAGGTGATCAGCGGAGTGCGAAAATACTTTTAAATTAAAAGATTTAAACGGCAATACCCACACAAGTATTAATAACAATCAAACTGCTAATAATAATTACATTTTGGAAATTTTATTATACAACATTGTTGTGGATACCGGAGCGTATCTACAATCAATACAATCAACACATACAACCAACACACATCAATATCTACATATCTGTTCTATAACAGATTGGCGCCCAACGTCTGAGCGCGGATTAGGGAGAAAACAATTGACAATCTAACCAATAATTTCCTAACCCAATCCGTCGAGAGACAGCAAGTGCATTGCCAGAGCAACAAGATGTATACTAGAAGATCAACCTCAAAAAAGAGAGCAGCAGAAGCAGAGAGGGAGGCCAGACTAGAAGAGAAGGAGGCAACATCAACAGAAGATGTTGAAGAGATTCTATTAGAAATCGAGGATAAACAACTTGAACCGGCGGAGGAGGTTCAGCAGCCTGATGATGAGCCGGAAGTCATACCTCAAGAAGTTCAACCAGAAATAAGTCAACCGGCAAAGCTGATGCTACCGGAAGGAATGAACTTCATGGAAATATTGAGGGCGATGATGGAAGAAGTTCTGAAGGAAACCAACAAGAAAATAGAAGAAGGCCAGAAATCATCAAAGGAGGAGAACCGATCCACAAAGGAAGAAAATAGGAAGAACATAGAATCATTGAAGGAGGACAATCGAACTTTGAAGGAAGAATTGAACAGCAAAATAGAAGAAACCAGTCGATCTACTAACCAGAAAATAGAAGAAGGCCAAAAGGAGAGCCAGAAAAATATAGAATTGTTGAAGGAGGAGTTAAATGACTAAATAAGTGAAACCAACAGGAGGATGGAAGACGGACAGAAAAAGACTGAAGAGCTGTTGGAGAAGAAGATGGCAATAATGAAGGAGGATTTGTCTGCAGAGTTGGGGATTAAAATCGACCAAACTAACAAGAAAATTGACGAGATCAATGCAAAGATTAGCCGAGATATTGAGCTAATGCAAAACGACAACGAGAGAATGTGGCAACAAATGGCCAACAATAGTGACAAGGCGGACGAGGTTGCTAAAAATACAATCGAGTTGGTCGACAGAAAATTAGAAGAAAGTTTAGAGGCAACAGAAGAACGGATGGCCATATTAACAGCCGAGATTCATGGAGAGATATCAGAATTACGGAAGGAGGGAGAAAACAATAATCAAAAGTTGATACAGACAGAATTAGATGTCAACCGCCGAATCAGTGATATTGAGAAGATACACAGTGCCCAGATAGGAGTTGTAGAGCGGGAGCAAGATAGCAGATGAAGATAGCACAGTCTACACTGAGTGAGAAATGTGAGGAGGTTTCCGTAAAGGTGGATGCCATCAAACACCAAGTAAGTAATGACAAAGACCAGTTGACAGAACGCCAGCAGAGGGAATTTAATGATATTAGGGATGAGATGCACCGATTACGAACACTCCCAAACATTCTGTCAGGACTAACGCACCTGGAAGGTAGAGAGCAAATAGACTTCCGTGCAAATGTGAAGAATTCGTTGGAATTTTTGGAGAGAGTGGAAGAAGTTATAAACCGGAATAGAGAGAACAGGTGGTCCATTATCAAAGGAATGCTGGACGAGTCATTCAGGAATACTTTCGATAATTGGTGGACGGCGACTCGTCATGAAGTAGAGAGTTACGATGCATTCAAAATAGCCTTCAAACAGAAATACTGGTCCGAGACGACTCAAAACATAATTAGGGATGATATTACTAACGGAAAATTTGACATAAACGGCAGACAGTCAATGACCACTTATTTTCTAGGCAAAATCTGCCTGGCTAGAAACTTAGAGCCAGCCATCCCGGAAGAATGCTTAGTCACCAAGTTAGCATATCACTTCAACCAAGGAATCTCACAAGGTAGGCTAAACTCACAAATCAAGACTATCCAGGGAATGTGTGCTCTACTGGAGAGTCATGAGCGAGAAAGATACTACCAGCGGAACCGCCAGGGTCCTGGACAAGTGTATGATCGGGGAGGACCCGGAAATGTCAACCCTACAAATAACAATGACAGAAACAATTCTGGAAGGACTTTCAACAATCCTCCACGTTTCCAGAACCAGCAAGGACCACGTCAGAATGGAGGTGGCAATCATGGTGATCATGTGGACAGAGGAAATTTCAATAACCCCCGACCAAGTGGATATCAAAGGGACGGACATTACCAATGGGGCAATAATTATTATAGACCCTACAATAATACATCCCCAAACAACCAACAGCGACAGGGCAATGGGAACCACAACAATAATCAGTTCCGGAGAGTGAACTACGCCCACGCTAGCAGAGGTGGAAATAGACGAAATTACTATCAAGGGCGGAGAAGTTTCCCGAATCACCATAGTAATTCCAACCACAGCGACCGAGAAGACCAAGAGTCGGGTTACAGGTCAAACAGAAGCAACAGTAGTGAAGGTAACAGACCAGTCACACGAACAACTGAAACCTATCACAACGAACACGGGCAAGGAGCCCCAGAACCAATAGCATCTACTTCGCAAGACAGGCACACAAACGGTGACCTGCCTTTAAATGGGAACCGGCAGTGAAAAGACTAACAACACCCTCACTGAACTGGACTATTGGGTCTAACATTTTGGCAACGAAATTGGCTTATAATAAAATGTACCACAATAATTATCTAAAGAACATTAGGCAGGACCTAATGGAGGAAAAAGAAGACAGTATCGGAGACACAACTAACAGCAAAATCGGATATATATCCGTAAGAGTCAACGGAATAAGTACCACCGCTATGGTAGATACAGGAGCTAATGTCTCGTTAATCGATAAGTTAGAATTAAACCGAATACAATCAGAAAATCAGACAACAATACCAACACTACCCATCAATAATATAATACTCATTGGAGCCACTGGGCGACAAAATAAAACCATTCGACACCAAGTACAGTTGGAAGTGTCGAGTAATGGAAAGACAATTCCAATGGTTTTCCTCGTAGCAAGTGGACTGCCATTTACACTACTTATCGGATGTGACATACTGTGGAAGTACACAGCCATAATCAATATGGACAAAGGTACAGTGTTATTGAAGGCAGATGAAATTGAATGGACTGCAAATCTTATAGAACATAGGAAGGCACCCCCAGAACATGTCATATATTATATACGGGAAGGCCATGAACATACGAAGATGTCTATCAACCAAGAAATTCGCAGCAATCCAGAAGAAGTATTATGGGTAGAAAAGATTAACGAAATTAGAGCATTCCAGACAAACAACATTAACAATGAGTTGACTTATGAACAGCGTGACAAACTAATACAAATCTACCATCGATACCGTCATGTATTCTCCGATACACCTGGCAAGATAAAAAACTTTCAATGTGAACTGAAATTTAAGGACCAAACTGAATTCCAGAGAAAGTCCTATCCAATCGCTTTTTCACTTAAGGAAGCCGTTCGTGAAGAAATACAAAGATTAATTGAGAACGATATCATTGAAGTTAGCAATTCCCCATACACTAATCCCATTGTAGCTGTACCCAAGAAAAACGGCGCAGTGAGGATTTGCTTGGATGCACGGGAAATTAATAAGTCCATAATTAATGACAGGACGTCGCCTGGCGAAATCGACGAGATATTAAAGAGATTTTATGGCACAAGGTATTACAGTATATGGGATACTGTCTGTGGTTATTGGCAGGTTGAGTTACACCCCAATAGCAGGAAATTCACAGCATTTATCTTCGAAGGCCGTAACTATCATTTTAAAAGGTTACCGAAGGGTAACCTTCGGCCTTGTGAACTCTGTGGCCATTTTTGTTAAATGCATGGATGAAATATTAGGACATAATACTTTGCAATTTACGACAGTGTATGTCGATGACCTATTAATAGCATCAGATAATTGGGAAGAACACTGTAACCGGGTGGCACAAGTGCTAAAGAAATTAGAAGAGAACAATATCACGCTCAAACTGGACAAATCAAAGTTGATAGCCAAGGAAGTACAATTTTTGGGGTTCAACTTATCAGAGTTTGGAATCACACCAGCCCAAGAAAAGATGGAAGCCATACAGCGTTTCCCAATACCGAAAAACAAAAAACAGTTACAGTTGTTCCTCGGAATTTGTAATTACTACAGAAAATTCCAGAGCAACTATTCTGAATTAACGGCTCGATTTTCATCACAATTATCGGCAAAGGAAAAGTGGAAGTGGGGGTCTGACCAAGACACTACCTTTGAGTTAATAAAGAAAAAATTTCTCGATACAGTCATGCTACACCATCCTAATTTTGAAAGACAATTTTTTATGAACTGTGATGCTAGTGATCTTAGCCTTGGTTCAGTATTATACCAGGAGGAACAAGAAGGTAATCACCAAGTAATTAGTTTCGCAAGTAGAACTCTAAATAAATGTGAGTGAAACTATCACACGACAGAGAAAGAGTTACTGAGTATAGTGTTTGCCTGTGAGAAATTCAGAACCTTCATATTAGGATATCCTATTACGGTGAGAACAGACCACAAGTCCATATCTTTTCTCAAGAATTGCAGACTGAAACATGGTAGATTAACAAGGTGGACACTGACACTCCAGGAATATAACATCCAATGGGAATATATACCAGGGAAAAGCAACATAGCGGCCGACGTGTTGTCCCGAGTGAACATCATAGCCCAGACATTCGAGGGAGAAAAAGAAACCATCGCCAAAGTCTACCACATATTAAAGAACAAATCTGAATTAACCAACATCCTATCAGACATAAACACTCATCAGAACAAGGATCCCAAAATCTCACAAATCATCCAAAGATTGGCAAACGATGATGAAAAGATAACACCATATTACTGTACTCACAACCGATTACTATTCACTAAAACTAAAAAAGATAGTGAACAATGGAAGGTTGTTATACCGAAAACCATTGAAAAAGAACTAGCAATTGATTACCATGTGCGCTACGGTCACATGGGCGCAGTCAAAGTAGTCAAAGCACTACAAGAACATGTACACTTTAAAGACATGAACCGCAAAGTGAGAAAGTATATTCAAAATTGTCATGTATGCCAACTGTTCAAGTGTAGTAATGAAAAACGAGAAGGGGTAATGATACCTATAACATCAACAGCAAAGTTGGAAAAAGTATTTTTAGATATTTGTGGACCATTTCCACGAAGTGGTGGAAGGCATCAATACAAATATGTAGTAATAATATTCGACCACTACACAAAATTCACAAAACTTTATCCAATAAATTGAGCTACAACTAACAAAATACTAGACATTGTGATATCCAAGTATATACCCGAAGTGGGAAAACCACTATCAGTAATTACAGATCATGGAACACAATTCCGAGGACGAAAGTGGCGGGAAACACTAACCCATCAGGGCATAAAAACCTACAAAACGTCTGTGTATCACCCCAACAGCAACCCTGCTGAGAGAGTGTTGAGAGAAGTAGGAAGGATCTTAAGAACCTACTGTCACAGCCAGCAGAGGAAATGGGAGGAATATCTATCCCCGGCTGAAGACTTCCTGAACTTAGCTTATCATCAATCAACAGATGAGACACCTTATATGGCTATGTATGAGCGAAGACCACCCCGGGAAATTACAGAAATCATAAACTTTCCAACAGAAAATGAATTCAAATTCAATAAAGCAAAATTTTACAATAACGCAGTTGAACGAGCTGACAAACTTAGGCTCAAATACCAGAAATCGCAACCTAAAGTCATAAAGTACGAAGTGGGAGACAGAGTACTCATAAAAAACTGAGAACTCCCAAGTACAGTTGAAGGTATTGCGAAAAAACTGCTACTGCTATTCACAGGCCCATATACTGTAACCAAAAACAACCTAAATAACACTTATGAGTTACAAGACCCAATAACCAAGAAAATAAAGGGCACATACAACCAAGCTTCAATGAAACGGTATATCGAAGATTAAATTATAAGATAAAAGTGAATTATAGCGATGAAAATTATTTGTTACTGATATTAAGTGAAAGATGAAAAGATACTTGTGAATATAACTATTAACTATATAAAGATAAAAAGTGAAACATTGCGCTGAAGATTATTGTTTATTAATAAGTGAAAAAATGAAAATATAATTATGAGGATAAATATTGACTATATGAAGAAAGGATGGAATATTGCTATGAAGATTATTTGTTGTTTATATTAAAAAAGAAGTGAATATATAACTATGAAAATGACCGTTGTATATATTGTAATTTTGTAATGTGAAAAAATATGTTCCAAAGAAGTTATGTAAAGGATCAAGAAAATTGTATTTACAAATAATAGTACTATTACCAATGGAAAGGAAGAAGTACTATACGAGATCGGCACATTCCATCCCTGGCACAAGTTATTTCCTACAGCCATGTCAACAGTAAGTTTACCATCACACCCGTACTACTAATGAAATGAAAGGAAGAAGTACTATACGAGACAGACAAATACCACCTACGGCATAAAACAAATTCCTAGAGCCACGTTAACAAGTAAAACAACATCCTACCCGTACTACCAATGAAAGAAGGAGAAAATAAGAAGTTGGAGGAACAAAACTGAATAAGTATCATTAATGTAGATAAGAAACAACACACAACCACAATGTTTTCTAGTGTCTTTTACTAGAAGAAAGCCTATACCAAATGGACTATATCTCAATTGAAACCATGAGAAAATATATTCATGAATTATATCCAGAGAAGTAAACCCCGAAATAAAGAATATTATGAGATGACGTTTAATGTAATACAAAGAGAAGAGATTAATCAATGACGAAGAAGAATAAAAAGTAATATATTAACGAAGATGATCATGAGAGTATACCAGTGATGAAATGTAAAACAAACTATCCCTGTAATATGTGAAGAATTTAGTTGAGTTGAATCAAGAAGAAGAGAGTATAACAATGTATAAACCGCAGATGCGTGAGATAATCCCAAGGATATTTATTATTTGTCGAAAGAACGACCACTTTATATTTTTTGATTATTTGAGATGAATTGACTGATGAATAATGCCAGCAATCATTTATTATTATTGATGGAGATGATGTGCCTCCGTATTTATTGATATTAGTATGGCCAGTGGAGTTGTATGCCAAAGTGAGCCGCTCTGAACTGCCCCAGCTAAGCTTATGTTAGGGAATTAGGGAACTAAATAAACAAGGGAGATAATTACATAGAAGAGAAATAATTATGATTCAAATAGAAGAAAGTGACGGGATATATATAAAAAAGCATATGAATCGACATGGAAACGTACAACAATTGATGAATTCTTCAATGAAAAATAAGTATACTGATTCAGAATTAATCAATTCTTATAGGAAGGCATATGTAACGTTACCAAATTTGGTAGTTACATAAAGTAAGCAATTATTACGTCAAGTGACGGGAAAGCATGAAAATATTTCTAAGTAAGTAAAATTATGTGAACAAAAAGTGTGTATCTACAGATATATTAGTGTAAACTTCCAACAAAGAAGAAGGAAGTGTAACATAGCAGCATCGTACACAAAATAGAGAAAGAAAATGACCATGAGCCAATATAAAATGTTAGAAACCAGGCCCAATAGATTCCAACAGTGAGGGGAACCAACAAAACAATAAAATGACTATATAAAAGTGTAAAAGAAGACAACAGGATTCCAACAGTGAGGGGAACCAACAAAACGATAAAAGGACTATATAAAAGTGTAAAAGAAGACAACAAGATTCCAACAGTGAGGGGAACCAACAAAACAATAACTATGTAAAATAAAAGAAGAGACAACTCAAGAGCAACCACAATGATGGCAGGAAAACCAACATATTTACAAATATAAATATTATGGAACAACGACTACTACAATGGAAATATTGAAGAAGACGTTTAAACCTAAAGAAGAAAGGAAGAAGAAGGACAAGGAAACATGACATGAAGAGAGAAGATAATGGATAGACAATACAAGAAATCATCATTCACCAAGTATACTAGAGACAATACTAGTAACCAGAAGAATAGCGATTGTCAACTATGAAGAAACAGTGTTTAACATATTTAAGAAATCACAAACAGTAATAGTGAATACTTAATGTAAGTGTGAGAACCTGTGACCAGTTAACCAATTTTAACCTAATAAACCCCACAGACAATTCAAGTGATAAGGTTTATAGCAGAAGAAAATGTGTTACCTTCATAGTGGAAACATCAAAGATTAAATAGTCCAAAATACACAGACAGTTAGTGTGACTAATTTAATGAAGATTGTAATTCCAAATAGATAATCATAAGACCACCAAGAAATGTAAGATAGAACAGTAATATCATTGTTCATAGAACCTGATAATAAAAACCTTTGTAAATTTTAAAAGAAATGTAACTGAATGCCACGGCAAAACAGAATACAATACAAAGAAAGGCCAGAAAAAATAATAACAAAAAAATTAGTTTGTTAAGTATCAAACAACAATGTAACAGAAATTAGGCACAAACCATAACAAGAAATGTATTATCATTAGTTCAAGAATATTTGTATTATTGTTTAGAAGAAATAGTGTAAACATGTGTAATAATCAACAATTAAACCATTGTAATAGAATACCATAATGAAGTCATAATAGTAGTAGCAAATGCTGCATAAGAATATGTTGTACATTGTTACATAACCCCATAGGAAATGCACCTATAAAACAAAAAATCATATATGTTAATTAAACCAAACAACCATCAACAATTGTTTCAATCAAAGATTCATTATAAATAATGATGCACGCTAATAAATAATGTCTTATATTGAAATACACTGCACATAAAGCAGATTAAATATGATAGCACAAAGCTAGATGAAAGGGAACCCAATGTAACAAATTAGTTAAGCAAAATACATTATTAAAACTTGTACAAAGATCACTGAAAGTATTACCAGTAGTTAGAAAAACATCTGGAACTACTATGAGAACAGATTATAAGTGTAATAAAAATAGTGTTATGATCAAAATATTGTAAACTAACTGACTATGAATGAATAGCCAGATGTAAGCAAAGGCAATGTAACAAACTAGTTAAGCAAAATACCTTATTAAAACTTACACAGAGATTAATGAAAGTGTTACCAGTAGTTAGAAGAACATCTAATACTACTATGAGAACAGACCATAAGCATAAGAATAGTAATTTTATAGACAAATTATTGAAAACTAAATGACCATGATGGTGGAATCAGAATGTAAACAAACACTATGTAGCAAGTTATTTAAGCAAAATGCACCATCCAAACTTGTTCAAAGGTAAATAAAAATGTTATCAGTAATCAGAAGGATATCTGATACTACTTTGAGAATCTATGTCAAATATAATAATAACAATTTAGTTATTGATTTATTAAAAAATAACTGACTGCCATGTCATGACCTGATGTAAACAAACCCAATACTAGGAGTTGAAGGGTTTTCAGATAGCTAAAAGCTAACAAATATATTAAATGAACTAGGTACTATAGTTGTACACTATTTGCATTTTCAACATTATATACCTTATGTAGAACAACAAAAACAAAGTGACAATTTAAAGAAAAGAGATCAGAAGGTAGTTAGATAAGACTACTAGTATATGAAACACAACATTGTGCATATACTAAAGTGTAAACCAATGTAAATAAACGTTTTTATTATTATTAGAATACAAAACAAATGTCATTAGATAAGGAATAATAGTATTAAGGGCGATTATAAATAATCGAATATGGACGCTTGAGACGCCATTATCAAACATTGTTTGAATAATAATTAATCCCAAATTTTTGTATTAAGCAATTGAGAAATGGACTCAAAACGTTTAATCAGAAGTGTTATTGTGTAATTAGATAAGATTTGGTGAAATAAACTTATTAATTTTAAGATTCACCATAAAAATTTGTGAAATCGTTGTAGTGAATTAATAATGGACGGATTTCATTCTTGTTTCGACTTTATTTAAAGCCCAGGATGTCCGCGATTTATTGACACCAACCATTCAACGATATGACAACTAATAAAAAAGTTATAACGATTATAAACTTTTTAATCATTTAGTGCATCGGCGTTTACGTCACTTTAGTCTCCAACCCATATACGAAATTGGTAATAAATTAAAAGTTTTACTAAATCAAGGTGTTTTGGGTCGGAGAGTTCGAAGAATTGAACCAATCAAATGAATGAAAACCGGCAGACAAGCCAGAGACGCTTAGGAGAAGCGTCACAGTCATCTTTCAATCATCAAGGAGTCAACACGCATAATTCGACGGACAAAATCGATGAAGAAGTTTTATTTGAATTGTGCGCGACACATATACATGAGTCATACTACACACGCCTAACCTACACATAACAAACAATTAACGAGCGTACAGTGCGGAGTGAATATAATAATAAAATACGACCAGTGTATAATATCAGTCGTATTTTCGAGTTTTGTGTTGATAAAAAACCAGGGAGTACTATATTTTCATTATTTAAAAAATAAAACAGAAATAATAATTTCTGTAAATGATTGTTTGGATACTACTCTAATCAGTAGTATCGGAGTGTAGCAATTCTGATGAAAGTTATCAGAAGTAATGAACGAATTATTTCGCATTTATTAACTTAAGAAATAAATGTTTTTACTGTTTATCATAATTAAAGGAGTCAAGATTAATTTAAATATTACAAAATATGAGTGTCGCATAGTCGCTCAATTGACTCATGTCGTTTTTGATTTGACTAATGAAAATAAATATTGTTATTTTTTGCGAAAAAATCATTCAAATTAACTGATGGTTACGCATCAGAAGTATTATGAATAGCATATATATGTTTAGATTAATAAGAAATCAATGAATAATATATTTAACCCTAATAACTACTTACGTTATTAGCTAACCTAGAAATAATAACAACAACTTGTCACCTTTTTCATAAGTCTGTTCTCAAGTAATACAAACCAAATGAAAGCTATCACAAGAGTTTTTTTTATTATAAACTTTTTCTCTTGTCAATAAATAATTTCTATAGCCAACTATTAAATAATAATAGTAATTTTTAGCAGTGCAAATCAACGCACGTGTTTATTAAAGTAACTACTGGGTACTGAATCCCGCGTACGATAATACGATAGTTATCGATTATATGGTACCGACTTTCAATTTTAATATTTGTTTGTTTGCTTTCTATTAATTCTTTATTAAATATTGTTATAAAACACAACATCTTGTACCTGGCATCATGTCACTTCAAAGATCACACGAACTTGGTAATTCAACTATGTAAAGAGGACATAAACCTCTCTAAATAAAATTATTGTATTAACCTACAGTGTTACCAGCCTTGAGGTTAAGAAGAGTTTTTTTTAAAAATTGTTCATAATAATTATTTTTCTGTAAAAATATTAGTGATTGATTGTTGATTTTAAAAGATTTAATAGCATTCCAAAACTGTTAATAAACCTCAAATTTTTTTACCAGTGGAAAAAGTGTTTAATTTCAAAATTAAAATAGTTTAGTTTTCATAGCTAGTTCTATCAAAAGGTGGCGGTAGAATTTGAATATTCCTTATAATTCAAATCATAATTCAGTTTTTATTTTATTTTATTGTGCATGCTTATCACGTATGATATTCAAATAGAATGTCCCCTTGTATGTGTAGAGTGTATGTTACAGCTGAAGCAGTCACCCAACAGAACAGTAATATCCACATATGGTAAGTGGGGAGGTGATCAGCGGAGTGCGAAAATACTTTTAAATTAAAAGATTTAAACGGCAATACCCACACAAGTATTAATAACAATCAAACTGCTAATAATAATTACATTTTGGAAATTTTATTATACAACATTGTTGTGGATACCGGAGCGTATCTACAATCAATACAATCAACACATACAACCAAACACACATCAATATCTACATATCTGTTCTATAACTGCGCGCACACACACACACACACGCACACAACACTGAAACACAAGGAATTTGCTAGAAAAATATGTAACTGTACAGATGGTGTGACAGGGTTTATGGGGTGGGGAAGGGTCATTTATATTATAGCTTGTTGTGTGTGAGCAGCGTGGGGGAGAGGGGTGAAGGGGTTGTTTTAAAATAATTTCTGCCTATTCCGATCTGACGATGGGCTGTGAGGCTTGAAAGCGCTAATCGGGATAATTTTTATATAGTGGTGTGCAACTGTGATCATTCTGATTGAAATAAGTATTTATTTGTTAAGTATTCATACGTTCATTATTGTCACTACCTCAGTAATGAAACATTAACATTAATTAAATTATTTGTAATAAATTTTCTTATATCGTTTAAACGACACTAAAGAGTCTCAGTGATTATGCTAATCGTTAATGAATACAGTTAATTATATCAGAGTAATTAATATATTCACGTAAATAAAGCAATTTTGATACATTTAATCAAATTGGATAATTGATTAATTGAATTTACATAAATTAGCATAATTGCACATTGTAAAGTGGCTGAAAAACGTGTTCCCGAAATCAATCCCATACCGGTACTAATAATTTGGCCACACATGCAATAAACACTGGGCATAAATTCCCAGACATAACCAACATGACACTAATAAAACACATACCACACAAAGGCACCATAATGAACATTTGTGAAACTTTACAAATATACAAACATAAAACACAAAACAAACTAATACCTGAACAAATACAAATCAATACAAAACATGACACAATTTTCAAAGCACTCAACACCGAAAATACACAAAATACTAATATATACACTACAATCACACAAAATAATACCAATTTAAAGTGCTAAAGGCCAACAGGAAGCCACAACAACAACCAACTAGCACACAAATACTTCACAAGACTCAAAATTAGGAAGGCTGAGGATGGGAACACAAAGCGTCCCGAAACATGTTCCAAATAAGGAGAAAACATCTTGAGGTAAAGTCATTATAAATATTAAATATAAGATTATTATTGTATGTTTACGATCTGAGGATGAGTTCAAAGACTCGAAAGCGCGGCGCCAATCGGGAATTGTCTATGTAGCGGCGTGCAACAGTTTTATTTGCTGTTTGTGAAAATAACCACTAATAAAAATGTTTTAATTAAATGTCACCATTTATTGATTTAGTGTCACTATTAATTTAAAGATTTGTTTTTTGTTAACAATTATCGTTTTTTACCTGGGTTTCAGTCGACTCGTTCGAAGTTTCGTCAGCCGGATTTGCGTCACCTTTTTCTGCAATTTCCTGATCGCGCGTGAACAGTAACAGATCGAAGTACCACAAAGACGGTTTATAAACGTTTTCGGCCAGGGCACCGGATTTGATCGACGCTTCAACTTTCTTCAGTTCTTTTCGAAAACATCCTCTGATGGTGTTGATTTTCTGTTTCACGAACTCTTTGCCGGCGTTGGGAAAAATCGGCTGGATGAGAGCGATCAGTTTCCCGTACGCTGAATTTTTTAAAATTTTATTTTTGTAGTCGGGCGATTTCACCTTCCACAGGCACGTGTTTTTTCTGTAGACCTTTATGAATTGTATCATTAAATCCTTTGACATTTGACGACTTTCCATCGTCGACAAGTGACAATCGAACAAATAATAATCAAGGTAAATATTTAATGCGTACAATCTTGCACAATGCAGTAGACTCAAAAAACAAAAACATTCACTCCGAACGTACGCGACTCAACGTCGGAGAACTGTTGTGTAGGAACGAACTGATCGGCACGCCACACTCCGTCGCAACTGCCGGAAGTAGGGATGAGCATCGATAGCCGATGTTCCAAAAACATCGATGGTTAACGTTCGATGTTCGATGTTTTTACCATCGATGGTTCAGTTGCGATGTTTTCATACTATCGATGGTTTCGTTTCGATGTTTTCCTTTGAACACTTTTTTTTTAATTTGTAATGAAGACTTTTTTTTAAGTTGATTGTTAAATTTAGTTTATTTTAAATCAACAAATTTTTATTTTAGATATTAATGGCTACGTAGTTTGCTCCCTACGCTAGGTAAACGATAAGTACCATGTATATGAGCTACGTAGTGACGTAATAATACGGTAAAACTAAACAAACCCATTTTATAAGAGACCGTTACATAGGTTTCAACAGTTTCAAAATTAACTTTAGCTTACATACGTACGAAATAACGGTTTACTCTTTACGTTAGTCGTATTTGGTTTTCATTCTGATTTAGTTTTAGATTTTTTAGTTATTTTTCATACTGGGTGTAGCGTTTTTCTCTTTTAATTGCGATAGTGTTAGAACATAATTTAAATAAATCCTTAAATTTTTAGTGACCGTCAATCAGTGAATGTTTTAGTGGATGGTTAGTGACCGATCCTCACTAACCATCCACTAAAACATGATTTAAATAGTTTACATTTGAATTTTTAATATAATCGGCATCGTTCATAATTATCTACCCGTTAATTATGCCACCCGAAAGATATATTG
Organism: Magicicada septendecula; assembly: GCA_034769895.1. Classification (NCBI taxonomy): domain Eukaryota; kingdom Metazoa; phylum Arthropoda; class Insecta; order Hemiptera; family Cicadidae; genus Magicicada; species Magicicada septendecula. The sequence goes on from CM068375.1 coordinate 3,594,857, forward strand.
CAACGTTAAAGGTATTTTTAAAATGAATTATATATTGTACGCGTCTTTCCATGTACATTATTTGTATTATTTTTTATCTCTGTTCTTTATAGAGGTGCACTAAACTAGTATTCGAACAGTGTTGCTAGGTCTAAAAAAATTTTTTCTGAAGATTTGACATGAAAATTTCGGAAGATTAAGAAAATGTAGTAAGCTTAAATGAAAAGAATATATACAGTATACATAATTATTATCACAAAATAATTTTAACACACCAACGTTGTCTTATATTTTAAACCTCCCCCTCCTTCACTTTTTCTTCTTCCCCGCCAGTCATGTAGATACTGTTGTTCACGAAACTTGTAAACTCCGCGTCAACTTTGAAATCATAAGCAGGTTGCAGAGTTTGTATTTCTTTTGGTATGCAGAAGTCTGGAGATCGTTTGGGTGCTCTGTCTATTTCTGATTTTAGTTTTCGTACGGTTTATAGTAGAAAATACTCTCTCAACACTGGCGGATGAATGGGGTAAACACAGAAGTGACCGCATAAAGGTAGACAGCTTCGGAAACATATGTGAACCATCCCCCCTTTTCACATTACGCCCGGCATTCCAAAATTCTGTTGGATTTTCACTGTCTATGTCTGCCTCTGTGTTTCTCAGCATCCTCCACTCAGTGTCAAGTTCCTGAATATCTTTCACTAAGTTCGGAAAGTGACATATTTTCATGTTTATCACGGCGACTTGACGTTATTATGACCTGGTGTAGGCTAGACATTACAGTATCTGTTTATTCAGGTGCAGTCATGTCGTGCGATTCTGTCAGCTTGAGACTAAACAATAAGGATTAGTCACTCTTTGTTGAATAAGCAGTATGGTAAAATAAGTGGATATTGCAAAATGCCTATTACATCATTGTGTATGGGTGGTCATAATTGTTTGTGACAGGAGGAAGGAACTATAATTTTGGACAAACCTCTATAAACTTTTATTGAAAGCAATTATAATTACGGTTGCAAGGAAACACTAGATTTGACGTCATATCGTACGGAAAAACAAAACTCTTGAAATGCGACATTGCACTGAAACGAGAGTAGGAAAATGACCCGCCGCGGAAAAAGACCCGCGTCGCATGCAGTTAACTTCAGGTTATCGCGCGAATCGCAGCTTCGTGCCCTACTCTCGCCGAAACTCGCGTCGGAAAAAATTCGGAAGATTTACACCAAATTTCGTATTTTCTGGAATATTACAAAAAATAGGAAGATCTTCCGAAATTTCGGAAGACCTGCAACACTGTATTCAAAAGTTACAGGTACCAACGTAACCGTTCCAAAAAAATAACAGGTACGAACTACGAATATCTGTTATTATATACTTATTATACATATACCTGTATAATTTGTTACAATAAATAAATTGAAGCTAAACGTATTAACAGTAGTACTGTACACTGTGATTTTATTAAGCTTTTACTGTTTAAAAGAAAATAAGAGAATTTATAGGCCTATCTCTCTTTGGGAATACTAATTTAAACTTTCACTAGGAGTAAACAAACCTGACATAGATTTAAAGAGGTTTCTGTTTTTGTTAAAGGAGGTGGTTTCCGCCTGTCAAAATGTGGTGGTGACCCAAGGGCTTTTGGTTCTGATAAGGTAAGTGAGTAAAGTATCGGGTATATTATTCTTCTCTTTAATTATTTTTATTTATTATTCATCCCCAATTATTTGTACTATTACAAACATGTAAAAAGCATAGATTTTTATTTGAATTGCAACATTGGCATAAAAACATCGATGTTTTCAGTCTTAAAACATCGATGTTTTCATACCGATGTTTTTTTAACATCGATGTACTCTTTACGATGGTTTATCGATGGTTTTCTGGCGATGCTCATCCCTACAGTAAAGTAACAAAAATAGTTGTTGAAGTCAATGTTGGAGAAAGTTTTTTCTAGGTATTCCTAATCCGTTGGCCGGCAGTGGACTGGTTTTCCCCAATGGTACCGTTAGGTCTCCTTTTGTCTCCCTCTTGTCTCGTCCGGGTGGCAAGGATAGTTTTCTGTCTTTTGTTGAATTATTCCCATGAGCCATGACTACCCCAAACAACAAACAACTTCTGTTTTGACATCTGAAGTAGTGGGAATACAGTGTTGCTAACATACCGGTACGTTTTAATGACATGCTGAGATCTAAAACGAAATTGCGCTGAATACTGAACGTGTTCATTTGGTGACACGAACCGGCAACATTCATCTGCTGCTGGACGAGCGCGTCATGAACGTTAGCAATGATTGGCTAGTTCAAACAACGCCAAATTCCACTACTGCTACTACCCAGATATCACAAAGGAGGTTAATTTAAACAGATTTTCAATTCCACTAATTTATCATTCACTATCCGTTTTCATGTATTTGTCCTCATTTTTACTTCCATGTTCCTTAAGGAAATGGAAGTATGGTGATGGCAAAAAAAAGTCGTGTTCGAGATTATTGCAGATTCTGATTGTACTACACTCAAAACATGAAAAAAGTCATTTTTCGAAAAGTGTCTGTGTGTATGTCTGTCTGTAGAAATTTTTTCCTATGGCAAATGATAGCCGCAAATTCAAACAGAATCAAATAATTTTTTGCACACAGTCCTGATTTGTAGAATACTCAAGACCTATTGTTTTTGGTGAAGATCGGTTAAGGAAAAGGGGTAGTTTATCTGCAACGTTTTTTTAAATCAAGGGTAATTTTTACTTCCATATTCCTTAAGGAAATGGAAGTATGGTGATGGCAAAAAAAATCGTGTTCGAGATTATTGCAAATTCTGATTGTACTACAATCAAAACATGAAAAAAATTCGTTTTCCGAAAAGAGTCTGTGTGTGTGTCTGTCTGTCTGTCTGTGTGTCTGTCTGTCTGTCTGTGTGTAGATTTTTTTTCTATGGCAAACGATAACTGCCGCAAATTCAAACAGAATCAAATAATTTTTTGCATACAGCCCTGATTTGTAGAGTACTCACGACCTATTGTTTTTGGTGAAGATCGGTTGAGGAAAAGGGGTAGTTTACCTGCAACGGTTTTTTTTTATCAAGGGAAATTTTTTTTTCGCAAATGATAGCCGCAAATTCAAACAGAATCAAATAATGTTTCGCATACAGCACTGAATTGTAGAGTTCTCAAGATCTATTGTTTTTGGTGAAGATCGGTTCAGGGAAAGGGGTAGTTTACCTGTAACGTTTTATGTTTTAACAAGGGTATTTCCTATGGCAAACGATAACAGACGCAAATTTAAACAGAATCAAAAGATTATTTGCATACAGCCCTAAATTGCTGAGTTCTCAAGACCTATTGTTTTTGGTGAAGATCGGTTAAGGGAAAGGGGTAGTTTACCGGCAGCGTTTTTTTATCAAGGGTATTTTCTATGGCAAACGATAACAGCCGCAAATTCAAACAGAATCAAATAATGTTTTGCATACAGCCGTGATGTGTAGAGTACTTAAGACCTATTGTTTTTGGTGAAGATCGGTTGAGGGGAAGGGGTAGTTTACCAGCAACGTTTTTTATCAAGCGTATTTTCTATGGCAAACGATAACTGCCGCAAATTCAAACAGAATCAAATAATTTTTTGCATACGTCACTGAATTGTAGAGGACTCAAGGCCTTCAGATTTTGGTGAAGATCGGTTAAGGGGAAGGGGTAGTTTACCTGCAACCTTTTACGTTTTAACAAGAGTAAAGTACTTGAAAATTCATTTAAACTTTTTCAAACAATGGTAATTGTTAAAAAATATCGGTATGGAGAACCATACATGACTTCCATATTCTAAGATTTATAATTAAAATAATTTTCGAAATGAAATATTACCATAGAAACTACTTCTTTCTACTTACTGCTTCAGCCTTAACCACAGTACTGTGGTCACTAACATATACCACCTCACGTTATCGCACTCGATTTTCACTGATGATGGAAGTCGATGGCATTGCCGAAACGTCTGGTTTTGTAGAAAACATTGGACTACGGCCAAATATCCCGGGAAGGAATTTTAACAAAAACTACTTCTTTGTTGCCGATAACGTTGTACACATATATATAAAAAATATGCATAAAATTAATGGCTTGTATAAGTTAATGATTGATCTCCATTAAGTAGTGCTCAAGTTTCCAAAGTTTTAATATTATGATGTCCGTAATTAAAACATCAGAGCAGGTTTAGTGTGTATGAGGGTACACCGTGGACAAAAATTTTCAACATTTCCTATTGAGCGTTGCTTAGAATAAAGCTGCGAATCTACAGTGTACGTTTCACAGAACAAACACGCGGAAAAGAAGGAGCGCTCCGAAGTCACTCATGGACCCTCAGCATCTTGCAGAGGGTTCATTCCCTAAAGACGAAAAGTCTGTCTATGAATCGTTCCTCTGTAAACACGTGCAGTTACACTGCCCAGCGATCCACAGGAAGCAAATCGCTATCCACGCTGGACACTTTTTCGGCTTGCATGCGTTATGTTGGTATGGGTTCAGCACTTTCCATTTAAAAGGCGTGCAAATGTAAGAAAATAAACATGAATGAGGCCAGAAATACCGCGAATTTTGTGTGTGTGTGTGTGTGTGTGTGTGTGTGTGTCTTCCCTGCCTTTTTACTGCAGTAGTCATAATAATAAAATGGAAACGTAAACAGTACATAACTGAAATATGCTTGCCTGCCAAGCACGATATATTTTCTAATATATACATAATTTACATTAAAATGAAAAAATTATAATGTTATTGCCTGGCAACAAAATTATTTTATTTTTAACGATTACCATTGTTTGAAAAAGTTTAAATGCATTTTCAAGTACTTTACTGTTGTTAAAACGTAAAAGGTTGCAGGTAAACTACCCCTTCCCCTTAACCGATCTTCACCAAAATAAACAGACATTGAGTTCTCTATAGCTCAGGAAGGTATGCAAAACGTTATTTGATTCTGATTGAATTTACGGCAGTTATCATTCGTCATAGAAAAAATTACCCATGTTAAAACATAAAATGTTGCTGGTTAACTACCCCTTTCCCGAAACCGATCTTCACCAAAAACAATAGGTCTTGAGAACTCTACAATTCAGGGCTGTATGCAAAAAATTATTTGATTCTGTTTGAATTTGCGGGTGTTATCGTTTGCCTTAGAAAAATCTACAGACAGACAGACAGACACACACACACACACACACACACACACTTTTCGAAAAATGACTTTTTTCATGTTTTGAGGGTAGTACAATCAGAATCTGCAATAATCTCGACCACGATTTTTTTTGCCATCACCATACTTCCATTTCCTTATGGATTATGGTAAAAATGAAAAGAAATTAACTATAATCGAACCAAAGTCTTTGTCAAAAAATGTGAATAAATTTGAAACTGTCCTGATGACAATTATTTGGAATCAATCATGCAGAGAATGAGTGCTACCAGCGAATCTTTACAATCAGTAGAATGTACTGTACTTCAACGTGTATCATTATTAAAATCACTTGAAAATGTTATTAATTAAAAAATTCAGGAATGAATTCAAAATCGTTGAAGAAGAGCTGAAAATTTGACTAGCAAGAAATGTGAAGAAAGAAATGAAAATTTCCCTTTAATAGGTAATAATTGCTCATTTTCTGCAAGGGAATATTTCCGTGCAATTATCTTTTATGCAATTTGTGATCACATAAGAACTGAATTTAACTGAAAATAAAGCATTTGCAGAATTCTGCAAAATTTTAAAATTTTCTTTATGCTTTCTATGCCAGGAAATGAACAAAAATGTATTAAAAACTTGAAAGGAAATTTATGAATATGACATAAATAAAGACCTATTCGAAGACAAAGTTGAACAATTTTTCCTATTTCTAAAGGAAGAAATAGAAGATTCAGATGTTGATACATATAAGGTAGCATCAGACATAAAACAAACATTTCCAAATGTAGAAATTATTTTAAGAATATTTCAAAATTTACCCATATCGAATGCTTCAGCAGAACAAACTTTTTCTTGTTTAAAGAGAATTAAAAATTATCTAAGAAACAAAATGAATGAAGGAAGATTAAATTCAATGACTATTCTGTATATTGAATAGGAATTATTAAATGAACTCAACTGCGATAACATTATTGAAAAGTTCACAAAAGAAAAGTCATGGAAAAACAACATTTAAACACTAATTTCAATGTATGCAATTCTTGTACCTGATTTTATACATGTGATTTTACTATGTGATATTTATTTTTACTTCCATATTCCTTAAGGAAATGGAAGTATGGTGATGGCAAAAAAAATCGTGTTCGAGATTATTGCAGATTCTGATTGTACTACACTCAAAACATGAAAAAAATTCGTTTTCCGAAAAGAGTCTGTGTGTGTGTGTGTGTCTGTCTGTCTGTCTGTGTGTCTGTCTGTCTATGTGTAGATTTTTTTTTCTATGGCTAACGATAACTGCCGCAAATTCAAACAGAATCAAATAATTTTTTGCATACAGCCCTGATTTGTAGAGTACTCACGACCTTTTGTTTTTGGTGAATATCGGTTGAGGGAAAGGGGTAGTTTACCTGCAACGGTTTTTTTTATCAAGGGAAATTTTTCTTTTGGCAAATGATAACAGCCGCAAATTCAAACAGAATCAAATAATGTTTCGCATACAGCCCTGAATTGTAGAGTTCTCAAGACCTATTGTTTTTGGTGAAGATCGGTTAAGGGAAAGGGGTAGTTTACCTGTAACGTTTTATGTTTTAACAAGGGTATTTCCTATGGCAAACAATAACAGCCGCAAATTCAAACAGAATAAAAAGATTATTTGCATACAGCCCTAAATTGCTGAGTTCTCAAGATCTACTGTTTTTGGTGAAGATCGGTTAAGGGAAAGGGGTAGTTTACCAGCAGCGTTTTTTTATCAAGGGTATTTTCTATGGCAAACGATAACAGCCGCAAATTCAAACAGAATCAAATAATTTTTTGCATACAGCTGTGATTTGCAGAGTACTCAAGACCTATTGTTTTTGATGAAGATCGGTTGAGGGGAAGGGGTAGTTTACCTGCAACGTTTTTTATCAAGCGTATTTTCTATGGCAAACGATAACTGCCGCAAATTCAAACAGAATCAAATAATTTTTTGCATACATCACTGAATTGTAGAGGACTCAAGGCTTTTTGATTTTGGTGAAGATCAGTTAAGGGGAAGGGGTAGTTTACCTGCAATCTTTTACGTTTTAACAAGAGTAAAGTACTTGAAATGCGTTATGTTGGTATGGGTTCAGCACTTTCCATTTAAAAAGCGTGCAAATGTAAGAAAATAAACATGAATGAGGCCAGAAATAACGCGAATTTTGTGTGTGTGTGTGTGTGTCTTCCCTGCCTTTTTACAGTAGTCATAATAATAAAATGGAAACGTAAACAGTACATAACTGAAATATGCTTGCCTGCTTAGCACGATATATTTTCTAATATATACATAATTTACATTAAAATGAAAAAATTATAATGTTATTGCCTGGCAACAAAATTATTTTATTTTTAACGATTACCATTGTTTGAAAAAGTTTAAATGCATTTTCAAGTACTTTACTGTTGTTAAAACGTAAAAGGTTGCAGGTAAACTACCCCTTCCCCTTAACCGATCTTCACCAAAATCAAAAGGCCTTGAGTCCTCTACAATTCAGGGACGTATGCAAAACATTATTTGATTCTGTTTGAATTTGCGGCTGTTATCGTTTGCCATAGAAAATACCCTTGTTAAAAAAACGTTGCTGGTAAACTACCCCTTCCCCTCAACCGATCTTCACCAAAAACAATATGTCTTGAGACCTCTACAATTTAGGGCTGTATGCAAATAATCTTTTGAGTCTGTTTGAATTTGCGGCTGTTATCGTTTGCCATAGGAAATACCCTTGTTAAAACATAAAACGTTACAGGTAAACTACCCCTTTCCCTTAACCGATCTTCACCAAAAACAATAAGTCTTGAGAACTCTACAATTCAGGGCTGTATACGAAACATTATTTAATTCTGTCTGAATTTGCGGCTGTTATCGTTTGCCAAAAAAAATTTCCCTTGATAAAAAAACCGTTGCAGGTAAACTACCCCTTTCCCTCAACCGATCTTCACCAAAAACAACAGGTCGTGAGTACTCTACAAATCAGGGCTGTATGCAAAAAATTATTTGATTCTGTTTGAATTTGCGGCAGTTATCGTTTTCCATAGAAAAAAAATCTACACATAGACACACAGACAGACACACACACACTTTTCGGAAAACGACTTTTTTTCATGTTTTGAGTGTAGTACAATCAGAATCTGCAATAATCTCGAACACGATTTTTTTTGCCATCACCATACTTCAATTCCTTAAGGAATATGGAAGTAATAAAATAATTTTGTTGCCAGGCAATAAAATTATAATTTTTTCATTTTAATGTAAATCTGTACATAGTATAAAGTGAAGTCGGTCCGTATGCTCTCTGTGTTTGAAATCGCTAATCTCAGGAAGTACTGAAGGGATTTTATTCAAGTTTTCGCCAATAGAGTGTCTATCGAGGAACATTTATGTGTATAATTAATACATATATGTTATACATTAGCTTAGCTATCACGGTTTATGTCAAGTAAGTGGTATAGTTTACATCTTATATATAAAAATGAATGTTTCTTTGTTTGTCCCGTATGCGTTCCTACACCATTCATCCGATTGCGATGAAACTTCGGTGAGCTGTTGTGCGCACGTCCGCAAGGTTTCTTCCACATCTCCTCCTAAACCACTGTACCGATTTCAACCAAACTTGGCACAAATATTTTACGCAACGGGAGAACCAACATAGGATAGGTGTTTTTTCGATGGGGTCCTTTTGGGGGTTCTTTGGGGTCTTCCACATCGCCTCCTAAACCACTGGACCGATTTCAACCAAACTTGGCACAAATATTTTACGCAACGGGAGAACCAACATAGGACAGGTGTTTTTTTTCGATACGATCCTCTGGGGGGTCCTTTGCGGTCTTAAAAAACTATTAGATCTGGTTACTATGGCAACCCAATAATATAGATTCTGTTCTAAATATATTATCGCATTAAATTGAAGACCACGCGAACGAAGTTGTGGGCAACAGCTATTTATTTTTAAGAAGCCTACTTTAATTAAATTTTATTAATTAAACTAACATTTTCATTACGTACAACGTGAAACTCCGTAGCGAAGCACGGGTATTCTGCTAGTCATGTATAAGAGAAAATATATCGTGCGTGGCAGGCAAGCATATCTCAGTTATGTACTGTTTACGTTTCCATTTTATTATTATCACTACCGCAATAAAAAGGCAGGGAAGACACACACACACACGCGCGCGCGCGCGCGCGCGCACAATTCGCGTTATTTCTGGCCTCATTCATGTTTATTTTCTTACATTTGCACGGTTTTTAAATGGAAAGTGCCGAACCCATACCAACATAACGCATGCAAGCCGAAAAAGTGTCCACCGTGGATAGCGATTTGCTTCCTGTGGATCGCTGGGCAGTGTAACTGCACGTGTTTACAGAGGAACGATTCATAGACAGACTTTTCGTCTTTAGGGAATGAACCCTCTGCAAGATGCTGAGGGTCCATGAGTGACTTCGGAGCGCTCCTTCTTTTCCGCGTGTTTGTTCTGTGAAATGTACACTGTAGATTCGCAGATTTATTCTAAGCAACGCTCAATAGGAAATGTTGAAAATTTTTGTCCACGGTGAACCCTCATACACACTAAACCTGCTCTGATGTTTTAATTACGGACATCATAATATTAAAACTTTGGAAACTTGAGCACTACTTAATGGAGATCAATCATTAACTTATACAAGCCATTAATTTTATGCATATTTTTTATATATATGTGTACAACGTCATCGGCAACAAAGAAGTAGTTTTTGTTAAAATTCCTTCCCGGGATATTTGGCCGTAGTCCAATGTTTTCTACAAAACCAGACGTTTCGGCAATGCCATCGACTTCCATCATCAGTGAAAATCGAGTGCGATAACGTGAGGTGGTATATGTTAGTGACCACAGTACTGTGGTTAAGGCTGAAGCAGTAAGTAGAAAGAAGTAGTTTCTATGGTAATATTTCATTTCGAAAATGATTTTAAAAATAAATCTTAGAATATAGAAGTCATGTATGGTTCTCCATACCGATATTTACTTCCATGTTCCTTAAGGAAATGGAAGTATGTTGATGGCAAAAAAAATCGTGTTCGAGATTATTGCAGATTCTGATTGTACTACACTCAAAACATGAAAAAAAGTCGTTTTTCGAAAAGTGTCTGTGTGTCTCTAGATTTTTTTCTATGGCAAACGATAACAGCCGCAAATTCAAACAGAATCAAATAATGTTTCGCATACAGCCCTGAATTGTAGAGTTCTCAAGATCTGTTGATTTTGATGAAGATCGGTTAAGGGAAAGGGGTAGTTTACCTGTAACGTTTTATGTTTTAACAAGGGTATTTCCTATGGCAAACGATAACAGCCGCAAATTCAAACAGAATCAAAAGATTATTTGCATACAGCCCTAAATTGTAGAGTTCTCAAGACCTATTGTTTTTGGTGAAGTTCGGTTGAGGGAAAGGGGTAGTTTACCTGCAACGTTTTTTTAACAAGGGTATTTTCTATGGCAAACGATAACAGCCGCAAATTCAAACAGAATCAAATAATATTTTGCATACAGCCCTGATTTGTAGAGTACTCAAGACCTTTTGTTTTTGGTGAAGATCGGTTAAGGGGAAGGGGTAGTTTACCAGCAACGTTTTTTTATCAAGCGTATTTTCTATGGCAAACGATAACAGCCGCAAATTCAAACAGAATCAAATAATTTTTTGCATACATCCCTGAATTGTAGAGTTCTCAATGACTTTCGATTTTGGTGAAGATCGGTTAAGGGGAAGGGGTAGTTTACCTGCAACCTTTTACGTTTTAACAAGAGTAGAGTACTTGAAAATTTATTTAAACTTTTTGAAACAATGGTAATTGTTAAAAATAAAATAATTTTGTTGCCAGGCAATAAAATTATAATTTTTTCATTTTAATGTAATATAATATTTTTCATTTAATACAGCAATAAAAAGGCAGGTAAGACACAGCCTGGCTGTTTGGCTGAAAATGATTTTAAATATAAATCTTAGAATATGGAAGTCATGTATGGTTCTCCATACCGATATTTACTTCCATATTCCTTAAGGAATGGAAGTATGGTGATGGCAAAAAAAATCGTGTTCGAGATTATTGCAGATTCTGATTCTACTACACTCAAAACATGAAAAAAAGTCGTTTTCCGAAAAGTGTCTGTGTGTGTGTCTGTCTGTCTGTGTGTCTGTGTGTCTGTAGATTTTTTTTTCTATGGCAAACGATAACTGCCGCAAATTCAAACAGAATCAAATAATGTTTTGCATACAGCTCTGATTTGCAGGGTACTCGCGATCTATTGTTTTTGGTGAAGATCGGTTGAGGGAAAGGGGTAGTTTACCTGCAACGGTTTTTTTTTAGCAAGGGTAATTTTGTTTGTTTGGCAAACGATAACAGCCGCAAATTCAAACAGAATCAAATAATGTTTCGCATACAGCCCTGAATTGTTGATTGCTCAAGATCTGTTGATTTTGGTGAAGATCGGTTTAGGGAAAGGGGTAGTTTACCTGTAACGTTTTATGTTTTAACAAGGGTATTTCCTATGGCAAACGATAACAGCCGCAAATTCAAACAGAATCAAAACATTATTTGCATACAGCCCTAAATTGTAGAGTTCTCAAGACCTATTGTTTTTGGTGAAGATCGGTTGAGGGAAAGGGGTAGTTTACTTGCAAGGTTTTTTTAACAAGGGTATTTTCTATGGCAAACGATAACAGCCGCAAATTCAAACAGAATCAAATAATGTTTCGCACCCAGCCCTGATTTGTAGGGTACTCAAGACCTATTGTTTTTGGTGAAGATCGGTTAAGGGGAAGGGGTAGTTTACCTGCAACGTTTTTTTATCAAGCGTATTTTCTATGGCAAACGATAACAGCCGCAAATTCAAACAGAATCAAATAATTTTTTGCATACGTCCCTGAATTGTAGTTCTCAATGACTTTCGATTTTGGTGAAGATCGGTTAAGGGGAAGGGGTAGTTTACCTGCAACCTTTTACGTTTTAACAAGAGTAAAGTACTTGAAAATTTATTTAAACTTTTTGAAACAATGGTAATTGTTAATAATAAAATAATTTTGTTGCCAGGCAATAAAATTATAATTTTTTCATTTTAATGTAATATAATATTTTTCATTTAATACAGCAATAAAAAGGCAGGTAAGACACAGCCTGGCTGTTTGGCTGAAAATGATTTTAAATATAAATCTTAGAACATGGAAGTCATGTATGGTTCTCCATACCGATATTTTTTCTATGGTAAACGATAACAGCCGCAAATTCAAACAGAATCAAATGATGTTTTGCATACAGCCCTGTATTGTAGAGTTCTCAGTACCTATTGGTGTTGGTGAAGATCGGTTAAGGGAAAGGGGTAGTTTACCTGCAACGTTTTATGTTTTAAAAGGGTATTTTCTATGGCAAACGATAAGAGCCGCAAATTCAAACAGAATCAAATACTTTTTTGCATCAGCCCTGTTTTGTTGAGTACTAAAGAGACATTGTTTTTGGTGAAGATCGGTTAAGGGAAAGGGGTAGTTTACCAGACACTTTTTTGTTTTGTCAAGGGTATTTTATATGGCAAACGATAACAGCCGCAAATTCAAGCAGAATCATATAATATTTTGCATACAGCCCTGAAATGTAGAGTTCTCAAGACCTGTTGGTTTTTGTGAAGATCGGTTAAGGGAATAGGGTTGTTTACCAGCAACATTTTATGTTTTATCAAGGTTAATTTTTTTTTTGACGAACGATAACTGCCGTACATTAAAACAGAATCAACTACTCTTCTGCATACCTTTTTGAATTATACAGAACTCAAGGTCTGTTGGTTTTGTTGAAGATCGGTTAAGGGAAAGGGGTAGTTTACCTGCAACGTTTTTTTATGTTTTAACAAGGGTATTTTTTCTATGACGAACGATAACTGCCGTAAATTCAAAGAGAATCGACTAATGTTTTGCATACAGCCCTGAATTGTAGAGTTCTCAAGACCTGTTGTTTTTAGTGAAGATCGGTTAATGGAATAGGGTAGTTTACCAGCAACGTTTTATGTTTTATCAAGGGTGTTTTCTATGGCAAACGATAACAGTCGCAAATTCAAACAGAATCAAATAATTGTTTGCATGCAGGCCTGAATTGTAGACTACCTAAGGCCTGTCGTTTTTGGTGAAGATCGGTTAAGGAAAAGGGGTAGTTTACCTGCAACGGTTTTTTATCAATGGTAATTTTTTTCTATAGTAAACGATAACAGCCGCAAATTCAAGCAGAATCAAATGATGTTTTGCATACAGCCCTGTATTGTAGAGTTCTCAATACGTAATGGTGTTGGTGAAGATCGGTTAAGGGAAAGGGGTAGTTTACCAGCAACATTTTATGTTTTAACAAGGGTAATTTTTTATATGACGAACGATAACTGCCGTAAATTCAAACAGAATCAACTAGGTTTTTGCATACCTTTTTGAACTAAAGAGAACTCAAGGTCTGTTGATTTTGTTGAAGATTGGTTAAGGGAAGGGGTAGTTTATTAGCAACGTTTTATGTTTTTAAAATGGCAATTTTTTTATAACGAACGATAACTGCCGAAAATTCAATGAGAATCAAATAATTTTTTGCACCCCCTGAGTTGCAGAGAGCTCAAGGTCTATTGATTTTGGTGAAGATCGGTTAAGGGAAAGTGGTAGTTTACCTGCAACATTTTATGTTGTAACAAGAGAAATGTTTCCATGACGAACGATAACTGCCGCACATTCAAACAGAATCAAATATTTTTTTGCATGCTTCGCTGAATTGTAGAGGACGGAAGGTCTGTTGATTTTGGAGAAGATCGGTTAAGAGAAAGGGGTAGTTTACCTGAAACATTTTATGATTTAACAAGAGTAAAGTACTTAATTTTTATAAATAAAGTATCCTGATAAGAAGCTCATAGTAATCCACTGTAGAAACGTAGATGAAATATCTATAAATGAAGAAGTTAGGTGAACGGGGTGGGGGTAATTTTCTATTAATAAAAATTATAGTTGAAGGTGGAGGGGAGAATCTTTTATATGTGTACTATGTTATCGGCAACAAAGAAGCAGTTTTTTGTTAAAATTGCTTCCCGGGATGTTTGACCGTAGTCCAATGTTTTCTGCAAAACCAGACTTTTCGGCAGTGCCATCGACTGCCATCATCGGTGAAAATCGAGTGCGAAAACGTGAGGTGGTATACGTTAGTGACCACAGTACTGTGGTTAATGCTGAAGCAATAAGTAGAAAGACATAGTTTCTATGGAAATATTTCATTTCGAAAATGATTTTAAATATAAATCTTAGAACATGGAAGTCATGTATGGTTCTCCGTACCGATATTTTCTATGGCAAACGATAGTCGAACATTCAAACAGAATCAAATAATGTTTTGCATACAGCCCTGAACTGTAGAGTTCTCAAGACCTATTGTTTTGGTGAAGATCTGTTAAGGGAAAGGGGTAGTTTACCTGCAACGTTTCATGTTTTAACAAGGGTATTTTCTATGGCAAACGATAACAGCCGCAAATTCAAACAGAATCAAATAATGTTTTGCATGCAACTCTGAATTGTAGAGTTCTCAAGACCTATTGATTTTGTTGAAGATCGGGTTAGGGAAAGGGGTAGTTTACCTCCAACGTTTTATGTTTTAACATTGGTAATTTTTTCTATGACGAATGCTAACTGCTGCCGTAAATTCAATCATAATCAAATAATGTTTTGCATACCTTCCTCAGCTATAGAGAGCTCAATATCTGTTGATTTTGGTGAAGCTCGGTTAAGGGAAAGGGGTAGTTTACCTGCAACATTTTATGTTTTAACAACGGTAATTTTTTCTATGACGAACGATAACTGCCATAAAATCAAACATAATCAAATAATGTTTTGCATATTCCCTATTTTGTAGAGAACTCAAGGCCTCTTAATTTTGGTGAAGATCGTTTAAGGGAAAGGGGTAGTTTACCGGCAACGTTTTATGTTGTAACAAGAGCAATTTTTTCATGGCGGACGATAACTGCCGTAAATTCAAACAGATTCAAATAATTTTTTACATATGTGTCTGAGTTGTAGAGGACTCAAGGCCTATTGATTTTGGTGAAGATCGCTTAGGGGGAAAGGGTAGTTTACCTGAAACATTTTTTGTTGTAACAAGAGTAAAGTACTTAATTTTGATAAGTAAAGTAACCTGATAAGAAGATCTTAATAATCCACTGTAGAAATGTAGATGAAATATCTAATAAATGAAAAGGCTAGTTGAAAGGGGGGGGGGTAATTTTCTATTAATGAAAATTATAGTTGAAGGGGAGGGGATAATTTTGTATATATGTATTATGTTATCGGCAACAAAGAAGTAGTTTGTTGTTAAAATTCCTTCCCGTCCTGTTTGGCCGTAGACCAAAGTTTTCTGCAAAACCAGACGTTTCGGCAGTGCCATCGACTTCCATCTACAGTGAAAATCGAGTGCGATAACGTGAGGTGGTATATGTTAGTGACCACAGTACTGTGGTTAAGGCTGAAGCAGTAAGTAGAAAGAAGTAGTTTCTATGGAAATATTTCATTTCGAAAATAATTTTAAATATAAATCTTAGAACATGAAAGTCATGTACGGTTCTCCATACCGATATTGTTATTAGTGCAGTCCGCGTAGTGGTAATTGTTATTGTTGTGTTTTTACAATTTCGTGTTAATTATTTTGGAAATAGAATAGTTTTTTATTACGTATTTTTTTCACAAATTTATTTTTGCTCCGTCTTATTTATTGTTTTTATATTAATATGGCATCGTCACCTTGGCCGCAAATATCTAGATTTTATGAACATACTGAGAAAGTAAATGGTCTCAACTTAACTTTTAAGTGCTTGATGCGTGTGCTCAAGGACAAACATAATAAATCACCGCTGACTTCAGTGTCAGTAATTTGAGGACACACATAAAGGTAAGCAGATTAATAGATTATAAATTAATCAATGGAGTAGCCTAATTATTGCCTGTCCTATTAAGTCATTTAATACTGCACCTAAATTGCCCTGCAGGCACAATACAATATCAGTAGTCAGTATTATGAAATGGTGAAATGAAAAATGCAATAGACAAATAATATTTAATTTTTCCTGCAATTTAAAATAATATTAATACAATTTAAGGATTAAAATAAAATAATCTATGATTTTTAATTAATTAATTATTAGTGATTTAATTTTTGAATGCCAAATATTTAAGTAATTTTTTCAGCATCGGAAATTTTAATTAATTTTTTGAAAAGGGTTAATTTATGATTTTATTTAACATAATTTGAATTAAATCCTTAAATTTTTAGTGACCGTCAATCAATGAATGTTTTAGTGGATGGTTAGTGAGGATCGGTCAATAATACAAATTTTAGCTATTTTGCGTCGACGTTTCGACAATATTTAGTGTCATCTTCAGGACAATTGTTGCTGACGTCAAACACACAACTGTGCCAATCACAGTTGTGTGTTTGGCGTCAGCAACAATTGTCCTGAAGATGACAATAAATATTGTCGAAACGTCGACGCAAAATAGCTAAAATTTGTATTATTGACCGATCCTCACTAACCATCCATTAAAACGTAATTTGAATTATTTCAACAGCCAAAGCAGCTTGCTCAATAAAATAACAAAAAAAAAAAATTATTAACTTTTAACTTTTTATCAGTTAATTTGATTTTAACTTTACTTTAATCAGTTACTTTTTGCACGCATTAACTTTAACATTAACTCATTTCATTTTGAGGAGCACTAACTTTAATTTTAATCAGTTAAAATTTTTATTAACTTTCTCAAGTCTGCTGTAAAGTTACTACCTTGGATGCCTGTCCTTCTTTGAATGATTTGTCCAACCAAGGAAAATTAGTTTGCAAATCACTTTTGAGTTAAAAAAGTCAATTTTGACAAATTACAAAGATTTTCTTTTTAAAATTTCATAGCGACCTCTCTTGAAGAGTACATACAAGCGAAAGCTAGCTCGAGCACATTTTAAATTTAATTTAAAATTTTAACTAAAATATGTTGTTTGAAGTCGAAATTGTGTTTCATAGTATGAACCTAGAACTCGATTTTAAATGCCACTACTTCCGTCTCCTGTAAATTTAGACTTAACAATCCAGTTTTTTAAAAGATTTTTTTACAATATGATAAGCGTTGGCGTAACTTGGGTGGGGGGCACTAGCCACCTCCCAATATTCGTACCTTTATAAAATTCTTTTTCCTGTTATTATAAATAAAACTGACAAGTAGTCAAATAGGGGACAGTTTCCAAGCTTGCAAGTAACTTCCCGTGCGTGGCGACAGTGCAATCGAGGCGCTCGAGTTGTTTCTGTTCTACCTGTACTGAAAATCGATGCAGACACTTGGGCTAGCCAAGGGTGGAGAAGCTGACGCCATGTGATGCCAGGCAATGGATTATGGGATATTAGGAAGATGGTGGTCGATTCATTCGAGGTTCATGTGAAGAATAGATTACAATGGATTGTCAAGTAGCGCCCAAGAGCGTTTGACGCGATGCGCCCGTTGGACGGTGCATTGCCCGTATTGTTTCCCTCATGGACATGCAGGAAGGAGGATTCACCGGCCTTTACGAACAGATTAGTTACCACAGTTGAGATGAAATACTCCAGTGAAGGAACTGGAAGGCCCCGATGTAGAGCATTACTATTTCTCATATATCACAGAATTCCCGAGAGAAACCGGAGCATATGGTTTTGAAACGTTGCCAGCCTATGCTTGTTGGCGACAGGAGAGACCACTAAGCGAGCGCTGTGTAGGCGATTCCTACCCATAAGAACAACAGATACAATGCTATCTTGATGCGGACAGCCAAGCGGCTGTTCCACGAAAGCATGTTGCTTTGATGCCTCGTGGCTTCCGTACGGTATCGGTAAGGTGGTTGTTAGTTGAGGCGCCGCCTAACCTAGTGCCAAGGTACTTCACCGAGTCACCCCTCTGGGTGGACAAGAGGGATTGACGTGGGGAAGAAAACTTAAACGTACAGCGTCTCCCCTCGGATTTGTCTGGTCGGTCCGCATATGTCACTTTTCCAGCCAGTGAGGAAGAATATCTGATTGGCATTGCATCATTACGGTCGCCTGCCAGAGGAACAGGAAGCTATAATGGAACATTGCTTCGCCAGTGAAGAGCGACAACTTGTCTCCAGAGTACATTGGTAGGTCTTTCGTGTAAAGGTGGTAAGAAGGAGGCTGTACAGATTCTTGAGGAAAGCTATTAGCGATGAGGCAAATCCGAGAGCACGCTCCATCGAAGCTGAGCCTTCAGGTTTGGTCAATTCAGTACGGCCATATTAGCTGCACAGTGGATCAGTGTATTGGGACAGTTTATAGAACACACATAGCCTTTTGTGCCAGCCATTGTCGAAGGTTTTTCTCACGTCCAACAGGATCTCGTGGATTGATTCCTGTTGGTGACGTCTGCTGTTTGGTAATGGCTCTTACTATCTGAAAAGTAGTAGAGTATCCCATCCCGTCGAAAACCGAACTGATCCTCGTGGATGATATCGTCTAACAGAGGCCGGATACAAGCCAATACAAGAATACAAGTGCTAATACCTTCGAGATTGGTAGCAAAACAATATCGGACGATAGGTTCCAGGAAGCGTTTTTAGGATACAGCAGGATACAGAATCGCATACAAAACTATAAACAAAACAGAACACACAAAGAACAAAACAAATTTGATGTACCTGGTGTTCACACATACACAAACATCGATATTCTACACGTACACACAAAAGGCCGAAAACTAGACACTCTTGAACAATTGAAAAAATACAAACACACAAAAACACATAAAAAAACGACATCCTAAACGAACAGACAGAATTCAAACCACACATATTATTCGAACATATCACACCCCACACACACAACATTGATCAAAATACGACGGCGTTGCCAAGAACAAGACGGACAGCGCTCCCAGTGGCAGCCTCTGTCGAGGCTATAATAAGCAAAAACTGGTTCAGGCTATAAGGTAAAAAGTTTACATTTTTACCAATAAAACTTGTGTTCCGAGTCGATAGTGTTATACTTATAATTAGGAATATTGACTTAATGCCGTTGTTTAAGTTACATATCCATCCATTTAAGAAAAATAATTACTAAAATGAATACCGGTAGTTATTTATAAATGCTGAAAACAAAACGTGGGTAAATATCACTATAATATTGACGACTCGGAACACAAAGTTTTTTATAAGTAAAAACGTAAAGTTTTACCTTACAGCCTAAACCGGCTTTCACCTATAGAAGGCTTCATCAGAGGCTGTTGTTAGTAGCGCTGCTCGTCTTGTTGTTGGCGACGAGAAAGTGTTTCGAAAGATTGAAGCTGTGTGTGTGTGGTGAGATGTGTTCGAATAATGCGTGCGATTTGAATTGTGTCTGTTCGTTTAGGATGTCGTTTTTATTTGTTTTTGTGTGTTTGTATATTTCTAATTGTTCTAGAGTGTCTAGTTTTCGGCCTTTTGTGTGTACGTGTAGTATGTTCATGTTATTGTCGATGTTTTTATATGTGTGGTTTGCTTCAATGAGGTGGTTTGCGAAGGTAGATTCTGTAGTGGTGTGGAGTGCTTTTGTGTGTTCAATGTATCTCTGTTTGAAGCTACGTCCTGTCTGGCCTATGTAGAATTTACTGCAATTTGAACAATTTAGTTTATATACACCGGGTAGATCGAATTTGTTTTGTGCTTTGGGCATGCGTTTTGATAGTGTGTGTTCTGTTTTGTTAGTAGTTTTGTAAGCGATTCTGTATCCTGCTTTTTTGAATTTGTGGGCAATTTTTTCTGTTTGTTTGTTGATGTATGTTAGTGTTATGAATTTGTTGTTTTCTGTCTTTGTCTGTTGTTTGTTTTGTGTAGGAGTTTACTGACTATTGTTCTGTCATAACCGTTAGATTCTGCTAGATATTTTATCGTGTTTAGTTCGTCTTTGTAGTCTATTTCATCTAAGGGGATGTTGTTAAGTCTATGTATCATGGTTCTAAAAGCAGCTAGTTTGTGTTGTATTGGGTGATTGGAGGTGTTGTGTATTAGTGTGTCAGTTGTAGTTGGTTTTCTGTATATACTGAATTTGTGCCTGTGTTCTAGTTTTGTGATGGAGAGGTCTAAGAAGTTTATGGTATTGTTGTGTTCGTATTCGGCAGTGAAGGTTATGTTTTTATGTATTTTGTTTATGTGCGTTAGTAACTGTTCACATTGTCTTTTGTTTCCCCTGTATAGTATTAGAATGTCATCAACGTATCTGTGCCAATATAGTATTTTATGTGAGTGTCTGTCATTGTTTGTGAGTATTTTTGTTTTTTCTAAGTGTTGGAGGAAGACTTCTGCTAGAATGCTGGATATGGGGGAGCCCATGGGTAGGCCATCGTTCTGTGTGTAGTATTTATTGTTATAAGTAAAGTAGTTTTGTTTTGTGATAATGTTCAGAGTTTCTGTTATTTCATTGATAAGTTCGTCTGGTGTGTTGTTCTGTTTGAGTTTGTTTTGTAGGATGGAGATTGTTTCAGAGATGGGGATGTTTGTGTACAGGTTTTTAATGTCAAAGGAGGCTAATGTGGCGTTATGGGGGATGTGTATGTCTTTTATTTTTGTTACTAGGTCAGTGTTGTTTTTTACTGCAATGTTGTTGTCTATTTGTGTGTGTTGTCTAATAATTTTGTCTAGATATTTTGCCAGTTTGTGTGCAGGGGCATTACGGTAGTTGATAATGGGGCGGATCGGAATGTCTTCTTTATGGATTTTGGGAAGCGCTTGGAGTGTAGGTGCTGATGGTCGGATTTGTTTCATGTAGGGCTTTTGTTTATGTGTCATAATGTGTTTGGCTTTGCTGACTATTTGTTTTACTGAGTTTTGGTATCTGTCGGTGGGGTCGTGTTTTAGTTCTGTGATGTTCTGTTCTATGAAGTCTTGTACTTTTTTGTGTAGGTTGTCTGTGGGGATAATTACAGTCGTGTTGCCTTTGTCAGCTTTTACAAATGTGATGTTGTGTTTGTGTGCCTTTTCCCTCAGTTTGATGGCTGTGTGTATTTCTGAGTTGTGGTTGTTGTTGTCTGGTGTCTTATGTACTCCTATTGTGTTGTTTATATTATGTCTTAATGTGTCTTGATGTTCTGGTGCTGTGTTTTGTATATTTGTTTCTGTGTCAATTATGAGCTTTGTTAGTGTTTGGTTGTTATGTTTGTAATGTATACATTTTAAATAAAATGTAATGTTTACATTACAAACATAACAACCAAACACTAACAAAGCTCATAATTGACACAGAAACAAATATACAAAACACAGCACCAGAACATCAAGACACATTAAGACATAATATAAACAACACAATAGGAGTACATAAGACACCAGACAACAACAACCACAACTCAGAAATACACACAGTCATCAAACTGAGGGAAAAGGCACACAAACACAACATCACATTTGTAAAAGCTGACAAAGGCAACACGACTGTAATTATCCCCACAGACAACCTACACAAAAAAGTACAAGACTTCATAGAACAGAACATCACAGAACTAAAACACGACCCCACCGACAGATACCAAAACTCAGTAAAACAAATAGTCAGCAAAGCCAAACACATTATGACACATAAACAAAAGCCCTACATGAAACAAATCCGACCATCAGCACCTACACTCCAAGCGCTTCCCAAAATCCATAAAGAAGACATTCCGATCCGCCCCATTATCAACTACCGTAATGCCCCTGCACACAAACTGGCAAAATATCTAGACAAAATTATTAGACAACACACACAAATAGACAACAACATTGCAGTAAAAAACAACACTGACCTAGTAACAAAAATAAAAGACATACACATCCCCCATAACGCCACATTAGCCTCCTTTGACATTAAAAACCTGTACACAAACATCCCCATCTCTGAAACAATCTCCATCCTACAAAACAAACTCAAACAGAACAACACACCAGACGAACTTATCAATGAAATAACAGAAACTCTGAACATTATCACAAAACAAAACTACTTTACTTATAACAATAAATACTACACACAGAACGATGGCCTACCCATGGGCTCCCCCATATCCAGCATTCTAGCAGAAGTCTTCCTCCAACACTTAGAAAAAACAAAAATACTCACAAACAATGACAGACACTCACATAAAATACTATATTGGCACAGATACGTTGATGACATTCTAATACTATACAGGGGAAACAAAAGACAATGTGAACAGTTACTAACGCACATAAACAAAATACATAAAAACATAACCTTCACTGCCGAATACGAACACAACAATACCATAAACTTCTTAGACCTCTCCATCACAAAACTAGAACACAGGCACAAATTCAGTATATACAGAAAACCAACTACAACTGACACACTAATACACAGCACCTCCAATCACCCAATACAACACAAACTAGCTGCTTTTAGAACCATGATACATAGACTTAACAACATCCCCTTAGATGAAATAGACTACAAAGACGAACTAAACACGATAAAATATCTAGCAGAATCTAACGGTTATGACAGAACAATAGTCAGTAAACTCCTACACAAAACAAACAACAGACAAAGACAGAAAACAACAAATTCATAACACTAACATACATCAACAAACAAACAGAAAAAATTGCCCACAAATTCAAAAAAGCAGGATACAGAATCGCTTACAAAACTACTAACAAAACAGAACACACACTATCAAAACGCATGCCCAAAGCACAAAACAAATTCGATCTACCCGGTGTATATAAACTAAATTGTTCAAATTGCAGTAAATTCTACATAGGCCAGACAGGACGTAGCTTCAAACAGAGATACATTGAACACACAAAAGCACTCCACACCACTACAGAATCTACCTTCGCAAACCACCTCATTGAAGCAAACCACACATATAAAAACATCGACAATAACATGAACATACTACACGTACACACAAAAGGCCGAAAACTAGACACTCTAGAACAATTAGAAATATACAAACACACAAAAACAAATAAAAACGACATCCTAAACGAACAGACACAATTCAAATCGCACGCATTATTCGAACACATCTCACCACACACACACAGCTTCAATCTTTCGAAACACTTTCTCGTCGCCAACAACAAGACGAGCAGCGCTACTAACAACAGCCTCTGATGAAGCCTTCTATAGGTGAAAGCCGGTTTAGGCTGTAAGGTAAAACTTTACGTTTTTACTTATAAAAAACTTTGTGTTCCGAGTCGTCAATATTATAGTGATATTTAGTTAAGTAACGGACACGTCATGGACAACGAAATCCAAGAAAACGTGGGGTCTTTCACTAAATCCTGCGGCTAACAATATAATGGTAAAATCAGTAAATGTAAATAGCAACAGTTCATTAATTCAACCTGTTTTTTTCCAACTAATTTTAAGAACAGTTCGTTTCGTTTCAACAAAAACGCCCACCAGTACTATTATTATACAACTCAAAACATCGTGCGAGCGATCATGATCGCTTGCATCAAGAGCGATCGGTTCTTGTGTTACCAACTTAACGCTGATTCGACATATTAATATGGCGGTCCTCAAATACAAAGTACCAACCGTTTATTGAGTTTGTTTTATTGCGATCAATGTTTTAATTTTATACTTATATTTTGCCTTTATTTTCTAATACCATGTTGGCGACATTTTTTTGCCGATGAAAGAATTATTATCTTTAGTCAGTTATTAAAACAACATATACATCTGTATGGTTGCAGATGTTCTCGTAGACAGTATGGACACAATCTAATTATAATTCATTTTTTTTATCTAAAAGTATACTATTAGAAATATTTAGAAACCAACAATATATTGTAATTTAATACTGTATTTATCTTGTTAACACTAGTTTTAAAGATAGTTTCAATATTGCCTACTAGATTACGTATGATTTTTGTTTGAAACGTAACGGTTAGAGGTTACCATTGGTTTTGGAACGCCCATTGTGTCTCATTCCAACATTCCAAGTGTTGTATCAGTATCAAGGTCGAGTAATTTGTTGTTCATTTAGAATCTGCCGGCCGGCACGGAAGAACATTGTGACTGAATTGCTCTAATACGTGGTAAGAACTTCGTTTTTCTTTTTGAAATCAGTAGTTACCATAATGTTATGATGACCGATTTATCCTATACAACAAAACACATGTTAAACGATAAAGCTGGATTTTGTATTGTCTTTACTTAATGGAATGAATATTATTAGTGATGGGTAAGAATGACGACGAAAACAGGATACTAATACTTAATTTCTGGAATTGCGCAATATCGTTTAAGGCAAAATTAAATAATTATGTACATTCTCTTATTTTCTGTAAATACGTACACACATTCCCTGCTCGTATGTGTGTTTCTTAGACTATTTGGGACTTTTAGACGATTCCGTTTTATAAAAACTTGTTGATATAAAAGTCGTAGTTTTTAGATATTTGTATGAAAGCCATACCGCCATACAATTAGCGTGACCCATAAGAATTATATTTGAAACTTGAGAGAGATAAGCTAAACTAACGAATATAGGTTAACAGGTTTTATCAGTGTTTTAAGGGAACACATGTCAGGATATGTTTGAAATGATTACCGAAATGATGACCAGTGTTATTTTTTTAAAACAGTCAAGTGCTAGATTAACTTGAAAAAATGAGTAAATTCTGTTAGAATTGTCACCTGTGTTGGTTTCGTAACATGTTTAAATTCACGGTAATTCACTTTCTATAAGTAGAAATTTCTACAGAGATAGAAGCACGTAAAATGTTACATCCGTTTTTCCACAGTGAATCGCCAATTTTCTTACTAGTACATAATGAATATTATTATTGCTACTTTGTTAGTATTTAAGCTACTATTTTTTCAAATCAGAATACCAATAACGATATAGGCGTATAATTATATAGCTTAACTTTGTGGGGGCGATCATGAGATCGGTTCTTGCGTCACCAACTTAACCGGTGTACGTGTACCTTCTTTAGGTAGTTTAATTTACATCAAGTACATATGTACGTTTCTGTTTTGTATTAAGTACAAGTGCCAGAATTTGTATTTTTGTAATGTATTAAGAACAGAAACTTTGGGTGTGTGTTAAACAAAAAATTAAAAAGAATTAATTTGAAGTTAAAGTGCACTTGTAAGATGAGCATACACAGATTAGATAAAGTACACTCACATACAGGTGACGTAAGTGGATAGGAGTATGAAAGTGATAGGCCTCCTTGATTATTTTCCAAGAATAAGGTCATCCAAAATTATGGAATATGGAATAACAGTAGACAAGTATGGTCTCTCTCTCTCACACACACACACACACACACACACACACACACACACACACACACACACACACACACACACCATTGGACAAAAAAAATAAAAGAAACTACTGCCATGAAGAGTTTAGGACCACACAAGCAGCTAGTGCTACAGTGCAAGATGAGTAAAGCGCAGTTTGTTTTATGCAGACTAGACTAACAATTTGTCCAGATGCCAGTGTCAGTAGTAAGAGATTTGAAGCGAGTGAACCCATTAAGCAATAAATATAGTTGGCTTGACCTTGATAGTAATTCACTGATGGGCAGCAAATTCTACATTCTACATGTAGCGCACTTGTGTGTTAGAGAAAACAGCTCCTTCTCTTGATTAGTAAATAGAGCGACACAATTAACAAGTTATTAATAAAAAAAATTAGTGTGCAGCATTTGTATGTTTGCACAAGTACGGATATTGTATATGGATATACAGTAGAACTTGGCTAATTCGAACGTGCATAATTCGAATTCGTGGATAATTCGAACTTTTACCGTGGTCCCTTGAATATCCTATGTAAAACCATGCAAATACATCGTCTGTAATTCGAACTTTTTTTGGTTAATTCGAAATAAAAATTTTTCTCAAACTACAAAAAATCGCCTGCTATATGGGCTAGACCACGTAACAATAGAGACACGACTGGAAACAGACAAGCAGGCATCGCCCTTTGTGAACAGACGCTTGTCCTGTGTGTCAAATTCGTGGAATTGCCGTCAGTATCTGGTGATGACACATGACTGGCTCGTGTAACGGTACCGTCCGCCATTGTCCCTTGTTCCACGCCTCGTCAGTAAGCTACCCTCACTGTTGCTTTCAATTCAGTCTGCCTGCATTCGTAGAAGTGTTAAGTCTTTTTGAGTTTCTACTGTGCGAGCTGTGTCCTGTAGTGAAAGACCGTTCCTTTCTTTATACAGTACTGTATATACAGACTGGTGTGTTTTAGTGACGCTTATTGTGCAGTTTTATTGTGTTGTGTTCATCATGGCCCTTTCAAAACCAACACGGACCCAATACAAATCACTGACATTTGCCGAAAAAGTTGCCGTTACACGGGAAGTGGAAAAGGGACAAAAAAAGAAATCTGAAATTGCCAAGGAATTCGGGATACCGCCAAATACGCTGTCAACGTATCTAAAAAATAAAGAGAAGATTTTGAATAGTGTGTGTAAAGCCAGCGACAAAGATAGGAAAAGAGCGCGTGGACCAGAAAATTCTGGCATAGATGAATGTGTAGTGAAGTGGTTTAAGCAAGCAAGGGACAAAAAATTCCAGTCAGTGGGCCCCTCGTCAGAGCCAAAGCTGAGAAATTCCCATTGAAACGTTCGATATTAAATGATATCATAATAATAAAAAAATCAATGTTAATACACTCCTACTTACCATTGCGTGGCTTCAAGGTTGCGTCATACGTATGTTTGGGATGCAGACGTAATTTCTTAAGGTTGTGAGAATAATTTGCACAACACATTTATATGAAGAGAATTGAGATTTTACTTTGGATTATGTCAGTTACATTTACATATAAAAACAATGTTATACTGCTTATTGCATTTTACTCATGCTCATCTGCAACTATGGCCTACCTTATGTTTGATACTTACACAATTTGATCTATACAAATACGGAACGCAATAAAAAAAAACACACAGAAACACAACAGCCCAGCTTTGCTTGTACACTCTCTCATTCACAATTTAAAATACCCTTAACATTTTATTATTAATAAAACTTCCCCCACGGCAACCACGCGGTCTTCACGCACAGTCATCTTTCTATGAAATGTTATAATGTTGATATCCGAAATAACACTCGGTTAGTTTCTACCGCACGGATGTATTATCGTCACATACTTTTCTCCACTGGTATTTGAATTTAAAGTGAAAATAATAGAAAAACTTTTGCGTGTAGCCTAATTCGTTCCTAGCCGGCAGGCTTCAGTAGTGGAACTGCGCTGCAAACTTTTTGTTTGTACACTGTTACTTTTTAATGACTGTTTCACACTTTCTAAGATAGGCCAAATTTGTTTCAACGGCCTATCTTGTAAACCCGAGGCCCCTGTTTTAAATTCACAATGCTATTGTCTGCTGCTGCTTACTCTCTGATACCAAACTGCACACTCTGATGACACACTGTAGACTGTGTCACAAGGCTGCTGCTATGTGATTGTGCAATGCGTCTGGCAATTGTTTTGACTGACTGTGTGTATGTTGCATTGCTGTACTGGAGGCTCCTTACAGGTGAAGTCTGGCAATTTAAAAGTGATTGAACGGGTGATCTATGTTAATATAAAATTAAACTGTGGTAGCTCCCATATATGAAGTGAATTGTACACTTTTAACAAAATCAAAACCAAGATTAATAAAAAATAAAAAACCTTCTAATTTGACCCATTACAATACCCCCTCGATGAGAATTCTGCTGTTTACAACAGAAGAAATCTCATCGATAACCCCGAAGAGGACCGGTGAGGAACTGGTGCCATCAACCCCCTAGTTCTTAATCTCATGGGTACACGACCCCCCTGGCTTGGTGACTGTGGACTCATCTGAACGAGATCACTGGACTTCTCCGTAAGAGATCCCAACACCGAGAAATCGATCAGACTCGCACCACAGCGCACCTCGCCTTTTAACATACTACCCCCGAAAATCCTCAATCCCTGGCTAAAATTATTCCAGCTCCTCCACCGATGTGGATCCCCTTTTTGCAAGCTGGGCTGCCTTTAGCAAATACTGGGCTCACATACTCTCACGTTACATATTACCATAACACATTAAAAATGGAAAAATTTCTTTTAAGATTTATTAAAAATTTTTAAAATTTCAAAATTCAAAAAAAATAATATTTATCAAAAAAATTCTCTTCCTTGTCTTTCTAATTTTTGTTTCAAATGACTTAACCTAGACATTTCTAATAATATAAACACATCCTTACTCTAACATGAGAACCACTTATATTCTACCAGTACAATGCAATACAATAAAATAAACATGGTTAATGCACACATAATAAAAAAATCATTATCTAAAATAGTCATTCGCTGGCAGGCGAAAAATCAAATTTTTTTTCAAAAAATTTAAAAAATTTAAAAAAATTTTAAAATTCAAAAAATTTAAATTTATTCATTAAAAAAAATTTTATTACATTTATTTATTAAATAACATTTATTAAAATTATCCAAATATTGTTTTGAGTTAATCAAACAAACAAATTAAAATTGGATTCCTACTATACAAGCTTAGTAGGTGTATGAACTCATCAGCTGATCGTAACTAGGTCAAGTCCAAAACCCTTTGACCTACATATGTTACGTATACTCTCTGAAAACACATTGAACATCTGTAATATCCTAACTTTGACATACAAAACGTAATAACACAAAATATTTAAAACAAACAATTCTTAATTTTACATTATTTTCACTTCTATCAAAATTCTATCACTGGTTTGAAAAAAATAAACAATTGTATATTCTTTATTATAAATTCCTCTCTTTAGTTAACAGTTTAATTCTACATTACTGTGGGTGTTGTAATTCATTTATTCTCATTTACTGTATTAGATCTCTATACCTATATAAACTTTCTCCCTCTGACTCTAATATTAATCAACCTCAACTCCCATGACACCCATCTCTATCAAAATATCTACTAATCAGAACACTCTAAACCCCAATTTATCATTTAACACAAAACGCCACCTTCTCTACATATAAAATACTCTCTAACCCTTTGTATAGGATACGTGTTTCCCCGCCCCCAAAAAACTCAATTCCCTTATTTGGCCCCTGGATTTTACCTAAGGCGGCCCCTTCCCCACAAAAATCTATTCCTATCCCGTCCCAACCCTTGTTGCGGACTCCTACATTCCACTACCCTCTAATACAAAATTGCCATCCCCAAAATTCCCAATCTCATTACATTACTACAAATACACAAAATAACCTCATTAACTATAAAAACAACAATATATCACTCAAAATCTACATAAATTCTCCACAACTGTGTCAACATTAATACTTCACCAACTTCTATAACATACATTAACTCAAAAACAACATTACATCATATTCATTATTTCAACTTCACTTGGAATTCAATTGGGACAGGTTTACGTGTCCCATAAAACATTCATCACCCATCAATTATCTTTTATTAATTTGCATAAATTATTGTTATTTCATTTCTCATATTCTTTTTATCTTTACTTCAAAATATCTGTAGTACATTAAACATTGATAACTGGTAACCTTTATAACTAACCTACCAGTGACATCATTGCTGATCAGCTGATCCTCCCAACACAATGAAAATACATCTTAAAATTGAACAAATTACATGGAATATACATATTTATTTTTATTCATTCTCCCTTCTCACCTCATTGTTTCCCATTTCTCTGATTCTGATGCTTATGTTAACCTGCCAGACGATTTACTTATTGGCTTAAACAAATACACACACAATACAATTACATATTCTTATCAATGCTTATCTAATAGACAACAATAAAATAATACACTTAAAATTATAGCATGAACACCTTAATTTACGAGTCTGAGCATATAATTATGTGGACAGAGCACAAGCATTTTTTGATTGAATTAAACTTTGAATAAGCAAAACTTTTACGTCATAAAATTTTAAATTCGTGACTCCTTTACGTCACCTCCCAGCCACACACTATTTCAGATTATGGAGGACTGTCTCGCCCTTTCGCTTCCACAGAGACTGTATATTTTGGAGCAGGGTTTTACCTCTCCATGTCTCTGCTTCCGCTGTTAAGTTTTAAATTGGTGAACATCAACATGTTCTGGTTAATAATCATGCACCCTTAGAACGGATCTGCCACCGGTCTTGCTGTTCCTCCTCGAACAGAGTGGCAGCCGCTGTTCCCTAGTTCCGGAGATTTCCTCTAATGTCCCCCCATTGAATTTCAAATATATACCAATTTCAAGTCAGCTATGGTCAAGGGACTTGGTATGACCATAGCTGGCCGCTAGCCAAAACCACGGTTAGTGCTGGTAAGGCAGTAACCGCCCGAAAAGTCGAGGAAATCTAACTTTAATTTAATTGCCTGTTACACATCACTACTGTGTGCGACACGGTAGTTGGCAGTGTGTACACTTTAATTTACACTGATAAGGTGTGCCGCACATTTATCGCCCTTTTGGCCTCCGATGGAGGTAACACTCACTGTTACCCCCAACCCATTTCGCTATTTGCGAGAGCACAGGCAACCCCCACAATAGCCACTTAATAGCTAATTAATTTATTAACAATTGAAAATTAAACTTTCTACATTTGCAGTTCCACGCTCCATTGTTCTGTCACTTCATTGAGTACCAATCTACCCCCCAAATTCACCCCCACTTCTGGTATTGACAACAAGTTTTTATTTTGTTACACTTTTTTTTTTTTTTTTTTTTAACAATTTAAGTTCATTATTAAAATCCTTGTTTCTATTAAATTGATTAATTTAATGGTTTAATGGTTTTTTAATATCTCAAACTATAAGTTACAATAATTACCTCATTATTATTTTATCAAAAATTTTCTTGAATTCTTTTATGTCACAATAGTTTTGTTATGGTCACCAAGTAGTAGGCATTAGTCACAACATACCACTCCAACACACCTGCTTACTGTTTACATGAACACAGTTGTGTGCTAGACTCGTTTTCATAAACAACAGTTATAAACATGCTCAGTTTCAGCATTCATAATCTAAACATTCTAGTTGCATCATATATTGCCATACCTGCTTGCTACACTTTTCAAGTTTTATAAATCTTCTAGATAATATATTTGTCTCTTACATTTTTATTCCAGTTTAGATCAGTTATATTTTTTATTCATTAATAAAATTGACCCTTTTAAATTATTTATTTATTTAAAACAGTTTCCATGACTAATTACCATTTTCAAAATGATTCTGCGTGATTAAATGGTTCAGTTTTTCTTAATATTTCAATAAGTTTTACAAACATGACATCATTGGTTCTAATCTCTCTTTAAATTCCTCCATAATCACATGCTCAATACCATTATACCGTACTCATAACCTAACATAGCAGGTACCACAAAATAATAATTAAACCCTTTGGTTACATAAGTTTACTTTAAAATATTTTACAAAATTATTTTTTCTTAATTCATATTATACTTCTTATAATATTTATACTTATTATTTTTTCTTAATTACCTGTAAATAGGTTGTGCTTTACTTGTACAGAATCATTGTTTCTATTAAATTATACAAAAATTTATTATTTAGTTTGTCTACTCAGCCACAAAACTTCTCCACTACCTACCTAATTAAGGGATGAGTTTACAATTCATAAATAACGCCGGTTTATTTAATTTTGAGGGTTACCCTAATGTAGTATTTAGAATTAAGGCAATCAAATGGTTACAAAAAGTGTGCCAATTTGTGTAACTATCGTTGATGTGTTTACTCTAAGGGGAGGGTTAGGGAAATCGGGAGGATACAAGGGTAAGGATTATTAAAAGGTCAAGAACTAGGACTAAAGGTAGGGACAAAGCTTCCTCCGAAAATAAAGGTACATGGAGAAAACCAAGGCTCGCGTGGGCAGGGGCGCGTCCCTGAAATAGAGGAACCCCACTGGGACAAGTGGGGAAAATCTATCCGCTACCACTAACTGTTTTATATCATTCATTTATTTATAATTATCTAACTATAGGTTTATTATAGTGGTTTAGTTATATTTAATTACAGGGTTTAATGTATTATGTTGTTTATTATTATTTCAGTTATTGAAAACAACATTTTTGATTACTTTCATAAAGTATAATAGTTACAACTCATTCACTATCTTCTTCCAAATTATTTTTGTTAGTTATTTAAGCTGCAAAATATTAATATTATTATTAATGTCACAACAAGTTTTGCTATATACATACATTATTTATCTAACGTTTTACAACACACAAATAAATTTACTAAACATGTATTTACAATCCTTCATCAATAATTATTCAGTTATATCACACTTCAATATCAAAATCAGCTAGGTCATTACCATACATTAACATATTTGAAATTGTTCAATTGTGAATTTAAGGCTCAACCTCCATCGTCAAAAATTAATCGGGGTTTCACATAGCAATTTTCAATTTTATTACCACACAAATGACTGTTTTGTGTGTGGTAACCATACAAACTAAACTCGTCCATTTTATCCACATAATCATTCAACAAGTCAACATTATTTGTTTCTGTCCAGTCTCCATTAGTAATATTCGTCAAGTCAGTTATTTTTTCTTCATAAAATAAATTATTATTATTATTTAAACATGTATTATCAAAATAATCTTCACTCTCTATTTTAACAGGTAAGTGTTTCATATCAACTAACATCTCTTTCAACTCATTGTAACCTCTCCTTAATTTATATAATTCTATCTCTTTATCAATGCACAACTCCCTCTCAAAACATCTTTCATCATCATAACACCATATCGCACTTTTATCATTCCACGCAGAGGGTACAAAATTATTCAGCAAAATTAAACAACTCAAATCTTTCACTAATAAGGGTCTCTTGCCCAAAAATAACACTTTTGAACACTCTGGTTCATCATAAATAAGGGGAAATTTTACCCTCTGCTCTACACATTCGCTTAAACTCTCCTTACACACACTCTCCATCTCATTAACAACTATTACCTCCTCATTAACCTCTAATCCCATTAAACTCTCATTATCACTACTATCTACACTTTCATTAATGCTCTCATTATTTATTTTTTCCGTATCAGTTTCTGATACTAACTCTTCAAACACATTAACATTCTCAGTATTAAATTCATTATTTTCGACATTATTATTATTATTATTTGTTAACTCTTTATCTGGCATTACATTTTTGTACTTGTCATTACAATTTTCATTTGTTTTATTTTTCTCGGTACTCATCACATGTACTCCCATTCGCTCAACACTCTGTTCTAACTTATTCAGACTAGTTCTTATCGTTTCATGGGTATTTTTACAACGTTTATTAATTTCTTGAATGTCATATTTCAACTTATCGAATTTGTCATTCTGGATATTAAATTTAACGTCAGAGTCACTCTTTATTTCGTTAATTTGGTTCTTTAATTCATCCAAACTATTCTTTTGAACATCGAATTTTCTGTTTTGAACTTCAAACTTTGCATTAAAATCGCTACTTTGTCTATCTAATTTGATATCATTACGGTCAAAGCGACTATCAAATTTATTATTCATTTTTTCTAATAAATTAAGTACAATACTCATTGGATCATCATCCACCTTATTGTATTTTGTTGAGGTCGGGGTTGCTTGAATCCCTGAATCCTCTGTATTATCTTTTTCATTTGTGTTATGCACATTCATGTTTTTATCGTCTTGACCTACATTCGGTGTTGAATGTATTTCAGGACTACTCATCACGGCTAATTCGTCAACTTCAGCCGTTTTACTTATCACAGTCGAGTCGGACAAATCGACTCCGTTCTCTGTATTTTCCATTATTATTATTTTTAGGTATTTATTCTGTTTCTTATGTGAACAAATATTCTTTACTTACTTAGCGTAACTTAACTTTACATAAGTACCTTTTGCGTATTCTCACGCAACCTCCAAATTACGATTGCATCCCATTTATAGGTATGAAATTTATTTTATTAAATTCGTCCCTGTTCGGGCGCCAATGAAACGTTCGATATTAAATGATATCATAATAATTTAAAATCAATGTTAATACACTCCTACTTACCATTGCGTGGCTTCAAGGTTGCGTCATACGTATGTTTGGGATGCAGACGTAATTTCTTAAGGTTGTGAGAATAATTTGCACAACACATTTATATGAAGAGAATTGAGATTTTACTTTGGATTATGTCAGTTACATTTACATATAAAAACAATGTTATACTGCTTATTGCATTTTACTCATGCTCATCTGCAACTATGGCCTACCTTATGTTTGATACTTACACAATTTGATCTATACAAATACGGAACGCAATAAAAAAAAACACACAGAAACACAACAGCCCAGCTTTGCTTGTACACTCTCTCATTCACAATTTAAAATACCCTTAACATTTTATTATTAATAAAACTTCCCCCACGGCAACCACGCGGTCTTCACGCACAGTCATCTTTCTATGAAATGTTATAATGTTGATATCCGAAATAACACTCGGTTAGTTTCTACCGCACGGATGTATTATCGTCACATACTTTTCTCCACTGGTATTTGAATTTAAAGTGAAAATAATAGAAAAACTTTTGCGTGTAGCCTAATTCGTTCCTAGTCGGCAGGCTTCAGTAGTGGAACTGCGCTGCAAACTTTTTGTTTGTACACTGTTACTTTTTAATGACTGTTTCACACTTTCTAAGATAGGCCAAATTTGTTTCAACGGCCTATCTTGTAAACCCGAGGCCCCTGTTTTAAATTCACAATGCTATTGTCTGCTGCTGCTTACTCTCTGATACCAAACTGCACACTCTGATGACACACTGTAGACTGTGTCACAAGGCTGCTGCTATGTGATTGTGCAATGCGTCTGGCAATTGTTTTGACTGACTGTGTGTATGTTGCATTGCTGTACTGGAGGCTCCTTACAGGTGAAGTCTGGCAATTTAAAAGTGATTGAACGGGTGATCTATGTTAATATAAAATTAAACTGTGGTAGCTCCCATATATGAAGTGAATTGTACACTTTTAACAAAATCAAAACCAAGATTAATAAAAAATAAAAAACCTAATTTGACCCATTACACCATCTAGCTTAGGGAAAAATGATTTTAAGGCCAGCACTGGTTGGCTCGATGGTTTTAAAGAAAGGAATGGCATGTCTTTCAAAACTGCTTGTGGGGAAAGTGGATCTGTTGACGTTGAAGCTGCAAATTCATGGAAAGACGATTTGTTGCAAATGATTTCTGATAGAGATGCTAAAGACATTTTTAACGTAGACGAGACGGGCTTATTCTTCAAATGCACCCCCGACAAAACACTTGCTTTTAAAGGAGAAAGTTGTAGTGGCGGCAAACACAGCAAGGAGCGCATAACACTTTTATTCGGAGCAAACATGGATGGCTCGGAAAAACTGCCTTTGCTAATGATAGGGAAGTCAGCCAACCCACGTTGTTTCAAAAATGTAAAAACGAAACCAGTTGAATATGAATCAAACAATAAAGCTTGGATGACAGGTGAAATTTTCGAAAGATGGCTTTTGAAAATCAACAGGAAATTTCGGAATCAAAACAGAAGAATCGTCTTGTTTACTGACAACTGTACAGCGCACAACACTATTCCTGTGATGGAAAATGTAAAGGTTGTGTTTTTCCCTCCAAACATGACTTCAACAGTTCAACCTACGGACCAAGGTGTAATAAAAAATTTTAAGCATTTTTACAGACGGCTTGTGGTCCAAAACATTTTGTCAGGTGCTTATTTAGATGAGCACGAAAATATCGAGATTAACATCCTTCAAGCTGCCCGCATGTGCAACAGTGCTTGGGACCAAGTTACGCAAAAAACAATTGCTAATTGCTTTCCTA
Source organism: Magicicada septendecula (assembly GCA_034769895.1). Classification (NCBI taxonomy): domain Eukaryota; kingdom Metazoa; phylum Arthropoda; class Insecta; order Hemiptera; family Cicadidae; genus Magicicada; species Magicicada septendecula. The sequence goes on from CM068375.1 coordinate 3,630,879, forward strand.
AAGGTGGTTTCTGCCACATTGAAGGTGAAGAGGAGAATAAAGCTGCTAGAGAAGTCGTACCCACTGCGGTTAACTGGGAAGATGTTGGACATGACGCAGGCATTCGTTACGAAGAGTCTGTAAACATGGATGAAGACTTGGCGGTGTGCGGTGAACAGACAGATGCGGAGATCGTGGCTGATGTTATGAACAAAAGAAATGATGGTACATCTTCAGATGAAGAAGGGGACCAGCTAGAACTTCCAGAGATACCGATTCCAACGGCTTCACAGGCATCAAATTACATTCAAGACTTGAGACGGTTCGTTGAAGGACAGCAGAACGTAAGTGACGCTATTTTCAAAGCACTTAATAAACTTGAAGAGTTTACTACAACTCAGTGTATTAACTGCAAAATGCAATCAAAAGTTTCTAGCTTTTTTAAAAAACTAAATGCTATATTTTGTACTGAAACGTGTTTATACGTTTGTAGTACATATGTATAAGGAAATTGTTTAACAAAATAACATATTGCTTTACTGAATTTCGGTTTTTGATTTGATTTTTCTACCATTATTAAAAGTTTTCCTAATTCGAATTTTTGGATAATTCGAATTTTTTACTGGTCCCTTCAGCTTCGAATTAGCCAAGTTCTACTGTACATTGATAATGGCTTCACACAGTGGCGGATTAGACGCCCTTGGGCCCCTAGGCCCGATTTGCTCTGTGCCCCCCCCCCCAACAACAACCTCATGTACAACAAGGTTTTTACATTGACCTTTAAAAATAGAAATTTGAAATCAAAACAAAAATAAAAAAATATTTTACAAAATTACAACACCAGATTAAGTTTCAAGGAAATAGTTTACATGTTAATTGAATAAAATTTGACCAGTATTATGAAATAATGTAAAAAATCAATTATTTATTAATTTAAGCTATACAAATCGTGAAACTTTCCTTTGAAGCATAGTTTTTGGATTGGATATAAAAAATAGCATAATCATTGCTAAATAAAAGATATTTTTATTGAAATGTAAAGACAGTTAATTAATAATTCATTATAAGATCAATAAGGAAATCAAAAGTACATAGCAATAGCTGAAGTTAATGTGCTAAAAATAGTTTTATTAAAAAATAATAATAAACTACAAATCAACTTTCCGTGCTTTCATTAAAGAAAAGTCCTTAATATCATCAAAGTTCATTTCTGGCGATATTTCTGCATTTGCTGTGAAACTGGTTAAGCTTGAAAGTCTGGAATCTGTGGTTGAGTTACGAAGATAATTTTTTACTCGTTTCAAAATACTCAAAGATCTTTCACCAGATGTATTTGTTGACATCATACACAAAAGAATTCTCAAAGCTGTGTCAATGTTGGGGAAAAGAGTTGTCAACTGTTTTTCACGTATAAACTTCAAGAACTCAGCAGGCAAGTGGTGATACTTTACATTTAAGTTAAGAGCCTCGATAAACATCTTAAAATGAACAAATTCTCCACCAAGATCTGAGGTAAGGTCAGCAGGATATTTCTGGGCCAAAACGGAAGCTTTTTCCCGAATTTCTTCATTTTCCAAGGTAAAAAGTTTGTACATGAAACCAAAAACTTCATTCTGATCGAAATAAATTTTCGATCTGTTTTTTAGCTCACTGGAAATGTTGTCAATTATGGGATAAAATTTATTTAAAATCATGTCTTGTCTCCCGTCAAGTCTGCAAGTGCTGCAGGTATCATTATCATTCTTTGATTCATCATGAAATGTTTTTCTCTTTCTTGTCCTCTTTGAATCTAGATCGTAGTCAGCAGCCTCACTTTTGCACAATTCCATACCCTTCATCTCGTAATAGTCAAATCGTTCTCGTAATCCTTGTACATATTCTGAAAGGGATTTGTATAGATTGCAAATAATTCCTAAGTCAGTACTAATGCTTTGCATAGTTTTACTTGCCGCATTTAAGTGCTCCAGAATATAATTCCATAATACAAGTAATATCGCTATTTCTATTCTTCCAAAAAAATGACATAATCCTTCTGCTGCAGCTCTGGATTCTGGCTTTTCTTGTGGGTTTTCAGAAGTATCTTGAAGTGCTTTATAAAACTCCCAGTAATGAAGTAGTAAAGGTCTTGACGCATGCCATTTGGCTGACCATCTGGTTATATTTAGTCTTTTGGGCAAGAGTTTTTTCTTGATGTTACTGTCTTTTATCATGTTTTCAATTATTGCCCACTTGAAGTTGATGCGCTGAAAAACACATATAACTCTTGCATAAACATAAATAGTTTGGTTGCTTGAAGGCACCAGTTAGCTGCGTGCGTGCCCACCAAATTCAGTGAGTGTGCTGAACATGGAATGAATTCTGCAAGAGGGTTGCGACTTTTAATTAGAGCTTGAGTCCTGAATATTGCCCAGACATGTTTGCGGCATTGTCGTACGATTTACCTCTCATATCATCAATAGAAATGTCTAGTGACGAAAGCGTGTTCAAAATTAATGCTTCCATTTCAGCAGCAGTGTGGTTTTCCATTCTAATAAACTTAAGAAATCTCTCTGTTGGACATCCATTATTTAAAACAAAGCGAACAATAAAAGTTAATTGGTCATGATGAAATATATCAGGTGTTGAATCAACACTTATAGAGTAGTATTTGCTTGATTTTAACTCCTCGACAATTGTTGAAACAATTTTATTGTACATTGTTTCAATAAATTCATTACAGATTGTTTTTGACAAATAACTTATCTTTCCTTGCCCAGGATTGCCATGGTTTTGTATGTGGATCTTTAAAAAATCATCGTATTCAGCTATTACCTCAAGAATTCCTAGAAAGTTGCCATTTGATAGAGATCCAAAAACTTCACTTTCAGAACCCCGAAAGGCTAGTCCACGAGGACCAAGAAATTTAATTACATGAACAACACGAGTTAAAACCTTGTGCCAATAGTTCACTTTTATTAAATACTTTTGATGAAGAGCAGAATCAATTTTTCCAAGTACATTGCCTCTCATAACGTAAGATTGCGTGTTAACTATGTGTTCAGAACTTTTTTCATGTTGTAAAAGTCTAGAACTAGTTTTCCAATCGTTAAAACCATGAATAAATGCGTTTTCAGTATCATTTTCATTTGTATGGAAAAGCTTGCACGGTACACAATAAAAACAGCCTTTAGAGTTCGAATACATTAACCACTCTCTTTTTTGTAATTGTCCATTTTGCAAACGAGTAAATAACATAGTTTTGTTGGCATATCTTGTCTTGTCTGGATAAACGCGTTTAGATTTCGAAAAATCACAGTCAGTTATTTTTGATAAGTCCTGTGGTAGGCTTTTAACAATTTTATCTTTTAGCTCATTTGTTAATGGTCCGTTAAATCAAATTCAAGAATTTGTCCTTGCACATTACAGTCACATTACAGTTAGACTGTCCTTGTGCTTCTGAATCTAACGGAATATCGTTTAAAACAGTATTTTCAGGATCAGTACTTGTATTTTGCAAAACCGTTACAGAATCTGTAACTTCAGATTCGTTAACGCTACAACTAGGCCTATCATTTAAAACGGTATTTTCAGAATCAATACTTTGCAAAATCGTTGAAGTTGTAAAAAACTTATCTAACTTAACTGTTTTTTGCAAAGATTTCAAATGAGCATCGTCCTTAGCTTTTTTTAACTTACGTTTGTAAGCTCCACTTGCGGTGTGTAAATTTTTACTCATGTTTGAGTTTGATTAAGAGGCCTACTGTAAGCGTTTAGCCTCACACAGAGTCGCACTTTGCACACAAAAACATTCAACACTAGTTAATACAACGCACTTGTCACTTGTAGACTTGTAGAACTAAAACTTTCCCAACTTTCTAGGCTAACCAGTAACAATAACCTCAAAACAAACAGCTGCTTTGTTGTTCAGGCATACGGTCGTACATACAGGTCGGGACCAGGGTTGGAGAATGATGCCATGCGTCATACTCGATGACTGTTAGCAGCTAGTGGCACCTGGTGACGCAATAGAGAACGTTGTTTAAATGATGGAAAGAATTTGAGACATTTAATTTAGTTTTATATAATTTATAAATTAACATAAGATCGAAATTGCGATTTGCAACTGTAAAACGCTTTTGTTAAACATTATGAAAAATAAAGAATCTATAAAAATAATTTAAGCAAAAAAAAAAAGGCCTGCGGCCCCTAGGCACGGGCCTACCGGGCCTAATGGATAATCCGCGCTGTCTGTCCTCCAGTTATAAGTTCTTCTGTTTTGTTATGAGTTTTGTGGGCAAATCCCTGTCAACGTATAAAACTAGAACCTTTTACATAGGCCTATGTAAAATATTAAAGACAAAGGTAAATAAGCATTTAGTATGATTCATTGGTTGAACTTACACCAGGCTTATAATTGAATTAGCTACTGTTTTAGAGGTAGCCATAGCGTATGTCATGCCTCATGTACACAACATATCTCTCCATCTACTGCGCCCTCTGTGTGGAAACCAGATAAGTGGCATTTGATAACATCAGCTGTTGTACATTAGTTTATGATATGTAATTTAAGTATGTGGTTTTCTGTTTACGTATTCATATTGCAGCAATGAAAACTGTTAGTAGGTTTCTTTAAATTTTTTGTTCCAACACTAGAATAGGCTAATCAAACGGTTCAGTGATATGCTGTGTTAGTGATGTCCTGAACAATCACCACAAACTTTACATCAATTGTCACCGTATATGCAACACAAATTACACAAAATTGCCAACATATACACAAGAGTAAAACATGAACAGATATTACTTGAAACAATGGCTTTATCAGATAATGTTTATGTATATAGAACATGATTCCAAACATCCAAGATCTTTGTTGTAAACGTAAAGAGATAGTGTGTATGGAAATGTATGTCTGTCAGTCAGATTAGAGAGTTTGTAACGACAATGTCGGAACAAATAAAGTGCATAGGTGATGTGCACAGTATTCCACAGTAGGGCTATATATAATTAACCTGTGAATGTTGCTGCTTACCATTTTCCTATGCTACTCTTTGCAGTTAATAACAAAATTCTATCTTTTTCATTATTGTCTTTATTAAAAATGTTGGTGAAAGTGAAGTATTATTTATATGTATGCAACGAGCCAAGCTTGAAAATGATAAATTATATAAATATAACTTAAACTTCCATATAACAGTTTTGAGTCTCTAGTGAATTAAGATCAAGTACGTTCTAAACAGATAAGCTTAAAGTATACGTTATTATCTGTGTAAAGATAAGTTTTTAAATTCATCACAAACATCAGATACTTAATTTTTACAGTGGTTGTGTGAAACATAGTGAAGATTTGTGCAGGGAGCTTAAAAAGTCTCAGATAAAGGTATTACAAGTATAAATAATGTAACACCATTAAATAAACCCACTTAACCACCTTAATAGCAAACAAACCACACCAACACGTAATTCAGTTAAAACTAACAGAGGCATGAATAATACATTTTTTTGGAAAATCAAATTATCATAAATAGAGCCATTAGATAGGCCTATATATTTTTTTAAGACAGTAGATCAGTTTTTCAACTATTCTAAACTAATTATGAATTCTGAATTAAATATTCTGAAATAATTAAGCATTTCAGTATTAATGCATATTAAACAAAGGTAAAAAGTGATTAATGACCAAGTGTGTAAGAGATTAAGTAACATTTTTTAATAAGAGTTTTTTTTATAAAACACGCTTTTGTGTAATCATGTTTTGGACAATTAGTGTGTGATCAACAATGTAAGTTAAAACACAGGTGTGAAATTAATGTAACAGAAATAATGCATAGTTTAATTAGTAATTTTGCATGCAAACAATACGCCAACATCCACATATGCCTCTAAAGTCTTTAATTAACAGTTGTGTTATATTTGCACAGCAGTTGGAGTCATTATTTGCATTATACTCGAGGCTTTAACAAGCCACATATTGTATCTGTACATATAGAGGGATTGGTTGTATGTAAAGTAAGTATTCCTTGAAATGCTTTCTTTATCATCATTATCAGTAGGTACAGTGTTTACTGTTCTTACTAAAAACATGTGACAGCAATTTTCTAACTATCTAGAAAGTAATGATGTTTCATTGCTGTCCTTCTTGGATTTTCTAACTTTATTAATTAACAAATTGATAATTATTTTCTTAATTCCTGTTATACAATTTTACATTTTAATAAGAACGTTTGTATACATTGAACTTGGAAATGAAGTGTGTAGGCCTACCAGTAAATTCAAATGATTAATGAAAAAAATTGTGCGGTGTTATTAATAATGTAGCTAAATAAAAATTTAATAAATTGATAACAGTATACAATGTAGATTTACTAAAATACGTAGTTGTTTTGTGTAATATGAATGTGTGTTTAGATGTGTGAAAAAACCATGGTAGAAACATTTTCTTATCAATTATAATGGTTATTTTTCTTTTATAAAATTGCTAAACTGCTATAATTGTTTTTTTATTTAGACAAAGCTTTTCGTCATTACTGACATCAATGGTTTAAGACCTGAAGATGTCAGTAATGACGAAAAGCTTTGTCTAAATAATAAAAACAATTATAGCAGTTTAGCAATTTTATAAAAGAAAAGTAAGGATGGCTGCTAATTTAAACAATACGAAGAATAAAACATGCGAATTGCAAGCAGATAAATATAAAAATGTAAGGCAATTTTTTAAGTATTTAAAAATTAAAGCAAAATTGAAAAAAACGCTAGGGAAAATTTGGTTTAATAAACAGTGTTTAATTAACAAAATTACTCCAAAATACGCAAAAATTAAAATTAATAACAAAAGCAAAGTAGCAAACCAAGTGAAAAATATGGCGGAAAAAATATGGATAAAACTTGAAATTAAGAACTTATACAGTAAAATAAATAAATATAACAAAGAAATGTATCAATTACATCAAAAATTATATGCAAGTTACAATTATATAGAAATAGAAGAAATGAGAAAAGAGTTTGGTGAAAAATACATAGAAAAGAAAATAAGAAAAATGGAAGAGAGATTAAATAAGAAACTTAAGGAATTAATGGAAGGAACAAGAAATAAAAATAAAGAAAAAGATAAAGAAATAAAATTTGCTGAAAAAGTATTAAATTTAACAGAAACAAAGTTTACAGAAAATGAACATAAATTATTAGGGAAAAGTTTAAAATATGCAACAAAAATAAACATAGATAAAGAAAATACAATAATAGAATGTGAAGAAATAATCGATAAAATAAAAAATGAAGAAACTAAAAAACAATTAAGAAGTGAAGTAAAAGAAATAGTAGAAAAAATATGTAAGAAAAACAAAAATGTAAGAAATAAAAACGAAACACAAATAAAAAGAAATATAAGAGAATTAAAAAAGAAAATCACGGAGAACAATTTGATAGTTATAAAAGCCGATAAAGGTAACACAGCAGTGGTAATGAACAAAAGAGATTATATCGAAAAAGCAGAACAATTTATACAAAAAGGACCATATAAAGAAATAAAATATGATTACACAAGTAAATTTCAAGCACAAACAAAGAAATTGATAAAAAAGACAACATATTTAACAGAATGGCAAAAGAAACAAAAAATAGAACATAATCCTGAAGCTCCAAAATTTAGATGTCAAATTAAGTTACATAAAAAAGAAATGCCATTAAGACCTATAGTATCATTTATAAATTCGCCAACATACAAAATATCAAAAGAAATAAGTAAAAGAATCAAAATGGCATATGAAAAAGAAGAAATCCACAGCATAGAAAATAGTAAAAAGGTAATAGAAAGATTAAAAGAAATTACCATAACAAATAAGACAAAATTAATGTCATTGGATATAAAAGATATGTACACCAACATACCAATAGCAAAAACAGTAGAAATAATAAAGAAAAACAAATTAAGTAATGTAGAATGGAAAAACGAAATAATAGAAGGATTAGAATTATGCCTAAACCAGAACTACTTCAGATTTAATAACAAATTTTACATACAAGAAAATGGATTACCAATGGGATCACCGCTTTCACCATTAATGGCAGAGATATTCATGAATAGCTTTGAAATCAAAATTTTAAAAGATATAGATAAAGAAAGAAGAATTAAAAAATGGATCAGGTATGTAGATGACATACTAATAGTTTGGGAAGGTGAAGTAAATGAATTTAAAAAATTTACGGAACAACTAAATAACATAGAAAAAACAATAAAATTTCAAGAAGAAATTGGAGGATTAGAAATTAATTTCCTGGATATCAATATTAAAATTGAAGATAACAAACTCAAATTCGATATATATAGGAAAGAAACATACTCAGATTTAATAATTCCACAAGAATCATATCATCCAGTAAATTATAAAATGACAGAAAAAAAAAAAAAAAAAAAAAAAAAAAAAAAAAAAAAAAAAAGGTTGTTTAAGACCTGAAGATGTCAGTAATGACGAAAAGCTTTGTCTAAATAATAAAAACAATTATAGCAGTTTAGCAATTTTATAAAAGAAAAGTAAGGATGGCTGCTAATTTAAACAATACGAAGTATAATGGTTATGATCGGAGCAGAAATTAATTTTTAAAGTTTAACATTTCTTGGCAGTCCAATCGATATTGCCCTCAAAATACCACGTAAGAAATATTTATTCTTACTATTTATTTAAGACCTGTGTATACACTTATGTGGAACTTTATGGTATGGTATTACAATTTTTAAGAAGCAGATGTTATTTATTTCGTGTAATACTTCGTGTATCCATCCACGTTCCCATTTTCTCCACTTACCTTACACACAACCGAAATAATTTCATTTTGCATTCCTATATCATAGTCTTTGCATTGCTCCATTGTATAGTTTTTGGGTGATCTATAATGTACACCGTGTGTTTCATCTGTATGTTGACGTTTATAACCTGAAATCATAAACTTTTCATTTATCTTAAAAAGTTCCAATAGTTGGAATATTCTGTGCTGGCTAGTTTTCTGTAATGAGTCATGTTAGTTGTCCTGAGCAATGAGGTTCAGGATAGGTATAAGGCTACTGACACACGGGCCACTCAGTCGCGTCCGGTTGTTTTGCAGTTTTCAATTGGACCCTTGCACACGAGCGACTGTGGCAGGCAGAAGCCAGTCCCCACCACTAGTGGCGACGATTTGTGGCGTTGGAGCTTGCACACGGGCCATTATCAGTGTTCAGAGAAGTGTTGTGAAGCGTATATTAACACTGTGATTTCTATAAAACTTTACAACACAAGAAAAACAGCAGTGACTTCTAAATTACGTAATAGCATATTATTAGCGACTTCAGGCGAGACGGTTTCAACAATATTTTATACAAACACTACTTGAGCACATATGAGCCAAAACAATCTTGCGAACAATGCAGACAGTTTACAGTTGCAGACAAGTTTAGGTCTGGCTTACAGGAAACCAATAGTTAATTGATTACTCGACACCAAACTGATTAATATTTCATCTACTGTAATACGATTATTGTGTGTGTGTGTGTGTGTGTGTGTGTGTGTGTGTGTGTGTGTGTGTGTGTGTGTGTGTGTGTGTGTGTGTGTGTGTGTGTGTGTGTGTGAAAGAGTGAGGAATGTATGGAGGTCGCAAGAATGTCGCAAATAATTATACAGAATTTTTAGAAGTTGAAGTTACATTAATAGCCTTCAGTAGTGTTTGAGTAATCATGATGCTGGATGTCTGTCATTCGTAGTTTACTGTGATACCAGTGGTAAAAACAGATCTACATTTACTATTTAGCCTAAACAAGGTGTTGTTGAAAATTGTTGGTGTTGGGTAGATTTACAAGGTGTTGTAAATCATTTTCTATTTACATGTTGAAACAAAATTGCATAAAACTGTTTTAAAAACTAAAAAAATTATGTATTTTCATATATTCATTTTACATTTATTGTTTAGCATGTACGTTTTTTTCTGAATTACCATTAAAATTAGGCCTGTGCAATTTTACATAACATGTAAACATTTTGTACACATTTTTGTTTATGTTAACAATAGGCCTACACTTTGCTTTTTCCGTAAATCTGCCCAAATTCTCTAAATATAGCAACACTAATCTGACTTTACTTTTTTTCTGTACTCAGTATATTTTGCAAATTACTATTTTCTGAAAATCAAGTCATAAGTTTACGAAACAGCATACAAATCGGATTTAACATTTTTATTTTTTTTATTTTGGATCTGCGAGAAAAGGAATTTATACCATAAAATGTTTCACAACCACACCTTAACTAGGCCACAGGGACCACGTAGGGATACCCACACTCACAAACGGTATTGCAGTCTCACTGTTATCACTCTGTAGCCACTTTTTTTATCATTATACTATGGTTGTCTTTCTCCTTTCTAAAGACGGGAGAATAACAAATAAAATAATGAAAGTAATCAGAAATTTCATCCTCTTTCCTAAGAATTACTGTCATGTTTGTACTTAGATTATGAAACTTTACATGAAAATAAAAAATATACAGGAGTTTAAAGATTGTAAGTTTATACACAAAAAAAGTTAACAACTACACATTGAAAGAAAATAGTAAATAAAGCAAGCACAGTTGTATGGACACTGAACACAACTAGATTAACAGCTGCTAAACTTAAAACAGGTTTAGCAAACTGTAATAAAGTTATAAGAGAAACACATGCATAATAATGACTGTGGAAAAACATACTGCTTAATAAGAAGTCAAAACAGAATTAGTTTTACATATTTACTTCATAAATTATTTTCATATCACTGTTTACGGAGTGTAAAGTCAGTAAACTCAAGTGGTGTTTCAGATTATATATTGCTACTATTGCAGCAAATGTTGTTATTGTTATCTTATCATGTTTGTTCAATTGCCAGAATGATGTAGCACTGTGTGAATGTAACAATATTATTTAATGTTTTTTTTTTTAAATTCAAAATTAGCATAGTCATTTTTGTTTTCATTTACAGTAGCATCTTTGAATACAGTATATGTACACTGTCTTATCAGTTGAAAGGTCATGCAAAAAAAAAAAAAAAAATGGCACAACGGTCTGTACATTGACTCTGCTTTTTTTCTATTATTTAGTGAAACTAATAAAATAAAAGTGCTTATAGATGGGGAAAGTAGAGGCAGCCAGTGTTGGTGGCCAGCAACTTTCTGTCTACTTACCCTGTCTGTAGGGGTACTTTCCTCTTCAGTGGCCAGTTGGATTTACTTTGCATTAGTCTGGTGTTGGTCGCTGTTGTTCAAGATGAGTGCTAGTCTTAGCAGTGATAACATCAATGTAATAAAAGAAAAGAAGAAATCTATAAAGGGTAGTGCAGATTATATAACAATATTTTTGGAAGAGTTCTAAAACTTTGAATTACTATGGAATGTCCGCCATGATGATCAAAAGCCTCATCAAACTGTTTATTAAAATCTGACATGGTCAAACCTGATGAAACTAAAAAAAAATAAGCACAGTCACAGGTCACTCATATAGACCTACTGACAGCCAGAAGAGACGTGAAAGTAGCGGTCACTACTTGCCTTGTGTATAAGAAATTTTACTGGCCAGTGACCACATAGCCAATACTACCCGCCAGTACTGGACACCTACATTTCCCGTCTATAAGCATCTTAAAGAATGAAAATATTTTTGCCCATTTCCTATACAGATAATATCTATTATTAGCTATTATCTTTCTATCACATGAGTGCTTTGTTGAGTTTGCACAGTGTACATGTTCAGCATCTCAAATGCCTATTACCTTATAGTTTCTTTAGAAATGGTTAGAATAACCTCTATTAAAAAGTATATAGAGTAGCTGTTATTGTGTGATATAATTGTCAAATTCACTTCCTAATTTTTAAATTGAAAAATCATGATTTATATAGTGATCAGTCTAATAGTTAATTAGACTGGTAACCTAAACAATTCAACGTTCCATTATTGTATAGTATCCTTCTAATTACTCCTACACACTAATGGCTGCTTTTTATAGAATTTTATGAGAATTTGACTGCCATTCCTGCTATTATGTATTGAAACAATACGTAATGTAACATTTGTGTACATCAAAAAATAATATTAAAGTGTAATTATAATATATGACCATAACATGACCTAAATTTATTTTATATGTCTCTTGTTGTATGTCTTTATTTCTCCATAATTGTAAAAAAGTGATTAAAAAAATATATAGATGATAGTTGACCCCAAGTACACTTCAGCCTATGTAATGTAATTATAAATACACGATTTATACATATGGAATTTTTCTAGTGTACAGTCAATTATTTTTCATTGCAGTAGTTATTAAAGATTAGTTCAATACACTAAGATGCTGAATGTGTGTGTACTTTTTATGCTATCTAAAAGAAGGTTAGACAGCAGGTTCAGAGAATTCAAACGAGATTTACTGCAGAAGCATAGATTTCATGGTAGGCCTAATTCTCCATTGCGTGAAAAATAAAACATGTGCTGGTGTCTATACCACTTTTATTTAGTTATTAGTTTGTATAGCAGTGCTTACCACTATCATTCATAATTTGTCAAAAAAATGTGTTCATCAGGAATCAGGAAAATGCTGTAATTGATTGGTTCCAGATAATCATAAGTCTGTTGTGTTTGTAATGTTACGTAGTACCCCACTGCCAGTTAAAGTAATTGTGCATGTTGGCAGACTTTTAACATTTCAATAAATATAGCAGAAAAATGTACAGTAATTACTACAGTTAGCTAGTAGACCATGTCATGCTAGTTTAGTTGTGCAGTTCCGGAGCCGCCATTTGTGTAGCAACTGGAAGTGTGTGTAACTGTAACCTGGAAGTGATGGTTATGTGTCTAGTAGAGGTGGGCTAAACTGTTATTTTAAAATAATAGGTATGAAAATACCGTTCCAAAAAGATAAGTACAAATACCTGTTATTATATACTAATTATACGTAACCTATATTATCCTTTGAAAGTAACTCGTTTTGAGTTTCCTGCAGGTCTCCTATGTAATATCTTCAAATAAATACACTGCAAGTAGGTTTATTTTCACCTAGGTAAACCTATTAATATATTAATAAACCTACTTGCTGTGTATTTATTTGAAGATATTATATAACCTGTACTATATAATTTGTTATAAGAAATAAATTGAAACTAGAAGTACTAACTGTGTTACTTTACACTGTGACTTTATTAAACTATTACTGTTTAAAAGAAAATAAGAAACAAGAGAATTTACAGGCCTGTCTCCCTTTGGGAATACCAATTTTAAGTTTTCACTAGGAGTAAACAAACTAACATTGGTTAGACTAATCAGTTTGTGAAACTCGGGGCAGTGAAATAATTTAGAGTAGGCCTACACATAATACCACAACAAATAACGTGAAAAAAACATCAGAACCATATAATAAAAACATAACATTAAGCCACAAGAGTGAATGAGAATAAACAAAATTTTACAAATAAAAAATAATAAAAACAACTAATAAAATAAATATAAATAAATAAATAAAAACTTATAAATAATAAGCAACAACAAAAGTAAATTAAATGCATTACATACCTGGATAATCTTCAGAGTCATTCACTAATGTACACAGAATATACAAGTCATGAAATGTCACACCTATTTACATTAAATCTGCTTCACTTAACACATTATAAATAAAATTAAACAATTGAATTGTTTTTAAAATACTGGGATTTCAGTTATTCAAACACTATTTTAAATTCGCATTCAAAAATATCGGCTGTTGCACTTTCCTTGATGACATGTTAATCATGTTCTTCGTTCAGATAATTTAAGGAACCGGACTAGATAAAGTGCATAAATGTCCATTACAACAATCTCATCATTTACGTGAGATGTGTAGTGAAGTTAAAATCACATTAATAAAAAGTATAATATAGCCTTTCAACATCAGCCACTCTATAGGTTATAACACAATATAATTAAATACAACTATTTCACTAACGACTCGGAACACAAAGTTTTTTATGAGTAAAAACATAAAGTTTTACCTTAAAACCTGAACCGGTTTTAGTTACAAGTTGGTGACTAGTGTAATATATAATTTATTAGCATATAATCTGCATTATATATCTGCATATCACACGAGAATAAATGTAACATCAGGATGAATTTTTTCCTTTATTAAAAACAGCTTCGTCTCTTTGTGCAGAATGAAGGCAGGACGAAAAAGTGGCTTCGTACTAGTTCCTACTCGAAATACGCTTGATACTAGTTGTTCCTAAAATACTAGGTGTTCCTAAAATACTACTGTTCCTCTGATATGCTTAGTATTTGTAATACGCGTTTACTTGTTCCTTGTGTATCGGTGATACCCCTAGTATTTGAAATACTCGTGTACTGGTTGTTCCTTGCGTACCTGCGATATTTTTGTAATATTTTGCATGCCTAGTATTTGGCCTTGGCGTATTTGTTTACTTGTTACTTGCATACTTTGTGTGTGTGTCTGTGTAGTAGCGTAGGGGGCGTGCCTAGACTCGGAACAGCGAGGGGGGCGTGTCTCGACTCGGAACAGTGAGGCCGCGAATAACAGGTATTTCAAGTTTTCAGTCACTGTTACATCCGTTTCACAAAAATATCGTTCCAAAATACCTGTTACAGGTATATCGGCCCACCTCTAGTGTCTAGTAGGCCTGTTTGCTATATAAACATGGTGTTTACATAATCGACAAACAGTGCGAATCATATACACAGAATGTAGTTAGTATCCACAGCTCAGCAAAGTGTGTAGCTTAGAATTTGTTTAATATCTACTAGAATCACCTTCATAGTTCCACCAGATTCTTTGGTGCTCAAGAGTTAAGACAGAGAAATTAACAGAAAGTATAAAAGCTCGTTACTTGTGACGGAAGTTTCCACTGTTAACTGTTTCATTCTAATCCTGCAGCATGGAGTATAAAACTGAATGTAGGCTTGTTGTTAGTAACTGATTACTGCATTCTGCATTAAGAGATAACTGTGTCTGATGCATGGTATGTATGAAATCGTATAGGCTAAATAATTCTTCACCACTGTAACATCTACAATTTGTCCTGTCTAATACTCAGAATTTTTTTAAAGATATACCATTTGCTTTACAACATTTTCTCCTATTAATTTTTTGTACAATTTATGAAACATGTGCTGCAGCAACTGTTATTTTAAAGGGTTCTTCTCTTTCATTGTGTACTGAATTTTTACTTTTCTGCTATTACTATCAAATCTGCAGATAGCAATGATCTCGACTTATAAACCACCACTGGTATGTTCATTGCATTATGAGTAGGGAACGGATTTTTACATACATGTAAAAAACTGATAATATTTTGTATGTGTGAAAAAGAAATATTTGTTAAAAAGTTTAAAATATTTTCTTTTACTTTAACATAAACAAACAGGTTGTAAAAGGAAAGATGTTTATAAGTACTCACCAAACTTGCTGGTCAACTCGCAGTTCCTTCTTGAAAGTGTAATTGGAGTTGCAGTCTCACAATAAATATAAACTCTAAATTGTCCATTACAAATCTCTGCCGATTTTCACGGAATAAAGCTGGATATTTGAAAAAGGACCATTCTTCATCACATGAACTCAGTCTGGCATACTTCAAAAGAGGAACATCACTTACACATACGTTTTCAGTGTCTACTTGCTGACCTTCCAGAACTTGGGCAGCTTTACTTACAATTTCAAATCCAATGTTTTCTCTAAACACAACTTTGAATTTATATTTTAAGGTTTCCAATTTTGATCCTGTGAGAGAACTGATTTTGCTTTCAACAGAACGTATTTCTTTAACAGTTTCTGTTAAAGGTTTGTTGTTTTTTCAAGTTTTTTATTAAATCATACAAGAAACTCAAATTAGCAGAAATGTATGCCAACTTGTCTCTTACACTTCTGTCTTTTGACAGGTTTTGAATGATCTATATAGATGAAGCATCATCTTTGTCCAATTCTTCAACAACTGATTTAACACTATCAAAATTATCTGCGTACTAAATAACACTCCAGGAAACCAAGTCCGCCAGCAAGTGACAATAGGTACTGGTGGTAATGAAATGTTAGGATTTTTGTTTTTGAAAAGATAAGTTCTCATAGGGGCACATTATTTCCATTTGATACTAATCTCCACATTAGGATACAAGGATCAGATAGCTGACACAAAGGGCTTCTGCTGCTTTTTCATATACGACACATCAGTAATGAAAAGCAAGACATTATTTACTTAATATCCTTTGGCCACAAGTCCATAATTTAATATTTATGCAGTGGATAATAATATTTATAATTTAGTAATAAACTAATGTGTACACTGTAATAATTGTTGGTCTGTAAATAGATGTAACTTGTGAAGCAGTTTATGGTCTTTACTTATCAGAGCAATTTTTGGTAATAAATAAGTTTCTGAGGAATACGGAAATTTCTCAGTATGTATCCAACTGTTAAACTAACAGAAGCACACAGTATAGAGATTTCTGGACTGTGGAATATAAAGTAAACAGATACTGTTCGCACTGACACATATAAGAGTGTGGGGTTATTCCAAGTCAAATCATCCAGGGGTGTTCACCCCACCGTCTCACATTTTCATGAAATTTTTTTTACAGTATCTATGGACAAATATAACAACCCGTATTTTTCATTTTTGCCAAATTCGCTTTAGTTTTTTTAAATGATTTTTTGAAAAAAAGTATTTTTAGCCGATTTGTTAGTCGCGGCGCGAGATCTAAAGAGTACTTTTCAATAAAAACTACTTGTATGGTTATTATTTAATATTAAATCCTTAAATTTTTAGTGACCGTCAATCAATGAATGTTTTAATGGATGGTTAGTGAGGATTGGTCAATAGATGTAAGTCTTGACCGATCCTCACTAACCATCCACTAAAACATTTAATATTAAGTTATGAAACTCACAATACTTACTTTAAATTTCACAACGATTCCAAATATAAAGTCAAAAATAACATTTAGACTCATTTAAAACTTGTTTTTCCTCTTCAGAGTTGGCAATTGTGAATTTTTTTCTCCGTGCAGGCTTTTATGTAAATGTTTATAACTTTTTCCTGTCTAGTCCTATGAGGCTGAAAAAGGTCTCATTTGAAAGAGGATGAAATGTAGGTAATATAATAGCATAAAATAAAAGTCATGGGTATTTAATGACATCATTTTATAATTTAAGTACAAAGTTTATATTTGATATTTCATTGAAATATTTTCGCATTGGACATTTTCTACTCAGAGAATAAAACAATTTTATTCCATCCAACCCATCTGCAACCCCCAAATTTGTTAACAACCAACTGCCACTGCTATTAGTCTGACTATTATTTTTTGGACATTTATATAGAATGGACAGAACCTATTTATATAGGTTAACAAAACAGATCTTCAAATATCTTTGGGGGAAGAAGTCAACATCAAGTTGGATTAAAGACGTCCAAAAGGATTTAGAAAAAAATAATATACACGCAGAAGAAGCAATTGAAAGAGAAGTTTTTTGGTCAAAAGTGTTAAAAATGGAAGGAGTCCAGGGTAGGAGAGAGAGAAACGCAGGTTCAAAGTGGACTGAAGACAGGAAGAAGAGACACAGTGAAAAGATGAAAGAATATTGGAGAAAAAGAAAAGAATAAAGAATTGAAATTGGCATGTGGTCCTTAGATGGCCGATACAAAAAAACAAAAAACAAACACCAATGACATCCTTCTCCACCCAACATTGCTGATTCTTCTGGACTTCATAAATCAGACAATATCTCCCTGTTTTAGAATGAAGTCTATTTCTTTGTTAGATATGATACTTAAAATTTATACTGTCATAAATATAGAGTATACGTGGATTAGTAAAGACATGATTCGTTATGGCTTACATATAATGTGTGGCTCTCGTTTCACTTTTTATTACAATTTAACCTATCTAAATTAATCATAGATTAACCAACACATTTTTTCTTTAGTAAAAGTGCTCAACTATGCCTGTCTATTGCCATTCACAGAGTTTCACAAGTAATTTATAATTCTTTTCAAGGTCTTCATTCTCCCTTCAGTAGCGAGAAGTGTTGTCAGTAACAAGTTTAGTTACTTCCTTTGTCTTCTTTTTTCTTTCATTTTCTTCTTCTACTTCTTTCAGCGTAACCCATCACATCCATCTTAAATGTGATGTTAAGATGGATCACAGTACATCATCCAATCATCTTATCCTAGGTTGGCCCCTCTTTCTGCTTTTGTAGGCCCCTCAGGATTTTCTCTGGATCATCCATCTGCTCTAGGTGACCTAGCCTTTGTATTCATTAAACCTTTATGAATCTTAAGAGTGTCCTCATGTTTCAATAGCTCATCTATCTCCTGGTTATTTCTTATTTCCATTCAACATCTTCTTTAACCAGGCCATAAACATATTATACAATCTTTCTTTCAAACTTAATTTATTTCCTCAAAAGTATGTCATTTGTATGTAAATATCATAGTAGTCTTCTGTTTTTTTTATCGTCATCATCATTACCTTCAACAAAAAGGATTAAACCAAAAATGGTTTGTTCTGGCCCTAAGGAGATCACTAGAGCAGGTCACTACAGTGCTTCTTCGGACACCCCACACCTCTCAGTCCTTTCAGCTTGGAATTCCTCATGTTTCAATAGCTCATCTATCTCCTGGTTATTTCTTATTTCCATTCAACATCTTCTTTAACCAGGCCATAAACATATTATACAATCTTTCTTTCAAACTTAATTTATTTCCTCAAAAGTATGTCATTTGTATGTAAATATCATAGTAGTCTTCTGTTTTTTTTTATCGTCATCATCATTACCTTCAACAAAAAGGATTAAACCAAAAATGGTTTGTTCTGGCCCTAAGGAGATCACTAGAGCAGGTCACTACAGTGCTTCTTCGGACACCCCACACCTCTCAGTCCTTTCAGCTTGGAATTCCTCATGTTTCAATAGCTCATCTATCTCCTGGTTATTTCTTATTTCCATTCAACATCTTCTTTAACCAGGCCATAAACATATTATACAATCTTTCTTTCAAACTTAATTTATTTCCTCAAAAGTATGTCATTTGTATGTAAATATCATAGTAGTCTTCTGTTTTTTTTTATCGTCATCATCATTACCTTCAACAAAAAGGATTAAACCAAAAATGGTTTGTTCTGGCCCTAAGGAGATCACTAGAGCAGGTCACTACAGTGCTTCTTCGGACACCCCACACCTCTCAGTCCTTTCAGCTTGGAATTCCATAGTTGTTTGGGGATGCAGCAGTCATCCATCATCCATTCAGTTAAGATGTTACAAACATTTTCACCAAAACTGGGTAATTCTATCAAGTATACTCATAATATTCAGCTCATACCATACATCAACATTTCTTTTGAAATCATAAAGACCATGTGCCTGAGAAATCTCATTTCAGCCATCGACTATGATTGGCCTTGAACTTAGTTAAAGTCCACTTCTCAAATGAATTTGAACAGTTTGAAAATTTGATTGAAACAGAAAGACAATTGGCAGCATGCAAGTGGCAGCTGACTCTATGAAACATTAGTGAATTTTAACTGGGAAGAAGATAATTCGATGTTACACATGCATGGAATAAAATTCAAAATGGACAGACGCTTTTGAATCGGAAACTTTTATTAAACAAAAAAAAGCAGACATTCTCAATGAAGGACATGAAAATGTGAATTACACTTTACCTCAGGTTACCTTCTCAAATGATCAAAATAAATGTGGTCAATCAAATAAAAGTAATTTTTTCACTTTTGGTACTGATTTAACGAGTTTGATGAAATTAAATAAAAATGCATTTAATCTTTATCGAACAATGGTTATTGTTAAAAATAAAATAATTTTGTTGCCAGGCAATACAATTATTATTTTTTTATTTTAATTTAAATTATCTATTTGTGAAGATAACCACTGCCGCAACCACTGCCCAGCAGGCCACAAAATAATTTGTGGCCACATAATTGTATAAATATTAATGCGTGATTGTCTGTGTAGTCAGTTTCTTTATAACAATAAAGTACATCATTTTTATAGATAAAGTGACTCAAAAATAACATTATATTAAACGACTACCCCATATTAACAAAAATATCTATAAATAGTGAAAATAGTTTGAGGGTAGACGATA
Source organism: Magicicada septendecula (assembly GCA_034769895.1). Classification (NCBI taxonomy): domain Eukaryota; kingdom Metazoa; phylum Arthropoda; class Insecta; order Hemiptera; family Cicadidae; genus Magicicada; species Magicicada septendecula. The sequence goes on from CM068375.1 coordinate 3,650,966, forward strand.
TGTTTTTAGAAATTATCGAACGGAATTCAAGTAAATTATTTGAAATATAAATCTTAGGACATGGAAGTTTTGTATGGTTCTCCATACCGATATTTTTGTTTGGACTGTACATACTGAACCCATACCGTACATGACAGACCTATGTTCTCGCTCACTCGCCCGACATAGGCATCGGACCAAATTTAAAGTTGGTGTACCCCCCCCAAATACCATGGGGATCTGGGAGGTATGGAATCCCCCCTATTAAAAGGGGGTTGGGGTCCCAACCCCAGAAAATTTTGAAAAATATATCTTCCAGAATTGCAAAAAAATCATTTTACAGTGTACAAATTAAAATGGGATAAACTGATTTTTGTAAATTTTCAACACTACATTAAACAATTTAACAGTTTCAAGGTAAGTCAATGTAAAAGGGTAAGTCAATAAGTATCCGCAAGCAATTTTTATAACTTATTATAACAACAGTACAAAGCTGACAGTTAGCTCATTATACAACATAGTCCCCTTGCTTTTCAGTACACTTGGTCCATCGTTGCACAAGCTTCCTGATTTTATCAGAAAAAAAGTTTTTCGGCTGAGCAGCAAGCTATGTATGCACCGTTTCCTTCACTTCTTGGTCTCTGGAGAATCAGTGGCCCCTTAAGGCATCTTTTAAGTTAAACAAAGAGATGGTAATCCGATGGGGCGAGATAAGGCTGTATGCAGGATGCTCAAACACCTCGAAATGCAATTTCTAAAGGGTTTGGACAGTGCAGGTGGCAGTATATGAGCACGCGTTGTCATGCAACAAAAGCACTCCTTCCAACAACATAGCCCTTGACGTTTGGATCGAATTTCAGGCATTGGTTCATTGGACAGCATCTCACTGTAACTTGCACTATTTACTGTTGAGCCCTTCTCCAAGTACTGTTGCAGTATTGGAGTCCCAGAATACTGTGACCATTACCTTTCTTCCAGAGGTTGACTTTTGAATTTATTTTTTACAGGACATTTGGGATGTTTCCATTCCACGCTCTGGCATTTGCTTTCAGGCTCAAAGTGGTGAATCCACTTTCATCTCCAGTGACTATTCGCTTCAAAAAAGCTTCACCTTCATTAGCATAGCGGTCCAGTAAGCATTGACAGATGGCTATATGATAGCACATGTCCTCTTCAGTGAGATATTTTTGAGACCCATCTTGCATAGACTTTACGAAAGCCAAGCCTGTCATGGATAATTTCATATGCATACCCATGGCATTAACTTGTTCAGTAATGGCATCAGTAGTGGAAGAGATTGGGCGTTCTAATCTGACCTGCTCGTGGCTGATGACAGGTTTCTTCTCCTTTTCACCTTCTTCAATCTACTCATTGCAAAAAGACTTGAAATAAATTAGTTCATTTCCCAGTTTGTTGTCCAAATCATTGCCATGCTTCTACTAAATTTTGAGCTGTTTTCATGATCTCTTAATTGACAGTAATGCTGTCTAATTTACTAAAAAACCCAAAACAAGTATCAACTAATTTGTATGCTTCTAGCCTCTGCCTCAATGACGACACAAATTGGTCTATAACGGGAAGGAAACTCTTTCTTCAAAACGTTTCTGAAGGAGTTAGTTCAGTTTCTGGTACCTGGCTAGTATCAAGAGGTGCCAAACGCACATTTATTTTGCGCTTGCACTGTGTCTTTGTTGCACATTCAGTACAAACACATTAATTCTGCCCCTTTCATCTCATATTCTTCAAAGCTATCTCGTTTAGTTTCTATAAACATTTTCAATGATGTGAGTACTGAGACGGCTGTATATTTGATTTTATACCCGATGTTTATTCCATCTGCCATCAGGCTTTCTCTCTGTGGTGATTATTGTTCCCGATAGTGCACTTATCCATACGATAAATATACCAGCAACTTATTATTTTTCAACCTACGAAAGACCACAACTCGGTGATAAAGTAAGTCACATGTATTGGAAACACGTTGTAGGTTAGTAACAACATTTTTTTTTATTTAGAATTATTACAAGAGCTATTGCAGTAACATTTACAGAGAGAAAATCTGTATTTATTGAAAACTTTAGTGTCAATTCGAAATGTCAAAGTATGCGACATTTAGTTTCAAAATTCCCCTCTGATAGGCTGGAAAATATACAAGAAAAGAGATAAAAATTATATTAAAAATTTACATACTAATCCACATAAAATATTAATTCTTCACATAGGGTCAATCCAAATCATCATCCAGCCAGAAAAAAATTTTACACCCCACCCTCTCAGATTTTCATGAAATTTTTTTACAGCATCTATGGACAAATATAACAACCCTTATTTTTCATTTTTGCCAAATTCGCTATAGTTTTTTTAATGATTTTTTGAAAAACAGTCCATTTTTAGCTGATTTGTTAGTCACAGTGCGAGATCTAAAGGGCACTTTTCAATAAAAACTCTATTTGTATGGTTATTATTTAATATTAAGTTATGAAACTCACAATACTTACTTGAAATTTCACAAGGATTTCAAATATAAAGTCAAAAATAATATTTAGATTCATATAAAACTTGTTTTTCCACTTCAAAGTTGGCAATTCTGAATTTTTTTCTCCGTGCAGGCTTTTATGTAAATGTTTATAACTTTTTCCTGTCTAGTCCTATGAGGCTGAAAAAGGTCTCATTTGAAAGAGGATGAAATGTAATATAATAGCATAAAATACAAGTCATGGTTATTTAATGACATCATTTTATAATTTAAGTACAAAGTTTATATTTGATATTGCATTGAAATATTTTGCATAGTACCCTATCTTGCGTGGCCAATGAGGATTTTTTTACTTAAGGTATACTTATATTTCTCTGTACTAAAACCTTCAGTCAAAATTAGGCTTATCAGTATAACAAGGCCTAACTACCTGTCAAAACTAAAACAATATAGATTTTAAAGAAGATTTTTTCCGTATTTTAAAAATAATAACTTGCTTAGGTATTTACTTGTTGAGTTAGCTTACCTTTTCAGTCTTAAATGGTATTACAGGATATTTATAATATATACAGGTGCTTCTTGATTGATATGAAACTTAATTTTTCCTTGCCCAGGCAGCATTAATATTTTGAATACTTTTTTTGGATAGTCTGAAAAGCATTCGGCCCACCTAAGCACTTAATTCAGGTACATCTATGGAGCAAATTATGTTTGTAAAAGGGACCCAGCACTTATCCTCTTTCCCAACATTTCTGTGTTCTGGCCAAAAAAAAGTTTTTGATGGCCAGTGAGGATGCATAAAAGTATGCATCTTGGTTGTCATCATCTAGCTCCAAAATTAGTTCAATTTAACACTTTTCTTTATAGGCATAGGATGAAATGTACTATAATAGCATAAAAGTCATGGGTATTTAATGTCATCACTTAAATTTAAGTACAAAGTTTACATTTGATATTTCATTGAAATATTTTGCATGAGTGACTTACAACAGGGCACGACTACAAGTTACAACATGAATACCACATGACTGTACAGGCAGCCAGTCAGAGGTACATTAAGCCTCAGTTTGCTCTGTGACACTGGTTGAAGTTGCAGTAGCATACAAACAGTGCATAATTAGTTCATTGTAAAAAAGTGTATAGGCTACATTGTTTGAAGTGGTTTTGTGTAAAATAGTTTTTTTTATAATCTATAAATTTATACAGTGTAATAGGGGACAGTAGGGTTTGGAACAAACATACAAACTACAGTGAGTAATCCGATTAATGTGATTCTGGTTCAACAATCATTTTGTCTGATTTAGTACTATTAAGTTTCATTGATAACCATTAATGTGCAGTTTAAAACAAAGATTTATTTCTTTATTACTGTACTATCTATGTATAATCATGAGTTCAGATGAAGAGTTGTTAGTACCTTAAGAACAGTGTAATGTGGTGCCGATCACTCATTCTGTTTGTCACAACGCAAATTTTACAGATGAAAAAGAAATACTGTTGGTTTCAAATTTACCAGATGAAGTTAAAGCAATTCTTATGGAGGTTAGGAAAAACATTGACACCTAGTTACAGTTTATATTTACATCATTATCTCTACTATACTGAATATTATGAAAATAACCAAAAAAGTGTTTGCGACCCAAGAATGTCCACAAAAAGGTCATCAAAGCAGGTTTAAGACCAATATCTCTTAAATATGCTAAAGAAGTAAAAAGAAAAAAGGAATAATATTAATTCCTGGAAAAAAGATTTGTGACAACTGTAGAAAAAAATTTACAGTACCGTTTACCAAATGGTAAAAGCTTAAGAGCATGATGATGTCTTTCAGCCGCCAGCTAAACGCAACATTATTATGGTTACTAACTGACTGATTGTTTCTTCTGCACAAATTCTCTGGCTTCGATTTCATGCCCAGTGCTATGGCCAAGTACTTCTCCTCATCCCACATCATCGTCTTTTGTTGTGCGAGCAACAGTTCATTCGCGGTCTCCGGCTGTTCTGCGATGCTTTCGATCAATGGTCCCTCGTCCGTCGGCTCTGCCTCTGTCATTTTTGCCGTCGCGTCACTACTGCTACTATTGAAGAATGCATCATCTACCCATATATTGTTCATTTTGTATAGCGGTTTCGTTAACAAGTATTGCAGCCTTTCTTTATGGTACCCTTATTGACGTGCCTTGCAAATACGTCGACTTATGTACGAGATGTCGTTTAATGTGCACGTTGAATGCTCTATCGTCGTCCAAGCTACGAGGCAACGCTCCAACCATCGTGTTTATATCGACCGGCACGTTTATTATTTGTCCTATAATACTTTGACTGCCGTGGACGAACCGCAGGCGTCGTATCTGCATGAACGGTAGACGCGGTGAGACCAGACGTTCAGTTATACAATCAAGCGGTGGCAAATGATCGGGATACACGAAGCCATTGTATCTTGACAAGTTGGGTATATTCTCGAGTGCTAGGGATCTGTAACACGTTTCGCACACTTTGAAGGTAGCTACATCGTCGTCGGGGAACTCAGCAGCCAGTATGTGTTGACTCTTTGCGGCGGTGGTCGCAAATCTCTCTCGAACCATAAGCGATCGCACACGGAGCAGGCGTAACCGAACTCGTCGTCGAATCGTTTGGTGAATTCCGCATCTGCTGCTATCTCTTCAGTTTTCAAGCATTTTGGCGATACCGCAGCAATTGCCTGTTCAAATTCAGCTGCTTCGTTCGCTCGTTTAGTTGCCATCTCAATTTTCTTATTCAATCTACAACATTTTAATCGTTTGTTGGTTTCCCTTCGCTTCTCTGCGAGTTTCATGTTGTAGAATGCATCGATTTTCTCCTGCTCAGTCATCGTCGACGCGAACGGTGTATTTATTAAGTAGTCGTTCAATTCTTCGCGCATCAAGTCATCTTCCTTTCGTTTTTGTTGCGATGGGGCCACTGGTACTGAAGCTTCACCGCCGACAGCAGCCGCTCGTTGCTGTTCCTTCTCGAGCTTCTTTCGTTCCCGACACTTTCTTACTCGCTCGGCATTTTGTCGTTTCTTGATCTGAGCCTTCTCGTCGCTGCTATCCATTGTAGAACGCTGTTTTAGTCAGTCGCCACGTTTGGTTACTATATATCAGCAGCAGTGTATTTCACCACAACACAAACAAACCTTTATTTACAACAATCTCAATGACGTCATGCAATGATGACGTCATACAGCGTTACATGTTGCAGAAAGTTTCAAACGATGCAGTACAGACAAAAGAGCATGTAAAACCAAATTTATTCTCACTAAAACGTTTGCTAAATATCAGCAGGATTGTTTCTGTCTTGATGCGTTTACATATCAAATTTCTAGACTGTGGGGAATCGAAAGTGTGGAAGCGTCACGCAATGATGACGTCATACAGCATTACATGTTGCAGAAAGTTTCAAACGTTGTCAAGCTAAAAGACATTATCATGTCAAAATTGCCGTATAACGATCAGATTTGTACACCAGAAGAAATGTTCAAGATTTGTGACAAGCAATTTTCAAAAAAATAACATTTCAATTCATAAATACAGACAATATTTATAACCACTACCCAAAACCGAAATAGCAGCAAAATGTATCAGCAGTGACAAAGATTTTTCCTTAAGATATAGCTTTTCGCAGGAACTGCAACTTCCAAATCTCCAACCAAATACCTATGTAGGCTGTGTCTATGAAGAAAATGTTATATCGGACTAATTTTGGAGCTAGATGATGATGCTTACATCAGTTTTGTGCATCCTCACTGGCCATCAAAACTTTTTTTGGCCAGAACACAGAAATGTTGGAAGAGAGGATAAGTGCTGGGTCCCTTTTACAAACATAATTTGCTCCATAGATGTACCTGAATTAAGTGCTTAGGTGGGCTGAATGCTTTTCAGACTATCCAAAAAAAGTATTCAAAATATTAATGCTGCCTGGGCAAGGAAAAATTAAGTTTCATATCAATCAAGAAGCACCTGTATATATTATAAATATCCTGTAATACCATTTAAGACTGAAAAGGTAAGCTAACTCAACAAGTAAATACCTAAGCAAGTTATTATTTTTAAAATACGGACAAATCTTTAAAATCTATATTTTTTTAGTTTTGACAGGTAGTTAGGCCTTGTTACACTGATAAGCCTAATTTTAACTGAACGTTTTAGCACAGAAAAATATAAGCATACCTTAAGCAAAAAAAAATCCTCATTGGCCACACAAGATAGGGAATATTTCAATGAAATATCAAATATAAACTTTGTACTTAAATTATAAAATGGTGTCATTAAATACCCATGACTCTTATTTGATGCTACTATATTACATTTCATCCTCTTTCAAATGAGACCTTTTTCAGCCTCATAGGACCAGACAGAAAAAAGTTATAAACATTTACATAAAAGCCTGTACGGAGAAAAAAATTCACAATTGCCAACTTTGAAGTGGGAAAACAAGTTTTATGTGAGTCTAAGTGTTATTTTTGACTTTATATTTGGAATCCTTGTGAAATTTCAAGTAAGTATTGTGAGTTTCATAACTTAATATTAAATAATAACCATACAAATAGAGTTTTTATTGAAAAGTGCTCTTTAGATCTCGCGCCGCGACTAACAAATCAGCTAAAAATGAACTTTTTTTTCAAAAAATCATTAAAAAAACTAAAGCGAATTTTGCAAAAATGAAAAATATGGGTTGTTATATTTGTCCATAGATGCTGTAAAAAAAATTCATGAAAATCTGAGAGGGTGGGGTGAAAAATGTTGTTCTGGCTGGATGATTTGATTTGCAATGACCCTGTGTCCTTGCCATTGTTATGTAACCATGTTTTCAGCAGTTCCGTATACATTCATTCTTAGATTTTTATTGATTCTCAGTAATGGCAGCAAGTTTAAAGTTTAGTCCCCCCTTTGTTTGCAATTGAGCAAAAAGGCTGTTGCTTTTTTATGTCATTTCTTTAAGTGCTTAAATATATGAAAAGTTGTGTAGCTGTTCGCAGATAATAAATGTTTTGTTTACTGTATGTCATAAACAAATCATACATTTGTTTGTGAAACAGCGGTGTATGAGATCTTTACTTCCTGTAATAATTCTTTGTGTGTGTACGCGGGCACGTGCATGTACACATATTTATGTAGGTACCAGTATTACTAAGTTTTATTGCAGCACAGTTCTTTTAAAATTGTAATGAGCTCTATATTTGGGATAAAATAAAATGTATTTATAGATTACTACGGAATGTCTGTGTGCACTCTCACATGGGTACATAATCATTGCATAGAAAATGTTATTGTATATCCAAATACACACACCCATGAATAGAGAGAGGCATGTTGAACAAAAATACAGATGTCAACGTTGATTACAGCAGATTTGAAAAATATATCCGTTATTTTTGTGCATTCTGTACTCGTAATTGATACTGTGGTGAAGTATGGCATTGTTCTGGTATACTTTTTCTGTGGGTGGTGCCGACTACACTTCCTGCCCTTGATTGCCGTGGTGGTGCTATCTGTTCCCAGTGATACGTACAAATCATACGTAGCATAACATTTTTGCAACAGTCACGTCAACAAGGCACTAATAAATTCAACTGACATTGTACAACAGCATTCAGTTAACTTGTTTACTTTTTCAAACTTTCATGAAAATATATTTTTTGCATACATTTTAGCAAATTAGAAGCAGACTTGTGTGATAAAATACATTATCTCTAATTTTGAACTGACGTACTTGAGCAGATATGTACTGTGTGTGTGTGTTTGTGTGTTAACACTATATAAGGCGAACATTGATATGTAATTTTTATCAACGTAGTATGCTATTCTCATAATGAGAAATGTGTTATATTATAAAAGAAATACATACTCTACATTTATGTGTAACTTATTTTAGATTTTATTAGTTCATTGTACTGTGTCCTTTATAAAACATGATGGTTATCACTTAACCATGTTCTTTAATAAGAACTGCTCAACAAGGGTCTATCAGCGAATCCAAGCATAAGGGTAGGAATTTACAAGGACAAGTTACAGCTAAATCGTTAACAGATTCGCAGCCAGCTTTTTGTAGATTTTGCTTCTTATTGTGTAATAAATTGTTTCATATCAATTTGAAAATGAGTCACAAAATGCTTCTCAGGACAAATAAAACTTCGTAGAATTAGTTATTTTTAAAAAGTTGAACTAATTAATATATCCTCATTTGTCATTAATTGTTCTGCCTCAGGTGAGACATTTTTTTTTATAAATGCTACCTTAATATTGAAGGTTTTAAGAAACTTTTTTAGTGTCCTAACATGTAATGTTTTGCGATGACCGGTTCATCAACAGGTTTCCAAGATATAGTATAAACTTTTTATTACAGCACTGTAAATACTATTAGCATGTTTATAATAAAGCTACAAAGCCACTTTTATGTCCTACATACGTGTAAGTGAATTTGAAATCCTCATTTTACTTCCATGTTCCATAAGGAAATGGAAGTATGGTGATGGCAAAAAAAATCGTGTTCGAGATAATTGAAGATTCTGATTGTACTACCCTCAAAACATGAAAAAAGTAATTTTTTAAAAAGTGTCTGTGTGTAGATTTTTTTCTATGGCAAACGGTAAGAGCCGCAAATTCAAACAGAATCAAATAATTTTTTGCATACAGCCCTGAATTGTAGAGTACTCAAGACCTATTGTTTTTGGTGAAGATCGGTTAAGGGAAAGAGGTAGTTTACCTGCAACGTTTTATGTTTTAACAAGGGCAATTTTTTCTATGACGAACGATAACTGCCGTAAATTCAAACAGAATCAAATAATTTTTTTATACCTCCCTAATTATAGAGAACTCAAGGTCTTTTGATTTTGGTGAAGATCGGTTAAGAGAAAGGGGTAGTTTACCTGCAACGTTTTATGTTTTAACAACGGTAATTTTTCTATGACAAACGATAACAGTCGCCAATTCAAACAGAATCGAATATTATTTTGCATACATTCCTGAATTGTAAAGTACTGAAGGGCTATTGATTTTGGTGAAGATCGGTTAAGGGAAAGGGATAGTTTACCTGCCACTTTTTATGTTTTAACAAGAGTAATTGTTTCTATGACGAACGATAACTGTTGCACATTCAAACAGAATCAAATAATGTTTTGCATGCATCCCTGAATTGTAGAGGACTCTATTGATTTTGGTGAAGATAAGTTAAGAGAAAGGGGTAGTTTACCTGCAACATTTTATGTGATAAGGGTAATTTTTTATGACGAATGATAACTGCCGTAAATTCAAACATAATCAAATAATTTTTTGCATACGTCCCTAAATTGTAGAGAACTCAAAGCCTATTGATTTTAGTGAAGATTGGTTAAGGGAAAGGGGTAGTCTACCTGCAACATTTTATGTTGTAACAAGAGAAATTTTTTCATGAACGATAACTGCCATAAATTCAAACAGAATCAAATAATTTTTTACATATTTGCCTGAGTTGTAGAGGACTCAATGTCTATTGATTTTGGTGAAGATCGGTTATGGGGAAAGGGTAGTTTACCTGAAACATTTTTTTTTGTAACAGTGTAAAGTACTTAATTTTGATAAATAAAGTATCCTGATAAGAAGATCTTAATAATCGACTGTAGAAATGTAGATGAAATATCTATAAATGAAGAGGCTAGTTGAACGGGGTGGGAGTAATTTTCTATTAATGAAAATTATAGTTGAAGGGGAGGGGATAATTTTTATTTATATGTCGTGTACTACGTTATCGGCAACAAAGAAGTAGTTTGTTGTTAAAATTCTTTCCTGGGCTGTTTGGGCTTGATCCAATGTTTTCTACAGGGTCCGGCATAAAGACCTCCCCTATTGAAATAGGTAATTACAAACAAACAGAGAAAGATACAGAAAAAATATTTTTATTTATGAATAACATACACTATGCCATTTTACATTAATGTTTTTTAAAAATTATGTCCATTAAATGGCGGCCTCCATTATTGACACACTGACGAAGCCGTTCCCGAAAGTTTTCCATAGGTTTTCATGTCATTTCTGGCGGAATGTTAGCAACTTCTTGGGTGATTACCTCCTTAAGAGCTTCCATGGTCCTAGGCCGATGTTTGTACACTTGTGCCTTTAAATATCCCCAAAGGAAATGATCACAAGGCGTCAAATCTGGCAACATTGGGGGCCAGGCAATGTCACCGTGCAAGGAGAGCAGACGCCCAGGAAATAATTCTCTCAGAATTTCTCGAGAACGCCGAGCAGTGTGGGCTGTAGCTCCGTCTTGTTGGAACCAGACTTCTCCTTCATGGTCCTCAATGAATTGGTTAAACTTAGGCTGGAGGAAAGTTTCTAACATGTGACAGTGGCGATTGGAATTAACCGTTACTGCCTGGCCATCTTCTTCAAAAAAGTACGGACCCCACAAACCAAATTCGGTAATGCCACACCAAACAGTAACATGAGGGCTGTGAAGTGGTCGCTGGTGAATTTCTCAAGGATTACCTTCAGCCCAGTACCGAAAATTTTGCTTATTTACAGTGCCTGCCAAGTGGAAGTGAGCCTCGTCAGAAAAAATCACAACAGCTGTAGGGGGAATGTTCTGAAGAATGTCTTCACACAAAGCTCTGCAAGTTTCAAAATCTCTTATGCTTAGTTCTTGTGTAACCATCATTTTGTAGGGATGCATGTTGAGATTGCTGTGCAGGATTCTTCTTACACTCAGATCAGACAGGCCCAGAGAAGCTGCGTGTTTCACTGCTGAACGCTTTGTGGAGATTGCAGGACGGAAGCTCGCACACGTGAGCGTCCGGCGTTGTTACGGTCCGAGGTCGGCCAGGAGATTTTCTTTTTAATGCTGAACCTGTTGCTCTAAAGTTCGATACCCAAACATGAATTGATTTTCTATCCGGAACAGACTCATGTCGGCCAAGTGCGAACCGAATACGAAATGCACTCTGTGTAGTAATCACAGAACCACCATTACGAATAAATTCCTCCACAACAAAAGCGCGATGCTCACCAAGCTAAGCCATTGTGCTCACTGAAAAACGGCACGTACACCATTATCGATCGATACCCCCTCCATAGCCGTACTCCCACCACCGCTCGTCAGTGGCCTCTCCAAATAGGGGAGGTCTTTATGCCGGACCCTGTACAAAACCAGACGTTTCATCAGTGCTATCGATTGCCATCGTCAGTGAAAATTGAGTGCACTATCGTGAGGTGGTATATGTTAGTGATCACAGTACTGTGGTTAAGGCTGAAAGAAAGAAGTAGTTTCTATGGAAATAGTTCATTTCGAAAAGTATTTTAAATATAAATCTTAGAACATGGAAGTCATGTATTTATGGCTCCATACTGATATTTTATTAGATGGTGAAGTGATTTCTTGGCATTGCCGTAGTCGTTCGTATAAATACATACATTCTGTAGCTATGGAAATAGACAAATTAAGAATCTTTGATAGATACTGTACCATAAATTACATACGTAAACAAAATATCTTTCATTCATGTGACTTACTTCAAGATACAAATAATTAAGGCATTCAGGTAATTAATATTACATGTACTGTACTTGATTACGCTGATCAACATGAAAAATCTTTCTGACTTTAAAGTTGTCAAATCTTATTAACTTTGATGGAAGAAAAACTATTGTGGCATTTAAATCTCTTACTTAGTTCTCATTTTCATGAACAACAATTTACTTTTCATTTTATTAAAATATACCAATTTTGCTAAAGAATTTTGAAAAAAAACATTGGATTGGCAACACTGAGGCTATGCAGATGTTAAACTGCTTCTAGAAAAAATGAAATGTGAAGTCATTCAATAGCAGATATGTGGAGATCTGAAAGTTATTATCAGCTTATTCAGAATGCAGTTAAGATATATCAGATATTGCTGATTTCTTTGCATGACAGGTCTTCACATTACATAAAAAAATAATGTCTAAATGGATATTGATGGAGCCTGGAAAGAAGAATACTCAGTATACTCTCGTAGTCGTCCATGATAAAAGCAAACTGCTACATTTACATATTAAACCTGGGCTGATGAAAAATTTTCTGACAGCCACAAATGAGGAAGGAGAAGCTTTCAGGCATTTAAAGAGAAAGTTCCTCCATCTGAGTGATACTAAGACCAAGGAGGGAATCTTTGTTGACCAGCAGATTCATGAACAGTTGAAAGATGAAACCATTAATTGGGGGAGAGTGAGAATGCAGCTTGGGAGCCTTCAAATCTGTTGTTGATGACTTCTTTGGTAATTGAAGAGCTGAAAACTATGACGTAGCTGTTATTGAAATTCTGACAACATATTGAGAATTAGGTTGCAATACAGTAGAGTCTCGGTAATTCGAGCCCCGGTATTTCGAGGTTCCGTGTAATTCGAGCTGGAAAAAAATAATAAATACAGTCAATAAATGTAAACAACATTCCCGCCATATCGTGACTCATGCCAGACCACGTGTCTACAGCATGAAACGCTAAAAATAAATACGTAAATAAATCAGTAGCGGACTGACCGCCTCAGCTGATACAAGTGTTGTACCTGTGCGTTACTACTAAGCTTCGTTACTAGTGTTTGCTTGTTGTTTTAGTTATTTTACTGTACAGTATATTCAACGTTTAGTTTTTCACTACAGTAAATTGTTATTTATACTGTATATAATGAGTTACAAGAGTAGGCCTAAGAAGAAGTTTGTGCCGCTAAGTGTTAAATTGGAAGCCTTAAAAAGATTAGACAAAGGTGAAACGCTAAAAAAACTTGCTGCTGATTATGGAGTCGGCGAAGTGACTGTTGGTGACTGGCGTAGGAACAGAGACAAGATTGAAAACTATTCTTCTAAAAAGTGTATGGGGATTTTAACCTGTGAACGCAAATCGATGAAGAAATCTGATTATGAAAAAACGAGTGCAGCTTTGTTTACTTGGTTTAGTCAACAGAGGCAAAAAGGAAGTCCTATTTCAGGCCCAATGTTGCAAGAAAAAGCAATGTTTTTCAGGAACCAGTTTAAGGAAGGCGAGGATGATTTTACAGCAAGTTCAGGATGGTTGGATAGATGGAAAAAACGATACGGCGTAAGGCAGCTTGAAATGTGTGGTGAAAAGCTATCTGCGGATTCTGAGGCTGTCACACAGTTCTGTGAGAGATTTAAAAAAATTATAGAAGAAGAAAAACTTACTCTTGATCAGTTGTACAACTGTGATGAGACAGGACTAAATTTTAAAATGTTGCCTACTAAAACTTTAGCTTCAAGGGAAGAAAATGCTGCGCCAGGCCACAAAAAATCTAAAGAAAGGGTGACAGTTCTTGCTGCATCGAATGCAAGTGGAGAACATAAACTGAAGCTAATGTTAATAGGCAAGTCTGCAAAGCCTAGAGCTTTAAAAAACATCACTCCGTCTGCGCTTCCTGTTACATACATTAACCAGAAATCTGCTTGGATGGATAAAAATATTTTTAAGAAGTGGTTTTTTGAAAGTTTTGTTCCTGAGACCAAAAAGTACCTAAAGGAAAAGAACTTGCCTCCCAAAGCAATATTAACCCTTGACAATGCTGGATCACACCCTGGCGAAGAAGAACTGAAATGTGGCGAAATTAGAGCATTGTTCTTACCCCCAAACGTGACGAGTTTAATACAGCCGATGGACCAAGGCGTTTTTGAGTGCTTGAAAAAGAAATATCGTCGTCGTCTGCTGCAGAGGCTCCTACAAACTACAGAAGGCGAGGGAACCATAGTGGAATTTCTAAAGAATACTACAATGAAAGACGTAGTTTACTGGGTGGCGGAATCATGGGATGACATAAAGACAGAAACACTAAAGAAGTCTTGGAACAAGATTTTAAAAGAAGAAAATAACAGTTGTAACACCACAGACGAACATGACTTAGTCTTAGCACGACTGATAAAAAAACTTCCTGGTTGTGAACAGTCAAATGAAAATGATGTTTCAGAATGGTTGAATAGTGATGAACAGTTTGAAGTGACCGATGATTCAATCGTTGAAATGCTGAATGAAGCGGCAGAAGAAAATAGTGATGAAGACGTGACTGCAGAGACTGTACCCGTGATGACTCACGCCGAGGGGTTGGCAGCGCTAGACACTGCATTGCGTTATGTCGAACAGCAAGCAGAAGCTACACCGACCGACACGATGCTGCTTAGAAGATGGCGTGACATTGCTGCCAAAAAACGAGGCTCTATTTTAAAACAAAAGACTCTGGACAATTTCTTTAAAAAATAAATTTGTGTGCCTTTTATCTTTTGAGTTTAAACTAGTTCAGGTATGTACTACATTGTTTGTGTTTTCTTATCCGTAAGCAATAAACGTTTGTTTATACATTACTCTTTGTTTTTTTCTTCATCCGTATAATCCGAGTTTTTCCAAATTCGAGGTTGCCTCAGCCCCAATTAACTCGAATTACCGAGACTCTACTGTACACCGTTTAAAATACTACTCTTTCTTGATTCAGCTCTTGACAACTTCACAAAAATTTGTGGGATGACGAGTAGGGAGATTGCTTCCACCAAGGTATTTCAGTAATGGAAAAAAGGTATTGGACCAAGTGGGGCACCCCCCCTATGTTTGCTGACGATTGTTGGAACTGACAAGAGATGTCTCAGAAAAAAAACCCTCACTATAGTGAGTCTGACGTATATAAAATATAATTGGAATCTAACAGTAAGAGTAAACTTATATAGATACACAAATTCAATATCTTGTTACCAAGATCTAATGAAAGTGTTCTGATCTAATATTCTGGCAACTTATCACATTTTTGGTTGTTGGTTATAGAACTAAAGAGTAGTCGGTTTGAAGCTATGCTCATTGTAGTTATTGCATATTGACTACATGATTTAAGGATATGACTCAGCAAGTAGTTTAAAAGTGATTCACATTTGTACACATCACATAAACATTGACAGTTATTATTAACGATGGTGATTAAATTAGTAATATCTTTTTATTTATCAAACTTGTGTATGTGTGCTCACGCACACATGCACGTACACACACACATACATTGTGTGTATACAGTTGTCTATTTATTTATAGATATTTATATATCATTCTATTTGTGTGTTACAGATTTGTGACAATGGCTCCCAAATACAAGATCACCTACTTTCCTGCCAAGGGTTTGGCTGAGTCAATGAGGTACATTTTGTCTTACATGGGTGAGGAATTTGAAGACGACTGTTTCACCAAGGAAGAATGGCCTAAAATAAAACCAAGTATATATTTAAATGTTTTTATGATTTAAATATTACAACTGTTATGCATTTAACATTCTTATTTTATACTCCTAAAATGTATCAAAGGTTGGTTTATATGAATTGTGTTAAAAAAAAATGCTATTTACTGAGTGCTATCTGCTTTTTTAAATAAATAAAATATTAATTTCTATCTGGAAAATATAAAAATAGATTTTAAAATATCTAGTTTTTATTCCTTATAATATTCCAAAACACCAAAAGATGATAGTAAATACTCTACCCAGAAAACAAATACAGTAGAGGAAGGGTCTCCAAACATTTTCATTTGAGGGCCGAACTGAAAAATCTTGGAAGTCAGGCGGGCCAACAACATACACATGTGTGTGCGTGCGCGTGCATGTGTGTGTGTGTGTGTAGTAAACTAATTTTTTATAAGTTTACAAAATAATTATGTTAATAAAATAGGTATTTATATAAAAATTAAGTAGACTTATCCAAAGAAAACAAGTTAATTTATTCAAAATAATGTAAATAAAAGTAAGGAAAAATAACATTCAAAGATAGCTTATTTCTTATGTATTACTTTTTAGCTTTCTTATGTACGTATGGGATGTGTGGAGTTGCTTATTCTGGCATATAATGTCTGTTCATTTTGAGTTAAATTTTGATGCTCCTATCACTAGAATGGATTTCCAAGTGTTCGTCTGAAAAGTTAGCCCTGTACTTTGATTTTACGAAGTTCATTTTTGATAACGTTTGTTCGCAGATATAGGTCGATCTAAACATTGAAAGCATTGCTCTTGCAAAGTTTTCTATTTCCTTAAAATCATCACTTAATGACCTGCAATGAAAGAAAACTAAAAGAAGTTTACTGTTTTAAAATAAAAAAATAAAAATAAATTAAAGATAATCATACTCAATGTATGGCTATAAGTGCGACAATGAGTTATACATACCACTGGGGGGGGGGGGTATAGCCAAGCGCACGGGGTGGAATAGGAATTTTCGCTTTAGGTTGATGCGAGTGAAAAGCTTTGAGGCAGGCGGGCGAACAAACATATTAACCACATAAATGTTTTAAACTTGTAAAAAATATTATAACATTTTACTGAACTTATATCTTGTTTAGTTATTTAGTAAAATGTTATAATATTTGAAGTATTTTGACGATCTGTTTAAAAAACTGCACGCAGTATCGGCAGGATTGCCGCGAGCCGGACAATAACCCTTCGTGGGGTGCATCCGGCCCGCGGGCCGTAGTTTGGAGATCCCTGCATTAGAGCATCGATTATCTGAACATCCATTAACCAAACGATCTATTATCCGAACTCAATAAAAAGTACAATTATGTACTGTACTGTAATGTATTGGACACGTGTAGGCGTATTGGATATTTATTGAACATAAAAAAATTGTATACTATAAATTATTACAGTACTGTACAGTAATAAATAAACACTAGTTATACAGCCTTACAGTCGATAAAGAATCGATAAACACACTTACATCAACTTAATTACACTCAGTTATAATTCAATGATTTTTAGCCTTAGTAATACATTACAGTACAGTATACAGGTTGCTGTAATTATATAACAGCATATTAGAAATGATTTTGTAAAAAAACCTTTGTTTTTATAAAGAGAAATAATGTTTTCAATTTATTATCTGAAATATCGATTATCCGAATGGGCCCTCATCCCGAGAGGTTTGGATAATCTATCCTCTACTGTAATCTTTTTCAGTCTCTTTTTTGCACAGGATTGGCTCTGCGTTGCTTAACAAAAACACTTTTATTTACTCTTCTTGTGATGAAAGGCTGTGTGAGGTTGTTACCACACACAATTTTAAAATATTTGTGTTGAGATTTCGATAAAATTTATTGTCATTATCAGGACCTGTATACAGATAATACAGTATTACATGTGTAGGGTTGTTACTTACTTCTGTATTCCCAACATATGAGAGAGAAAATTTGTCAAAAGAAATGTTTCAAAATTGTAGTCTAGTTTGTGGCTAAACCTCATAAAACTTTCATCATTGGCCAACAGTTGGTCTTTATTCAGTCACTACTAAACTGGGTATAACTTCTAGAGTCAGGCAGACTTATGACCAACACTGTATATAGCAATATAATTTAATGAAGCACAATTAATTAAATTTCTTGTGGTTGTTAATGAGCATGGTAGCAGAGGAAATGTTGTAATAGTTATTACATTGTAGTGTTTTGATAAAAGCTGTCATTAAATACTGACTGGTTTTAATCACACATAGATTACAGGACAGTATTATTAACATTAATGTGTCTGTTTTAACAAGTTTTGAGATATGGACAGCAGTCTGTTAGTAAAACATTACACTTTTGGCATCCTACAAAATGAAAACAAATAAAAGAAACAAAAGGTAAATGTTTTTACAGGGATGTCATTTTTTTATTTGTAAACCCAATCACAATTTTCATCATAGTATCCTTGAAACAAAATATTAACATTTGTATAGAAAATGGATGACTGTTGATTTCGTATCTCTGAAGTTGTTCTTTAGAACAATTTCAGAGAAGTTGGTTGTTGCATATATAGAAACTTTCCATTCACTTACACCATACACGGTTACTATTGTAGAATTATTCAAGTTGTTTAACAAAAACAAAAAAAAGTAATTAAATGTTATGATACTCTTTTATATAAATTTTACTAATAAGAATGCAAAAAGTCACTCACAAATTAGATATTTGTAGCCCTCCTGGTCCATACTTAAGACCTGAAATTATAAATTAAACAAGTTACAGTATTTGAATGTCTGTGACTGGTGTAACTTTAATATTATATAGATACAGATAGTTATGTCCCTTTTCGGGCGCAAAAATATACGATAAATTACATGTTAAACTTATAGTCATGTTTTCAAAAGTCGGGCGCCATCTTGATTACATATGTTGTCATTGTTAAACACTATAGGGCAGGAATTCGTTACGCGAATTTGTGATAAACGGAAGTTGTTTGAAATAATAAAATACCTGGTTAAAATTGTTACCAATGATATACCCTGTTTATTTTTATAGACATCTTACATAATGCTCTTGTAAGTATTAAACAAACTTTAAACCCTCCAAAATCATAATACAGGTAAAATTAAATGTGTTATTATGTACTATTATATAATTACGTGAATATAGACTTACATATCGTTATATTGGTGCGCACAACCCAGCACTTAGAAATTACTCACGCACACACACTCTCTCTCTCTCTCTCTCTCTCTCATCCTGGTACAATTTGTTATTATGTTATGAGCTCATTTTTAAAAAGTGAAATTTTGAATACTTGAATTTATTTGTTATTTGGTCATTTCAAATAAAATTTGATGTAGAAATAAAATAAGGATATGTGTGTGTTGATGGAACGTTCTCACCAAAGTCGTGTAGGCCTCCTCGCACTGCTAGAATCGTCCAAATTAGCACAATCGGTATAGTTTACTGCGGTTTATGGCGCACCGTCGTGTCGACCCACGTAACTCCTCGGACCGATTCTATACGCTGATCTATTTGGGACGATCCATCGGCCGATGACGCCTACACGAAGCCGAACTTTTAACGTTCTTCACCACATGTTTCTGATGTTTATATATAGTTTATTAACCACTTACAGTGGTTTAAAAGTTAAAATTCACTTATTAGTGAACGATCTGCCGGCCGGCTACGATCACTGTTGCAGATGAAATGACGCCAAGTCTTTGTTCCATGTTTCCGAGGTGGGGTGAATCTACGTCACTCGTTCTTTGTTAAGTTGTTGACAGCATCGTGTTGTGGATGTAAACACATCGCGGCCGCTGACGTAATTAAGGATCGTCACTGTTATCGCAACAAATTACATATTGTTTTTGTGATGCTTCACGGTTTTTTGCTATGAATCGGTCCAAATCCTGGCAAATATTATACAGTCCACTCACTATATATTCATACCGGTTATTTAATGTTTGTTTAATTATGACCAAACTAAAAAATACAATATTCATGGTTTTATTTACCATTTTTAAGGTAATTATAAAATGTACCATAATTGTACCATTACAAAACCCCCTCAACGAAAGATTGCGTGTCGAAGCACAAAAACTTTCATTGACCCTTTCATACATCCTAAAGGGATCAGCCAGGATAAGTCGCCACAACCCCCTTACAATTTTATATAAAAGAAAATAACAACTCACCCTTGGTCTGATGATGATGACCGTACCTTTATGACCTTACTGGACTTCTCCTTCGAGATCCCAACACCATAAGGCCACTTAGGCTCTTAACGCCCCTGCTCTGACGCGCTGGCCAGCTCAGGACCGCTGTCATATCACCAAACACTGAAACAATAAATGAAAAATCTCAAAATAGTGACTTGGTAAATTACTCTATCCTCAACTGATCTGGTTCCCCTTAGCTAGGTGCTGGTTTGTGCTAATAAGCACTGGGTTGGCTTGATATAGTTATAATACTAAGATATAGTTATAAAAATTATACTACTAAAAGTAACTCTCAAGAATTAGAAAGAATTTCCTTTCTCCATATTAACAAATCCTGAATTAATGAATGGTTTCGATTACTATCGATAATATTTATCTCATTCCCTTTTATAATTACTGTAATTATAACATAAACACATTGATATAAAAAGAATTAAAATCTAATTGAAAATATGAAAATTACACTATATATCTCCCAAACCTGGAGAAAAACAAATTATATTGATATAAAAGAATTAATAAATCTGTATATTTCTTTATTTAAAAATCTTATTGAATGGTTCAAATAAAAAATAAAACATTATTATTATTATTATTATTATTATTATTAACAGGTAATAATCTGGTATTAACAGCGCCAATTACATTTATCCCTTCATACACATTATTTCCATACTATAAAAGCATGTTAAAAATTTTATAACATAAATACATAATACATTTTACATAATAATACACATTGATACATTAATACATTAAAATAATTTATTCATTGATTAAGATTTGCATATTCTATTTAAAGTTGCAATTAATTATTTAAATTATAAAAAAAAACATTACAATTTCAATTAATTAATTATTTAGACATCAATTTATTTATTATAATTATAAATATTTATTTCAAGTTTATTATTAATATTCAGATTATTATTATTATTTCATTATTCACTTCCTACTACCTCTATACTCTGAATTTCCTACCTACCTAACTACCTAACCTTTCACATTCTAATCATTTTTTCGTCTGGGTGACTCCTATATTCACTATGCCTTTATTTATTATAATCTTACTCACCTTCTAATTGACCACCAAATTTACCTATCATGACACCAATATCTCAATTATAAACACCATTACTAATTTCATTTAAATCCTATGGCACCGCTCGTCTCTGCAATGGGTTGGGTGTTCCCTAACTGGCTATATTCACTTATAATATTTTGCCCTTCCAAAATAATTCGGCAAACACTCCCTTAAACTTATGCTAATACCTGCCACAACACTATTGGTTGGCTACTCCTTATCACCTCACCCCCACTACAGAATTCATCAACAACAAATATATGTTTATACCTTTACTTAAACACCTTTACTAATAATCACTAACTACTGTGTCCCTAAATATCTAATAATTCTCTTTGTATTATTTACTTCAATATTCTTAACTATCTAACTCCATTTTCATTAATTAAATAACTCACCTGCATTTATCTATACCCAGGCTCTATTCCTGTTTACACATTCTACCTTGCTGTAATCATTGACAATTGTCTTATAAAATACATCTCTCACCTACTCATAACAGTACTTCTCACTTTTCAAATATATATATTCTTATTTAAATATTATTATTATTCGTTAGTAATTACCTTCCTTACAATTAAATAATGATTGAACTTCATTAAAAACTTTCTATGACAATTAATAATTTATAAAGTTACAAAGTTAGTACAACTTTCTTTTGTACCACAATTTAATAAAGAATGATTACTCTTTAATGGTTATTCAATTGTTGAAAAAAATATTATTATTAAACATGTTAATTATTAAAATACATAATAATACATACTGGTGTACATAAAATATACCTGTAAAATACATAAATACATTGTTACATAAATACATACATATAATGAAAATATACACTCCAACTCATTATTTTGTTATTTACCAAACTCAGTTCATAGCAGTCCAATTCAATATCACTGTTCACATATATATTTAATGTTCATTACACAATTGAAACAGTCTATCCACCATCGTTGAACAACAAACGAATCTTAGGTCTATTTAATTTATTACTTAATAAATAAATTTTATGAATAGTAACATTATATTCATGTTCATTTCTAAATATGTTATCAAAGAAATATTTCAAGTCACGATCGAGTAGGGTTCTGTTTATCTCAGTATCATATGTCATTAATTGGTTATTTATTCTATAATTATCCTCATAATTTTCCACCACAGGTAAGTACTCAATACCATTATCATCATTTATTGTTATTTCAAATTCATTATTACTATAAGGTAAGTATTCATTATTTTCATCTACCTTATCTAACCATAACCTTTCTAACAATTGTCTGTAATTTCTGTTTACTTTAAATATTTCTGTTACTTTCTTTTTCTCACAATATCTCTCTATACTTTCTCTCTTAATACATTTCTCTCCATAACACCAAATTACACTCTCTCTCTCCAAATATGCAGGGGTCCCTAACATAAAATTGTTGCACCATTTATTAGGTACACAAAAACACAAAGAAACTTTATTTGTAGACCTTTCGTCTCCCAAATATAAATTGAAGGAACTCTTGTCCTTATAAAAATTACGTGAAGACTTGTCTTCACCCCCTAACACAACATCAAAAGAAAATTCTACCCCCTGCACTCCTTGTACAAAAATACTTTCTCCCAACTTTCTTTCTGACTCAATAAATTCAAACATTTCATTATCATTCATAATACTTTCATTATCATTTTCTAACACCACATTCTTACTACTTGTAATATTCTTACTATTTGTACCTTCATTATTTGAGTTATCATTTTTAAATACGTTATTATTCAGTACTGCATTTTTCTGGGTACTACTATTTACCTTCTGGCTTTCTAATTGACTTACTAATTGACTTAAATTCTCATCTAGTTTTGTTATTACTTTGTCAACCTTCTTAACCAGATTATCATGACCTATTTTGATTTAATTTTTCATCTCATTGAAATTAATTTTAAAACTACTTTGAATTCCTTTAATTTCGTTATTCTGCTCATCTAATTTTTTGTCTAATTTTAATAGTAATTGCATCATTGCATTAGTTTCATCTGGTTTACTATCTGATATAGCTGACATGGATGTATCGGTTTTCGTTGTCTCTACAGATACAGGCGTATTTGCCTCGTCAGTCTGACTAGCTTGATTTGGTTGGACATCCATCTCACCAGTCAAATTTACATCAGTTGTACTGATTTCTATTGTAATATTATAATTTGTACTCATGTTGGCAATTTTACAATACACACATGCATACAATTGTATAACCTAACCATTGGGTTATGTTTACGTATTAAAATTTTGGCGTATATTACCTCAAACAACTTTTCCGCTCTCTTTCTAGGCGTACTCTATATAAAATAATATTATATCGAGTCCCTGTTCGCAGGCAGCCATCTGTAACTTTAATATTATATAGATACAGATAGTTATGTCCCTTTTCGGGCGCAAAAATATACGATAAATTACATGTTAAACTTATAGTCATGTTTTCAAAAGTCGGGCGCCATCTTGTTACATATGTTGTCATTGTTAAACACTATAGGGCAGGAATTCGTTACGCGAATTTGTGATAAACGGAAGTTGTTTGAAATAATAAAATACCTGGTTAAAATTGTTACCAATGATATACCCTGTTTATTTTTATAGACATCTTACATAATGCTCTTGTAAGTATTAAACAAACTTTAAACCCTCCAAAATCATAATACAGGTAAAATTAAATGTGTTATTATGTACTATTATATAATTACATGAATATAGACTTACATATCGTTATATTGGTGCGCACAACCCAGCACTTAGAAATTACTCACGCACACACACACTCTCTCTCTCTCTCTCTCATCCTGGTACAATTTGTTATTATGTTATGAGCTCATTTTTAAAAAGTGAAATTTTGAATACTTGAATTTATTTGTTATTTGGTCATTTCAAATAAAATTTGATGTGGAAATAAAATAAGGATATGTGTGTGTTGATGGAACGTTCTCACCAAAGTCGTGTAGGCCTCCTCGCACTGCTAGAATCGTCCAAATTAGCACAATCGGTATAGTTTTACTGCGGTTTACGGCGCACCGTCGTGTCGACCCACGTAACTCCTCGGACCGATTCTATACGCTGATCTATTTGGGACGATCCATCGGCCGATGATGCCTACACGAAGCCGAACTTTTAACGTTCTTCACCACATGTTTCTGATGTTTATATATAGTTTATTAACCACTTACAGTGGTTTAAAAGTTAAAATTCACTTATTAGTGAACGATCTGCCGGCCGGCTACGATCACTGTTGCAGATGAAATGACGCCAAGTCTTTGTTCCATGTTTCTGAGGTGGGGTGAATCTACGTCACTCATTCTTTGTTAAGTTGTTGACAGCATCGTGTTGTGGATGTAAACACATTCTCGGCCGCTGACGTAATTAAGGATCGTCACTGTTATCGCAACAAATTACATATTGTTTTTGTGATGCTTCACGGTTTTTTGCTATGAATCGGTCCAAATCCTGGCAAATATTATACAGTCCACTCACTATATATTCATACCGGTTATTTAATGTTTGTTTAATTATGACCAAACTAAAAAATACAATATTCATGGTTTTATTTACCATTTTTAAGGTAATTATAAAATGTACCATAATTGTACCATTACACTGGATTACGTGTAGTGGATTGTGCAGACATAATATATTTTAAATTCATATCTTTTAGCTATAATATGTACAGCATTTACTAAAAGAAAATATCTGTCATTTAGAAGATCCCTGTATATTTTTGGATGAATTTTGTAAAACATGATTATTTTGTTGACCATTGGAATGTTGTTAGGTTTGTTTTGCAATACAATTTTAATAAATACCATAATCACTACGATTATTTACTAAAACTTCCGGGCTGAAAGGCCGTGGTCGATTGCTTAAGATGCTGCTAAACGTTTCGGCCGCACCACCGGTGGCCATCTTCAGTAGCAAAAGAAAAAGAAAAGTGTTCGATAGATGATACGCCGAACACGTCTCCCAATGGACTGGGAACAAGCAACAGTGAGTACCTGCTACGATGCCTCTATTTATAACATTTTGTCCGCTTCAGGTGTATCGCACGGACCAATGAGAAGCCAGCTCGTCATACTCAATTCTGATTGGCCATGGAAAATAGACCATGGCAGACACTATTTAAGGAGATGCTTTCTCCTCGGCGGTTCATAGCGACGGACGCATTCTTATGAATATGGATGGACTCCAGATGCAGGCGAGTGAAGTAACCCCGGACAGAAGACAACACGCGGGCTTCATCAAACATCACCCGGTGATCGTCGTGGGACAGAGCGTGTTCAGCAACTGCGGACTTCTCCGGCTGGCCCAGGCGGCAGTATCTCCGATGTTCAGAGAGGCGCGTCCGGACACTACGCTTCGTGGTGCCTATGTAGACCTGGCCACACGTACAAGGAATACTGTACACCCCGCACGACGAGAGTGGATCCCTGGCGTCTTTCACCGGTCGCAGGAACTGTTGGATCTTTTTGGTTGGCTTAAAGATCGTCCTGACGCCCCGCTTACTCAGCAACCTGCTGATGCGATCAGTCACGCCACGGATGTAGGGCAAGACAGCAGAGCCAACAACCTCAGGCAACTCCGACTGGTCCGGCCTACCAGATCTTCTCGGCCGGGCAGCTCTCCTAACCTCCGCAGCAGAATAGCCGTTGGACTGCAGTGCTTCCTCGAGATGCCGAAACTCATCTTCGAGATACTGGGGCTCACAGATTCTTTTTGCCCGGTCTCCCAGAGTCTTCAGCACCGCCCTCTTCTGCCTAGGATGATGATTGGAGGTCTTGTGCAGATATCTGTCGGTGTGCGTTGGCTTCCTATAAACTTTATGTCCCAAGCTGCCATCGGTCCTTTTCAGGACCAACACATCCAGAAAAGCCAATTGATCACCACTCTCGCGCTCCATCGTAAACTGTATGCGCGGGTGTACAGCGTTCAGATGTCCAAGGAAGCGTTCCAACTCTTCATCCCCATGCCTCCAGACCACGAAAGTGTCGTCCACATACCGCAACCAACACTTCGGCTTCAGAGGCGCAGATGAAATTGCCAACTCTTCAAATTTCTCCATATAGAAGTTTGCAACCACAGGGCTGAGAGGACTTCCCATGGCGACGCCATCCAACTGTTCATAGAAGCCGCCATTCCACTGGAAGTAGGTCGTTGTTAGGACCTGCCGGAACAAAGCAGTGATGTCCGCCGAGAACCGAGAATTTAAGCAATCAACCACGGCCTTTCAGCCCGGAAGTTTTAGTAAATAATCTTAATGACACCGGCCGTGAAAGCCTACGCACTAAAATACCATAATCAGTTACTCAGTTGCGCTCCTTATTTTAATTTTTATTTCCTGCCACCATGTATCCAATTCTGGGACCCAACTGAAGTATAAGACCCTAGAAAATTTTATAGTAAAGCTCTAGCAAAACAAGGTGGGTTATTTGAGAGTAAATACTGTATTATAAATTTGGTATGTATGTATGTTGATTCTTATGAAGTATTTCGTTCTTTCATTGCATTCCAATGTATCAGCTCCCTCAGCACACTTTTTGAACAACTGTTGTAAGAAATTTGTGTTTGTGGTCAACAATTTATCCAATTTTGACAAAACATTCAAATATAATAAATACATGATCACAAGCTAGGGTCGGATCACACTTTGTTCAGCCCACTCCCAGGGAACTGATGTGTGGGGTAATTGAAATACCTCCAGCACATTCATTGGCCTGTCTTCTTTTTCTCAACAGCCCAGTTGTAGTTTCTATCAACTGTAAAGAGAATGAATTGAAATATATAGAAATATAAGCAATCTACAAAAATACAAGTAAACAGTTGGTAATTTTGTGATGTTGTACCAAAATATAGATAGGAATTGGTCAAATGTGTGAACAATGTTAAGGAAAAGTAAAGAATCGACAGTCGCGCATTTACTTGTCAGCCACCACGTGTGAGCAAAATTCGTGTAATTGTAATTTTATGTATATTCCAATGTTTTAAAACTCCAATTTGATACATAACACCTTGGCACTGCGTGCTTAAAGTGAAGTGTATCATGGTATTTGGTTAACTAAGATGAGGTCTGCTTTTTCAAATATAGCGAATAGTGGTATTATGAAACTAATTCACAATAATTGGTTGAATCCAGTTATTGATTGACCCAATTCACAGTCTATCTTTACCCTCCCCAACCATTTTCGTTTTTAAGGAATGTTATTTTCACTCCTGTTTTTTTTTCACATTAGTGACTTCAATTGCCTTCCAAAAATTATGACAAAATTAACTAATCTGTTCTTACTTTCAAATTTACTATTTTAAAGTAAAAGTAATTTAGTATTTCAAATTATTTGGACCAATTGAAATGCAATTCGTTGAAAAGAAATTATTTTTACACAATTTAATAATAAAAAGTTAAATTAAAGCGAATCACTACAAGAAAATTTTTAGTTACATATCTAATATGTAACACACGACTCAGAATTGAATACCTGCTTGCAAGCACTAGTATTCAGTAAGGCATATCGTTTGCTTAACTAATAGATCAATTATCATATCATAAAGTTGCAGAAGAGATGAGAAATATTTTTATGTAATGCACCATAATGACTGTCACTACAGTACACATGCTCTTAAAGTAGGCTGTATAAATGTAAATGACAGGAGAGGACTGACAGCAAATGTTTCTTTATTGAATGAGAATCAGTTTTAAAGCTTAAAGTATGTGTGCTTAATATTTTCTAACCAAATGTCCATGTTGTCTGATGCAGCAACACCTTTTGGAAAGGCACCCATACTGGTTGTCGATGGTAAACAGTTACCCCAGTCAGTGGCATGCACTCGTTATTTGGCCAAACTGGCAGGTCTGGCTGGAAAAGATGCTTGGGAAGATCTACAAATTGATATCATTGTGGATACAATTTCAGACCTCCGTCAAGGTAATTAAAACAAAGGCAATCGTTTATTTTGTAGGATTAAAATTTAAGGAGTAGTTCAACTTTTCTTTATCATTCACAGTCATTATAAAGAATCACTGAAACTCGTCTAACAATATTTTTACATGCATTCGTAGCACTCCTAATAAGAACTATAATTTATAATTGGCATATCCTCCAAAACATAATGTACTTATAAGTTAATTAATAATTTTTGTTAACTAGATTGTTGCTGAAGGCTACCATTTGAATTTGTAATATTTGTGTGTAACATTATAAATTAATTTTGTTTGTATTGTGCAGACCATTACAGATTTTAAGCGAATTTTTCAACATGTTATATAATTTTTATAGGTACCCGTTAAATTAAAATATACTTAAAACATAGGAAATTCAAGTTAGAAAAGTTGTAAATTTACAAAAGGTTGGTATCAATGAATGTTGTATCTCTAATATAATAAACAGTGCTCTTACTTGATCTGAAACTTTGACTAATTTTTTCAGCATTTACATAGTTTGTAGTATTTTGTATAAAACATATGCTTGAGTGTTGTGTGTGTGTGCGTCTGCATGTGTTTATTGATGAACCTGGACATACATATTTTGCTCAGTTGCTGCTGAGACACGGGCCACTCTGTGGCGCCACTCAGTTGCCCTCAGTTGTTTTGCATGGTTTTAAATTGTACCCTTGCACATGAGCGTTAGTGGCACGGGACTGTGGCAGGCAGAAGCCAATCCCCGCCACTAGTGGCGACGATTGGTGGCGTTGGTGCTTGCACACGGGCCACTTTCAGTCGCGCTACAGAGCAGCACTTTCAGTGTTCACAGTAATATTGTCAAGGTTGCTATTTCTTCACTCTGCTGTAAAGTTTTCTTTACTATTTTATGAAGTCGAATTATGATTCTAATTATAATAGAAGTAGAGTAAAAGCTGGCAATGTGGGACCCAAGGTACTCTGGTTATTCAAGCAAATTCAATCATTTGCCCTGATTTCTTTTAAATTGAAACTCCCATTTTTAATTTTAACAGAATTGGAAACAAATTTCAATGCTTATATGTGTATGAATAAAAAGTATTATGAGTAATTTTTAGTATAATAGAAACCTTTTAACCTATAAATTAATTTATAGGTTACATTTCATAATTAATTTAACCTATAAATTAATCTCTTACACGTAGCAATACAGATTTAGATGTTTTGGCAGTTTCTATTTGTGTGGCAGCAACATAGCATCGTAGCTTTTCATGCTTGCGTGCCCACACACACCCAGAATTGTAAGGGTTATGTTCCGGAAACTTATGCATAACTCGAATGTAACGTAGTTTAATGGAACTTTTTTAACTTATTAACTGACATATTTTCTCTCTTGGTTGGCACGTTATCAGTAATTTAAGCTGCAACATATGTAAAGGAAACTAGACAAAATGGCATTTCACTTTGAGTCATGTATTTTTTTAATGACTATTTCCATTAATTCAATTTTTTCTATTTTTGAACTTTTATACGTACGCTTTATGTATGTCAGAGTTGGACTGTGTGTGTGCGTATGCGTGTGAATTAATATGTAACGTCAAAGTAATTGCAGACCTCTCTTCAGCTGGTATACTTCGTCTAATGTTTGTGTTTTTCTTCTGTATGTGGGATTCCACTAAATTAAGAAGCCGATTGAACATGTTTTGGTGACATTCCCAAATAGTTAAAAAATTTCACATCACCGCTTTCAGATCACGCATTAATGTATAAAACTGCCCCACTACCAACCGATGACGTGTGAACGGTCACACATCTGATGCGTCCAGAATCAACATTGTCTAAAATGGTGACATCTTCATACGTGAAGAGGAAGGAGAAGAACTTCTTCATCAGAGTCAATGATTAATCTGATGTGAAAAGTAAATAATATAATCTTCTTAATAAAACTATTTTCTATCATTGAGCAAATGGACCCCCATTTGCGCGTCTCTGAAGCAAACCCGTTCACACGAGCCACTGAGTCGTGCCACAGAGTGGCCCGTGTGTCAGCAGCCTTATAGAGAGTGAAACAGACAAGTTGAATTTTGATTTATGTTATGTTGATATACACTAAAATCACGTTAAGTTATCAACCATGATTGCTAATGAGACAAACTAACCAACTGAAGAAGTCCTTGATAAAATTGGACTGTCCCTGTTTGCTGCAAATGTATAATTCGTTATGTTTTCTTGCTTGGAAGAATTGTGAATGTTGTTGATAACTTAGCTGTCCTTTCACCAAGTAGGATATTGCCCAATATTGTATTTTAACATTGCTGTTCTGATAGGTGACATAGAGTAATGTAAATAATTGCTTATCTAATCCGTCGAGTGACTTACTTGTAATTTCGCTTGACGCGTTTCAGGTCATATGCCCCATCTTCAGAATAATTCCTCTTCACAGAACGTCAGACATTAAGATTAAAATGTAATAAATTAAAATTAAAATCAACGGTTAAAACATTAACTCGTCAAAATATTAAAATATACTAAATGCACAGAGGAGCACGCACTATCACAACATGAGTTCACTTCGCGTTATAGCCGGTGTACACCGCCGCGATGTTACTCGCCCACTGACTGTCCGAGTAAACTGTTATCTGTGCAGCGTATCTTGTATCCCAATGGCCATGTCGTACAAGGGATTTGACTTGAAGTTGAGTTGGTCGTTTAATATGAATCCGCCGTCTTGTGAGTTGTTCGTCTTTTTAAATTGTTTAAAGGCCTTGTAAATTTCGAATTCTTCTAATGTGCCCATATATCTGCCTTTTTTGCAAATGTGTAATGGTTTAAAGTTGGTATCAAAATCGGTGTAGTTATGATTATTATTGGATGCAAAGGTGACGTGCAAAGTTGGATTTGAGAATATGGGTGTCGTTTTTTGGTAAATGTTCTTGGAAGCGGTTTTTGAACGCTCTGCCGGTTTGTCCGATGTAGAAGCTGTTGCAATCGTCACATTGGATTTTATAGACACCTGTCCTCTGTTTTATTGGTTTGGCAGATTTATGGTGAAGAATTTTCTTAATGTTGTTATCAGTCCGGAAAGTTAAAGTTATATTCAATTTTCTAAAAATTGAGATGTTAAATAACTAGCGTAAATTTATTCTAACAGAATATAATAGATTGACTTCCACATACCTGGAAGGTTTCGTTTTATTTAGGGTCAGGATCCTTTCGTACGAACGCTAGATACAAACATGTTTTATGGGTTCTCGAAATAATTAACTCTACACATCGTTAAGAAGAGAATTATTAATTTTAATGTTCCATTATTGAGATTGAATAGAATTACATTTAGTCAAAGATGATGCAACTCGTGCATGTTGTTATAAACAGAACTTACAGACTATAACTTACCTTATCATTTCTAACAAACACAATTATAATTCAGACAAAAATAAACAGCCTAGCTTTGCTCACGCTCTACATTCACACTGAATTAAAAGCCCCTTAACATTTTATACAAATCAAATGCCCCCTTCGCCAGCCACGCGGTCTCCACGCACACGCATTGTTCTGTTACACGGTTTTTTATTGTCCGAAATAAGAAAAATAAAGTTCTCGATTAAGGCCCTCTCAATAGATTGACCGCGGTCATACGACAATTCAACTGATTAATCCACTCTTTAACTTGTTACATTACAACTTTTTGACGAGCCTACTTTGGCCCAGTCCGGTACCGGGAATTGTTACTCGTAGACTGGAACTGTAACGTAACAGTTACAGCTTGCTTTCTCTGGAAGGAAACTGTTGTTCACTGCCACTATGTTTTCGTCGCTCAAGCCTCAGTTGTTGTGAGGTAACCATTTTATATATGGAATAGCAGAGTTGTATTCTGGATACCAAAGTACAATATTGGCTTTGGCTCTGCTGACGTCATTGATAGTAGGCGGTCTCTTGGCAGTGTTTCCGGTTAATCTTGGAGAAGATGATGAATAATTCTCTCTCGGGCCATCTTAGTTTTTTGCCAACGCCTGGGTAGGCGCCCCTGCTTGGCGTGCGCATGGGTGCGCAATGCCACACTCTCGCATAGTTCTTAGAAATTTGTGGAGGTGCAAATTCTTCAGCTGCATTACACAACAACAACTGCGTCGATGGTTTTGTTTCGAACTGTTTCTCAACACCGTTCTGTTACACAATGGAAATAACGTTGCCATGCGTTCTGTTATAATGGAATGAATTACGTTGCACAAGAATTTTCACAACTTCTTTTTTACAAGCCCGCACCAAAATGAAAGAAATAAAAATGTACATGCCCCATACTGTTAAAAATAAAAATACCCAAAAATTGACCCGCTACAATACCCCCTCGATGAGAATTCTGCTGTTCACAACAGAAGAAATCTCATCGACAAACCCCGAAGAGGACCGGTGAGGAACTGGTGCCAACAACCCCCTGGTTCTTAATCTCATGGGTACACTACCCCCCTGGCTCAGCGACTATGGACTCATCTGAACGAGATCACTGGACTTCTCCGTAAGAGATCCCAACACCGAGAAATCGAGCAGACTCGTACCACGGCGCACCTCGCCTTTTAACGTGCTACCCCCAAAAATCCTCAATCCCTGGCTAAAATTATTCCAGCTCCTCCGCCGATATGTTTCCCCTTTTTGCAAGCTGGGCTGCCTTTAGCAAATACTGGGCTCACACACACTAACATTACATGTTGCCATAACACACTAAAAATAAAAAATTTCTTTTAAAATTTATTAAAAATTTAAAAAAATTCAAAATTCAAAAAATAATATTTTATCAAAAATTCTCTTCCTCTTTTTTCTTTTCTGTTTTAGTTAAACTACCTTAATTTAAACCTTTCTCCTACTCTAACAGGTAATCACTTATAATATAACAGTACAGCATAATACAATCAAACAATAAAATAAACATGTTACTACACACATAATAAAATAGTCCTTACTCAAATATTCATTCGCTGGCAGGCGAAAAATCAAGTTTTTTTTTTCACAAAATATTAAAATTTCCAAAAAATTTTAGAATTCAAAAAAATTTATATTTATTTAAATGTTTCCTCTCTATGTAAAATTATTTAAATATTGGTTTGACTTAATTAAACAAACAAATTAAAATTGACTTCCTACTATACAAGCTTAGTAGGTGTATGACCTCATCAGCTGATCGAAACTAGGTCAAGTCCAAGACCCTTGACCTACATACGTTGTGTATGCTTTCTGAAAATACACTGAACATCTGTAATATCCTAACTTGAAATACAAACATAATAAAACAAAATATTTAAAATAAACAAAATATTAATATAATAATCAAGTTGACATTTAAATTATTTAAAATAAACAATTCTTACTTGTATCTTGTTTTCCAAATTTTATCAAAATTCTGTCACTGGTTTCAAAAATGAAAATTTTATATCTTTATTATCAATCTCTCTCTTTATTTAACAATTTCAATCTACTGTGGGTGATGTAAATCATTTATTCTCATTTACTGTCTTAGATCTGTATGCATACATAAACTTTCTCCCTCTGACTCTAATATTCATCAACTTCAACTCCCATGACACCCACCTCTATCAAAATATCTACTAATCCCAAAACACTCTCTAACCCCAACTTACTATTGAACTCAAAACGCCACCTTCTCTCTATAGATAAAAAAAATACTCTCTAACCCTTTGTACATAGGATATGTGTTTCCCCCACCCAAAACTCAATTCCCTTATTTGGCGGCCCGGATTCTACCTAAGGCGGCCCCTCCTCACTAAAATCTATACCAATTCCCGTCCCAACCTATTTTGTTGTGGACTCCTATATTACACTACCCTCTAATACAAAATTGCCATCCCCAAAAAAATCTCAATCTCATTACCTCACTACAAATACAACAAAATAACCTCATTATTTATGAACATTAATATATCACTCAAAACTCTACAATTGTTCTCCAGTACTCCTGTGTCAACATCAATACTACTTAAAATTCTACAACATACCTTACTTCAAAACAACATTCTCTACTATTTCAAATTCAACTTTGATTTTAACTTGGACAGATCTACATGTCCCATAAAATATTCATCACCCAAAGACTATCTTTTGTTAACTTGCATAAATTGTTACTTTATTTCTCATTTTATCAAATTATTTTTTTATCATTACATCAAATCTTAATTACTTGAAACGTTTCTAAATAATATACCAGTGACGTTATTGCTGATCAGCTGAAATCCTAACACAATGAAAATACATCTCACAATTGAACAATTTACATGAAATATATATGTATTTATTTATCACTACTCACTTCTACCCTCATTGTTTCCCCTTTCTCGGCTTCTGGTCATTTATGTTAACCTGCCAGACGATTTAATTATTGGCTTAAAAAAACAATATACATATATAATGAAAACACATGTTTTATCAACACCTATACCTAACATACAACAATAAAATAATACACTTAAACTTATAGCATGTAATGAACACCTTATCTTTAAATATCTAAGCAGCTAGTTACCTGAACAGAGCACAAGCAGTTTTATTTGATCAGAATTTGAATAAAAAAATGTTATGTCATAAAATTTACATTCGTGACTCCTTTGCGTCACCTCCCAGCCACACACACTATTTCAGATTATGGTGGACTGTGGCGCCCATTCGCTTCCACAGAGACTGTATATTTTGGAGCAGGGTTTTACCTCTCCGTGTCTTTGTTTCCGCTATTAAGTTTTAAAATTATTGAACATCATCATGTTCTCGTACATAATCATACACCCTTAAAACGGGTCTACCACCTGTCTTGCTACCCCAAAGCGGGCAGAGTGGCAGCCGCTGTTCCATAGTTCCGGGAGATTTCCTCTAATTTTCACCCCCCAATGAATTTCTAATATATACCAATTTCAAGTCAGCTATGGTCAAGGGACTTGATATGACCATAGCTGGCCGCTAGCCAAAACCACGGTTAGTGCTGGTAAGACAGTAACCGCCCTAAAAGTCGAGGAAATCTAAACTTTCATTTGACTGCCTGTTTCATCAATACTATTATGTGCGACACGGTCGTTAAGTGTGTAGACTTTTTACTTTACACGGATAAGGTGTGCCGCACATTTATCGCCATTTTGGCCTCCGATGGAGGTAACACTCACTGTTACCCCCAACCCATTTCGCTATTTGCGAGAGCACAGGCCACCCCCACTATAGCCACTTAATAACTAACTATAGACATTTATACACTAAAATTTTCAACCTTTGCAGTTCCACACTCCATTGTTTTATCACTTCATTGTGCACCAATCTACCCCCCCAAAATCATCCCCACTTCTTGTATTGATACCAAGTTTTTATTTCGTTACACATTTTTTAAAACGTTCCCATACTCACTGATACTGAACTTGACAATTGTTTTTGATCACTTAATTCTAGGATTTATTTAATTTTGAAATTATATACATCCCATTTTTTTTTTTTTTGTAAATTCAAAAAAAAATTTAAATTCATTATTGAAAATCATTGTTTCTATTACTTTGAATACCAAATTAATTTAATGGTTTAATGGTTTTTTAATGTCTCAAACTCTGAGTTACAATAATTACCTCATTATTATTTTAGCAAAAATTTTCTTTAATTCTTTTATGTCACAATAGGGTTTTGCTCAAGATACAGATTCAGCAGACTACAACATTTCTTGTTATGGTCACCAAGCATGACCGTAGGCGTTAGTCACAACATACCACTTCAACACACCTGTTTACTGTTTACATAAACACAGTTGTGTGCCAGACTTGTTTTCATAAACAACAGTTATAAACATGCTCAGTTTCAGCATTCATAGTCTAAACACTCTGGTTACATCATATACTGCCATATCTGCTTACTACATTTCGAATTTTATAAATCTGTTAGATAACATATTTGTCTCTTAGATTTTTTCTTTTATGAAGTTAATGTATAAAATATGTAAAATTACAATTTCAATTTGAATCAGAATGAATTTACACAGCACTAGCATTTACAATATTAAGTTACTCCAGGGGCGGTTACAATTCAATTTCATCTCTTAGTACATTCAAAACAATTTCCATGACTTCGATTACAGTTTTCAAAATGATTCTACGTGATTAAATGTTTCAGTTTTTCTTGATAATTCAATAAATTTTACAAACATTACATCATTGATTCTAAGCTCTCTTTAAATTCCTCGACAATCACATTCCAACTACCAGTGTCCCGTACTCATAACCTAACATAGCAGGTGCCAGAAAATAATAATTAAACCTTTTGGTTACATAAGTTTACTTTAGAATATTTCCCAAAATTATTTACTTACTTAATATTATACTTATTATAATATTTATACTTATTATTTTTTCTTAATTACCTGTAAATAGGTTATATGTTACATGTACCGTATCATAGAATATAGAGATGCGATGAAAGACAAACAGAACCCAACAATGCATATAATGAACTACCCTCCTTTTTATTTCTTTCAAATTACAACACAAACCACAACCACTAATCTACAACCCCATCTCTATATACCATAATTCGGTTAATCTATACAGAATTTATTATTTAGTTTGTCTACTCAGCTACAAAACTTCTCCACTACCTACCTAATTAAGGGATGAGTTTACAATTCATAAATAACGCCAGTTTATTTAATTTTGAGGATTACCCTAATGTAGTGTTTAGAATTAAGGCAATCAAATGGTTACAAAAAGTGTGCCAATTTGTGTAACTATTGTTTATGTGTTTACTCTAAGGGGAGGGTTAGGGAAATCGGGAAAATAAAAGGGATAAGGATTATTACAGGGTCAAGAACTAGGACTAAAGGTAGGGACAAAGCTTCCTCCGGAAATAAGGGTACATGGAGAAAACCAAGGCTCACGTGGGCAGGGGCGCGTCCCTGAAATAGACGAACCCCACTGGGGCAAGTGGGGAACATCTATCCACTACCACTTTTTTATATATTAAATTCCTAGTTTTGTAGTTATTTAGTTTGTATTTAATTACAAGATTTAATGTATTATTTTATTTTAACCAATACCTTTTTAAATTGGTGGCGTTATGGGTACCCACTATCTCCCCGGTTTCTCTATTCTGTAACACATATGAATTTCTCATTTTTATTTCTACTATTTCGTACGGTCCCTCGTATAATAAGAAAAACTTCTTGATCTCCTTGTCTTGTGCACTTGATAAGTCATGTCGTCGTATCAATACCAGCTGTCCAATCTCATACTGCGTCCACTTACCTTTCATATCATGTCGCTGTTTTCTCCTCTCTCCCTTCGTCAACAAACTTTCATTCGCTAGTCTAAGTTTAACATCGTTACCAATAGTGTTGGTCTCCGGTGGATATTCGATTAATTGTTCCAGAATCCTCTGTGGACGCTTTCCTCTTATTAGCTCATAGGGTGTGAACCCCGTCGACTCGTGGGTGGTGCAGTTTAGCCAGTTTTCAATCTTCTGCACATAGAGTGGCCACTCGCTATGTTTGGCGTGGCAGTATGTTCGAAAAATTCTGCCCAACTCCCTCATGACTCTCTCCGCCTGATTGGATTGCGGGTGATATACTGCGGTGTGCTCGCCATCTCCCGCTGATGAACTGCGGACCATGGTCGGATAATATCACCTTCGGCTTTCCCACGTTGATCATATAGTCGCGGGTAATCTTCTCACTCAGCACCTTACTTGTGGCTCGCTTCACGCTATATAGCCTGACATATTTGGAAAAAGTATCAAGTACAACGAAAATATGCATCACTCCACCCCTACCCTTTGGCAATGGGCCGTACAAGTCTACAGCTACTAAATCGAATGGTTTTTCTACTTTAATATAATTTAGTTCTCCTTCTAACCTATAATTTACAACTTTAGATTTCTGACATATCTCACAAACTCTAAGTATTCTTCGTACGCGTTTCTCCATATTCTTAAATAGACAAGATTCCTTTAACACATTCACACACTTCCGTGCCCCAAAATGCCCGTACCTAAGATGACAGGCTCACACTATTTTCTCTATCAACCCTTCAGGTATAACTAACCTCCAATCCCTCTCTCTCCCCTCTACTTTTTTAAACAAACTCCCTTTAAACACTTGAAAATATTGTTTATACCCAAACTCATCTACATCTGACTCTACGCTAGTAATGATTTTATTTAATTTACCATCAGCCCTTTGCATTACATTTATATCTTTTAATTCTTCCCCAAAAAGTTTATCTTCCCGGGACAGTCTATAAATCTCTATCTCTTTAATATCTCTACCTGTTCTATTTCTGTCTGTGTCTACTCGTGATAGTGTGTCTGGCACCCTGTTCTCTACACCCTTGATGTATTCCCAAGAAAAATTATACTCTTGAAGAGCTAACACCCACCTGGTTATCCGGCTGTGTGTAAGCTTGCAAGTATTCAGGAACGACAGCGCTTTATGGTCCGTCCTGATGATAGTTCTGTTACCCAGCAGATACGTGCGGAACTTCCTCACGGCGAACACTATACTGAGGAGCTCCTTCTCTGTGGTAGTATAGTTACGTTCTGCGGCTAGCAAGTCCGGCTGGCGAAGGAGATGGTTTTATGCTCTTTTGCCTCGTCCTCTTGGTAAAGCTCTGCTCCCAGTGCGATATTACTAGCATCTGTCTGTAAATAAAATTTTTCATTAAAATTAGGATGATTCATTAGTATCATGTCTGCGAACTTATTTTTTACTTCCATATTCCTTAAGGAATGGAAGTATGGTGATGGCAAAAAAAATCGTGTTCGAGATTATTGCAGATTCTGATTCTACTACACTCAAAACATGAAAAAAAGTCGTTTTCCGAAAAGTGTCTGTGTGTCTGTCTGTGTGTCTGTCTGTCTGTCTGTCTGTAGATTTTTTTTCTATGGCAAACGATAACTGCCGCAAATTCAAACAGAATCAAATAATTTTTTGCATACAGCCCGGTTTTGCAGAGTTCTCGCGACCTATTGTTTTTGGTGAAGATCGGTTGAGGGAAAGGGGTAGTTTACCTGCAACGGTTTTTTTTTAGCAAGGGAAATTTTTTTTGTTTGGCAAACGATAACAGCCGCAAATTCAAACAGAATCAAATAATGTTTCGCATACAGCCCTGAATTGTAGAGTTCTCAAGACCTATTGTTTTTGGTGAAGATCGGTTAAGGGAAAGGGGTAGTTTACCTGTAACGTTTTATGTTTTAACAAGGGTATTTCCTATGGCAAACGATAACAGCCGCAAATTCAAACAGAATGAAAAGATTATTTGCATACAGCCCTAAATTGTAGAGTTCTCAATACCTTTTGTTTTTGGTGAAGATCGGTTAAGGGAAAGGGGTAGTTTACCTACAACGTTTTTTTAACAAGGGTATTTTCTATGGCAAACGATAACAGCCGCAAATTCAAACAGAATCAAATAATTTTCTGCATACAGCCCTGATTTGTAGAGTACTCAAGACCTATTGTTTTTGGTGAAGATCGGTTGAGGGGAAGGGGTAGTTTACCAGCAACGTTTTTTATCATGCGTATTTTCTATGGCAAACGACAACTGCCGCAAATTCAAACAGAATCAAATAATTTTTTGCATACAGCCCTGATTTGTAGAGTACTCGCGACCTATTGTTTTTGGTGAAGATCGGTTGAAGGGAAGGGGTAGTTTACCTGCAACGGTTTTTTTTATCAAGGGAAATTTTTTTTTTTTTGGCAAACGATAACAGCCGCAAATTCAAACAGAATCAAATAATGTTTCGCATACAGCCCTGAATTGTAGATTTCTCAAGACCTATTGTTTTTGGTGAAGATCGGTTGAGGGAAAGGGGTAGTTTACCTGCAACGTTTTTTTAACAAGGGTATTTTATATGGCAAACGATAACAGCCGCAAATTCAAACAGAATCAAATAATGTTTTGCATACAGTCCTGATTTGTAGAGTACTCAAGACCTATTGTTTTTGGTGAAGATCGGTTAAGGGGAAGGGGTAGTTTACCTGCAACCTTTTACGTTTTATTTTCTATGGCAAACGATAACAGCCGCAAATTCAAACAGAATCAAATAATGTTTTACATACAGCCCTGATTTGTAGAGTACTCAAGACCTATTGTTTTTGGTGAAGATCGGTTAAGGGGAAGGGGTAGTTTACCTGCAACGTTTTTTTATCAAGCGTATTTTCTATGGCAAACGATAACAGCCGCAAATTCAAACAGAATCAAATAATTTTTTGCATACGTCCCTGAATTGTAGAGGTCTCAATGACTTTCGATTTTGGTGAAGATCGGTTAAGGGGAAGGGGTAGTTTACCTGCAACCTTTTACGTTTTAACAAGAGTAAAGTACTTGAAAATTTATTTAAACTTTTTGAAACAATGGTAATTGTTAAAAATAAAATAATTTTGTTGCCAGGCAATAAAATTATAATTTTTTCATTTTAATGTAATATAATATTTTTCATTTAATACAGCAATAAAAAGGCAGGTAAGACACAGCCTGGCTGTTTGGCTGAAAATGATTTTAAATATAAATCTTAGAATATGGAAGTCATGTATGGTTCTCCATACCGATATTATTTCGTTGAATGCGGCTCTTTTGTTATCTCCCCACCTCCATTGCTTATTCTTTTGCAGCACTGCGCTGAGTCGGGCCGTCGTCTGGGCGTAATTCCGCTGGAACTTCCTGTAAAAATTACAAAGACCAAGGAAACTTTGCAATTGTTTTATGTTTTTTGGCTCCGGGAACGTCAGGATGGATTCTACTTTATCTGGGTTAGCACGTATTCCCATAGGTGTTATTATGAAACCTAAAAAATGTATCTCAGTTTGCAAAAATTTTGATTTCTCCCAATTCACTGTCAAACCTCCCTGGTATAACTTCTCCAATACATATTCCAAATGCTCTACATGCTCTTCAAGTGTTCTGGAAGCTATCAGGATATCATCAACATATATAGTTAGAAAATCTAAGTTATGTGGTTGCAAAATTTCGTCAAGACACTTGATAAAACTAGCTACACTGGTGTTCAATCCAAACGGTAGTCTCTTAAATTGATAATTCTTTCCATTGAATAAAAAAGCTGTATATTTTCTACTGTTTGCTGCTAATGGAACTTGCCAATACCCGGCGGTTAGGTCTAAAGAGGTCATATATTGTACGCCGCTAAACTTCTGAAATATTTCTTCAATAGCTTCGGGTGACTCCCGGTCTGGAATAATTATTTGATTGATTTTGCGGGCATCTAAACATAACCTAACTCTACCATCTTTTTTAATCAATACCACTAAGGGGTTAGAATATGGTGACACAGATCGCTCAATTATATCTCCGTCTAACATTTTCTCTAACTCAAGCTGGACCGCTCTTCTCTTCGCATATGGCACCGGATAACTTCTTTGCACATAGGGTGCGTGTTCCCTTACCTTTAACTCGCATTCATAGTTTCTTGCCCTCCCTGGAATATCGGCAAACACTTCTCTAAAATTCTCTACTACCCGCCACAACGATTCACGTTGAGAACTCCCTATTACGCCACCCTCACTACAAAATTTAAGTGCTCTCTCATTCCATAAGTGCTCTACATTCTCCTCATGCTCTATCTTACTCTCACTGCATACATTCATACTAACTTCCATTTCTTGTTTATTGGCCCGATTATGTATCACCCTTACCCCTGAAATCCTTACCGCATCTAATACCCGCTCAAAATTAATACGGACTGTTTCCCCTTCACTATTTAATTCTAACACCCGTTTATGAAAATCAATCACCGCCTTATGTTTAATCAGAAAATCATTTCCCAGTATAACCTCAAGATTTAATCCCCGTACGACTAGAAATGTATTATCGTACCCGACCCCGTTAATTACCATGTTTAAGTGTACTTGTTTCGTGACTCTCTTACTTCTAACTCCCGTAACGCCTACAATTGTCACCCCCGCTACTGGTAAAGACAGAATGTTTTTATTTATTTCTCTTAATTCGTCTATTACATGTTCCGAAATGACAGAGATTTCACTACCTGTATCGATTAAAGTTTTAATCTCCTTACCTTCTATGTTGATTTTCACCTCAGTCAGTCCATTCTCCCGTCTCCCTGCTTCGAAGTCTTCCTCCTCCAATAATTCCTCAGACAAATCTGTAATCACTACGTTGTTTCGGTATCTACCATACATTTGGACCCCAGAAACTTCCGGCGACAACGGTCGGGTCCGGTGTTCCATTGTCCCTCTTAGTTTCCCGCCGAGGTGCTCGCCACTGCATGGTTGCATCCTCGTTCATGTTGGTTTCCTCGCGGTTCATGAGTTTGGCCTCTCGGCGCTCCTCCTTGGCCCTCTCCCCTTTGTTGGTATGCATGCTGGTTCTGTGCGGGTTGTGGACCCTGTCGCTGCCCCGGTCTCTCTCTCCTGCATCTAAAACAGAAATTTTGTGAGGCATAATTCTCCTGTGAACACGCTGGACAAGTCCACATGGGTCCTCGATTATTTTGTTCTCGTCTAGGGTATGCTGGTCCATTTGTGGGTCCCCTCGGCTGTCCCTGATTACCTCCATTATTTCCATTCTGCTAGTTCTGACGGCGACTCAATTCTTGGTCCCGGATATTCTGAAACACATCTAAAATATTTTCTAGTTCGCTAATATTCGCTACCTCCCGCGTCATAAGTGTTATTTGCACTTCCCTTGGCAAGTGCTTGCTTATATGCCTCACAAAGGATCTAAATGGCAATGGCGGTTCTAAATATTTCGCCTCGTTAAATATTCTCATCACATACCCTGTTATATTATTATTGGGCCCCCCAAAATTCCCTGTTCCCATGATTCTACTTCGTAACACTTCTTGGTCTTCTTCAGACCAATATTTATTTATAAA
This sequence comes from Magicicada septendecula, assembly GCA_034769895.1. Taxonomy (NCBI): domain Eukaryota; kingdom Metazoa; phylum Arthropoda; class Insecta; order Hemiptera; family Cicadidae; genus Magicicada; species Magicicada septendecula. The sequence continues at coordinate 3,693,729 of CM068375.1, forward strand.
CGCAGACTCAAAACTTCCAAAACACTCCCATTCCGTTTTATGTACCTCGGCCCATATCTCCGAACTACCTTTAAAGCATTTTAAAATTTTTAATAATTGGACTTCCCAGTTAGTAGTACTGAACTTATTGAACTCTCTCACTCTACTTATGAACTGCATAGGATGTACTCTTTTGTTATCACAACTGAATGTCTCTAACTCAACTTCACTGCTTACGTCGCGAGTCATAATTACTCGCTCGTTAACAGTGTTAACTTGTTGGCTGATGGCCATGCTCAATTCATTTTTAACATTCATTAATTTAAGGTTATTATCACATTCAAGGTCACTTATTGTATCATGTATGGTCTTAAATTCAATCTTACAGTTATTATCAATTTCTCTTACTTTACTATTATTATTTTCAATCTGACTCATAACATAATCAATCTTACCTTCAGTATTGGTGTTACATTCACTTATTTGTTTCTCAAAAATTGTATTCATTATGCTATATTGCTCCGTGATCTGTTTCTCTACTTTATTAGTTATATTATTGGTAATATCAGAAACACGGCACTCTAATTGCTCATTTATGGACTCAGACAATTGTAATTTCATACTTTCACAACATTCATCAATATGTTTGTCTAGTACCCTACTCAGGTTATCGAATTGTACATTAATACTCTGCTGAAACTGAGTATTCTGGTCTTTAATTTCTTTAAAATTGATCTCATTTTGAATATTTTGCTGTTCGCATTTTATTTTCTGTTCATTAAAATCCTTCGTTAATTGGTCTAATTTATAGTTAAAATCACTTTTCATCTTATTTAAAATTATATCATTATCATCAAAACGACTATTTAACATGTCAAATTTATTGTCCATTTTTGCAAATTTATTGTCCATTTCATCAAACTGATCATTCTGTATATCAAATTTTACGTTAATGTCCTTAGACATATTTCTCACGTCACTGGACATGGTTCTCATGTCACTAGACATGGTTCTCATGAAATTAAATAAATCGTTCACTGACAACTCTGTAGCTTTATTTGTTACGGGAGTTGATATCGCTCCTGGTGAGCTAAATACAGATGCTTCTGCTTTATACTCATTTATTGACGTTACTTCTGTTTGAATACCGGAGTCAGCATTTACTTGACTCTCGGTCTGATTGTCAGATAAGCCGACTTCACTGTTATCTGCCATTTCTTATTTTATACTTGATATTTGTGTATAAATAAAATATAATCAATAAAGTGTATTATATAACCAATTTTGCGTTAACAACGCACTTTTGTTTTATTCCGCTAACCCCAAAAACATGTTTGTATCTCTACTGTAGGTACGGTCTTTAATATTTTAATTACCAAAAACTCTCCCTGTTAACGGGAGCCATTGAGATGTTAAATAACTAGCGTAAATTTATTCTAACAGAATATAATAGATTGACTTCCACATACCTGGAAGGTTTCGTTTTATTTAGGGTCAGGATCCTTTCGTACGAACGCTAGATACAAACATGTGTTTCATGGGTTCTCGAAATAATTAACTCTACACATCGTTAAGAAGAGAATTATTAATTTTAATGTTCCATTATTGAGATTGAATAGAATTACATTTAGTCAAAGATGATGCAACTCGTGCATGTTGTTATAAACAGAACTTACAGACTATAACTTACCTTATCATTTCTAACAAACACAATTATAATTCAAACAAAAATAAACAGCCCAGCTTTACTCACGCTCTACATTCACACTGAATTAAAAGCCCCTTAACATTTTATACAAATCAAATGCCCCCTTCGCCGGCCACGCGGTCTCCACGCACACGCATTGTTCTGTTACACGGTTTTTTATTGTCCGAAATAAGAAAAATAAAGTTCTCGATTAAGGCCCTCTCAATAGATTGACCGCGGTCATACGACAATTCAACTGATTAATCCACTCTTTAACTTGTTACATTACAACTTTTTGACGAGCCTACTTTGGCCCAGTCCGGTACCGGGAATTGTTACTCGTAGACTGGAACTGTAACGTAACAGTTACAGCTTGCTTTCTCTGGAGGGAAACTGTTGTTCACTGCCACTATGTTTTCGTCGCTCAAGCCTCAGTTGTTATGAGGTAACCATTTTATATATGGAATAGCAGAGTTGTATTCTGGATACCAAAGTACAATATTGGCTTTGGCTCTGCTGACGTCATTGATAGTAGGCGGTCTCTTGGCAGTGTTTCCGGTTAATCTTGGAGAAGATGATGAATAATTCTCTCTCGGGCCATCTTAGTTTTTTGCCAATGCCTGGGTAGGCGCCCCTGCTTGGCGTGCGCATGGGTGCGCAATGCCACACTCTCGCATAGTTCTTAGAAATTTGTGGAGGTGCAAATTCTTCAGCTGCATTACACAACAACAACTGCGTCGATGCTTTTGTTTCGAACTGCTTCTCAACACCGTTCTGTTACACAATGGAAATAACGTTGCCATGCGTTCTGTTATAATGGAATGAATTACGTTGCACAAGAATTTTCACAACTTCTTTTTTACAAGCCCGCACCAAAATGAAAGAAATAAAAATGTACATGCCCCATACTGTTAAAAATAAAAATACCCAAAAATTGACCCGCTACAAAATGTTGGTTAATGTATGGGGTAAAGTTCGGCCGTAAATAGAAGTCACGTACGTGCTGTCTCGGTTACTACTCGGTTTTGTTTTCTTGTTATGTAACTTTTTCCGGTGTTTTTTGATCAAAGCATCGATCATAGAGCACGTATATCCATTGGCCTTAGCTATGTATTTAATGGTGTTGACTTCCTCGTGAAAGTCACTGATTTCTAACGGTATGGTGAGTAATCTATGTATGAAACTGTTATAGGCGGCCATTTTTTGCGGAAGAGGGTGATGGGAATCCGCGTGTATCGTGGCGTCGGTGGTGGTAGGTGTTCTATATACTTGGTATTGAAAACTATTGTCAGACCTTGTTATTGTTAGATCGAGAAAATTAAGTTTATTTTCTATTTCAACCTCGAGGGTAAATTGTATGTTCTTGCTTATATTATTTAAATAGTTTTTTAAATTATTGATCTGTCTTATGGTACCGTTAAAAATGACGAAGGTGTCATCTACGTAACGTGTATATGATGCTATCTTGTTATGCCATTTGTTTGCGCTGCTGAACATATGTGTGTTTTCGTAGTGGTTCAGGTATATGTCCGCCAATAATCCAGAGAGTGGGGATCCCATCGCTAAACCTTTCTTTTGTATATAGTATTTTCCATCAAATATAAAATAGTTTTGATTTAAAACAACTTCCAATAGAGCGGTTATCTCACTAATTTCATCAGGACTGCGTATGTTAGCTACAATAAGATTAGACTTGAGAATATTTATTGTATCCTGGACGGGTATATTTGTATAAAGGTCTACTATGTCGAAAGATGCGATTCTGTAATTAGGTTTAATTTGGATGTTTTTCAGTTTGTCGATAAATTCAGTGCAACTTTTTGTGCTATGGTTATTCTTTAAGCTTATACTGTTCTTTATTATTTGTACTAGTTTTTTTACTGATTTTGTAACTCGGAGCAGTGGTGAAGTTCACAAGCGGCCTAATTGGTACACTGGGTTTATGAATCTTTGGCAAACCAGTAAACTGGGGAGCCTCTGCATTAATAGGTTTCAATGAGTGACGTGTGGCGCTATTGAACAAGTGCGTACAACGATTAACTGTGTTATTCAGGGCTTTAACGAAATCGGTGTAATGTGGCATTTTGGCCTACCTGGGGTAATTTAAATAAAGTAAATAACATTTTTTCGAATATTTGGGACAAACGTAAACCAAAAGGTATTTTGTTAGTAGCGGCGGTGGCAGCACTGCTGTGTCAAAATTATTCAGTAATATTTTCTCAAGCGAGAACATCAACAAGCTGGAATTGTGCCAAGGTCAACAAATGACACACAAAACCGCATAACAAATTATGTAACTGAACAACAGGCGAACGTTACGTCAGCGCCTTACATAACCCTGCTATGCAGGGTGTGTCTACGCCAGCCGCTTTGTCAGAGGCAGCAAACAAAGAACAGTCGGCAATTAACATCAACACCAAGCGGACGTGGGCAGTTCCGGTCGCTGCCGGCTGCGTACCGTTTTGGCCCGCATACAACAGAAAATGTGAAATTTTAACTAGTTTTGGACTTTCAAAGATATAAATAATGTACTAATCAGTGATCAATAAAACTAAACAAACAGTTCGGCCGTAAGATATAAAAGTGAAAACAACAGGCAGTGCACGCAACAGGAGACGTCCCGCAGGATGAAACCAGGAAAGTAGACATTTCAAAAATAATTAAATACTGACTTTTAACTAAATCTTTAAAGTTGAGCTCAGCATAAAACCTAAAAGTATGTAAAAATGGGTGTGACTGAGTGAATGTAAAAATATAGGCCTTATAAGAAGTGCTGGTTGCGTAATTTTTTATATAATAATTAAATTCATTTGATTTGTTGTTTTTGTATAAGTTAATAATTATTTAAATAATGAATTGTTTTATCAATGGAGCCTCGTGGCCAAATATATTCAAAATAGTATAAAAGAAATTGACGAGATGTGAGTTGGTTGGATAAAATAAAAAGTGTTCGTTAACCAATGTGTGTTGGTCATTTGCATTCACCTGTTTCTCTCTGCTAATGAGTACACCTGACGAGACCCTGGAAGTTTCACGAAAAGTAGTTAAAAAAAAAAAAAAAAAAAAACCACATAAATAATTTTTAATTAACTCGTAATGCTTTATCGGCTGACGGGTCGGCATTTACCATTGTAATATTATTATTTTCAATGAATTGTTTAACCTTTTGCGAATATTGGTTTTTGTCCATTATAACGATAATGTTTCCCTTTCCGCCTTTGTAACGAGTGCATCATTGTTGGATAATTTTTCTTTGGTTTGTTTTAAAGTTTTAATTTCGTTCATATATTTAAAGTTTAGTATGGGGCTTTTTTTGTTCGAAAATTTATTGAGTTTGTTTTTAATCAAAACTCGAGCCTCATTTTGTAAGTTTATGTTAGGTATTGATTTTATAGCTGTCTCAGCGCAAATTATTTCATGGACTATGTGGGTTTTTATTGCTGTGGGGTATGTTGTAGTTTAGACCCTTGTTAAGTACGTCCATTTCATTCTTATTAAAGTTTATCGATGTTAGATTAGATACGCGCACATAGAATTCGTGTTTACAGGTGACGTTATCTTCGTTTGGTTTTTGTTTACTTTTGAGAGTTCTAAGTTTCTGATTGCGTTTTGTATATACACGTATTATATCGTTAATGTATTTATTGCAGTCATGTAATATATTGTCTAATTGTAATGCATGGACACTGTTAAGCAGCTTCAAATGGGCCAAATATAATTCTTTGTTCAATTCAGTCTTTTTCCTATATAAATATCTCAACTCCTTTAACCACATCACCTGTGCATGCTCTTTGATTTTTGTGGCTGTCTTGGAGTTATTGTTTATTTTGATAGAGGCATACTTAGGTATTAAATTGTTTCTGATGCATTCTTTATTAAATTTTATATGGGAATTGGTTTTTAATAATTTAATCTTAATGTTCTGAAATTTGAATACTGTAGATGCTTGACTTGCTTCCAATTTAATATTCATTTTTAAAGTATCCAAGTCACTGTATTAAATAAATAATTGATTATCTAATCCGTCGAGTGACGTACTTGTAATTTCACTTGACGCGTTTCAGGGCATATGCCCCATCTTCAGAATAATTCCTCTTCACAGAACGTCAGACATTAAGATTAAAATGTAATAAATTAAAATTAAAATCAATGGTTAAAACAGTAACTCGTCAAAATATTAAAATATACTAAATGCACAGAGGAGCACGCACTATCACAACATGAGTTGACTTGGCTGAAACGGCTTAAGATAGAGGTCTGAAATTTTAAACCAGTCATTATATATGTAAACAAACCATGTGTACCAAATTTCATGAAAATCCGAGTTGATGGGTTGCATTTTGCCATTTTTCTGGTTCATTTGAGATGGAATGACCCTTTACTAAATTCAACTGTTCAGATTTACAAGTTGTCAATCAGTAACATTATTTACTCCTTAAATTCGTAGTGACCATCAATCAATGAATTTTTTGGTGAAGGGTTTGTAAGGATCGGTCAAAAATATAACACAAGTTTGACACAAATAAGTTAAAATTTGTGTTATATTTTTGACCAATCCTTATAAACCCTTCACCTAAAAAATTATTATTTACATTTAAAGTCCTACTCCATAGGCAAAACATTGTAATTAAATACTGTATTTTATATTACTATGTGACGCAGTAATTTTTTAATTTTACAAGGTACAAGATATTGGCTATAATTAAAACAAAGGCAAGACTTTCCTTTATTTTGTAGGATTAAAATTTTAGGAGTATTCAACTTTTGTCATTTACAATCATAAATCATTATAAGAGTTACTGAAACTCATCTAACAATATTTTTACATGTATTCATAGCACTCCTAAATAGAAACTATAATTTACAATTGGCAGCATCCATTATCATCCATATGTAAGCATCCATCCAGATGGTAACTTCTATTACCATCCATACCAGTTTCTAAAAAATTATGGAACTCGTGTCTGATTGAAAACAAATCAATGAGGATTTTTTCAATAATTCATGGATGTCAGATGTCAAAAAATTGTTTGTTTATATTTTTAAAACTATTTTTTCCTGTTGAGCTCAGTTAGTTGAATGAAAGTGCTAGACTATATTTGACATACACCTGATAGAGATGTTTTCATTGTTTTTCAGCAATTGCCGGTTACTATTATGACCCCGATGAAACATCAAAGGCAGCAAAGAAGGAACCTCTTGTGAATGAAACAATTCCATTTTATATGAAAAAGTTTGAAGAAATTGCCCAGAAGAACGGTGGCTATTTAGCAAATGGCAAAGTAAGTGACTGCTGGTACTTGTGATTGAGTGGAATGGCTGTCTGACTTCCACTGTTAAGAAAATGTAAATATGGATATTTTTATAAGTAGAAAAATTATGAACAGATATACATTATATTATTAACTGGGTCTTAAGCAAGGTTTTGAGAAACCTTAGGTCTTACTACTGAAAAAGCCATACTTTTGTAGCATTTAGGCCTCAGGTATCTTAATTCGCACAGCTTCTCTTTTGACAAAACATTAAAAACAGATTCAACAGATTGTCTAAGTAAAAACAGTTTTCGACATTAACCCACTTGATTAATTATACATTTTTTGTTGCAAAAATTCCCTATATGCATATTCAGATCTGTTGGTAATATTTAAATACATTTAAAGAAGCGTTCACAGAATTAATGTTCCTGATAGTTGGGAGAACTGTTATAGTATATGATTGGATCAGTATTTATTTATTACCAGTTCAATATGGGCCCATTGCTATTATTAACAGTTAGTTTAGTTGTCTCTCATATTTTTATTTTGTGGAAGAATTTTTTGTAAAAACAAAAATTTTGTACTTCGTATTGTTTAAATTAGCAGACATACTTACTATTTCTTTTATAAAATTGCTAAACTGAGACAAAGCTTTTCGTCATCACTGACATCATCAGGTCTTAAACAACCTAAGACCTGATGATGTCAGTGATGACGAAAAGCTTTGTCTAACAATAACAAAAAATTTTAGCAGTTTAGCAGTTTTATAAAAGAAATAAAAATTTTGTAATTTGTATTATTATAAGAATCGTATAAACTGAAAAGTAGAGATATAAATATTAGGTTTAAAGATGTGATCGAGGAAAAATTACAAAAGGTAAGTGAAAATATAAGGCATGCTAATATACACCAAGGCTGGGGAATAATGAAAGATATAATTATAGATACAGCTGTGGAGGTTTGTGGTGTTACTAGAATGAATAATAAAAGAAAACAGACGGTATGGTGGACTGATGAAATAAAGGAGCAGATTAAAAGGAAGAAAAGGGAATGGAAAAAGTATACAGCTAATAGAACTGTGGATAACTATGAAGCATATAAGCATCAAAGACAAATTGTTAAAGAATTAGTTAGAAAAGCGAAAGACAGTGCATGGAAAGATTTTGGAGAAAAATTGGAAAGAGATAGGTGGGACAATCAAAAGCTTTTCTTCAGATTATTGAACTCTTTTAGAAAAGAAAAAACAGTGATATATGTATATATAATGCTAATGGGAAAATACTGACAGAAAGAAACGATATAATGAATAGATGGAAAGAATACTTTCAAGGATTACTAGGTGGTAAGGAAATCAACAAAGATGATCATAAAGTCAATGTTAATGAAGAAGAAGATAGAGAGGATGGTGAAGTTGCAGAAGAAGAAAAAATAACGATGCATGAATTAGAAGTAGTGATTAAAGGACTTAAAAGTGGGAGATCACCTGGAACAGATAAAATTACAGCAGAAATGATAAAGAATATGGGGAAAAAGGGGAAAGAAATACTTTTAGAAATTATCAGTAAAGCGTGGACAAGTGTAGACGTACCAAGAGAATGGGAGGAAGCATTGATAGTTCCTATTTTTAAGAAAGGTAATGCAAGAGATTGTAATAATTATAGGGGTATCAATCTGTTAAATACAATTGTAAAGGTTTATGAGCAGATAATTAATAATAAATTGGTCCCAATTTTAGAAAATAGTTTGGAGGAATCGCAGAGTGGCTTTAGATCAGGGAGAAGTGTGCAGGATCACATATTTACTTTGGATCAGATAGCCGAGAAGTCGATACAACAAGATAAATTGGTATGTTTGGCTTTTATTGATCTTGAGAAGGCTTTCAATAGTGTGCCTAGAACAAAAATATGGAAAGTTTAAAAAGTAGAGGAATAAGGAGTAAAATAATTAAGGTAGTACAGAGGTTATACAAAAATAATGTAAATTATGTAATTGGTAAAAAATATGAGGTTGTTAGGATTTACAATAAATTATGGATTAAGACAAGGAGGTGGACTGAGTCCGACATTATTCAACTTGTACATGGACAACATTATTAAGAAGTGCTCACTGAAGGTTAGGAAAATGCATGTTGGATACAGGAACTTGCGAAGTATAGAAGTAGCAGAAGGGCTTTTGCAGATGATGTAGTGCTAATGGCTACAAGTGAAAGGGCATTACAGGGTAATTTGAATATATGGAATGAAGTTCTCTAGGAAAAAGGGATGAAAATAAATAAGACCAAAACAAAAGTAATGGTAATGGGGGAGAAAATAATAAATATAGAGATTGGAGGAATGAAGATAGAACAAGTCAGACAATTTAAATATCTAGGGGTTATAGTAGATAGTAATGGGAATCAAGAAGCCGTATTAAATGAAAGAATTGAAAAGGCAATAAAAGTATACTATGCATTAAACAGTAGATTTATAAATAAGAAGGAGATATCAAGAAAAACGAAAATGAGTGTGTATAAAACAGTATATAGACTGGTTTTAACATACGGCTGTGAGACGTGGGTGCTATCCAAAAGCCAAAAAAGTAAAATCCAGGTGGCAGAAATGAAATATCTTAGGAGAGTAGTAGGAGTAACAAGGAAGAATAGAGTTAGGAATACACAAGAGAGGATTTAGAAATGATATTGATTCTGGATTTTATTGAACAGAGACAACTATGCTGGTGGGGACACATGCAGAGAATGGATAGTGATAGAATGGTAAAAAAGGTTTGGGAGGCAAAATCAGGGAGGAGAAAGAAGATGGGAAGACCGCGACTGACTTGGGATGGAATGATGGGAAACATTTTGAGTGAAAGAAGCTTGGGCTGGAGTCAAGCGAATACATTGTCAATGGATAGAGTAAGATGGAAAAAATTTGTATATAGAGTGTAGTTGATGTAACCCGACACCAATATGGTATAAGGGTATTTTGATAATAAATAAATAAATTATAAGAGTTTTAGTGTTTCATTAATCCATTGTTCGGATTTGGTGAGTTTTCAGGTCTTTATTACAACATAATTAAGAGCGTTGTTTTGATAATACTTCATTGGTTTTACAAAAAGCAAATTATAATGCGTCCGTGCTTAAACCAAAGACACATGAGCTTAACTATTTAGATTATGTAGGAAAATGGTGGCAGAAAAAAAAAGAAAGGCAAAAAAAGATAACTGTAGCAAGATCAAATCTGCTGAATAAACTCTGCCAACAGCTGAAACAAATAATTCATGAAATAAAAAATTATAGCCTTACTTTCCTCCGGAGGAACTTGTCTGGAGGTGAAGAAACATGTTATTCCCTCAGCGAAGCAATTAACAGGGTGGCCACCGACCGGGAAAACCGGGAATTATGCGTAGATTTCATTAATTGGGATAACTACGTGAATTATGCGTGACTTTTCAGGGTATCCTGGAATTTTAAAAAAAGAAATAAAGTTAAGAGTACGACATTATTAATATCGAACGACGCCGACTGCAACATAGAGCTATCCGACTCATGGATGCAGTAAATGTCTTTACGGCACAAAATTATCGTACAAAATATTGTATCCAATCCCTACACTAACAGAGTCAGTGAACGGAGCGGTGTTTTTCTCACGTAAAACTATGGTACTGGTATCTAACCTGCGTAGTCAGACTAGCGTCTACGCAAAGACATAGTGTGTCGGTAGCCGCAAATGTGACATGGTGAGGAGCTTAGCTGCTTATGGTACGAATTCTAACAAAGACGTCCGAACATTCTACCACGCTTATTATAGCCTAAAGTACTGAGTACTGAGCGAAAGCACTGTAGGCGCTTAAAGGAAAGAATTGTTGTATTTTATTAGCACAACATAAGTGATATTCAAACGTAGGTAGACTTTCTACATTTCTGTAAGTAAAAAACGGATCTTGAGTGTTTTACGGCAGCCAATACAATTCCGTATTTTTACCTCTTTAATATCAAGCGAAGCGATCCTTACAAAAATATGCACAATAAAATATATCTTAGAAATGCCTACTGAGATTTATTTATTACAAACAGCGTTTATAAAAACATTATTGTGATCATCCCAAAAATCAATTTTGAAATTCCAGTAGAAATAATTGTTTTGAGGATATTTATTTGATGTGTTGATATTATAGTTTTGTTTATAGCATATGTACAAATGTGTAGCAAATGCGCGCGCGCCTCTCCCCCTCTCTCTCTTTCTCTCTCTCTCTCTCTTTCTCTCTCTGTCGCACGGGCGTACGCGCACACGCGCACACACACACACACACACACACACACACACGTACTTACTCTTGCATATGCGCACGCACTATATAAATGTAATTTAGTGGCTTAGCAGTATAGTAAAAATTATAGTGAATTAAACATTAAATGCAATATAAAAATATAAAAAGAAAAGCATATTTATAATCAATGGACAACAAAATCCAGGAATTAATATTACATTAAGGTACTACATGAAAATTGAATTTTTATTATTAAATATAATAATACAGTAAATATTAAAGTATGATTACGTTGATATTTTGTAACGTTTTATTACTTTAATTATAATTGATTAAATATACTTCCACTCTACCTTGTTTGTTTACGTCCATATTCGGGACGCCATCTTGATTGCCAACTTCTGAAAATCAAATTCTTATCCAGAGTTCGTGTAAGCGAATTTTGTGAGAGCAAATATGGTTGTTGAAATAAATAATTCATTTACTTAAGTTCAATCAATTTAATATTTATTAGCATCTAGAAACAACATGTTTTTATGTACTGATAAATTGGCCTTTTCTTTCTCTTTTATAGTTGCATGATTTTAAAATGTAGAAGTTAACAATGTTTATTTAACAAACATGACTTAAAATTAAATTAAAAGAAATATAACTTTTGTTGCCACAAACCAGCACTTCTCAGTTATTTATCAAATATATATATATATATATATATATATATATATATATGTATGTATCCATACCCACACACTACTCACGCTTTCATCCCGTACATCTCCTTTACTTTCCACAACCCTTTTGGGCCCATTTTATTTTAAACTGTATAGACATTTTTTGTAAAATTTTAAAACTTAGACTTCCATTTCTTTTGTAAAACTTTAGTTATTTTAGAATTAAAATAAAAAATGTTAGTTTCATTCTCTCGTTGTTTACTTAGCTGACATTTGCACTTCCACAGTCCAGTCCCCTTACATAATTTTCTCACTTCGCACCTTTTCTTGCTTTACCTTGCACCGAAATTGTTACTCATTTTAATTAAACACACAAATTTGTCAATTCACATCTTCTATTTGATTATACTGTATCGTTACATTTTTATACGGGCGCCCGCAATTTCATTCTGGAACTTTTATTCGTGACCAGCCGGCACAAATGTGTAAATTTTACTGGGACGAGATGAACTGCGTTGAATTCTGAGATGGTGGGAGGTCACGTGGTCTCATTGCATTGTTCTATTCGTGTTATGTAGCCAGATTTTAAGGCGTTGTTTAATTCACCCCACATTCCAAAGTGACGTATTGCTGGGTTTGACCTCTGACGTCATATGTTGCTTTGTCTAACATGCATAGTTCACAGGTCAGATGGCTAAAAATAACTGTCTCCAGTTACTAACTGGCAGTTAAACTGTTGACCTTGAGTCAGTTCGTGTATGATGTTTATAATCCCAATAATATTTTCAAATAACTTTTATATAATTTAATTAGGTTTTGGGTGGGTAATATATCTACCGTTACAATACCGCCTCAATGAGAGGTTTTATTCCGCAGCATAAAAACTCTCATTGACACTCACATACTTCCTAAAGGGATCAGCTCAGATATGTCGCCACAACCCCCTTTACATTTTACTAACATTCATGGGTAACTTACCCCCTGATTCAGTGACTGTGGCCGCACCTGAATGACCTTACTGGACTTCCCTTTCGAGATCCCAACACCGCAAGGCCAGACAGGCACTTGACGCGCCGGCCAGCACAGGACCGCCGCCACAGCATCACCAGACACTGGAACATCAAATCAAAAGTATCAAATAGTGGCCTTGTATAATACCATATCCCTAACTGATCTGGTTCCCCTTAGCTGTGCTGGTTTGCGTTAAGAAGCACTGGTTTTTCTTAACTACTAACACATACATGTATATATATTCGACATAATATGAAACATTTCAAATTTTACTATCAACATTCGTTAATTCTTATCCCAAATTCAAAATATTTCCCTGATCCCAATCAGAATTTAAATAACCACTTCCCATTACCTCATTACAAATATCTTTCCTTTCCCAAATTACATCTCAGATTATTTAAATTCATTATTAAAATTCTCTTAAACACATTTAAATCAACTACATAATAACAAATTATTTACTTACATCTTTCTCAAAATCTGTTAATCATCACCACAATACTCCTCAAAACAATACAAGAATCATTTAATTACATCATAAGATAATTCCATTTCATAGGGTTATTCACCCCAGTTACAATAATCACCTTCCTCCTTCACACATCATTACTTAATATCCCCCGTAATGAATCCCTTAACCCCTGATACCCTGCGTTACAATTTGGTGTGTAACCCTGCACCAGGCTTCTTGACCAGTGGCCTCATCCCAGCCGAAATTACACAAACTCGCATAAATGGAGTTTCTTCCTCATGGCTTGTAACGTTGCCACCTCCCTTCCACACTCTATTTCCCCCCATGGCTGGACTGTAGCGCCCAGTGGCTTCCACAAGGACTGGTTCGGCTAGGGTGTAAACATTATTTACCCCGTCCTTGCTTCGGCATTATATAAAAATTCGGCATTACTGGTATCCGAGGACACCAGTAATCCTACTATAATGATTCATATGCCCTTAATACGGTCTATCATCCCATTCGATGATAGCTGCTGTTCCAAAGTTATGTTGATTCCCCTAATTTAACCTCCTGTTAATCTCTAAATTATACCAATTTTAAAGGCAACCAACCATGGTCAGTTTACAATCAGCCTGGCCACAACTGGTTGTCGTCCAAAACCACGATCTGGGCTGGTTAAGGCCGGGACCACCCGAAATGTGGGGAATCGCTTTTCAAAACATATTATACATTTAAAGTTAAAATTATAGATATTTTACAATTCCGCTGTATTCAAGCAAGAAAATTATCATTTAAAATTTACATTACAACTAAAATTCACAAAGAGTAAAAGAAATTGTTATTCATTAGAACAAATTTCACAAACATTATCATTTAAATTTCACTGTCCATTTATCAGTTCTATATTATCACCATAGCTTCACTATGTTTTTTTACTCCATTTCCACTAGAGATTACACACAACATTTGATTTATTCACAATTTACATTTTTTCTTTTAATTACCACCAGACACCACTGGTCTGCGATTTCTTATTTATGATATTTCATATACTATGTAGCATAGAGTTCAACCTAGGCACACACGCATACTCTCTATCTTATTTTCCAACAATTGTCTCCAACAAGTGTATTATAACGCGAATTGATCACCTTAACCTTTCTATATTAAATCTAAATTAAAACTACTTCTTTAAGCTCAATTAAATGTTCAAACGTCTTTGTTAAAATTTGTTAATATTTCATTACCTAGTAGAATGGTTACTCATTACTGACCATACTACTAGGAAATGAGCTAACTCCTGATGAGTCGCACTTGTTATTTACATTAATTTTGGAAGTTTTATTTATAAATAAAACTATTGTTCGTTCGTGGATAATTGCCAAATTTTTTGTTTTTGTTTTTTCATCCACGAACTTTAGGGGTCCCCCTCCCCGTTCTTAAACAAAACTAAATTTCTACTTGCACCAATTTGTGGAGTAGGAGCATCATTGCTTTCACCCCCTCGCTGATGTTACCTCCAACCATAGTCAACCTCCAAACAGCCAAAATCCACTGTCAAGGATGGTGAAGCCGTGACCGCCCGAAAATGGGGGAGAGTCGCTTCTGAAAACACATGTATAGATTAAAATTCATTCATTTAATGTGACCAATATAACTTTAAATTTGTCGCGTTATGTGTACCTACTATCACTACTATCTCTCGCGTCACTTGGTTTTGCAGCACATATGCATTGTTCATCTTTATCTCTATAATCTCATACAGTCCTTCGTATAATAGAAAAATTTTTTTGATCTCCTTATCTTGAGCACTGGACAAATCGTGTCTCCGCACCAATACTAACTGTCCTACCTCATATTTGGTCCACTTACCCTTTTCATCATGCCTCCGCTTTCTCCTTTCCCCTTTGGTTAATAGACATTCATTTGCTAGCTGGATTTTCACATTCACATCTATTGTCTGATTTTCTGGCGGATAATCGAAAAGTTGCTCCAAAATTCTAGGTAGGCGTGTTCCCTTTATTAATTCATACAGTGTGAATCCGGTTGATTCATGGGTGGTGCTGTTGAACCACTCTTCTACCTTCTTCACGTGGCCATTAGCTGTGCTTGGCGTGACAATATGCTTGAAATATCCTACCGATCTCTCTCATCAACCGTTCTGCTTGGTTGGACTGTGGATGATATACTGCTGTGTGCTTGGGTATGATTCCTTCCCATCCTAGAGTCTGTCGCCACCTACCGCTGATGAATTGGAGTCCGTGATCTGATAATATTATTTTTGGTTTACCTATATTTACCATGTAGTCCTTCATTATCTTCTCGCTTAGAACCCGGCTCGGTTCTCTCTTCACACTATATAACTTAACAAACTTGGAAAAAGTGTCCAATACAACAAAAACATACATTACTCCACCCCTACCCTTGGGCAATGGCCCATACAAATCTACAGCAACTAAATCAAACGGTCTCTCCACTTTAATATAATTCAATTCCCCTTCTACCCGATAATTCACTACTTTAGACCTCTGACATAAATCGCATCCCCGTAACAACCTTCGAACTCGCCTCTCCATATTCTTAAAAACACACGACTCCTTTAAAACATTTGCACACTTTTTCGCCCCAAAATGCCCGTACCTTATGTGGCAATCCCATATGATTCTATTTATCAACCCTTGCGGTATAACCAATCTCCAATCACGTTCACCCCCTTCTACTTTCTTGAACAAAATTCCTTGATATATTTGAAAATGTGCATTATATTCCGACCCATCTAAACTGCTTCTAAACTAGCAATTATTTTACCCGATTTATCATCTGATCTTTGCATATTCTTAATATCCCTTAACTCCTCACTAAAAAGTCTATCTTCCCTTGTTAAACGAAAATTTCTGTTTCCTTTAGGTCCCTCCCTGTTTTGTTTTCTGTAACATCTACCCTGGAAAGAGTGTGGTATTTTTTTGTTTTCTGTCCCTTTAATGTACTCCCATGAGAAATTGTACTCTTGTAAGGCTAGTACCCACCTGGTTAGACGGCTATGTGTTAACCTGCATGTATTAAAAAAAACGACAGCACTTTATGGTCCGTCCTGATGACTGTCCTGTTCCCCAAGATGTAGGTGCGGAACTTTCCCACAGCGAACACGATACTAAGTAACTCCTTCTCTGTCGTTGTATAATTTCTCTCGGTTGCCAAAAGGGATCTGCTGGCGAAAGCTATTGTTTGATGTTCCTTGTCGCTATCTTCCGGTACTCTGCTCCCAGGGCGACGTTGCTGGCGTCGGTCTGTAAATAAAAAGTTTTCAAGAAATCCGGGTGATTCATCATTATCATGCTAGAAAATTTTCGTTTTATCTCCTCGAATGCGTCCCTTTCCGTCTCTCCCAATTTCCACTGCTTATTCTTTTGTAAAACAGCACTTAGCTTTGACGTTGTCTGCGCATAATTTTTCTGAAATTTTCTGTAGAAGTTGCATAGACCCAAAAAACTCTGTAGTTCTTTAATATTCTTTGGTTCGGGAAAACGCATAATAGCTTCGACTTTATCAGGGTTTACTAGAATTCCCTCTGGAGTAATAATAAAACCTAGAAAATGTATCTCAGTTTGTAAAAACTTAGACCTCTCCCAATTAATCGTTAATCCCCCATTCTGCAATTTATTTAAAACATACTCAAGGTGTTCCAAATGTTCAGAAAAGGTTCTAGACGCAATTAATATGTCATCAATGTATACTGTTAGAAAATTTAAGTCTTTCGGCTGCAATATCATATCTAAACATTTAATGAAACTTGCTACACTAGTGTTAAGCCCAAATGGCAAACGCTTAAACTGATAGTTCTTACCGTTGAAGAGAAATGCAGTATACCTCCGACTCTCCACTGCTAATGGAACTTGCCAGTATCCAGCTGTCAGATCTAAGGACGTCATGTACTTGACTCCGCTGAACTTTTGAAAAATCTCATTTATTGGTTCTGGTGACTCCCGGTCAGGTATTATAATTTGATTTATTTTTCTTGCATCTAAACACAATCTTACCCTCCCATCTTTCTTTATTACTACTACCAATGGATTCGAGTATTGCGATATCGATCTCTCTATTATGTCTCCCTCCATCATTCTGTCCAACTCCTCTTGCACTGCTCTCCTCTTTGAAAATGGTACTGGATAACTTCCTCTGCATGAAGGGGGTGTGTTTCCGAACCTTCAACTCACACACATAGTTCCTGGCTTTTCCAGGCAACTCCGCAAACACCTCTTTAAAACGTTCCACTACTGCCCACAACTCCTGTTGTTGGGGACTCCCTACAACTCCACCCTCGTTAAAAAATGTATCCGCCCTATTTTCCCATATTCTCTCATCACTCCCATGCATCTCTCCCTCATCACTCACCACAATCTTTTTCTCTCTCGACATATATTCACTTTTGTTTCTATGTCTATCGCCTACCCGCTTCTGTATCATTTTTACTCCCATAACTCTAATATTATCTAACACCCGCTTAAAATCAACCCTGACTGGCTCACTTCCACTATTAAATTGTACTATTCATTTATTAAAATCAATTTGAATAACATGTCTGTCGGCATCCAGGTCACTTATAATGACAAAAATAAATAAATATATTTACCTTTTCCTGTCTCGTGGCCACTTGTATTAACGCAATGATATTATTTACGCGTTTCGATACTATGTATCGTCATCAGAATATATATTAAAATATAATCACTCAAAGAGGTCGTTAAAATTTAAAACATTAAAATCACAATATCGAAACCAAATAAGTATTTATATGAAGCGAGTGCGCACTCGACGATAGCCGGCCGGACACTGAATGATATCAGTTAGAGATAAATTTTAGTGCTGTGTCATATAATGGATTCGACTTGAAATGCAAGTGGTCGTTTAATATAAAATTGCGGTAGTATTTGTCATTATGTGCACTATATATTTCAAATTCCTCACTGCATTTAAATAAGTGCCTTTACCACAGACATGTAAGGGTTTCAAATTGCTGTCAAACCTTGTATAATTATGGTTCTCCTGTATAAGATGACGAGCATAGTTAGACTTTATACAAGATTGTGTTGTCAAGTCTTTTACATTATGCTTTGGAGTGTGCTCAACGAAACGTTTATAAAAACATCTCCCTGTCTGACCGATAAAGCATTCGCAGTCATTACAAGAAAGCTTATAAACACCTGTTTTCATTTCCAAAGGTGTACTGGTTCTATTACAAAGTCTATTAAACAGATTGTTACTGGTTTTAAATGTTACAGTTCTATTGTTACTATTTAATACTTTTGATAAAATTTTGGGCATAATACTAGTGTAGGCTGTTGAAATAAAGGTTGGTTCCTTATCTTGTATCATTCGTGGTTTTGACAATATACGCTTATGCTTTTTAAGGAGGTTATCAACCATGGAAGATGTGTAACCATTGGCAACAGCAATGTGTTTTATAATATTTAATTCAATTCTAAAATCATTTTCATTATGAGGTATCGTTAACAACCTGTGTATGAAATAATTATAAGCCGCCATTTTCTGCGAGAATGGGTGGTGTGAGTCAGCAGGTATGGTTACATCTGTCGTAGTAGGTTTCCTATATATACTATATTTCAATTTATCATCACATTTGGTGATGGTCAGGTCAAGAAAATTCAGTTTGTTATCTATTTCAGTTTCATGTGTAAATTGAATGTGTTTGTTGATATTATTTAAAAGATTTTTAAAGTTTTCTATTTGACATAATGTGCCCTTGTATATTATGAATGTATCATCCACATATCGTGCGTAGAACATGATGTTTTTCTTATGAATATTGTTAGAAAACAAGTGTGTGTTTTCATAATGATTTAAATAAATATCTGCCAAAAGACCTGACAGCGGTGAGCCCATTGCCAAACCATCGCATTGACTGTAAAATCTGTTGTCAAATTCAAAATAATTTTGGTTAAAATAACTTTACCGTATTTTCTCGCATAATTAACGCACTTTTTTGACGAAAATACCGGCGAAAATTTCGGGTGCGTAAATTATTCAAGGATTTCAGATATACCCAAATTTCATTTGAAATTTATTGACATTTAAAAGATACATTAAATATATTATACACAAAATCAGTTCAACTCATTGAAGTTATCGTCATTTGGCGTAAAATTACGGTTGAGTTTTCTTCTGAACAATCAAATAGAGTACATTAGGCAAGTTGGACACACAGATTCAAGTACGGACACCGGAAAATATTCTTCCCGTCACGAGCTGATAGTACGACCTGAAGCAAAATAAATATGAATTAACGAAAGTACTAACGACGTTTTTCGCTTCAGGACAATGTACGGTGCAAGCTTTCTGCCCATCAGCTGTTATAGCAAGCATTACCGTACACCGTTGTTTTTCACTTCCAGTAGTGCGCACAATAACACTCGATGTTCCTTTCACATCGATTGTTTGACTTTGTGGCATATCGAAACTGATGGGCGTCTGATCTGCGTTTCCTATCTGGGAAAGCAAATATTTCTTCGCTTTCCGTTTCCTAATCACGAAGCGATGAAAATCAATGACTTTTTGGTCGAAATCATTCGGCATTCTTTGACAAAAGGATGTTCTTCTTCGAAGAGAGAGTCCATTTCTCTTCATAAATTTAATCACCCAGCCTCGGCTAACCTTAAAATTCAAGACACTGATCCCATGTGCTGCAGCTATTTCTCGTCCTTTAAAATACAGCATTTCGTAAGAAACGGCATATCCATCATTGCGTAACGAAATCACATATTTCAGAAGATACTCCTCTACTTGCGGAAACTTGCCACTTTTTGGACCGCGAAATGCTTTACGAGACTTGTTGGTCTCTTGAAGGGCAATTTTCTGTTTTCGCCAGTACCGCATGTTACACTCGGACACAGAATATTTGCGGCCTGCTGCCCTATTCCCGTGTGTTTCGGCGTAAGCGATCACCGCAAGTTTATATGACGCAGTATTACTCGAATACTTGCTCATTGTGGATTAATGAACGACTTTGAGAACACAAAACATCCGTGTACCCGAAACACTCGTAAAATGAGTTTCTACCAGACTGGAATAGATCGTCACTAATCACGTCTTCGCTGATTCACTCACCGGACTGAAATACCGCAGTGAGTAATAACAGGAAGTTGCACGAGGGTTTGAAATGCGAGGTTGCGCAATAGGAAAGCTACTACTTGACATCTTTATTTCGAAACGCACCCGGAACTGCGTGATGAAATCATCGAGAAAGTGGGTGCGTCAAATACGCAAATATTTCTTTTTTCCCACTTTGAACCCCCCAGAAATGGGATGTGTAAATTATGGGGGGGCGTTAATTATGCGAGAAAATACGGTAAGTAGGTTTATTAATTCATCTATTGCTTGAGTGTTTAATTTGTTGCATTTCATCAGATTGTCTCTTAAAATATTAAGTGTATCGTTTATTGGGATATTTGTGTACAAATTAACAATATCGAGGGACACTAATTTATAATTAGGAAATAATTTGATATTATTAACTTTATGTATAAATTCAGTTACATTTTTGACAGTGTGGTTATTTTCTATAATTAAACTATCCATAATGATTTTTACTAATTTCTTAGCTGTACGGAACCCTGGCGCTGTAGTGAAATTAACTAACGTTCTAATTGGCATATCAATTTTGTGGATTTTTGGCAATCCAGTTAATATAGGGGCTTTAGCGTTACAAGGTTTTAAGTAACGCGAGTACGTTGATCAAATAAACTTGTACTTTTATTAATCTGTATATTAAGATTTTTGACATACCGGTGTGTAGGGTCCGATGCTAGGTTTATAATATTATTGTTTGAAATGAAGTTATGAACTTTATTCGTGTATGTTACATTATCCATTATGACCAGAGTTCTGCCTTTATCTGCCTTACTAATGATCGCATTATTATCAAGTAATTTGGTTTTTATCTGTTTCAATATTTTATAGCTTTCTCTGGAACTATTGTTATTAATTAAATGACTAGACGAGTTAGGCGACGTGTGTGTTCATGAATCTCTTGAACCGGTTGTTTATCAAATGACGTAATGATGCAAGACGAGGCACGTCATACCCAGATGGGGTACCAATTACCCCTCTTGTTAATTTTACCACAGCACCAGGTTTTCGTGCAGCCAAAAAACTTGTCAAAGTCATTAGGGACAGTATAGACATAAAAAACAACCACACTATTGCAAATCTCACTGACTTTATAAATAAGGTTAAGAATGTTAAGTTACCCCCCCCCCATTATAAATTGGCCTCCTTTGACATTATCAACTTGTATACTAACATACCAGTTAGGGAAACGCTGCAGATTCTAAGGAATAACTTGTTTGAAAGTAACAAATTAAACGCCCAAATGATAGAAGAGCTATTGGACCTACTTGAAGTCATTTTAGAACAAAATTATTTTACTTTCAATGACCAATTTTGCAGTCAACGTGATGGTTTAGCAATGGGCTCGCCGCTTTCTGGTTTGCTTGCTGACATTTATTTTAATTTCTATGAAAACACATTGTATGTTTTCTAACAACATTCACAAAAATAACATATTTTATGCACGTTATGTTGATGACACATTTATAATATATAAAGGCACTTTACAACAGATTGAAAATTTCAAAAACTTTATGAATAATATAAATAGGAGCATTCAGTTCACTCTTGAGACTGAAACAAATAATAAATTAAACTTTTTGGATTTAACAATTACTAAACACATTGATAAACTGAAATTCAATATCTATAGGAAACCAACCACCACCGATGTAACCATACCTTGTTGACTTATCTATTAATACAAATACAAATAAATAGAATTATTGGTTATTCCACTTACCTCTAAACTGTTCTTCTTTGTCAGGGTTACGTCACACGAACGTCGAGATGCAAGAGTGATTTAAGGTTATTTCAATAACTGACGCAACTCGCATTTTGTGAAGAGAAACTAAAATTTTATTCTATGCTATAAGCGGTTTTCAAGTTTTTATCTCAAATCATGTTATCAATTCTCCTTCAACAATTAAGACACAACATTCTTTCGATATTCTATTACTGAAACAATCTGATAGAAATAACTTTCAAAATAGACATCTTATATTAAATAAAGCAGCCCAGCCTGCTCGCACTCACATTCATTCCATTTTTACCCCCCATTAATTAATTTAGCCAATCATTAAAATTTTTTGAGTGAATACGTTTACGTGTTGCAGCGGCGTCTCCCCTGACATCGTGGCGCGTCCCGCACAAAGTCCTCTCTCTTAGTTGTCCGAAAGTCATGAGTTCATATTATGTCTTCCTCTTTAATTAAATCAGATCCGCACGTTTGATTTTGAACTTGTTTCACCACTACACTGTTCTTTTACTTAATGTTTGAAAATTTTACTAATGGACCAGTTTGGTCCTCGCCTGGCCAGGCTAAGCGTGAGTGAAGACTGCCTTTTTTTACATGCGGGCGGAAATCACTGCCTTTCTTGCTACCAAATTTCGTCGCTGGTACACAGCCTTCGTTCTCAAAGTCTTGGTAGCTGCACACATGACACATGGGATTTTCGTGTGTTGGACGTTGAAGATATTTAGTGTTCACTGGTTTACGTCACAAATGTGGGCAGGACTTGATCTCGTTTCTGTCATGTTGAGAGCACGTACTGGACAAAATTCATCTCCAAGCCATCTTGTGCGCCTTTTGCTTAGCATGGGTATGCGCTCCGCCGATGTTAGTGCGTTTGGGCGCAGGTGTCACACAGCGTTAAAGTTCCAGGAATTGTATCACCGTCAACAACACAACATTCCTTTGCATTGGCATCACCTCACAAGTCTTTTGTTCTAACTACGCTTTATTTGAACACGTGGCTGTCCACACAGATGAAGTGAATTGTGAATATTTTAATAAAATAAAAACCCAAATTTAATAAAATAAAAAGCTCCCCCCATTTGCCCCGTTACAATACCCCCCCAATGAGATATCTTCTGCCAAAACAGAAGAAATCTCATTGCTAAACCCCTAAGAGGATCGGTGAGGATATGGTGCCAACAAACCCCCATTTGTTCTTATACATCATGGGTAAACTACCCCCCTGGCTCGGCGACTATGGCCACATCTGAACGAGATCACTGGACTTCTCTATACGAGATCCCAACACCATAAAATCGAACAGACACACACCACAGCGCACCTAACCATTTAACATGCCACCCAAAATCCAAACCCCTGGTCTTATACCACGCCAGATCCTCAACCGATATGTTCCCCCTTACCATGCACACTGGGCTGCCTTTAGCAGTTACTGGGCTCGTACATACTCTTATAATACATTTTTCAAATTCAAAATATTTATCATTAAATCAAACTCATTTAAGTGACCTTCTAAAATAAAAAAATCTGTTACATAATTCATCACTCTATTAATTCTCTTCACTATTATTCATAATCAGAAAAACAAATAAATTGAACATCTAACTACACATGAACTCATTTATCCTAACCTTGGATTAGACATACATACTAAACAATACAATTCAATAAAAAACATTAGTAATACACATAAACAATAATACACTTAAAACTCAAACATCATCTATGTGGTAGACATAAAAAAAATAATTTTTTTTTTTCAAAAAAATTTAAATTTATCAAAATATTATTCTTTATTTATTTCGAAAAAATTTAAAATTATTTAAATCCATTAAACAACAAAACTTGCATTACTTCATTGCCCAAACTGGTCTAGTATATAACATCACCCATCAGCTGATCAAACTGGGTCAAGTCCACAACCTTGACCTACATAGGTTATACATAGGCTATATCATAAAAGACATTAAACATCTTTAAAATTCTATCTTCAAACACAACAACATAATAAAATGTGACCTTTAAAATTAACATAGTATTATTATATAATAATACTATTATTAATAATTTAAACAACAGGTGGTTGTTTAAGACCTGAAGATGTCAGTAATGACGAAAAGCTTAGTCGAACAATAAAAAAAAAAATTATAGCAGTTAGCAAATTCATAAAAGAAATAACATAGTATTATTATAATTAACAATAAAATTGCCAATATATACTCTTAATCCCCTCTGACTCGAATATCACTATCAGCTTTAACTAACATGACACCCATCTCTATCGAAAACATCTATCAAAAATCTCTAAACCCAACTTACTACTCAACTCAATTCGCATCATTGTACCCTTATAAAAAAAAAACTCTAACCCTTTGTACTCAGGATGTATGTTCCCCCCCCCAAAAGCTCATTCCCTTATGTTGTTTCCTGGATTCTACCTAGGCGACCCTTTCCGGCGCTAAACGGTCCCTTCCCGTCCCAACCCTTTTGTTGCGGACTCCTACCACACCACCCCCTCTTACAAAATTCCCATCAACTCTAATTACTCTCCCAATACAATACTCTCATTTACAAAATATCTCCATTTATTTATTACATCAATATATCAATCAATATTCTACATATATTCCCCATATCTACTGTGTCACTATTACATCTCAAATTCTCCATTACATTAATTCACAACAATATTATTTCATCTCTAGTACCCCTTTACATTCACATGGACTGATCTACATGTCCTAACAAAACAATAATCACCCAAAATCTATCTTTTACATTACCTTTAAAATTCTCAACTATCTCAAATTACTTATCATCCTTTAAAATAAAATCTTTAACACGTTAAAATCACTATTCAAACATTAATTACATTCCATTTTCCTCATATTCAAATATTTTTTAACTAACTTGAAAAAATTGCAAATCGTTTATAAGTGATTGTACAGCTGATCAAACTGATTTTCTTAGCAAGGTGAATGACCTTGTTATAACCACATTTCAAAATTATTTAAATTACATATTTCATCAATCGTTATCTCTAACACAATAAAATAATACATTTATAAGACAGAATGAACACAGTATAATAAACATACGAACACCTATTTATCAAATCATAATACAATTATTTAATTAGTGCAAGAGCGAGTTATCATCTTTAAGTTACAAAGTTTTAATTCGGTGCTCACCTGAGCAACCACCCTGCCACACACACTATTACTTTTTTATGGTGGACTGTTGCGCCCATGTGCTTCCACAAGGATGGCATAGGTGGAGGAATTTAACATCTCCGTGTCCTTGCTTCAGCGTTACATTGTAAATTATTTAGATATCATCATATCCATGTTACAAATTTATACGCCCTTAAAACGGGTCTACCACCTGGCCTTGCTGTTCCTACTCGAACAGAGTGATAGCCGCTGTTCCATAATTCCGGGGATTCCCCTAATGTCACCCCCCCATCAATTTCAAATATAAACCAATTTCAAGCCAGCTATGGTCAAGGTTCTTAATTTATGGCCATAGCTGACCGCTAGCCAAAACCACGATTAGTGCTGGTAAGGTAGTAATCGCCCGAAAAGTCGGGGAAATCAACTCTACTTTCAGGCATGTTATCATCATCATTATTATACACGGCACGGCAATCTATCAGGATAATACAAAATTATATAAAAGGTGTGCCGTGTATTTCACGCCATTTTGGCCTCCGATGGAGGTAACACTCTCTGTTACCCCCAACACTTATCGCTACCTACGGTGGCACATGCCACCACCGTACTAGCCACTTAATAACTAAATTAAATCTTCCACATAACATAATTTCATTATTTCTCACTCACTACAATTATATTCCTCAAAAATTCCATATTTATTAACATTTATTTTACATCACCTTTCAGTTATTATTACTTTTTAATTCTAGTTTCTATTTAGTACAATTATCTCAAATTATTTTCATTATTGAATCAAAATCTTTTCACACCTGTAAACATTTTACTCTATCTAATTGGTATTATAAATTTTATACTTACAGTACATTGCACATACACTGTCCTAAATACACAAATAAAAACACCAAACACCCTGTACCTTATGAAACAATAACAACAATGTTATTCCATACATATTCCAACAATTTATTAATTTATTTATTTATTACTTATCAAATTCACATCTCATAAAATAATTTAAACTCATTAGAAAAATTCAATTATATAACATTTAAATCAATCAAATTATTTAAACATCTCAAATTATTTTAATTAAATTAATTATGGAAATACAACATATTTAATTACTTTCACCAATTACAATAATTACAATTCATTTGTTATCCTCTTCAAAATTATTTTTGTTATTTATTTAGACTGCAAAAATTGTATTATTATTATCACAACAATTTCTACTACATACACACATTGTTTACCTAACATTTTACAATACACACAATTAATTTCACTATCAATTATTTACAAATCTTCATCATTAATTATTCAATTTTATCACAGTTCATTGTCAAAAATCAGCAAGCTCAGAACCATAAATTAAATATTTAAAATGTCCATTTATTAAGTTTATGTTCAGCCTCCATCATCAAAAATTAGTCTGGGTTTCACATAACATTTTTCAATTTTATTTACATATCTCATATGGCTATCCTATGTGTAATAACCATAAAATTTTAGTTTATTCATTTTACCACAATAATCATACATAGGGTTACTTCCCATTATAATTATTTTATCATAAACCAAGTCAACATTATTTATTTCTGTCCAGTCTCCATCAGTAGTTACATTCAATATAAGGTCAGTTATTTTCTCATTCATTGCAACATAAGGTAAATTATTATTATTTAGACAGGTATCATCAAAATAATTCTCCATCTCTATTTTATAAAGTAAGTATTTCATATCATTTATCTTTATCACTTCTAACATTTCTTTCAAGTCATTATAATCTCTCTTTAATTTATATACTTCTATCTCTCTATCAATACACAACTCTCCATCTAAATCTCTCTCATCATAACACCATCTCACACTTTCAATACCATTCCACACAGAGGGTACTAACTCATACAAAATGGGGAAACAACTCAAAAACCTCATGTCTTCCAATAACAAGGGACTCTTGCCCTTCAACAATAACATTTGTGAACACCCTGGTTCACCATAAATATGGGGAAAATTTACCCTCTGCCCTACATACTCATCTAATCTCTCTTGCCACTCTTTCTCTAATTCATCAACACTAATTACTACTCTGTTACAACCTATTACTTTCTCTCTCTCACTTACTCTCTCACTATCTATTTTCAACGTATCACTCTCTGATACCACATTCTTAATTATATTATCATTTTCGACATCATTTTTATCATTTGTTACCTTATTCTCTAATACCCCATTTTTATACATATCATTATAATTTTCACTTGTTTTACTCTTATCTGTATTTATCACATCCACTCCCATTCTCTCAATACTCCGGTCTAATTTATTTAAGTTATTTTTAAATATTTCATGAGTACTTTCTACATGCTTTTTGGTCTCATTGATAAGGTTTTTTAACTCACTGAAATTGCTTTCGCACTTTATTTTTTGTTCATGTATTTCACTACTCAATTTGTCAAAACGATCATTTATAGCGTCAAATTTGCTATTCTGTACATTGAATTTCATATCTAACATTGTTTGTATCATTTTGAACATTTCATAACTATCGTCAGACTTTTTACTTTGGACCGGTGTCGACTGACTTTCTGTTTTATTGTCAGTGAAGCTGACCTCATCATCATTAATTTTACTTTCCCTACTTAATTTTGGGGTTATTTGAATCCCCGAATCATCTGTAATATTTGTTTCGTCAGTAATACTTATATTCATATTTTTGTCGTCTTGACCTACATTCGGAGTTGAATGTACTTCAAGACTGCTCATAACAGCTGATTCATTAAATTCAGCCATTTCACTTACCGTACTTTCATTATTTTCTGCCATTTTTGAATTATAAATTTATCACATTTATTTTATTATACTGTATTTTAACACTTCTTATTTTACATACCTTAGGTATTCATTAGGTCTTAGTTACATATAACCTAAGTTTTCGTATTTTTTACGTATTAACTCAACCCCAAATCACGCTTGCATCTGTTGTAGGTGTGGAATTTTAATACAGTTCAATCAGTAAAATTCGTCCCTGTTCGGGCGCCATTGTTGACTTATCTATTAATACAAATACAAATAAATAGAATTATTGGTTATTCCACTTACCTCTAAACTGTTCTTCTTTGTCAGGGGTACGTCACACGAACGTCGAGATGCAAGAGTGATTTAAGGTTATTTCAATAACTGACGCAACTCGCATTTTGTGAAGAGAAACTAAAATTTTATTCTGTGCTATAAGCGGTTTTCAAGTTTTTATCTCAAATCATGTTATCAATTCTCCTTCAACAATTAAGACACAACATTCTTTCGATATTCTATTACTGAAACAATCTGATAGAAATAAATTTTAAAATAGACATCTTATATTAAATAAAGCAGCCCAGCCTGCTCGCACTCACATTCATTCCATTTTTACCCCCCATTAATTAATTTAGCCAATCATTAAAATTTTTTGAGTGAATACGTTTACGTGTTGCAGCGGCGTCTCCCCTGACATCGTGGCGCGTCCCGCACAAAGTCCTCTCTCTTAGTTGTCCGAAAGTCATGAGTTCATATTATGTCTTCCTCTTTAATTAAATCAGATCCGCACGTTTGATTTTGAACTTGTTTCACCACTACACTGTTCTTTTACTTAATGTTTGAAAATTTTACTAATGGACCAGTTTGGTCCTCGCCTGGCCAGGCTAAGCGTGAGTGAAGACTGCCTTTTTTACATGCGGGCGGAAATCACTGCCTTTCTTGCTACCAAATTTCGTCGCTGGTACACAGCCTTCGTTCTCAAAGTCTTGGTAGCTGCACACATGACACATGGGATTTTCGTGTGTTGGACGTTGATGATATTTAGTGTTCACTGGTTTACGTCACAAATGTGGGCAGGACTTGATCTCGTTTCCGTCATGTTGAGACCACGTGCTGGACAAAATTCATCTCCAAGCCATCTTGTGCGCCTTTTGCTTAGCGTGGGTATGCACTCCGCCGATGTTAGTGCGTTTGGGCGCAGGTGTCACACAGCGTTAAAGTTCCAGGAATTGTATCACCGTCAACAACACAACATTCCTTTGCATTGGCATCACCTCACAAGTCCTTTGTTCTAACTACGCTTTATTTGAACACGTGGCTGTCCACACAGATGAAGTGAATTGTGAATATTTTAATAAAATAAAAATCCAAATTTAATAAAATAAAAAGCCCCACCATTTGCCCCGTTACAACCTGTCGACTCACATCACCCCTTTTCGCAAAAAATGGCAGCCTTTAATTACTTTATACAAAGACTTTTAACAGTACCTCTTGACGACGAGGATTTTAATGACGAACTAAACACAATAAAATACATAGCTCAAGCCAATGGCTACAATAGTTCCTTGATTGACAACCTCCTCAGAAAACAAAAGCACAAGCTATCTAAACCCCGTATAGAAAAAGACACGAAAACCATTTTTATTTCAACGACATACACCAACATAATGTCAAAAATTTTAACTATTGTGTTAAATAATAACAATAGAACCGTAATATTTAAAACCAACAATAATCTTATGAACACACGCAGTAATAAAATAACTATCCCTTTAGAAAAGAAAACGGGGGTGTATAAATTATCGTGCGATGATTGTGAATGCTTTTATATCGGCCGGACAGGAAGGGGTTTCCAAAAACGTTTTATTGAACACATGCCAAAGCACAAGCTGAAGGGTCAGACATCACCATCAAACATAAAATCCAACTATGCATGTCATTTGATAGACGAAAATCATAAATATACAAGCTTTGTTTCCAACTTGAAACCAATGCATTTTTGTAATAAAGGCACTTACATAAACGCCTTGGAAGAATTTGAGATATATAGGGCGTACAATGATGTACACAGTCGTGACTTCGTGCTAAACGACCATTTAAATTTTAAATCAAACCCGCTATACGATCAGCAATAAACCTGTCTACACAGTAGCGATTGATAGTCAGTGTCCGATCGGTCCGACTCTAGTGCGCACTCAAGTAAGTGGATATGTGTGTAATTGTTTTCAAATATTTGTATTTTAATATGTAACGACCTCACTAAGAGGGAATTTTTATTTTATTTATTTCTGATGACGAGACATATGTCTTGAAATGTGTAAATTAAATCAAAACGCAACACAAAGTCACACGACGGAAGAAATAAGGTAAATATTTTGCAGATTTTGTCAATAAGTGACTTGGATACCAATTCAAACATGTCATCATATAACCTTATACTATACGTCTATTTAAACGTACATAAACTTTTCATCTATTGAACTGTTTCATCATTTATCACAACAAATTAAAGACATAGAAATATATTTTCATCGTAACTCTTACCTTTTCTGGGTCCAGGAGTCTTTTACACGAACTCACAGTCTGTAAGAGAGGTTAATGGGTTCGTTACGTAATAAACACGCTCTTTGACTATATAAATTAAGTCTGTTTATTATTCAATCTCAACATTTTGGTTTACTTTTCTTCTAAATTTACTCAGTGTTCATTTTTGTCTAAAAACTCATTTCTATTACTTTTCTTACTCTTTCTTGGAAAATACAAAACATTATTTCAACATGATGAACATCCTAATACTAGTTCACACCTTAACATAAAATTTTAAATTATATGAAGGGAAACCCAACTTGCAACATTCTCCCACTCACACAATTTTACATCCCCATTATTTTAGAGCGTTCTTTTAATTTACAATAATTATGTCTGGCAATTGCTTGTCGGTTACTTAACTTTCGTCATTCCTCTCCTCACCACGTGCCGCACTAGATGTATGTCCGTTCAACACATTTAATTTTCCTTTCTTCCTTCCACTTACTTCATTCTGAGATATCGGGTCACTTAGTTATGTCTGGTTGTCATCGTCAACAGTTTAAAAAGAAGTATTTAGTGCACACGAGTTCTTTTTTCGACCCGGCCGGGCAAAGTAGTCAGTCGAACTGCTTTTACTGTTTTCACATTTTAGATAAAAATTTACCCCGGCCGGTGACGCACGCCACTACCCGCGTCCATTATGTTTAGTTGCTAATTGTCGACTTTCCGTCATCTGCGAAAAAGATTCCCCACTACTGGTTTTTTCTAAACAGGAACCTCACTGCCTTCATGCTACGAAGTTTTCGCCGTCTTTCATAGTGTACGTATTCGTCTATAGGCCACGTGGCTACTGTTGTCAAACGGAGACGATAAAGGAGGCTCTGGTGGGAGGAGCTTTTACTGGTTTCCGGCGTCTCAAAAGCACATGGCAAGGAAATGTTACAGTTTAGCCATTTTCTCGTGGCGTCGTTTTAAAGTGGTATGCGTCGCATCCGCGCACATGCTGGTGTTGCGTGTACTAGTCCGTGACAAAACACTTGATTTATCAAAACAATATTGCGTTCTATTGCCACACCTCGCTCACAAAGCTATGTCACTGTTCATTGTCTGAATAGAACCGTATTTTGCATGGGACTTGCAATGTTGACTACAAACAAGTTAAATAAATTTAATAAAAAATAAAAAAAAAACCTTTTTGCCCCATTACACTATTACAGTAGAAGCCCGATATAGCGCGGTCCGATATACCGCGGATTCGGATATAACGCGGTGAAGAGTATGTCGCCTGTTATTAGCGAAAATTCTTACTTGTAGAGAGTGAGTAAATTATGAATTGTTTATCGTGACTTCCGTAGCCACATTGGAATGCGTTGCGTTTATTGTAAACAAAGGCTTGTTGTTGGAAACGGCGTTCTAAACAACAGCCAGAATTGCCAGTTCAAGTGTACCTGTAGACATAAACAATTGCCCTGTATTTACAGTCTCTACGTTTCTAAGAATTCATGCCAAGGCAAGCAGCCAACTAAATCCCTTCACTCCCTCATACTCTTATATTATAAGATCATACTCTGATATTATCTTATCAAAGTGTATAGTCTTTGTCATAAATTCGCATAGTGTAGAGTTTTGTGATGTCACAGAAAAGAAAAGCATATTCTGTGAGTGATAAACTCAAAATAATTGATCATGTGAAGAACGGAGAGTCAAAGGCAAGTTTATCATGTGAGTGTGGCATCCCAGAAGGAACAATTAGAAGGTGGATGAAGGAAGAAGATAAACTTAAAAGTTTTGTGAACACAGTTGAAAGTGAAGTGGGGTTGCAAAGAAAAAAGACTAAAGTAGGTAAGGATAGTGAACTAGATGAGTGTCTGTACAGGTGGTTTTTAATAAAACGAAGTGAAGGTGTGCCACTGTCAGGACCAGTTATTAGAGCTCAAGCTGTGAAATTCCATAGTGATTTACATGGCAACAGTGACTTTAATGCATCTGATGGGTGGTTTTCGCGATGGAAATCTCGTCATGGTATAAGCCAGATAAGCATTGAAGGGGAAGCACGATCATGTGACAGTGAAGCTGCAGCACTTTTTCCTCAGGCATTAAACAAAGTAATGATCGATAACGATTTAAATGACCATCAAGTGTATAACTGTGATGAAACTGCTCTGTATTTTTGAATGCTTCCTACCAGAACTCTGGATGTGAATAATTCAATAAATAAATCTGGATTAAAAATAAATAAGGATAGAGTTACCCTCCTGTTTGCCACAAATAAATCAGGCAGCCACAAAGTTAAACCTCTCTGTATAGGGAAAAGCCGAAATCCTAGATGCTTTCAACATGTTAACATGACGTCATTACCCATCACATATCGTAATACAAAAAATGCTTGTATGACAAGTGATATTTTCGGTAAATGGTTCTATGAAGAATTTGTTCCATCTGTGAGAAGCCACCTGCGGTCACTCAACCTCGAAGAAAAAGCTGTACTGACCCTTGACCACTGTCCAGCACATCCACCTGCTGATATGCTACAGTCAAGAGATGGGAAAATCGGAGTCATGTTCTTGCCGAAAAACACTACAGCACTGATCCAGCCATTAGATCAAGGCATCATAAAAGCATTTAAAGCGCATTACCGCTGTGAACTTCTGAGTGCTATAGTGAATTCTGATGAGGAAATGGAAATTTACCTTAAGTCAATAAACCTGAAAACAGTTGCGTATTCAATAGGTCTTGCATGGGAAAGTATTAGTATGGCTACGATTCAGAATTGCTGGAAGAAATGTTCCTTTGAACAAAACATCACCGATGGAAATTGCTCTGTTGCCGGATTCACTAATAGTGATGTACAGTCTGCGAGTAGTGCTCTGCATTGCAACTTCACTCTAGATGACTTGAATGACTGGGCAGAAGTTGACAACGGTGAGCCTGTTACAGAATGTATCTCTCTCTCTCCTATGGCGCTACAGCCCAAGTCGGGCCCTGGCCTCCACCAATCTCCGCCTCCAATCCACTCTATCCACTGCAACCCTCCTCCAGTTTCTTATCCCCATGTCTCTCGCGTCCTCTGCAACGCCATCTTCCCACCTCTTCCTCGGTCTACCTCTAGGTCTCGTTCCCTCCCATGTACCCAGCAAAGCCCTCTTAGGGTTCCTGCCACCCTCCATTCTCATAACATGTCCGGCCCAACGCAATCTTTGAATTCTTATAAATTTTGAGACTGTTATCTCTTAGATATTTGATACAGTTCGTTGTTGTATCTCAGTCTCCATGAGCCATTTTCTTGTATTGGGCCTATAATGCGTCTGAGGATTTTCCTTTCAAAGGTGTCTACTATGTCGACTGTTTTCTGTGTGATTGCCCATGCCTCACACCCGTAGCATAGCACCGGTCTGATGACAGTCCTATATATTTTCATTTTTGTTTCCCTGTGCACATCCCCAGACCTAAATGATGGCAGCAATGCGAAGTACGCCTTGTTAGCCATGGTGGTCCGTCTTTGGATCTCCGGCTCCTCTGATCCAGTCTTTGCTAGATTCACTCCGAGATACGTGAAATTGTCCACCACCTCAATTGTGTCCTCCTCTATCTCGATGTTGTTCTGAACCTGGTCCCTTCTTGTTTGGATAAGCATTTTTGTTTTATCCATATTTATGGCTAGCCCAACTTCCTTGGCTTTGTTTTTAAGCTCTATAAATATTTCTTTAGCTGCCGTGATCCGTCTTGACATGATGTTAATGTCATCTGCATATGCGGCTATCTGTACAGTTTTATTTGTTAACAGATTGGAGCTATTTATTGATAAGCCTCTAATTACATATTCCAATGCAATATTAAATAGTGTTGGGGCCAACCCATCTCCCTGCTTTAGTCCCTGTGTAATATTTATGGGTTCAGTTAGTTGGCTATCCACCTTTACTTGGGCTTCAGTCTGCTGCATAGTAACTTGAGTTAATCTTACCAGCTTGCCTGGTATTCCAAATTCATGCATTATGGTGTAGAGTTTGTCTCTATTAATAGAGTCATACGCTTGCCTGAAGTCCACAAAGATCTGGTACACATCAATATCACGTTCCCATCCGCATCTTAGTATCTGTTTTACTGAGAAGAGTTGGTCGATTGTAGACCTTCCAGGTCGGAATCCAGCTTGGTATTCCCGTATTATATTTTCTGTGAGGGGTCTCAGCCTTTGGTTCAAGATGTACGCAAAAACCTTGTAGGAGGTGCACAGCAACGAAATGCCTCTGTAATTTCTACATTGAAGTTTGTTGCCTTTTTTATAAATGGGGCATATAATGCACTTATTCCATTCCATGGGGATTCGTTCCGTTTGCCAGAATGTATAGGAGATAAAGATATCATCGATGCAGTCCGAAATGCAAATTGCGAAGAAAAAGAAGACGATGACGGAAATGAAAATGAGGTGGAAGTGAAAGAAGTTATTCCAAATGTTAGTGAAGTGATAATACACATAAACAAAGTAATTTCGTGGATGGAGAGGCAAAGTGAATCTAATAATGTTCATCTGCTGCACCTCGCGTTTATAAAACAATACGCGGAAAAGAAACGCTGTGCATTATCCTGTCAAACAACAATTACGGACTTTTTTAAAACCAACAATTAGGCCTACAGTAGGTCGAGTGAGCAATGTATAAATAGTGTATTTTATATTCCATTGGATTAAAATAGATTAAAATATTGGATTAAAATACAGTGTTCTTATTTTTTATTTCTACATTTGGTGACGTAATTTACGTACAGTATATAGTAGTGCATTATGCTGTAACCTTTTTCCCGGTCCTCCCTCCCCATCATTTGTCACTGTACAGGTCACCTTCCGATATACCGCGGTTACACCTATAACGCAGGGGAAAGTATGTCACCCGACAACCGCGCTATATCGGGCTTCTACTGTACCTCAAACAACCACCTTGCTCTCGAAAACAGGCCCACATTTGCATAAATAAATCTTATGCAAATATCCTGGTCACGGCACCAATTGTTAAGTTTTATTACTTTAATTATAATTGATTAAATATAGTTCCACTCTACCTTGTTTGTTTACGTCCATATTCCGGACGCCATCTTGATTGCCAACTTCTGAAAATCAAATACTTACCCAGGGTTCGTGTAAGCGAATTTTGTGAGAGCAAATATGGTTGTTGAAATAAATAAAAATTCATTCATTTACTTAAGTTCAATCAATTTAATATTTATTAGCATCTAGAAACGACATGTTTTTATGTACTGATAAATTGGCCTTTTCTTTCTCTTTTATAGTTGCATGATTTTAAAATGTAGAAGTTAACAATGTTTATTTAACAAACTTGACTTAAAATTAAATTAAAAGAAATATAACTTTTGTTGCCACAAACCAGCACTTCTCGTTTATTTATCATATATATATATATATATATATATATATATATATATATATATACCCACACACACTCACGCTTTCATCCCGTACATCTCCCTTACTTTTCCACAACCCTTTTGGGCCCATTTTATTTTAAACTGTATAGACATTTTTTGTAAAATTTTAAAACTTAGACTTCCATTTCTTTTGTAAAACTTTAGTTATTTTAGAATTAAAAAAAAAATGTTAGTTTCATTCTCTCGTTGTTTACTTAGCTGACATTTGCACTTCCCCAGTCCAGTCCCCTTACGTAATTTTCTCACTTCGCACCTTTTCTTGCTTTACCTTGCACCGAAATTGTTACTCATTTTAATTAAACACACAAACTTTGTTAATTCACATCTTCTATTTGATTATACTGTATCGTTACATTTTTATACGGGCGCCCGCAATTTCATTCTGGAACTTTTATTCGTGACCAGCCGTCACAAATGTGTAAATTTTACTGGGACGAGATGAACTGCGTTGAATTCTGAGATGGTGGGAGGTCACGTGGTCTCATTGCATTGTTCTATTCGTGTTATGTAGCCAGATTTAAGGCGTTGTTTAATTCGCCCCATATTCCAAAGTGACGTATTGCTGGGTTTGACCTCTGACGTCATATGTTGCTTTGTCTAACATGCATAGTTCACAGGTCAGATGGCTAAAAATAACTGTCTCTAGCAGTTAAACTGTTGACCTTGAGTCAATTCGTGTACGACGTTTATAATCCTAATAATATTTTCAAATAACTTTTACATAATTTAATTAGGTTTTGGGTGGGTAATATATGTACCGTTACAATTTATTATTAAGAAAAATCGTTACAAGAAATAGTTTAGACTATACTAACAACACTCGTGCGCTTGGCTGCACGTGCCAACCAACTAAATTTCTTACAAAACTGACTATCTCGAAAACAAAAAAGCGGATATTATTGAAACAAAAACCAAAATAAAATTTAGAATTTTCTCTAAATTTCACTCGCGGACATGATGTAACGGGACAGATTTGAGGGGGTTTTCTTTATTAAGAGTTAATGGTAGGGGTGCGTTACCCTTTTGGGGCCTCAGTTTTTAACAGTAGACCTTCCCATAGGGAACGCCCAGTTGCACATTTGTACAGAAAGCTTGTCAACAGGTACCGATTCCTGATGCTCTGGAATGTGAAAGCGTGTGGACATGCGTGCCCGTACAGATGAATAATCACGAACTTTTTAACGAGCCCCAGGTCGGATGGTTCTCGGCCGGCTTACGGTAGACTCGCGCTCAGAGAAGAGACTAAAGAGGAGAGATGACATGGCGCCTTTTAACCAATCAGGGAGCAAGTTGCCGCTCTGGAGTTTTTTAGGCCATTTTGGACGTGTGGTGTTCAGCATCTGTCATCCTACAGTCGGCCGATTCAGTGTAATAGGCTCGCGAGCCAAACTTTCTAATAAACGTTATAATAGATTATAGATATGGGGTATTATTAAGTCAAGCCCCACGTTGGGTTCGTCAATCTATAATGATGTTATTGTTGATGATTATTATTAGATATGATTATTAAAATTGGGTGATTGGAATTAATGTTCACGTTTATAGTTTGTGGTTTAAAAGAGTGTTAGTCTTGCTATCACTTCACTGTGTCAACCTCCTCACTTACCATCCGTGGATATCTTCACTATTCTCGATGGCGACTTCTCTTACTGAAAATGCACTTGACATACATACATAGATATTCCTTTTGAATATCGAAAAGAATGCACATATACAATAAAATAAATCAAATACTCAATTGTAAGTTGAATGGTATCAGTGATTCAAATACTACTGCCACCTTATGAGAGAACTGTTTATGAAAAAATTAAATTACTGCTTCTATTTTATAGAAATTAAAACTCTGATTCCACTGATAATAAACTGAGGATTTATTGACGATGATTAAATTCAGTAAACTCTTTTAAAACAATTAATAAGATATTTTTACAACAATAACAAATTTAAACAAATATTGAGATCTCTGTATCTCAAGGCTGGTAACACTGTTGTAAGGTACAATATTATTGTGAACGAGGTTAGGTTCACTTTAGTTAATTATATTACCAATTCGGTGAGTTCTTTGAAGATACATGATACCAGATATAAAGATGTGAGTTTGAATAACAATATTTACTTATCTATTACTATAACAAAAGAACAAAAATTTAAAATTATTAAACTCGGTACGATAGCCGATAATATCGTACTATCGTATGCTATGCAAAGGTATATAGCAGTTAAGGTCGACACATGCTTTGAGTGTTGCACGGTTAAAAATATTATTATTATTAATTCATTAATTAGCAGAACCATGTACTGGGAAGAGAAAAAATCTAAAGAAAAAAACTCTTATTATTGCTTTCATTTCATTGAAATCATTCAAGAACAGAATTGTTTCTTTGTGACAAAAATATATTCTTCGGTTCTAGGTTAGTTTGCCTAGTAACGCGTAAGTGTTTATTTAGAATAAGTAATGTTATTTATAAAATCCTTAATGATATAGTTACAAACATTTTATTTATAAATCATTTGATGTGTAATTATCAGTCATGAAAATATTTGCACAAGAAAATAATTATTTATTAATTCAAAAGTTATAGTCAAGTAAGCGACTATATTCACTTAATGATGAGCGGTATCTACATTTAATTCCGCCTTTCTCAATTATTCATTAAATATAAAATAATTATTTTTGAATTAATTATTGTCATTGGATTGTGCTACAACTTGCTTATTAAATTCTGATAATTGTCCATCATTGTTATAAACGCACTCAAGCATTATGACTAGTGTAGTCCAAACAATAATTTTCGTTCATCAACGAGAATTATTTCTTTTATTATTTTCTTTAAAATAAATTAAAATATTGTACTCCCTGATTAAATACACAGAACATGACCCTTATTATACACTGGTCATATTAATTCACTATTCACTTAATTCACTGGACACTCGATAATGTGTTGTTGTCTACAGGTTAGTGTTTGTTTGTATACTAATGTAGGTGACGCGCACATTTCAAAAATATTTTGATGACTTTCGGCATAGACCTCTCGCCGTGAGTGATGCAGAACGAATGTTACATTTCGCTAAAGCGTCTCTTTCTCGTCTGGTCATTTTAAGCTATTTGATTGGTTCAAAAGGTCATACTCTCAACCCCAAAACACTTTGGTCAAATAAAACTTTCAATTTTTCGCATCTCTAAGCGTGGGTTCGAGATTATCTGTGACGTATACATGGATACTCAAAATGATTGAAAAACTTATAATGGTCATAAGTTTCTTATCTTTTGTCCTATCGTCATTTGGATAGTGGCATTAAATCGCGGACACTTGTGGCTTTATTTTAAGTCTAAACAAGCACTAAATCCGTGCATTATTAATTCACTTGGTCATCTTTGAAATTCATCTGGTGACTCTTAACATAAATAAGTCTTTTTCACCATATTTCGTTATAATTACACTGAAATACTTGTTACTAAACATTTTGAGTCCATTTCTCCTTCATGTTAGTACATAAAATGGTTATATTTATAGTTTACACAAAATCTGTTAATGGCGTCTATACCAACCATGTTCGATTGTTTATATTCACTTGTAACGCCATCATTCCTTATTCTACTACATATGTTTGAAATCCTAACACTAATATGTACATTTATTTACATTTGTCCATACTTTATTTTGCTAAAAAATGTTATTTTATATATACTTATAGTATGATCAAAATACCTTCTGTTCTCATCCTTCCATTTTGTCACTTACTTAGTTATTTTAGTACACATGGGATATAATGTTAGTAATTAAAATAGTGTACAATTGTTGTACATTGTTGGTTCAATGTATTCATTAACTTTTCGTTATCTGAAAGCTCTCTAAGTTATAACATGGTGTTTATTTACGTCTGGTTTTACAATTGCAGTTAGTTAGTTTATAATATTTTAATTATTAAACTACTAGTATTACATTTGTGAAGTGTTCTCATAGCAGTATTAGACATTCCTCTAACTACTGGTAACAATTTTTACATTCTTTTGATAAGTTTTGATAATGTTTTTTGACTAACTCTCTTGTCACATTGGGGTTCTGTCCATTTAACTTTATGATATTATATTCAATCTGACTCATTTGCTGTGTCCTTCAGTACATATGGTATTCATTGGTTTGCATTAATATTCTTAGCTAGTTTCTGTTTGAAACAATTGTGGATAATTGCTTGGTTTAACTAATGTACATGATTTTATGTTATAGGTTCAATTCTTGTGAGGTTATGTGTCAGTTGTCTGACAACAATGCTCTACATACTTTTATGCAGTATTTAACTCAACTATTGCCATCTCATTATGGCATTCTACTACAATGGTTTATTATTAAGTTATACACATTTTTACACTATTTGTTGAAACAATAACACAGGTATTCTTAGTCTAATAATGTTACATATCTTGTTGGGTTGCACCCAGGTTTTGGTACATTGATTGGTTTATACATAACAAACTAGCATATTTGCTACTACTTGTGTTGGTATTCATTTACATTTTGTCCTGTCTTGCTATGGCATTCAGGCACATTTCATATTTGGGCTTACAAAGCTTTTATTATTAATCCCTATGAACAATTAATTTACTGTTCTGTCTCATATTTTTTGGTGGTCTTATTGGTTATCTATGTGATTTCACAATCTTGATTAAACTTGTTACACTAATTGTCTGTGCATTTCACTAGTTAATCGTGGATTCTTTCACTTATAATGGTTAATCACTTTTCTCCGTTATAAACATTTTCACTGGTATTGATTGTGCTGTTTACTTGGGGTAAAAATGGTTATCATATCTCATGTTGTTACACTTATATTAAGTACTCACTGTCATTGTTCGTGATCACTTAATTATGCTCAACACTGGTTTCTCTGTTATTAGTATTTGAATAATCATCATACTTCTTCTGTCCACTATATTGATTTTAATTCCTTGTATATCTTGTGAATGTTGATGTCTTGTACTGTTCATACATAATCTTCATTCTTCATGGTACATTTCTTTTCCTCTTCTTCTTCTTTTCTTCTTCTGGTTAGTTGTTTGTCACTGTCGGTGTTCTCCTTGGTTATACATTATTTGTAATAATCCATGTTCCTTAATATTGTCATACTCTTCCATATTTTTATTCGTGGTTATGGTAATCATTGTCCCATGTTATTTCACACTAATAAACAAATTCGTTTGTTTCATCACCATAGTGATTGTACTTGATTCGTCTCCTTTTTATTTTAATAATTATTTTCATCGTATCCCCTCACTATTTTGGATCTATTGGGCCTGGATTCTAACGTATTATATTGGCTCGTTGGTATTTTCTCTCTCTTTGTTATACTCGATGATATCCTTATTATTCTTCCTTCTCCTTCGTTGGGTAGTTTCAATAATATTCGTTCATAGATACACACTTTATTTATATTCTCCCGTTCCTTCTTTTATGCTCGATGAAATATTTTCATGATATCCTTCTATTGGACGTAATAGATAGTTATTTTATGTAACTGCCAATTTGGTACGTTACAACGTATAAAGAATGTGAGTAACGTATAAAGAAGAATGGTTTAACACAACATAAACAGTAACATATCGTCAGTGTATCAAAATTAAACCGGGTGAACGCAATTCGGACAATTGAGTGAATAAATCCACCGAGTGCAACGTGGTCGACCAGGACGTACAGAGAAGTAACAGTGCAATTTTCTTCTTAATTTTTTGCCATAATTATGTTAAACTTTATAAAGCGCTAAATCTAAAGAAAAGGGGAATTTAAATAATGTATGAATGAGAGTATGCGCAAATACTGGGTTGTCTTAGAACATAGAGATACAATAGTTTAAGTTGTCTTTTTAATATGTGTTTTTCCTAGAAATGTGGTAATAAACAATGTTTTTGTGTTTTAAAAAATAAAGTAAAAAGAGCAGTAAGAGTTATGAGAAGAAAAATGAATAACAAATAATTTGAAAGAAAGAATATAAAAGAAATGTGGCATTTGTCTAATAAAAGTTGAGTAAATTAACAATTACAATGAGAGTCGAGTTCATTAACAAAACAACCCTAAATCACTTATAGGTAACGAGTTCACGTGAAGACTGAGACCCGATGCAGGTAAGGGATTTGTAAGATGTGTATTTTTATTAAAGATTATTTGTGATAAAAATCTGTAAGTTCTCAATGATATAGCTATCCCCCATAAAACGAAAGTTTGTCGCATGCCAAATATTTCACTACATGCAAATTAAAAAAGAAACTTCATGACGTGGAACCGTCTGAAGACTCTGTTTTTGAAAATTGTTAAAACTGTTGGTTGAAATTTATGCCTAAAACCATCCTCAAACTTCAAGGAACACGGTGGTGAAAGAATTTTAAAAATCAGATCAGCAGTTACTGAGGTTATCTCGGGCAGTGAAACACATTCGCATTCTCTCGTGCTCTCCGCCCCACCATGCCAGATTTGTGGCTGCCCACGAGTCATGTCTTTGAATAGACGCTTGTGCGTAGTCAGTCGTTCAATTCAAACATCGTTGTTTATTTTAAATGAGTTCGTGATTATTAACGAAAGCATGTGACTAAATAATTCATTTTAAGTTTTATAGGGGAATAGTTCCGATAGACATCCTTG
Organism: Magicicada septendecula; assembly: GCA_034769895.1. NCBI lineage: Eukaryota > Metazoa > Arthropoda > Insecta > Hemiptera > Cicadidae > Magicicada > Magicicada septendecula. Next base: position 3,736,496 of record CM068375.1, read on the forward strand.
TCTGGAAAAGCCACAAAACCTGCAAAAACCAGTGTTTTTGCAGGTTTTACGTAAACTACAGGCCAAAATTAGGCGCAGAAGCGAATAATCGGCAACAATAATTTTTTGCAAAAAATCCGCAAAAACTTATTTTGGGGCCTAAATAAAGTAAAATTGTGTTATTTTGTATTTCATATGAAACCTGTTTTATATTTAGCTCCGCACGCGGCAAATACGGTAGACTTTCTTTGTTTACAAAAATTCGCATAACAATTTTTTTTTTTTTTTTTTTTTCCAGAAAATCCTACGGCAATCTGTCATTTTGTATTTATACATATAACATAGGCGTACAGTAAGTGTGTTGCGATTGTAAATATCGTTCTACCAGCTATATACCAAAATCACGTGTGGATGCGAAAAATTTGCAAAACTCGACTGTGTGAACCAAATAATGTTAAAATGCGGTTTTTTTCTTGTCTACATGGAATCCACGCATAATTAAGTTGTCTACACGGCAATTACGGTATTTTTTGTTTGTTTTCAACATAAATCATCCATAGGTCATACTTTCCCAGTGTTAAGAAAGTAGTGTATTAGGTATTTGCAAACTGCTTCTTTTAATTTCCAAAAATAGTTGCTGTAGGGTTACCACATAGAAACAAATTCACGGTATGGATATTGTCAATAGAAACATGTTCTAATAATTGCATCTAAACTGAGATGAAATATGAGTTAGAAATTTAAAAATATAGGTTATTGAAAAATTAAAAAATTTAGTTTTAAAATAGCTTCCTGAATTTAGCCCTATCAAAATGAACAAAAATAAAAATCTAGAAATTTTCTATACAGTCTTCTTTTATTTGGCATTTGTTATAATTTTAATATATAGTCTATATTTAATTAATTGTAAAACATTTTTGGTTCAGATTCTAGGGCCTGTGTAGTCGCAGTCATAGGATTTTATCCTGAAAAATATTGATGTTAATTTCATAAATTTGTATAAGGAATTTTTTAATTTGTTTTTGGCGTTTTTCTTCCTTAGCCATAAATATAAAAGAACATTATAGTTGGGCCAGAAACTCAGAAATTTGTCTGTGCCCGATTTAAAATGTCAGGCAAGAAATAACACCATGGGAAGTCTTCATTTCAGCAAGAATGGTTCCAAGATCCTGAATTAAGAATCTGTTTAGAACAAATTTCTGATGACTCCTACTCTGCAAGATGGCGATTTTGCCCATCAGGATTGATATCCTTATCTTCAATGGGGTGTCAAGCTCTTACAAGCCACATGAAAGGGAAGAAACACTTAAAGACTGCAGCCACGGCAAAATCTCCCAATTTGGGAGCTTTTTTCAGGATGGAAGAAGCCATCAACATCTTCCACAGCCAGTATTCCAGGCACATCCACAGAAAAAAATGATGGTATCTCCAGAAACAACAAGTGAAACACTTTCCATGAGACCTGAACCGTCTCCTGCAACTGTGGAGTCTCCTCAGCTACCCTTGGGCAAACACGGAATTAAATGATTTCTACTTAATGAACAAGTAACAAAAGCAGAAATAATTTGTTGTAAGCAGTAAAACCGATGAAGGCAATGTTCACAGACAGTGACAATGTACAAAAAATGGAGTTAACGAAAGTCAGCTATTTAATTGGATTTGGCCTAGCCCCCTACTTCAGAAATGAATTAGTAAATACAATTTCACAGACCAATTGTTTTGTCATTTGTTTTCATGAATCTCTTAATAAAGTGTCACAGTCCCAACAACAAATGGACATTTTTCTGAAGTTCTGGGATCATGCGAAAGAAGAAGTAAGTACCAGATACCTTACTTAGGGATTTTTACAGTCCTCTACTGCTGCCAACCTTCAGGCAGTCTTTACTGAGTCACTTTCATCTTTAGATCTTAAGAAAATATTGCAGGTGTCAATGGACAGCCCATTACTCTTGGTTTTTTTTTTTTTAAGAAAACAGTATAAGACAAATTCCTACATGTAAATTTCTGCATATATTATTTCATAAGTTTTAGGCACTTTCTTCAGCCTTTTTTAATCATTGAAAGTAACCTTTTTTGTAATTAGTCATGTTTATCACTTTTTTGGTTTTCAAAACCTGCTTCAAGTCGTGGAATTGTGAAATGTAGTAGGCCTACTAAGATTATTTAACAACTGTGGGAAGAACCATAATTTTTTTTTTTGAAGTACTAATCAACTTAATTATTTTGATAAGTGTGTTATGAGCATACATAGTCCAAGCGCTGCTCAGTGCACTTTGTAGAGTGACAGTTCTTTTGCGTGGAGTAATTTTTTAACCTGTATTAATAGCATAAATATTTAATTTGATAACCTGTATGTGCTGATTATTTAGAATTAAGAGTAAGTGAAAGAGCAAGACATATCATAACTATGAATATGGTGTTAATTTTTTTTAAACGTTTTGTGTCATAATTTGATTTACGTCGAATGTGTAATCAGTAACCTGGAATTTTTTGAAAATGTCCTGGAAAACCTGGAATTATGCATGAATTTTCTGGCCTTGGTTTAGTGGCCACCCTGAATTAAGTACTGGTATTCAAAATGGTAAAAAACTTATATTTCGCTATTACATCCCAACCTGTTACTAGTCAAACAGCAGACCCAAAACCAATAACAGACAGCAGATGAAATCAAAATTCCAAAAGAAAAAGAAATAGTTTTGTAGCATGGCTATAATAATAAGTGAAATTAGAACATTTACTATAAGGGTATAAAATTAAGGACGTTAAAATAAAGTTATTAATTTGAGCAAAACAAGTTCTCAGTTTTGACTCGACCATTTGGCATTTGTCTGTCTGTTTGGGGAATGTCTAGCGATAACTTTTGAACGCATCAACCGATTTCATAAAACTACACATGCATGTCCATACTTTCACCCCACAGACCCTATTGTTTATCTAATTGATCCCTCCTAAAACATGGGGGATCAAGATTGTGAAAAAATTGCACATATGTGGGGTATCAAATTAAAGTGAATTTAAACTAACATCTGAATGAAGTGTTAAGTTTTGAAAATTTCAAAATTCTGGAACCCTACGACCTAAAAAAAGAGGTAAAAAATTTGAAAAATCCAGCAGGGTGTCAGACTAAAAGGAACTGAAACCCAAATCCAAATACAGTGGAAATCGGTTAACACGAAATGACGGGGACCAGTTATTTTTTCGTGTAAACCGAATTTCGCGTTAAGCGAACAAAAAGTGAAACAAAATGAGGAAGTGAACAATAGTGTACTGTAGATTATTTATTGTACTGTCTAGTAAAATGCAACAAATACAACCTTTTATTTATCCTCATGGTTTATTATTGTTAATTTTTCTTAAAATTATTATTAGCTGTTCTAAATTTAGTCCTATGATTTAGGTTTTCTTATAGACTACTGTATGTCTTTCAACTTTACCATAGTTTTCGTGTTTATCTTTATTTAAAATAATTCGTTATTTTCTTTTGCACTATTTTATTTTCAACAAATTGTTCTAATTTATCAACGTGTTCAAACATTTCACCTGCCGAGTTGGCTTCAAAATATCGACGAACACGGCTCAGCAACGAAAGCATATCGGTAGCGGTAGGAACATTTTCACTATCATTTTCCGTGTCAAGTTCGTCGTCACTATCATCACCTTCACAGTTGTCAACTTGCACTGTTTCCACGATATCGGTATCTGTTAATACGGGAGCCGTAGTTACGTTCTCGTCGACAGTCAAGTACTCATTTAGAGAAATTGAAACATTTAATACAGATGACACGCGATTAAACATTTCAGATAGTGTAGGATCAATTTCATTTTCTTCGGGTTGTTCAGTTTCTGAATTCAAAATGAATCGAGCATGAGCGAAACAATTTTGAATTGTTGTAGGCGTCACGAGGTTCCACGCTGTTCTTAACAAGTTACAAGCATCCAGAACATTTACACAGAAATCTTTTTTCCCCTCAATAGTGGCCAAGTATTTCCGCAGAAGTAACTTTCTGTACTGAAATTTTAAATTTTGAATAATACCTTGATCACAAGGTTGTAGGACACTAGTCGTGTTCGGTGGTAGAAAAACAAGTTTAATTGCCATCAATTTTAGGTCACATGGGTGGGCAGGACAGTTGTCAATAATTAACATAATTTTCCTCTTCTGAGAAGTGAAATGTTTTTCTAACGAAACCAGCCATTCGGTAAAAATTTTAGACGTCATCCACGCTCGTTTGTTAGCTCTATATTCTACTGGCAACTTTTTAACATTTTTAAAACAGCGCGGCTTTAAACTTTTTCCTATAACAAGTAACGGAAGTTTTTCTGACCCATCAGCATTGCAACCTACCATCACTGTCACTCTCTCTTTGGACTTTTTACCACCAGAGCACTGCTCCCCTTTGAATGAAAGTGTTTTATCGGGCATACAACGGAAAAATAGTCCTGTTTCATCGGCATTGAAAATATCCTTACGTGGATAGTCTTTTAAAATTGCAGGCAGCGTAGATTGCAACCACGATGATGTCATTTCTTATGACACCTGTGTTGATTCGCCACAGATGTTTTTAAAGGTTATGCCATTTCGTTTTTTAAACCTTTCTAGCCAGCCAGGATTTGCAGTGAAATTTAAGTTCATCTGTTCAGCAAAAACGTTTGCTTTCTCCATCAGTAGAGGTCCAGAAATAGGAGCATCTTGTGATCTTGCTTGCTTAAACCAAACAAGAAGAGCAGCCTCTAAGTTTTCGTGGTTTGCCTTACGGAAACGTTTTCTGCCTGGTTCAAACTTGCCCGACTCATACAGTTCTAAAGTTTTATCTCTATTTTTTATAATCGTGGATAACGTCGAGTTTGGTATACCGAATGTTTTACAGATTTCTGTTTTAGTTCGAATACTCTCATTAACAGCTTGGAGGAGTTCAACTTTTTTTTCTAAAGAGAGGGCACTTTGTTTACGCACTTTCTTCTCCATTTTACTTCCGGACTGAAAAAACGAAATTTACAAAAGCGTAACTTCACATAACACGTACACGTCACACGCTTAACGTCACTTAACTGGCTGTAAAATACTAAGAAGTTTGTACAGTAAAAAAGTAAACAGTTAATCCTCACAACTGAGTAAATTTTTTACAATAAAATGTTATCGGTACCGTACCGCAAACTTTACCACCGCTGTACACGCACAGAATACAACTGAACTGAACTCACCACACCCTATAGAGTAGGTAGTTAATGTAAGCGATAACGGTTTATTTGCGGTCAATGAACAACACATTTGGTGCTGAAGGAGAGGCTATGGTTTCTCGTAAACAACTGTACACTGTATACAGTACGTACTGTAAATAGAACTTGGTACTGAAGACAAAACAAAACAGGTAGACAAAACAAACTATGGTCACTACCTGCTCTTTCTCTTTTAGAGATGAAGAATGGATTCCGTTACATCGAAAACAAGCTTTTGGGCGTACTTGTGTGGCTTTATTTTGTATGCAGTTACTTAAAAGCCAGCCAAAAAAAAATTATTTTTAACAAAAATTTTTCGTTTTAACCAATATTTTTCAGGTAAACCTTTCGTGTTAACCGTACAAATAATACACTATAATAAACGGTGATCGGTACCCGAGTGGTATTTCGTGTTAACCGATATTTTGTGGTAACCGTTTTCGCGTTAAACGATTTCCACTGTATTTAATGTTCATTGTATAATTGTGTGCTGTACAGTAACTATATTACTATAGAAATAGAGAAATTGTGATTTTTGTAATTTTTCTTGTAACTGAAAAACTATCGAATATTGTAATTTATGTAATAATGAAAGTACTTTGTTCAAAATAGTGAGCGAGTTCTCCAGCTCAGGGACCACACTAGTTACTGATCAAAAAGGTTCAGGACCTAATAGCATATATCGCAAGCAACTCTCTTCTGTCCCAAGTCACTCCCCCATGCAAAATAAGATCTTGCACAGTTTACAAAGCCTTCGTTATAAATTGAACTGAAGGTCCTACTTGTAAAAGAATATTCACATGCTGTTTACATATGTTCACATACACTACAAAGTTTCAATTCGATTTTGGAAATTTTGAATTTTTTGTGTATTTGCTGTAAAGTTATTTATTTTATGACAAGGTGACTATTTGTATGGGGTTTTATTATTTTAACAAGACTATTTAAATTACTATCAAATAATTTAAAGTAATATACACAATTTAAGTTGTATGTTTCAGTTGTCATGGGCTGACTTCTATTTGGTATCTGTGGGAGGAGAATACATGAGCTACATTGCTGGAATGGACCTCCTTGAGCCATACCCCAAACTGAAAGCTCTGAAAGAAAAAATTCAGTCATTCCCTAAAGTTAAGGAATGGATTGAAAAACGCCCCAAGACTGATATGTAAAACTGTCTACCTTCAAAAGTATTTGAAACAGAACAAAAACAAATAAATGATAGCTTGTAAAGTAAGAAGAACAATGCTTTTATTAAAATTCAAAGAGAGCACAAGTATTATATTTATGTAAGAAAAATATACTTTTTTGATTTATTTGTAGTGGTGCTTTTCTTTATTAATAACATTTTCTGTTAACTGATTAAACATGTTGTGTTTGTACAGTCAGTATTTGTACTGTTCACATTGTAGAATGTACATAGTGGCACCTGTTACTGAGGACATCATCGAAAAGATACTAAGTAAGCAGCATATCTGGACTGTACATTGAGAAGGTCCTACAAAAGAAGAAACAAATTGAGACCGCCACAGCACTTCAGAAGTAATATTATTCAAGAAACGTGAAGCCTAAATAGGTAAGGAAGTAGCAACACCGTGAATAATTGTGTAAACCTAATACCTAGGAAAAGGAGGTAATAGGGTGTTAGTGGATGCAAGTACCATACACCAGGAAGCATGATGTTTTCTGATAATGCGTAGGGATTCCCCCCCCCCCAAAAGTGATAGCTGTGTGCAGTGAGGTATGTGTTGTGCCACTGAAATGTGTCGTTAATAATTTCGTGCAGAAACAGTTTTCCACTCAGTGTGTACTAATAAACACTACACTAATCCTGTATTTTAACTAGGAAAAACAGGTTTTTAAGTAAATAAATATTTTTATATATAATTAAATATTTTCCATAAATAGGTTATTAACACATATTTGTAACATTTCAATGCTAAGAGAAGTGTTGATTTTTCATTTTATTGGTTTAATTTTTGTGTGCACATTTGCAAGTCAAAGAAGGAAGAGGGGAAAAATGTTTTCCGGGAATTACCTCCACACGTCATACACAGTCTTTCATTATAATGATGTAACTTCTATGTGCAAGAGAATGAGTTATGTTATAGTTTATTCATTCAAGTGCCTGGAGTTTGTACGTAAACAGAGTTTGTACCTTGTATTATATACTTTTACCCACATAATTATGGTGTCAGACTAAACACTTGTTAGGTATACTCACCGTGGCTATTAAAAATTGTTAGGTGGGATGTGGAAACTGCATCACTGTCCCCATAAAAAAAAAATAACCGAAATATATTAAATATCCACACAAGCCCCTACAGAAGAGTACTAGGCCAGGAATGTTTAAACATGTCCGAGTCTGACAAACATATGTTAGGTCAGGGTGAGGTGATAAGTAAGAACACTTGTTATACAATCATCTTAACAATTTTTATTCATAAAATTGAACAAAATATTAATTTTACCCACGTATGTATTCTTTTACTATTGAGATTATTATACAGTGAAACCTTGATATAACGCTCTTCTGCGGACCGACCAAAAAGTGGTTTATACTGAGGGTCTCTTTATATAAAGGTTTCAGTTTAACTTGAGAAATGTAAAGACATGTCTAAACAAAATTTGTTTACATCATATGTAGTGTCTTGGTAACACTTGGGCAACTGAAACGTCATAATTATTATTGTTAGTTGGGGAAGATTTTCTTCTAAGAATTCTTATAGAGCTGAGCTCCTTGCAAACCATATTCCTGTCTTGCAAATACTATGCAACACTAATAATAATGTATTGTGTATTTATATTATTACATTTTATGTAAAAAAAAGGAATCTCTTAATCATAGAGAACCTGTTATCCTAAAACTTTTGAAAACTAAATTTAAGGTTGAAAAATGAAGAAAAAACTTAATTAACATTTATTTCGGTATTCTTTAATTACAATAAAAAAAAAACTACAGAGAATAATGAATGCACTCCTGTTCACGATGGCCCTGGACTTTGGAACAAATGAAGACCATTTGTTAATGTATAAACATTTTACAAACACCCACAAGAAGAATATTACTTCCTCGATCTTTTTTACACACTTACCTTAAAACACAAACAGAAGATCCCAAATTATTCAAGGTCGCCACCAACATTTGGAAAAGGAAATGTGGAAACCTTTTACACTCTTCCCATTAAAAACTTGTTAATTTTACTTAATTCAGAAAACTCACAGGTCCGATTAGGCGAGACTTCGACACACGTTAGGTTTTGGCGCAATAATTACTCTAACACATGGTTATGGTAGTACAGAAATCTATTTTTATTTTCTTTTTATGTAGTTCAAAAATTACCAATCGAATTCATTTCTTAACAAATTGCTCAACATTGAGAGCACAAAAACTATTCAGATAAAACTATTAAGAATTAAATTCTTGGATTTCGTTGTCCATGACGTGTCGGTTACTTAACTAAATACAGCTATTACATTAACGACTCGGATCACAAATATAATAGTTGTATTTAATTGAGAATTAATTATAAACTTCGCAAACCAGTACTTCTCTCTCTCTCTCTCTCTCTCTCTCTCTCTCTCTCTCTCTCTCTCTCTCTCTCTCTCTCTCTCTCTCTCTCTCTCTCTCTCTCTCCCCCCCCCCCAAATTTGAGATCTCATTGCTTATTAGGACTTTGAATTTAAGAAAAGACAAATTGTTATTAAATTTTGGCCAGTCGATCTAGTCTTTACGAGTACTTAGCTGCTGATGATATCCCAGTTGTTACGCCATCAGATGCATTGCACTTTTTTGATTAAACACTCCACGGAACGGTTTAAAACTGTTATATACTGGTCAGTATTTCATTTTTCTCATTATTAAAGACTTTTAACTGTTGTATTATACTTATACAACCAACATTGGTAGGTCTACCCTTAATTGCCCGCGGGCGCTTTACAATACGACCGTACGGTATCAAAGTATTCTGTCAACTGCCTTGAGTTGGGGCTCGCAATTGTATACTATCCGAGCCTTCTACGCATCGGTCACGTGGTTCCACCGGATCCCCACTTCGCCCCTTGCCTTTACCCATAGAAGATTCTGGTTGTTTCTGGAACCCGGAAATGCGTTGTAATATTGGAAAACACGTGGTTCTCTCATGATCCCAGCGTGACGTCAGACTAATTAAAAGAAATTCCTCACCTTATACAGTAATGTCTGTTCGACTCAGGACATGAGTCACATACTTCGTTCTAACTTCCAATGCGTACCTAACACTGGCTTCACAAAAGTATTGCATAGACTGGTTAATTACGGAAAATTATTAAAACAATGGTTCAGCCCATTTTGTCCCGTTACAATACCCCCCCAATGAGAGGTTTTATGTAAAAACATAAAAACTCTCATTGCCTAAACCTAAGAGGATCAGCTAGGATATGAGCCACGACCCCCCTTATTTCCTTATTAAAATCATGGGTTACTCGCCCTCCTAATCCGGTGGCTGTGGCTGCGCCTGCATGACTTTACTGGACTTCCTTCCTCAGGATTCCAACACCATAAAGCCAGACAGGCACTAGGCGACCCTGCTCTGACCCACTGGCCAGCACAGGTTGTGACAGTACAAAAGTCCGTCTTAGAATTTGTGGGTACGGGAGAACAATTTTATTGTATTTTCACATATTTAAAAATGGTTAGGTTAACTTTCCCCAATGTATTGCATATGATGCAGTTCGTCAGTACAAATCGACTCCAAGGTCATGGCCTACGGGATTTCCGACACACATATTTGGACAGAGCCAGTTGCGAATTATGTTGAAACGTCATAACAAATGAGAAAACGTAACAACCAAGGTGTAAGACAATGCTGTCATCCGGTTTTAAACAATAGAATGATGACGAAAAAACCCCTTCCACACGGGTAAATCGTACAAAGATGTCTCCCCAGTCTGCAGCACCTCATCACAGTGTTAGCACGCTGAAAATTTCGCTGGCGCAGTTTTGCCAGTAGAAGTGTTTATTAACTAGTTGAAATGTGATTAACCAGTAACTATTACCTAGCAATGTAACCTGCTACCTAAAATGGCAAAATAAATTCAGTGCAACGTAAAGAACAGACTAGACAGTGAAAGTCGCTGACCACCTGGCTCGAAATGGAGAACTTCTGAGGGGAGACAACAATCACAACTCAGGAAAGTTTCAACTTAATTAACCACTATTCTTTTTGTCAAAATTGAGCTCTAAATTCTAAATTATAATTCAAATAAAACAAGAATGTACCAATAATTAAAATGTGGGGAAAGAGTGTGCGTGTGCGTGCGAGAGTATGCCGGCATTTATAAATAATAAATAAATGAACAGGCATTGGTTTATGTTTTATAACTTGGTAAACATAGAGTAAACTTTGGTATCACAAAGAGTGAACTGCAGTCTATTTGAAATGTTTTGTAACAAATTAAGTACACAATCAAATCATGAATATTGATGAATAATTACTGGACGGAAGTACGTAGCCGCCCGCCATCTTGTTTGGGAGTATAAAACTCCATTTTGTTGTCTGAATATTATTAATTGCAATTCTGAAGTAAACCAAAAGTTCAGTTTAACCGAATGCTGTTGACTTATTATTTCAAAAAACCCCAAACTGTTTCTGTTCCTCGCTTAATAAAGAACCCTGGGACCCTTAGTGAAAAAATGTAGTGTGGCAACCACGCCACGTGGTCGAACCGGGAATGTGGTCAATTAATATGGTAAGTACCAAAATAAATTTATTATATACATACCACCATAGTCAGTAAAATTCCATTTTTTAAAATAATGATTAAGGGCTTTTCGAAATATTAAAATTTCATCATCAGTTCATACACTGTAATGTTCCTGTTGTGATGTTTTCCTTTAAATGTATAACTGTTGTTAACTGTGTGTATTACCTCTTACTGTTCTTCATTTTGAACTTTCCACTGCCATCATTATTGGGTGAAACCAAGCCAGATATGTATTGAAACAATTGATAATTTTCAAATATTGTCTGTTGATTCATCAATTTGTCATATTTTTTATGAAGGTATATATATAATTTTTCTAACTGTATAATGTCATTTTTATTATTGTTTATTTCCATATTGTTGGATATATTTGTTATACTATGATTCATACTAATAAGGTGATCTGCTATGTTGGAGATTCCCGTTTTTTAATTATTAAAAGCTCTGAAATGTTCCATAAATCTCTGTTTGAAATTTCTGTGTTCTTCCGATGTATATGTAGTCACAGTTATTACATTTTATCCTGTATATTCCACTTAATTTGTATATATCAGAGTCTTTTCTATTTATTATTATATTATATATACAGTAGAGCGTCAATAATTCGGACGTCAAAAATCCAGATCGTCGATAATCCGGATTCGATTCTGGCGAAAAAAAAAATCGCATGAAGTGAATACATTTGTTTAAAAGCGTCGGCACAACTGTAAAACTCGCTGTGCCCTACAGAGTGGAGCGCGAATTGCGTGTTGTGTGGAGGAGGGAGGCGCAGTGAAAGCGGGAGAGTCAAGGTCGCACAGTCACATGTATACCTGCTACCCTGCCCCTGTCAGTACTGTATGATTTACTGTACAGTAAATCCTCGATTCGGACCTCGGTTTAACGGTCTTCGGATTTAACGGACTTCAGGAAAAAAAAAAGTATTAGGCTTTTGAAACGTATAATGTGCATAAACTGCAGACTCTCCTGTTCTGGTGATATTGCTTGGCTATCGCAGCATTCTTTATTCGTTTCTTTTCTTCTTGTTTTGAAACATGCAAATTTTCTCATCTTCAATTGTATTTGATGAGAAAGGAGTATTCCTGTCTTTGCGTTGTTGTTGACGCAGGCGTCGCACAGTGGAAGACATCATGACGACTAACACTGAACAATATACACTGATATGCATCTTATTTCACTGTGAAATATTCGTCCATCGGCTAATACAGCAAGCATTACAGTGGCACGTAATTTTTCATTTCCCGTAATCTTTACTGTTACAGATTTGGTTTCCTTTTGGTCCACCGTAAATATATGTAAATAAAAAATACGGGCGTTTCATCGGCATTTCCCATGTGTTCAAGTGAATAATTATGCTTGCGTAAATGAATGACAAACCACTGATACTGTAGGAGTTTTCTTCGTAGTCACTCGGTAGTTTTAGCGCAAGTGATGTACGTCATTTAAACGCAAATCCATTTCGCCGCATCATTCGTCTTATACACCCGAAGCTGGCTTTAAAACCGGAGACTTTTAATTCTGCAATATCTAAAGCTTTTAATTTTAAAACATGTCTAGTGACAGGGAGTCCTTGCCTTCTTAAAAACTGTACGTATTCACAGACGCTGGACTCTACTGCTACAAAACGCCCAACTTGAGGTCCCGCGCGCGAATGCTCGTTGCGTAGTATTTCCATTTAAAAGTCATTCCTTCTGTTTTCTCCATCGTTGAATACAGGATTCATCAATATCGAATTTCCTTGCGGCTTCGCGATTGCATGTTTTTCTACATTTTGTAATAAGTTTTAAATATAATTACTGTACATAAATTTAAAGGGTAATTAAAGAAAATAATTTAATTTAACAAGATAATTTAAAAATACTAACTTTTGTTGTATATTACAATTTGGGTGTGTCAATAGAAATAAATAATAGGTTGGAAGTAAATGTTATATTTTTTATTTTGTTTAGAGCAACAATTAATTTTATTCTTGAGATTGAATATTATTTTTATTTGTAAATGAGTTGCTATTATTTAAAATTTGAGTCAAAGTCAGACACACTGAAATTAAAAAGGTTTACATAATTTGTTTAACATGTCCGTTTAGCTAGTAAGATTATATGGTTGTTTATTTCATATGTCATGAACAGCATAGAAGGTTACATTGTATTTGTTGTAAACTTATAAAAGAAAATATTTTTATTTATCTAAGATCAAATTTTTTAATATTTGCATATTTTCTATTAATATTAATAAATCATAGAATGGTTATTTTGAAATGGTTTTAATTAATTATTTCATGTCATCAACATCTCACTCCTCTTTGAAAATTATTTAATTTTGTGCAACTACATATACTTGACACAACGAGAATGGAAAAAATCCTGCGACCTGGCCGGTGAAATACACTTCATAGTTGCGTTGAGTACATGGTAATGTATTTGTGTGAGTTTTTGAAATACTTGTAATATTGCAAATATATATATATATATATATATATATATATATATATATATATAGGTATATGGGATGACGCTGAACAGATTAATTCTGCAACAACTTTAATTAAGTAAACAACTTTCTATCTGTAAGCAATTGCTTTTCACTTTATGCCTTGCCAATTTGTTTTCCTTTTCTTAAAAGTATCAAGAACGTTTTTTTCTTATTAATTTTTTTTACCATTCAATTTTCAGTGTTCTCTTCTGGTGTGAAGTCATCATATGTAGCAAAGGATTATTAGTTTGTTTGTCATTAATCCTTAGGAATGTACCCAGTTATAGTCGAGTCGATGAGTGTCCGGCCCTGACGTTCTGCGTAGAAAGAGAAGGGAGAAAGAGAGAGAAATATAGAGACCAGCATTGCCAACTGTGGCGTTTTGAAGTTGTGAACAGAACCTCGAAATTCTACTGCAAATGACACTATTCTGCTAAATTTAACCTTAAAACACTCTGGTTCGGTTTAATGTAATGTTTTTAATTCTATTGTAGTTTGCTGCTACAAGACTTGAGTTCTGATATGCGAAGAATAATTCAGCCGAAGTTTGCAATGCTGGGAGAGGGGTGGGCACCAGTTGTGAAAGTTTTCTGCTAGAACCAATCAGCTATTAGCGTCTGCTAAAGTTAGCACGATGTTGCCACTTCCTTTTTTTATGCGAAGCACGTGGCGAAAGAGCGTCAGTTCTTTGTGTTAGTACAGTGAAGTTCTTGTGTTGTTTCGTGCTTGAGCGATTTACGGTGTCTGTAAGCCTTATTATTGGTATAGTAATATGGCCAGTGGTTCGTCAGAATCGAAAAAGAAAAAAATCGCCTCTTTTAAGAGCCAAAGCCGTGAATTTATATACAGATTGCGTGAATATTTTGAGAAGGAGCGAGACAATGGAGGACCTCTTCTCCCTGTGACAAAAGTGGTAGATAGAGTTTGTGACGCTTTGAAGGTGGGAAAAACAACCATTAAAAGTGTGACAAAAGAAAAGTGTCCATTGGATTTTAATACGCCTTCTGAAGTGCTACGTACTCCTGGAAAGCAAAGACCACAACCCAGTTCCAAGACATCACTCGATACATTTCAGAAGGACGCGATAAGACAGCATATTCATCAGTATTACAGTATATGAGGAAGGAATTTCCTACTAGTGAGAAGCTCTTCGTTTCTTTCCCTCGTTTCTTTGAAAGAAGCGAGCTTATTCGATGGCGGAAAAACCAGCTTGAGTATAGTGCTAAAACAACTTGGTTTTAGATATAAGAAATTCTCAGGGAGGCGAGCTGTGATGGAAAGAAGTGAGATTGTGGCATGGCGTGGTAGATTTTTGAGGGAGATTCTGAACATCAGTCCCGAAAAAGTGGTGTGGTTAGACGAAACGTGGGTAAATGCCGGACACACAAAATCACTGGCTTGGACAGACGAAACTGTAGCAGGGACATTTAAAGCGACCATTGGGAAAGGAAGTAGACTTATTCTGCTTCATGCAGGTAGTGTGCATGGATTTGTTCTGGGGGCAATGCTTCTTTTCAGGTCAAAGAGCACTCATGATTATCACGAAGAAATGAATGGGAAGACTTTCACGAACTGGTTTAAAAGTACTCTTCTGCCGAACATAAGTGCCAATTCTGTAATTGTTATGGACAACGCTCCCTACCACTCTGTGCAATTAAACAAAGCACCAACAATGAAAGACAGGAAAGACATCATTCTGAAATGGTTGGTGGAAAATGGTGTACCAGGGGTATCTGCAGACATGACGAAAGCAGAGCTGATACAGAGTGTAAAATTTTATAAACCTCGATTCTGCACTTATGAAATAGACTCTATCGCCACTGCTCATGGTCACATTGTTATTAGACTCCCACCTTATCACTGTTACTTCAATTCCATTGAACTAATTTGGGCACAAGTGAAAGATTATGTTGCAGAAAATAACACGACTTTCCGCCTCACGGATGTCGAACACCTAGTGCAGCAAGGAATTCAACATGCGTCAGTGGATAAGTGGAAAAGGGTTGTCGCTCACAATTGGAAAGTTCTGCAGCAAGCAAAGGAAGCCGACGGTATAGTGGAAACACGTGTGGAACAGTTAATTATTTCCTTGGATAACGACAGCAGTGACTCCAGTGATGAGGCCACAGAAATCGACATTTACGAGGAGTGTGGCGTCTTTCCACTTGAGTATTAACAGAATGTAAGTAGAGTAGAGTCTGTTTCATTTGATACACTTTCATTATACAGTAATCTTAATGATATTCTTATAGTCTGTGGTAATGTTCTGTATATATGATTTACATATGTGTTCGCATTAGTTATATAATTATAATTATTTAGCTGTGTACATTAATGAAAGATGTGATCTACGTTTGTGTAAAATGATGAGAATGAATGATTGTGAATGTAAAATGAGATGATACGCGTTCACATTAGTTTTTTTGTGATCTACGCTAGCTGTGTACATTAACGAAAGATGTGATCTACATTTTATGTAAAATTATTTATATACGCGTTCGCATTAGTTTTTATTCTGTTATAATTCTGTTATCATAAAAATCGACCGGCGAGTGCGCGAAAATTCCGTCTGTAGTACGTGTCGGCAACACTGTACTCTCGATCACGAGAAACGTCAGGGCCGGACAACGGCCGGCTGCACTATAGTAATAGATATTGAATGATTATTATTGAATAATTATTGACTCTCATAAATATGTCATTATCATTGCACAGATTTGTGAATATAGTTACCAGGGGTGCCCACGGGGGGGGGGGGTCATAGCGCAAGTTGCGCATTGAGAATTTTTGGGGGGGATTTTTTTAAGAATAACATTTTAAATCCAACATTGATGGAAATTTTTACCGTGTTTGTGCAACAAACTAAGCTATTAGTAAAAAACTAAAGCAATTGCATATCTTTATGATTGTTTTAACGAACTGGCACTGGCAGCATAAATGTCTCTACCAGTACAACTAGTAGTAAATTTTATTTTGGAATTTGGAAAACTGACCCTGGCAGCCTGCAGCAACATCCTGTCAATGAGTCAGAGGGTACGTGAATAATAAATCGTGAATGTAAAAATGTGTGTGTGTGTGCTAAGCTTGTAGACCGGTGGGCAATTGGGGGGACTTTTCAATTGGGGGGGAGTGCTGAGACTTTTGGGGGGGATTTGCGCATTGGGCCTTGGGGGTGATGGGCACCCCTGATAGTTACACACATATTTTTGTTAACAAATTAGTAAAATTCTTAAAACTCCTTGAGTTTGAAAGAAAAATTCTTACAAGTTTTATACTCACTTATTTGGTGAACAGATGGACAAAAATGTTACATGTAACATTTTATCAGTGCCCGGCTTTAAAGTATATGAAGTTTAAGGATGAGGGTATCTGCATAAGTGGCTTCAATTAAAGAATAGTCAAATGTAGGGAATGTACTTTCTTATTTATGCTGACATGATACGATTCAACTTGGAAGAAGGTAATGTGTGACAAAACTCAAAGTATCTCTGTCTGTGGGTCTGTGAACCAACTGACATGTGTAGCACATGTTCCACTGATTCTGTGTGCGTGTGTGTGTGCCACACACCCTAAAATAGCCTTAAATTTTTTTATATAACAATTTAAGAGTACTGTATACATATTAACTCAAAGATAAATTATATTAAACAATTAGGCAGTGAAATTGATTTTTTTTAATGATTAGGATTGTCGCTGGAATTGTCAATTTGGAATCGCACATGTTGTTATTATGAACTGTAGCTATAACCTGTGCATTAAAAAGATTGTATGCGGCTCTTTGCTGAAGGTATCGAGAAACAGCAATAGGGGGCAGAGTAGAAGTACGGTATATTGAAGGTGCTGTTACTCACTACTGGCCTGTGTGCAGTAACAGTAATACACAGATTCTGACATGGAATCACAAATTGGAAGTTTGTGGGTTTTATTGCTGTGTTATGTAGAATTTTAAAAGACAAATATTCTTGTTTTTTTGTCAATATTTCTTGTTATTATTGGTTTTTATTTACGTCTTATTCATATTGTGTCAATAAAAATAATTTTGTTTTCTTGAGTATGAATTTCATGTTAGTTATATTGTGTTATATTATAAAGTTAACTTTCCATTAGATTGTAAATCTAGATGATGAAGCTCAAGGGTCATTTTGCCTTGCATCTGCTGTATAATTATATTCACTAGTTTGGTAGGTATTGTATGTAAGACAAAGGCCTGAGTGTATTTAAATCTGGACAAACTTTCAGTTCACATTGAAATCTGAACCCTTGGAGTTTGGGTTTCTGTTTTGCTTTGGAACATAGTGAGACCAAACCACATTATTATTTCTTGAAATAAACCCTTATTTAAGTTTACTGTTTTCAAATGTAGGTAGACCTTGCCAGTGACATGGCAATAAAAATTATTTAGTAAGAAATATTCTATTAAAAAATATCCAGTTTTATAATCTGTGCTTGAATCATAACAAAGAATCAATGATATGTCATTGTGTCATTATTTAAAGCTATTTAAAAAAATTATAACAGGAAAGTGATTTTCCACTAATGATTTTGCAGAAACTATTCTGACTTTTTCTTTTAATTTTTATTTGACTATTTCATTTTTTTACTATATCACAATGTATATTATGATTATTATGTATTTTTAGTAAACTATAATGGATTTTACATCAGTTAAGATGTGAACTCTGTGTGTGTGTGTGTGTGTGTGTGTGTGTGTGTGTGTGTGAGTGAGGGGGGAAGAGCATTAGAATGTGTATGTACTGAAACTGAAATCTATAAAATTCTCTTAATGACTTATTTTTTTGGCCCCTTATACTCTAAATGATCATGTTTGTTTCAATTTAGGAAGACAGGGATTTTCAGCCTCATTATGTAACAATTTAGGCTATACGTTATCTAGCTAACAGAGATCTGGCAGGAGAAGTGGTCTCAGTAGACTTCACTTGCCAAAAACACCAAGCTTGCTTGTTAGATATAGGTAGTTGCTAAAAACTTGTTCACACTTCACATATAACTTTATTCACACTGAAACCGATAGTTTAAGGAGCCAGTTTTGGCAAGGCTTAAGTTAATAATACACAAGCACAGTTAAAATTCTAATGAATGTTTATGATACGTTTACACTTATCAAATATTGTTTTCTTCAAAATTTTGTCTGATGTTTGTTTTGTTGTTTTTATTGTATTTAATTTTTAACAAATATTTTGTCACAACTGTTTCAAAACAACAGAAATTTTATAATCTGAGAATTATAAATAATGAGAATGTAAATAATTTGTGTCTGTAATGCATAAAAAATTACCAGGCTGAATGATTTTCACATATATGAAGTGTTATTTCTGGCTGAAAGCAGTACTAACCAGTTTAAATTTGAAGAAATATTTGTATATTTCTTATACATAGAGATAATTTTTTCATATCTGTTTGCTATTCTTTAGTTGTTTAGCATCATCTGGTTACTGTTTGATGTTTGATAACAAAATATTACAAAATAATTATATATTATTACAGGTGCTCCACAAGGGGATGAGGAAAATTACCCCCGCCCCAAATGGTCACTCCTGACATTTTTTCGTCATTTAGTGATCGTAGAATTTTTTGTGAGTGAGAATATTTTACAAAATTCATTTTACGTTATGTAGGTTTATGCTTTTTTCTATAATTACTTTAAATTTTAACTGTACATTACCAGTACGTTAACATTTGCTACCATAAATGAGTAACACGTATTTTAAACTGTCAATGGATATTATTAAAATAACAATAAACTGACAAACACAGGTATACTTGTACGTTAATAAACTTATTGTGTTGATAAAAAACACACTGTATTTTTATCTTCACTAATTCCTATGATTTATACTTTAGACCTTAAAGAATGGCCCAACTATTCATAATTCCCCCAAGTGAACTACCCCCCCTCTAATTTCTTGCTGGATCTGCCCCTGTATTATTAAATTATTATGTTTATTAATCTGTTTTATTAAGTTTGGTACTTAAGGTACTACTACTACTACTACTACTACTACTACTACTACTACTACTACTAAACTGTTCCGTGATTTGGGGATATATAACGGATCACAAGATTGAGGCAATCCAAAAACATGTTTTTCTTTTTCTATAATACTGTGGCATCATTCACCACTTTTCCTTATATGAGGCCAGTTGTGAACATTGGGGCATTATGACCCTTAAAACTAGAAGAGCACTACAAGATGTGTTATTTAAGTATACAAATATTCATGACCTTATTGAGATAGATGTCTTGGGGATCAGTTACAGAGTTCCTAACATAAGACACAGAAGCTATGTCTTGTTCAGATGCTTATGGCAGAATGTGTTGGCTCCAGCTCCATTGGTGAATTCCATCAAAATGATGAACACAATTTGTGACAGTGAAGACTGACTGTTTCAATCAGAATATTAATGCCTTTAGGATGAATATTATGGAGATACTGGAGTGAGACTTTGACTAAGAATGTGAATCTATCCATTTTAGAAATGTGTATGTGTATAAATTCATGTTACTTGTTATTTGTTTTATAAATGTGTATTATATCTCTCTTTCTTCTATGGTATATTGATGTGTCCGTTGAAGTATATTCCAGTTAGGCAGAATACATACACCAAGGTGTTCGTACTATTCTATGCACTCTCTTTACATTAGAAGGCAGTCATCCTGCTTCCCCATTAGATAGAAATCTTCAAGGAGGTTGAGATATTGCTTTAAGGAAAGATGTGGAGGCCATCACACAAAAAATAATAATTATAGTTACCGTTGGTCTCCAGATCACTGTATATGATTAAATAAATAATTACCTTATTTTATCCACTAAGTGATCTTCTTTTTCTTTTTAATTACTACATGTTTCAGGGCTTATATCCCCATCTTCAGGTAAAAGCAAATCTACCCTATTATTAGGGTTTCGTTAAAAATTCACAACGACACAAACACATAACACACTTAAATAAATTAACATTGAACATTAAATCTGTATCGGAACACGCTACAAACGAACCAGTGCACTGGCCGAAGTCCGACTTTCAACTGATCCGTACACGCTATTCACGGTTTGTTTTCATAGCTGTGTCATATAGTTTATTTGATTTGAATGATAACTGTTCATTAAGTACCTGATTTTTATTTCTTCTTAAGGCCTTGTATATTTCAAATTCCTCTAAAGCATCAAGTAGTTGACCCTTTTTACCTATATGTAAAGGTTCCAAATTCTCTTTAAATCCAGTGTATGTATGATTTTCGTTTATTAGATGTTGTGCGTAATGCGATACATTATTATTGGGGAACTTCTTAGGTAAATGTTCTTTAAATCTCTCGGAAAATTTTCTCCCCGTCTGGCCTATATAGATTTTATCGCATTCATTACACCGGATTCTATAAACGCCAGAACAATCCTCTAGTAATGCTTTGGTATTAGGCTTAAGTATATTTGTTAATTTGTTCGTGGTCCTGAATGAGACAATAATCCCTAGCTTTTTTAATTCATTATGTAGTGTATTAGGTAGTATGTTTGTATATCTAGCAGAAACATATTGGGTTTTATCTTTAACTTTGTCCAATCGTTTTAATTTATTAGCGTGTTTATATATTATTTTATCAATGATTTTACTATTGTAACTATATGACACAGCTATGAAAACAAACCGTGAATAGCGTGTACGGATCAGTTGAAAGTCGGACTTCGGCCAGTGCACTGGTTCGTTTGTAGCGTGTTCCGATACAGATTTAATGTTCAATGTTAATTTATTTAAGTGTGTTATGTGTTTGTGTCGTTGTGAATTTTTAACGAAACCCTAATAATAGGGTAGATTTGCTTTTACCTGAAGATGGGGATATAAGCCCTGAAACATGTAGTAATTAAAAAGAAAAAGAAGATCACTTAGTGGATAAAATAAGGTAATTATTTATTTAAATAATAATTATATTATATTATACCTACTATATTAAAAACTTATATATATATTACTATGGTATAACATTATTAGTTTTAATATAATTTAAATTTGTGTAGCCCCACGATCTTGGAGCGCCATTTACTACAACGATACAACGTTATTAAATGTATGTGTTCGTGCCACACGTTGATGGGCGACTTCTTAATTCTTCAGTCAGGCATCCAGCATTAGGTGATAACAATGTCCAGTATATGCCACAGCTGTGCTCGACTCCGTAAAGCTTTGTTTTTGAGGCTGTCCTCCAGCATCCCATGGTCACCATAAGGGCTCTTAGTCTCACTCTCTTGGCATTGGTGGATGTGCAATCAAGGAGGATATGGGCTAGGAATTCATGAATTCAGCTCAAACCAGAAAGTTTATGGATTGAGAAATAATTTAGCTGAACAGACACAGTCTGATTGAGTTGTCTTTTTACAAAAGAAAAACAAATTAAGACTAAACAATATTACAATCTTTAAAGTGGCTGATTACGATCTTTAACAAACATGTGATAACATCATGAGATTAATCCCATTAAAGTAAACTATAATAACACTCTTGGATTTCGTTGTCCATGGCGTGTCTGTTACTTAACTAAATATAATTCTTGGATTTCGTTGTCCATGACGTGTCCGTTACTTAACTAAATATCACTATTGTATTAACGACTCGGAACACTAAGTTTTTTATAAGTAAAATCATAAAGATTTACCTTAAAGCCTAAACCGGTTTGGCCTCTGAAGAAGCCTTTTAAAGGAGAAAACTGGTTTAGGCTTTAAGGTAAATCTTTATGATTTTATTTATAAAAAACTTAGTGTTCCGAGTCGTTAATACAATAGTGATATTTAGTTAAATATAATTACAGTAGAACTTGGCTAATTCGAAGTTGAAGGGACCAGTAAAAAATTCGAATTATCCAAAAATTCGAATTAGGAAAACTTTTAATAACGGTAGAAAAATCAAATCAAAAACCGAAATTCAGTAAAGCAATATGTTATTTTAATAAACAACTTCCTTATACATATGTATTACAAACGTATAAACATGTTTCAGTACAAAATATAGCATTTACAGTTTTTTAAAAAAGCTAGAAACTTTTGATTGCATTTTGCAGTTAATACACTGAGTTGTAGTAAACTCTTCAAGTTTATTAAGTGCTTGGAAAATAGCGTCACTTACGTTCTGCTGTCCTTCAACAAACCGTCTCAAGTCTTGAATGTAATTTGATGCCTGTGAAGCCTTGGAATCGATATCTCTGGAAGTTCTAGCTGGTCCCCTTCTTCATCTGAAGATGTGCCATCATTTCTTTTGTTCATAACATCAGCCACGATCTCCGCATCTGTCTGTTCACCGCACACCGCCAAGTCTTCATCCATGTTTACAAACTCTTCGTAACGAATGCCTGCGTCATGTCCAACATTTTCCCAGTTATCCATAGTGGGTACGACTTCTCTAGCAGCTTTATTCTCCTCTTCACCTTCAATGTGGCAGAAACCACCTTTACGAAAACAATTAGCAATTGTTTTCTGCGTAACTTGGTTCCAAGCACTGTTGCACATGCGGGTAGCTTGAAGGATGTTAATCTTGATATTTTCGTGCTCATCTAAATAAGCACCTGACAGAATGTTTTGGACCACAAGCCGTCTGTAAAAATGCTTAAAATTTTTTATTACACCTTGGTCTATAGGTTGAACTACTGAAGTCATGTTTGGAGGGAAAACACAACCTTTACATTTTCCATCACAGGAATAGTGTTGTGCGCTGTACAGTTGTCAATAAACAAGACGATTCTTCTGTTTTGATTCCGAAATTTCCTGTTGATTTTCAAAAGCCATCTTTCGAAAATTTCACCTGTCATCCAGGCTTTATTGTTTGATTCATATTCAACTGGTTTCGTTTTTACATTTTTGAAACAACGTGGGTTGGCTGACTTCCCTATCATTAGCAAAGGCAGTTTTTCCGAGCCATCCATGTTTGCTCCGATTTAAAGTGTTATGCGCTCCTTGCTGTGTTTGCCGCCACTACAACTTTCTCCTTTAAAAGCAAGTGTTTTGTCGGGGGTGCATTTGAAGAATAAGCCCGTCTCGTCTACGTTAAAAATGTCTTTAGCGTCTCTATCAGAAATCATTTGCAACAAATCGTCTTTCCATGAATTTGCAGCTTCAACGTCAACAGATCCACTTTCCCCACAAACAGTTTTGAAAGACATGCCATTCCTTTCTTTAAAACCATCGAGTCAACCAGTGCTGGCCTTAAAATCATTTTTCCCTAAGCTAGATGCGAATTCCTCAGCTTTGGCTCTGACAAGGGGCCCACTGACTGGAATTTTTTTGTCCCTTGCTTGCTTAAACCACTTCACTACACATTCATCCACGTCAGGATTTTCTGGTCCTCGCGCTCTTTTCCTATCTTTGTCACTGGCTTTACACACACTATTCAAAACCTTCTCTTTATTTTTTAGATACGTTGACAGCGTATTTGGCGGTATCCCGAATTCCTTGGCAATTTCAGATTTCTTTTTTGTCCCTTTTCCACTTCCCGTATAACGGCAACTTTTTCGGCAAATGTCAATGATTTGTATTGGGTCCGTGTTGGTTTTGAAAGGGCCATGATGAACACACAACACAATAAAACTGCACAATAAGTGTCACTAAAACACACCAGTCTGTATATACAGTACTGTATAAAGAAAGGAACGGTCTCTCACTACAGGACACAGCTTGCACAGTAGAAACTCAAAAAGACTTAACACTTCCACGAATGCAGACAGACTGAATTGAAAGCAACAGTGAGGGTAGCTTACTGACGAGGCGTGGAACAAGGGACAATGGCGGACGGTACCGTTACACGAGCCAGTCATGTGTCATCACCAGATACTGACGGCAATTCCACGAATTTGACACACAGGACAAGCGTCTGTTCACAAAGGGCGATGCCTGCTTGTCTGTTTCCAGTCGTGTCTCTATTGTTACGTGGTGTAGCCCATACAGCAGGCGATTTTTTGTAGTTAGAGCAAAATTTTTATTTCGAATTAACAAAAAAAAGTTCGAATTACAGACGATGTTTTTGCATGGTTTTACATAGGATATTCAAGGGACCACGGTAAAAATTCGAATTATCCACGAATTCGAATTATGCACGTTCGAATTAGCCAAGTTCTACTGTATTTCATTACGAGTCGGAACACAAACCTTTTTATGGGTATAAACGTAAAAGTTTTACCTTAGAACCTGAACTGGTTTTCACTTTTAAAAAACTTCTTCAGAGGTTGCCGCTGGTAGCACTGTCTGTCATGTTGTTGGTGACGGAATTGATTTCCAAAAGATCAATGTTGTGTGTGTGGGGTGTGATATGTTCGAATAATGCACATTGAACACACAGAGGCACTCCACTCAACTACAGAATCCACCTTTGCAAACCACCTCATTGAAGCAAACCACACATACAAAAACATCGACAATAACATGAAAATTCTACACGTATACACAAAAGGCCGAAAACTAGACACTCTAGAACAATTGTAAATATACAAACACACGAAAACAAATAAAAACGACATCCGAAACGAACAGACACAATTCAAATAACACACATTATTCGATCATATCACACCCCACACACACAACATCGATCTTTCGAAAATCGATTCCGTCACCAACAACATGACGGACAGTTCTACCAGCGGCAACCTCTGAAGAAGCTTTTTAAAAGTGAAAACTGGTTCAGGTTATAAGGTAAAACTTGTACGTTTTTACCCATAAAAAGTTTTGTGTTCCAAGTCATAGTGAAATAATTTGTTTAGTATAATAACACAATACAAATTTGCATTATTGAAACATTGTTTACAAGATACTTATTGATTGAATTCACTTTTGTACATTTCATATTTCAAACGTATATGCAAATGCTGTGTAATAAACCTTTTTGTATATTTAACAATGAGTTAACACTACATTAGCGTACAGCTGGAAAAATTATAAATCAGCTTAAAAAATAATAGATTAACAAAATTCCTCAACTTTTTTGAGTTTGGGGTCCTGTTCCCCCTGTAAATACTCACCTGTTTAAAAGTGTGTAACAATTATTGTTTGAAACATGTACTACAAATTAATGAATACTGGTGGATTTAATTATTGTAAATATTTAGAACTAATTTCATTGAGAGGCACTGTTGGTACTACATTATACAATAAAATATAACTCTTGTTATATGATCAAGTAATGTACATACCGGTATATTCTTGTAATCTTGTAACAAATAGATCAATAATACTTTAATTTTCACAATTAACAATGGAGAATATAATTCTTATATTAAGTGCGCACACAAGTTGTGTCATTATCAATCTTAACGTAATTTCCTGTTTGAGTATTCTCTAAATAACCCATGACCTCTCTAGACAGTTTATGTTCATGTTTAAATTTTCTAAATTATCAGTAATATTATGTAACTCTAAAACATGTTTGTACTACATAAGCTGTATACATAGGTTACTCTATAGTCTTGTGAATTGTTTTCTGTAACTTCACACAGTAAGTACTGCTACATTTTATTTTCAATTTTTTTATATTAATATTTGAGTTACATCAATTTGTATATGACTGTTCTTAAATTAAAAAAAGATACTTGACCTATCATTTAAAAAAATTATATTTCTTAATTTGCTTTATTATGAGTATATCTTAAATACATTGTTATTTATTAAAGGAGCGAAAAGTTAAAAGATTATTAAGTATTCTTGATTTAAGTTTAACTGAAATTTTATTTTTTGTGATTTACTTAGACAAATTTATTGTTTTTTACAAATATCTTTTTAAGAAATGATTGTTTACAATGTTATACAACTTTGCCAGCAACAATAATATATGATCTTATAGAAAACTGTCTTAATTTTTACTTTAAGCACAGTAGAATCCTGAAAGGAAATTTATTGCTCAATTTGTAAGCTTGTAAAACTGAATAAACTAAGCTGAAATAATCTTTGCACTCCACAAGCTACAATGTACAGTAAAAAAATGTAAGTTAATAAATAATTTGATTTAGTTATTTGTATTATTTAGTACTGAGCAAGCTAATACATAATGTGCCAAAGCAAAATACAGTTGTGTGTAACATATTTGTGGGCATATGTGTGTGTGTGTGCGCGCACGCACGCGTGTGCATGTGTGTTTATACTAGTGTGATGATATGATATAAGTATTATACATTATTATAACATAAAATGTGGTTGAATGTGACATTTGCTTGATGAGTTTATAACTCAAGTGTTGTGTAATCACAATATCGTGTAGTTCTGAAATCAATTATTTATCTTGAACAATACTGGTAAGATTAGTTAACAGATGACATGTAGCTTATTTGAGAAACCATTAAATCATTGTTTCACCAATGTTAAAGAGAAATTGGCTGCTTGGTGCTTGACTGTCTTATTGTTTGAAGGTGAAATAACAGCAGCGCTAAATTCAGTCAGCACGATAACAGGATGTGCAAATATAAAAACTGATCAGTCTTATTCTTGATAGATTAACTAAATAAAATAATGGTAATTGTGTACAAGTTAGGGCTACTCTGGTTTTCTAAACACATTATCACATTTATAAGTTTGGCCTAACAGTGTCTGTCTGTTGAGGCAAAGATATATTTATTCTTGGATTTTGTTGTCCATGACGTGTCCGTTGATTAACTAATTATAAGTATAACACTACTGACTAAGAACACAAAGTTTTTTATTGGTAAAAACATAAAATTTTTACCTTAAAGCCTGAACCAGTTTTTGCTTATTATAAGGTTCGTCAGAGGCTGCCACTTAGAGTGCTGTCTGTCTTGTTCTTCATGACGGTGCCGTCGTTTGAAAGATTGATGTTGTTTGTGTGTGTGGTATGATATGTTCAAACAATACATGTGATTTGAATTGTGTTTGTTCATTTAGGATGTTGTTTTTAAGTGTTATTGTGTGTTTCTAGTTGTTCAAGAATGTCTAGTTTTCGTCCTTTTGTGTGTACATTTAGAATATCCATGTTGCTGGTTATGTTTGTGTATGTGTGGTTTGCTTCAATGAGGTGGTTTGTAAAGGTGGATTCAGTGGTGGAGTGTGTTATACATATATTATATTTGTAGTGGTAGTAGTAGTAGTAGTAGTAGTAGTAGTAGTAGGAGGAGGAGGAGCAGCAGCAGCAAGTGTGAATCCCCAGGAAAATGGGGGAAATTTCCACCCCAAATGGTCACTTCAGAAGAAATTTTTTGTCGCTTTGTGATTGTAAATATGATACAAAATTCACATCACATTATGTATGTTCATGGTTTTACTCTAAAATTACTGTAAATTGTATTTGTACATTACCACTATATTAATTATTGATTGATACATAACTTAAATTAAATGAGTAGTATGTATTTTGAATTGTAAGTGAATATTATTAAAAGAACAATGAACTGACAAACACATATATGATATTGTACTTGTACGTTAATATACTTATTGTGTTGATAATAACACATTGTATTTTTATCTTCACTCATTCCTAACATTATACTTTAGGCCATTAAGGAATGGTCTAATTTTTCATATTTCCCCCCCTCTGAAGGCCAACTTTCCCCCCCACCAAATTGTTGGCTGGATCCGCCCCTTAGTAGTAGTAGTAATATAGTAATAAAAGTAGTAGTATAAAAGTAGTAGTAATAGTAGTAGTAGTAGTTGTAGTAGTAGTAGCAACAGTAGTAGCAGTAGTAGTAGTAGTTGTAGAAGTAGTAGTTTTTTTGTTGTAGCAGTAGTAATAGTAGCAGTAGCAGCAGTAACAACAAAAATCATCATAAAACTCGTAATGAAGAGAATTTGAGGTGTGTTCACATGGATCATCCATATGGTGTGGATATTGCAGTCTGTGTGGTCACAAATAAACTGTTGCAGCTAGGAACTGACATTTGAAGATAATGTTATATTATATGAAAATTCCCAAGTTTGATGTGTAGGTTAATATAACACCATGACTCTTCTTTTTACTATGATACAAATGTGCAATGTACAGTTCATTTATTAACTCCATTTAGTGTTAATAAGTCCCGTTCTGAAATTGTCAGGGTTGAAAGTGTTAAAAAAACAAATACAAAAAATAATTATTTTATAATTTCCTTATTTACATTTCAACTTATCCATAAACTATTAAATTTCATAATCTCTTCTCTTTGATAAGCCTTAATTTCATAAGCCTTAATTAGCTTTGAAACACCAGGAAATACTAACTACACTATTAACACCTCTGAAAAATTCAATTAATTTTATCTACATTTGTTTGATCTAAGTTTGTATCTTTTTTTTTATATTTGAATATTTTAAGCAAATTAAAGTTTATACATAATTGGTGTTACAAGAACACAACTTATGACAATCACTTAAGTTAAAGCAAAGTATGAGGGACTAAATTCTTACTCTATTTTGTAGTCAACTATATCAGAAATCATATAGGCACTACAGTAAGTAATGTTTTGACATGAGTTACAAATCTTTATGTGTGCAGTGTTTATTCCTAGAAACTCAAATGATTATAGTATCTTATGATTTATATTTACTCAGCTCTTCTATGGTGTTTGGTTTTCTCTCTATTTTCATATGGTTTTGTTGTTTGATAATCAATAGGTGGTAAGAAGTCAAGATTTTTAAAGGATTAAGATTATGATTTATTTTGCTTTGTTAAAAATGCTAACGGAACATTATGTTTTATGTGATGAGTTGGTTCTTGATAATTTCATGTTTCCTGTGAGCCTTGTTCTGTAAAGTTCTTAAGTCAATCAGTTATTTCCTGCTATTATTTAATTCACTTACGACCTTACAATCTCAGTTAAGATGCAGTGGTCTGACATCTGGACAGATTTTACTACTGAGTCTTTGTGATCCTTTGCTGGTTCTGTGGTACTCATTTTGATATTGCTGTAGTAATCGTACATGTGAAGGTTGCTTACAGAAAGGTTTGTTGAGAGGTA
Source organism: Magicicada septendecula (assembly GCA_034769895.1). NCBI lineage: Eukaryota > Metazoa > Arthropoda > Insecta > Hemiptera > Cicadidae > Magicicada > Magicicada septendecula. The sequence continues at coordinate 3,765,837 of CM068375.1, forward strand.
TTTTATGTCACTATTAGTGAATATTTTTCTTGAAAACAATGTACTGTTTCCTTATATCCATCAAGTTTTAGTGATGTTTTAATTTTTACTGATAAGGCCTTGAATGTTGTTGTTGTTGTTGTTGTTGTTGTTGTTGTTTTCTAATGGCAGGACATTGAATTATTCCATTTGTCTTCTGGCATCCCAATAGAGTTTTGGTAGATTCCCTGTCTCTTGATAAGAGTGATCCAATCCCGAACATACAAGAAGATGGTCTCTGTTCATCACTGTATTCAGCTGCTTACAGATTGTGCAGTGGTGGGATTTGTAGATCTTAATACGATGGAGGTGTTCAGCAAGGCAGTCGTGACCAGTATTGAGTCTGAAGTTCGCTACTTGAGTGTGTAAATAGACTTTTGGCCTTGTGTCTGTTTAGTGTCGTTTCAGATGTTCCAGTGCATATGGTTTATACATCTGGATATGTGTTAGTAAAGTGTGTGTTAGCTGATTAATTGATGTCAATGTCAAGGACTTCCTAATTTATAGTCAATACAAGTTGTTGACCCAAACTAATTTTTGTCTGGTGATCATATGAAGTCACTTCACACACAGTGTTTTAAAATTTATCTTTGGTTTTTTAGGTTAGTCTTTCTTTGAGTATTTTATAATTAATATAGTACAGTTACAACTTTATAATTATGTTATAACTTTATAAACAAGTAAGTTCACAAGAGAAAGTACCACCAATATTAATAATTATAATTATATTCTCTATTGTCTTAGTAGCTTATTTTAAAAATATACTGGTATTTGTATATTTTTGAACATCATACTTTTGCAACTGTTTCTACATGTTTCAACTTTTTACTGTATTCATTTTCTTTCTAATTTTATAATTAATTTTTTTTTAATTCTTAAATATTGTGTAACAATGCATTGTTTTTTTTTGTTTCTTTGTATGCGATGCTTAAATCCTGTAGCAACTTATGAGCTTGTATTTTTCCATTGTTTGTTTTTGTTACAGTTTTCCATAACACAATACTCATTTATTTACTGTTCCATACTTTCTATATTTAAGCTTTTTTCAAATGAAATTTCTGTAATAACATACATATTTGTTAATTAATGTATAAACAGTTTTACAGCATTGGTTTCTTTTAGTTTGCATTATTGAATAATATTTTAAAGGGATTTTGTAGTCCTGTTGTAATACAGTTTGTAAATTTTGTATAAGTATAAATAACTGTTGGTCATTTTGCTACAATGTAAATTAAGAGCGTTGTTTTTTATCTTTTTTTTTTTTACTTAGATTGATGAAGAGTGAGCTTATCATTTTATGTGTCATTGAAGAGTGATTTGTTTATTATTTGTTTTTACATTTTATATAGAGTAATAGCTGGATGTACATTACTGAGTTGACTTCAGTGAAGTTTATATGGTAGGTGGGTATAGAAAGTGAAACACATTAGCTAATAAGAAGGTTAAGTAAGTTATGTATATTTTTGAGTATGTTATTTACAGAATAGACAAGTTTGATTACAAGAAGTATATAGTTGTGTAACCCTCTTTTTATTTGTGTGTTAAATTTTTTTTTTAAGGGTTACTTGATATTTATGACTAGGCTGAGGGCCTAGAAGGAAGCTTAAAATGTGCTGGGTCCAATGAGACAGGACTTGCAATTAATACTCATGAGTAACAGCAAGATAACAACCTTTATTAATTCATGGTTTTAATCATTCATATAATATATATTCATATTAATTATAATTCATACCCTTTTTAATTCATATTGATTCATAATGGATTACATAATTTTAAATTATTATTTCTTGAATATTTATCATAATTCCAAAATTTACCATTAACTTATTTATTTCGTAACATATTTATAATTATTTTTTGAATATTCATTATTTCAAGGCAACCTTTATTAGATGATTACACATAATTTAACACACACACCGACATGTAAATCACAGACAATTATACATATAAAAGCCTTGTGGACAGATTGCATATTTTTATCACAACACAATTTAGAAATTTCGAATACCTGTAAACCTAGATAATTTTACCAAAATACAATTGATAAATTTAAAGTCCCTGTAACAGCCTGTATAGATTAAGCAAAAACATGAAGCATCGATTACTGAAAAGGCGATTGGCCATCATACTAAAAGAACACAAACTATGAGTGTAAAACCCTTGTGAACAGCCCATATAATTTTATTAAAAAAATATATATGTATTTAAATGCCTGTAACCAGCCTGTATGGTTTTATCAAAATATAATATGTATATAAATTTAAAATGCTTGGAGACAGCCTGTGTAATTTCATAAAAGTGCAATTTATAAATTTAAAATAATCTGGCTTGACCATAATAACAAGAAAATACAAACTACAAAATTCAAAATTGCCTGTAAGGTTTTATGAAAATTACAATTTATAAAGTTAAAGAAAATAACCTGGATTGGCCCGGCCACTGACATGTTCCACACAGAATCTGAAAAAGCAATCAACCATAAAAAAAAATCTAAGGAAACCCCCCAAAGCCAGACAGGGTAGTAGAAAGCTGGACAGGAGCCAGACCCGACATAAGGTAACATGTCCGGGAGCTTGCATAGCTTTGCATAAACAGGTGACTACACTCGGTTTTAATGTGTAACCTGGCCAAATGCAGAATTAAAAAAAAAACCCCAACCCTTCTATGAGATAAGAAATGATTAAGTGCAAAAAAAAACCTGTGATTAAAACAGATACCAGACCAGCCAGTCCAGCTCAGCATGTTACAACTGCACCGACCTACTTAATTAAAAAAACCCATCCCCCCCCACAAACATTTACAAACCCATTCAGTATCAAGGTAACAAAAAAAATAGCATAAAAATTAATGAGCGCTGGACACATGCTAGCGAGCGGGCCTACAATTGTTCTCAAGACTAAGTATATTATCAAAGTGAGGTTACATGAAAAATTATGTCCAGCCGGGCACGCACCCAATTAAAACAGTTTAATGGTGTAGAAAGTCAATTTAAGTGGAACTTGAATTTTCGAGGATGTTAAATGCACGATACATGTTGTTTCCTACAGAGGCCAAATTTAGGTAAGATTTAGGTTAATATCACCTCGTTTGTCCAGATGCTTCTCAGGTGATCTGTGCCTTGTTGGAGAGTCAGACGGTCTTGCTGATGGGGTTTTACAGTGGCATGCTTATGGTTCTTCCTCCTCCGGCAGGTGAGGAATGAGAGTCAGAGTTGGCGTGTTTCGTTCAGGACATGATGTAGGATGGAAATTCCACCATGCTAGGATCAGGTCCCCAGCTGTCTAGGGAGCCCTAAGCATGAATAATAATTAATTTGCTGACAAGCCACTTATTCCCGAACATACACACACATGTACCACTGCCTAAGCTTGTATAAACTAAATTCAACAGGAATCACACACCAGCCACCCCTGACCAATTCAACTATGTTTTTTCTTGGTGTAACATTTTCACTTTTGTATTTTAAATTGATAACTACACCCAAGACCTAAAATCAATTTATAATGGTTCAATCTATAAATCAAGCCTACACGCAGTGGCGGCGATAAGGCCCCCGCAGACCCCGCGGCGCGGGGGGGGCCCCGACCCTCATGGGGGGCCCCAGTTGGCCCAGTCATGGGACATAACTTGTAACATGAAAAATAAGCGTAAACGAGTTGTAAAACGCTTCTTTGTTGAATTATCAGTTGACCATAGAATTGACGACCCAGTGAAATCATTTGAAGTAAAAGTTTTCAATGCAACACTAGATATTGTAATAGCTCAGCTACAAATGAGATTCGAAGGATTGCGTTGCATTGATGATAGGTTTTCATTCCTGACGCCTCAGAATTTAGTAAACTTCTCACAAGAGACAATAGTGGAGAAAAATAAGGCTCTGGTAAATGTGTATCCTGGTGACCTTTCCACATCACTGCCTGACCAAGTAATATCCTTCAAAGCTCTGATGGCCAAAGAAATTGTACACAAGAAAAGAATTCGAGAAATGATGAATTTACTGGTTGAACAGCTGCCTTATGAGTTGCCTCCCAGACTTAACTACAGCTTTGCAGCTTTATTTAACCATACCTGTCACAACAGCTACAGCGGAAAGAAGCTTTTCAAAACTTAAATTAATTAAATTAAGTCATACCTAAGAAGTACCGTGGCCCAAACTCGGTTGAGTGACTTGGCACTGTTAAGCATTGAGCATGAAAAGACACAGAAAACTAATATCAACGAAGTGGTTGAAAAGTTCTTAGCTATTAAAAAAAGAAGACTAGGCTTAGGAAAACAGTGAACTTTGGTTGATTGGTTGATCCTCATCTGTAAATATTGTACATTACTTGAGTTCGAGTGTTATTGAATTGGATTATACTTAAGGAGAACGTGTATAGAGTATATTCAAGAATTTTACAAATTCAGTTACAAACTAATTTAAATGTTTGAAAAAAGCTAGAATGTTACTTTGATATTCGTTTTTAAATAATACATTTTTAACACTCTGTGTGCGGTACTGTTTCATACTCTGAATTTAGATCTTTGACGTAAAAATAAATCATTCTTTTTATTTTGGTTTTTTTATAGTTTGTATAGAACTTTGTCTATTTAGCAACAATGAATTTTAAGAGTTTGTACACGTGTAAAACATCCTTTGCAAATTGCAAACGCTTTGTGATAGACGAGAAAGTATTCACAAACCATTGTTGTGAAACACACGTAAATAGAAACTCATTTGAGTGTTTTCCCCTATTACGTATACAAAATTTAACCATTTTTATAGGGCCCCCTAATTAGTTTCGCAGGGGGGCCCCCGTTTCGTTAGCGCCGCCACTGCCTACACGCGTATGCAAGTTTAACACACTGCAACATGCTCTAAGTTATATAATGGCCACGTGGTCACACAGTCAATTCATCAAAGTTCCCCAGAATTATATAATTTTTATACCCCTCTTGACATGGGCAATTACTATTTACTAAATACAATGTATAAGGCTGTTTCAGCTGTTAGATACATCAAAATACCTGACAATGAACATACATTAGATTCATGCCACGAGACATGCTTGAAACATTATCCGCTCACATCTAAGCCAATTATTATTTAAATTAGAACCTTTTACAATCAATGAATAATAAATATATTTAATTCACTTACCGGAGGTCTGTACGCGTCTACCCAATCATGATAGGATAGAAATTAAATGAAATAACCAAGACTCAAACCACCGGAGGAAGGCTGTTCACAGAGCAGTTGGTGAGACTAGACTGAACAAACCTTGTAGACTGCGTGCCTGATTAGAGAACACAATTACCCATTTTCACCAACAGATAGCGCAGGCATGCGGTACGGCAAAACCCGGCAATGCAGACCGTCGTTAAATAATAACTTCGCAACCCCCAATTATTAATAAATATTTTTTTTTACAGTAGCCCGGTTTCTTTTAGAAATCGCGGCACAGTTGATATGGTAAGAAAAGACAGTACTGGTACGTTATTTGTTTATATATTTCCCTTCTACTTCCATGTTCCTTAAGGAAATGGAAGTATGGTGATGGCAAAAAAAATCATGTTCGAGATTATTGCAGATTCTGATTGTACTACACTCAAAACATGAAAAAAAGTCATTTTTTGAAAAGTATGTGTGTGTGTGAGCGAGCGTGCGTGCGTGTGTGTGTGTGTGTGTGTGTGTGTGTAGATTTTTGTATATGGCAAACGATAACAGCCGCAAATTCAAACAGAATCAAATAATGTTTTGCATACAGTCCTGAATTGTAGTGTTCTCAAGACCTATTGTTTTTGGTGAAGATCGGTTAAGGGAAAGGGGTAGTTTACCTGCAACATTTTGTGTTTTAACAAGGGTATATATTATGGTAAACGATAAGAGCCACAAATTCAAACAGAATCAAATAACTGTTTGCATACAGCCCTGAATTGTAGATACTCAAGACCTATTGTTTTTGGTGAAGATCGCTTAAGGGAAACAGGTAGTTTACCTGCAACGTTTTTTTTATCAAGGGTAATTTTACTTTTTACATCCATGTTCCTTAAGGAAATGGAAGTATGGTGATGGCAAAAAAAATCGTGTTCGAGATTACTGCAGATTCTGACTGTACTACACTCAAAACATGAAAAAGTCATTTTTCAAAAAGTGTCTGTGTGCGTGTCTGTCTGTCTGTGTGTATAGATTTTTTTCTATGGCAAATGATAACAGTCGCAAATTCAAACAGAATCAAATATTTTTTGCATACAGTCCTGAGTTGTAGAGTACTCAAGACCTATGGTTTTTGGTGAAGATTGGTTAAGGGAAAGGGGTAGTTTACCTGCAACATTTTATGTTTTAACAAGGGTATTTTCTATGGCAAACGATAACTGCCGTAAATTCAATCAGAATCAAATAATGTTTCGCATAGGCCTACCTTCCTATGCTAGAGAGAACTCAATGTCTGTCGATTTTGGTGAAGATCGGTTAAGGGAAAGGTGTATTTTACCTGCAATGGTTTTTTATCAAGGGTAATTTTTTTATATGGCAAACGATAACAGCCGCAAATTCAAACAGAATCAAATCATGTTTTGCATACAGCCCTGTATTGTAGAGTTCTCAATACCTATTGGTGTTGGTGAAGATCGGTTAACGGAAAGGGGTAGTTTACCTGCAACATTTTATGTTTTAACAAAGGTAATTTTTTATATGACGAACGATAACTGCCGTAAATTCAAACAGAATCAACTACGTTTTTGCATACTTTTTGAACTAAAGAGAATTCAAGGTCTGTTGATTTTGTTGAAGATCGGTTAAGGGAAAGGGGTAATTTATCAGCAACGTTTTATGTTTTAAAAAGGGTAATTTTTTTACGAGGAACGATAACTGCTGCACATTCAAACAGAATCAAATATTTTTTTGCATGCATCCCTGAATTGTAGAGGACTGAAGGTCTATTGATTTTGGAGAAGATCGGTTAAGAGAAAGGGGTAGTTTACCTGAAACATTTTATGATTTAACAAGAGTAAAGTACTTAATTTTTATAAATAAAGTATCCTGATAAGAAGCTCATAATAATCCACTGTAGAAACGTAGATGAAATATCTATAAATGAATAGGTTAGGTGAACGGGGTGGGGGTAATTTTCTATTATTAAAAATTATAGTTGAAGGTGGAGGGGATAATTTTTTATATGTGTACTACGTTATCGGGAACAAAGATGTAGTTTTTTTTGTTAAAATTGCTTCCCGGGCTGTTTAGCCGTAGTTCAATGTTTTCTGCAAAACCAGACTTTTCGGCAGTGCCATCGACTGCCATCATCAGTGAAAATCGAGTGCGAAAACGTGAGGTGGTATACGTTAGTGACCACAGTACTGTGGTTAATCCTGAAGCAATAAGTAGAAAGACGTAGTTTCTATGGAAATATTTCATTTCGAATATGATTTTAAATATAAATCTTAGAACATGGAAGTCATGTATGGTTCTCCATACCAATATTTACTTCCATGTTCCTTAAGGAAATGGAAGTATGGTGTAAGGAACATGGAAGTATGGTGATGGCAAAAAAAATCGTGTTCGAGATTATTGCAGATTCTGATTGTACTACACTCAAAACATGAAAAGAAGTCATTTTACTTCCATATTCCTTAAGGAATGGAAGTATGGTGATGGCAAAAAAAATCGTGTTCGAGATTATTGCAGATTCTGATTCTACTACACTCAAAACATGAAAAAAAGTCGTTTTCCGAAAAGTGTCTGTCTGTCTATCTGTCTGTGTGTCTGTCTGTCTGTCTGTAGATTTTTTTCTATGGCAAACGATAACTGCCGCAAATTCATACAGAATCAAATAATTTTTTGCATACAGCCCGGTTTTGCAGAGTTCTCGCGACCTATTGTTTTTGGTGAAGATCGGTTGAGGGAAAGGGGTAGTTTACCTGCAACGGTTTTTTTTTAGCAAGGGTAATTTTGTTTGTTTGGCAAACGATAACAGCCGCAAATTCAAACAGAATCAAATAATGTTTCGCATACAGCCCTGAATTGTAGAGTTCTCAAGACCTATTGTTTTTGGTGAAGATCGGTTAAGGGAAAGGGGTAGTTTACCTGTAACGTTTTATGTTTTAACAAGGGTATTTCCTATGGCAAACGATAACAGCCGCAAATTCAAACAGAATCAAAAGATTATTTGCATACAGCCCTAAATTGTAGAGTTCTCAATACCTTTTGTTTTTGGTGAAGATCGGTTAAGGGAAAGGGGTAGTTTACCTACAACGTTTTTTTAACAAGGGTATTTTCTATGGCAAACGATAACAGCCGCAAATTCAAACAGAATCAAATAATTTTCTGCATACAGCCCTGATTTGTAGAGTACTCAAGACCTATTGTTTTTGGTGAAGATCGGTTGAGGGGAAGGGGTAGTTTACCAGCAACGTTTTTTATCATGCGTATTTTCTATGGCAAACGACAACTGCCGCAAATTCAAACAGAATCAAATAATTTTTTGCATACAGCCCTGATTTGTAGAGTACTCGCGACCTATTGTTTTTGGTGAAGATCGGTTGAGGGGAAGGGGTAGTTTACCTGCAACGGTTTTTTTTATCAAGGGAAATTTTTTTTTTTTTGGCAAACGATAACAGCCGCAAATTCAAACAGAATCAAATAATGTTTCGCACACAGCCCTGAATTGTAGATTTCTCAAGACCTATTGTTTTTGGTGAAGATCGGTTGAGGGAAAGGGGTAGTTTACCTGCAACGTTTTTTTAACAAGGGTATTTTCTATGGCAAACGATAACAGCCGCAAATTCAAACAGAATCAAATAATGTTTTGCATACAGTCCTGATTTGTAGAGTACTCAAGACCTATTGTTTTTGGTGAAGATCGGTTAAGGGGAAGGGGTAGTTTACCTGCAACGTTTTTTTATCAAGCGTATTTTCTATGGCAAACGATAACAGCCGCAAATTCAAACAGAATCAAATAATTTTTTGCATACGTCCCTGAATTGTAGAGGTCTCAATGACTTTCGATTTTGGTGAAGATCGGTTAAGGGGAAGGGGTAGTTTACCTGCAACCTTATACGTTTTAACAAGAGTAAAGTACTTGAAAATTTATTTAAACTTTTTGAAACAATGGTAATTGTTAAAAATAAAATAATTTTGTTGCCAGGCAATAAAATTATAATTTTTTCATTTTAATGTAATATAATATTTTTCATTTAATACAGCAATAAAAAGGCAGGTAAGGCACAGCCTGGCTGTTTGGCTGAAAATGATTTTAAATATAAATCTTAGAATATGGAAGTCATGTATGGTTCTCCATACCGATATTTTCAAAAAGTGTCTGTCTGTCTATATATTTTTTTTCTATGGCAAACGATAACAGCCGCAAATTAAAAAAAAAATCAAATAATTTTTTGCATGCAGCTCTGATTTATAGCCTACTCAAGACCTATTGTTTTTGGTGAAGATCGGTTAAGGGAAAGGGGTAGTTTACCTGCAACGTTTTTTGTTTTAACAAGGGTATTTTCTGTGGCAAACGATAACAGCCACAAATTCAAACAGAATCAAATGATTATTTGCATATAGGCCTGAATTGTAGAGTTCTCAAGACCTTTTGTTTTTGGTGAAGATCGGTTATGGGAAAGGGGTAGTTTACCTGCAACGTTTTATGTTTTAACAAGGGTATTGTATATGGCAAACGATAACAGCCGCAAATTCAAACAGAATCAAATAATTTTTTGCATACAGCCCTGATTTGTAGAGTACTCAAGACCTATTGTTTTAGGTGAAGATCGGTTAAGGGAAAGGGGTAGTTTACCAGCAACGTTTTATGTTTGAACAAGGGTATTTTCTATGGCAAACGATAACAGCTGCAAATTCAAACAGAATCAAATAATGTTTTGCATACAGCCCTGAATTGTAGAGTTCTCAAGACCTGTTGGTTTTAATGAAGATCGGTTAAGGTAATAGGGTAGTTTACCTGCAACATTTTATGTTTTACAAGGGTAATTTTTTCTATGACGAACGATAACTGCCGAAAATTAAAACACAATCAACTACTCTTTTGCATACCTTTTTGAATTATACAGAACTCAAGGTCTGTTGATTTTGTTGAAAATCGGTTAAGGCAAAGGGGTAGTTTACCAGCAACATTTTATGTTTTAACAAGGGTAAATTACTTAATTTTGATAAATAAAGTATCCTGAAAAGCAGATCATAATAATCCACTGTAGAAACGTAGATGAAATATCTATAAATGAAGAGGTGGGTGTAATTTTATATTAATAAATGAAGGGGGTGGTAATTTTCTATAAATGAAATTGATTGTTGAATGGGGAGGGGATAATTTTTATTTATATGCCATGTGTACTACGTTATCGGCAATGAAGAAGTAGTTTGTTGTTAAAATTCCTTCCCGGGCTGTTTGGCGTGGTCCAATGTTTTCTACAAAACCAAACGTTTCGGCAGTACTATCGACTGTCATCATCAGTGAAAATCGAGTGCGCTAACGTGAGGTGGTATATGATAGTGACCACAGTACTGTGGTTAAGGTTGAAGAAAGAAGTAGTTTCTATGAACATATTTCATTTCGAAAATGATTTTAAATATAAATCTTAGAACATGGAAGTAATGTATGGTTCTCCATACCGATATTTTCGAAAAGTGTGTGTGTGTGTGTGTGTGTAGATTTTTTCTATGGCAAACGAAAAAAGCCGGAAATTCAAACGGAATCAAATAATTTTTTGCATACGGCCGTGAATTTCAGAGTTCTCAAGATCTATTGTTTTTGGTGAAGATCGGGTAAGGGGAAGGAGTAGTTTACCTGCAACGGTTTTTTTTTTATTCAAGGGTAATTTTTCTCTATGGCAAACGATAACAGCCGCAAATTCAAACAGAATCAGCTATTCTTTTGCATACAGTGCAGAATTGTAGAGTACTCAAGACGTTTTGTTTTTGGTGAAGATCGGTTAAGGGAAAGGGATAGTTTACCTGCAACATTTTTTTAAAATCAAGGGTAATTATTTTCTATGGCTAACGATAACAGCCGCAAATTCAAACAGAATCAAATAATGTTTTGCATACAGTCCTGAATTGTAGAGTTCTCAAGATCTATTGTTTTTGGTGAAGATCGGTTAAGGGAAAGGGGTAGTTTACCTGCAACGTTTTATGTTTTAACAAGGGTATTTTCTATGGCAAACGATAACTGCCGCAAATTCAAATATAATCAAATAATTTCTTGCATGCAACTCTGAATTGTAGAGTTCTCAAGAAAAATTGTTTTTGGTGAAGATCGGTTAAGGGAAAGGGGTAGTTTACCTTGAAATTTTTTTTTAAATCAAGGGTAATTATTTTCTTTGGCAAACGATAACAGCCGCAAATTCAAACAGAATCAAATAATGTTTTGCATACAGCCCTGAATTGTTGAGTTCTCAAGGCCTATTGTTTTAGGTGAAGATCGGTTAAGGGAAAGGGGTAGTTTACCAGCAACATTTTATGTTTTAACAAGGGTATTTTATATGGCAAACGATAACAGCCGCAAATTCAAACAGAATCAAATATTTTTTTGCATACAGTCCTGAATTCTAGAGTTCTCAAGACTTATTGTTTTTGTTGAAGATCGGTTTAGGGAAAGGGGTAGTTTACCTGCAACGTTTTATGTTTTAACATGGGTAATTTTTTTATGACGAATGATAACTGCCGTAAATTAAATCAGAATCAAATAATGTTTCGCATACCTTCCTATGCTACAGAGAACTCAATGTCTGTCGATTTTGGTGAAGATCGGTTAAGGGAAAGGGGTAGTTTACCTACCACATATTATGTTTTAACGAGAGTAATTGTTTCTATGACGAACGATAACTGCCGCACATTTAAACAGAATCAAATAATTTTGTGCATATCTTCCTAAATTGTAGATAACTCAAGGTCTGTTGATTTTGTTGAAGATCATTTAAGGGATAGGGGTAGTTTACCAGCGACATTGTATGTTGCAACAAGAGAACGTTTTCCATGAAGAACGATAACTGCCGTAAATTCAAGCAGAATCAAATAATATTTTACATATGTGCCTGATTTGTAGAGTATACATGACTTATTGATTTTGGTGAAGATCGGTTAAGGAAAAGGGGTAGTTTACCTACCACATTTTATGTTTTAACAAGAGTATTTGTTTCTATGGTGAACGATAACTGCCGCACATTTAAACAGAATCAAATAATTTAGTGCATATCTTCCTAAATTGTAGATAACTCAAGGTCTGTTGATTTTGTTGAAGATCGGTTAAGGGATAGGGGTAGTTTACCAGCAACATTGTATGTTGTAACAAGAGAACGCTTTTCATGAAGAACGATAACTGCCGTAAATTCAAACAGAATCAAATAATATTTTACATATGTGCCTGATTTGTAGAGGACTCATGACCTTTTGATTTTGGTGAAGATCGGTTAAGGGAAAGGGGTAGTTTACCTACCACTTTTTATGTTTCCACAAGAGTAATTGTTTCTATGACGAACGATAACTGCCGCACATTCAAACAGAATCAAATAATGTTTTGCATGCATCGCTGAAATAATTGTAGAGTACTCAAGGCCTGTTGATTTTGGTGAAGATCGGTTAAGGGAAAGGGGTAGTTTACCAGCAAAACTTTATGTTGTAACAAGAGAACTGTTTTCATGACGAACGATAACTGCCGTAAATTCAAACAGAATCAAATAATTTTTTACATATGTGCCTGAGTTTTAGAATACTCAAGGCCTATTGATTTTGGTGAAGATCAGTTACGGGGAAAGGGCAGTTTACCTGAAACATTTTTTTTTGTAACAAGAGTAAAGTACTTAATTTTGATAAATAAAGTATCCTGATAAGAAGATCTTAATAATCCACTGTAGAAACGTAGATGAAATATCTATAAATAAAGAGGCTAGTTGAACGGGGTGGGGGTAATTTTCTATAAATGAAAATTATAGTTGAAGTGGGAGGTGATAATTTTTATATGTGTACTACGTTATCGGCAACAAAGTAGTAGTTTGTTGTTAAAATTCCTTCCCAGGCTGTTTGGCCGTAGTCCAATGTTTTCTGTAAAACCAGACGTTACGGCAGTGCCGTCGACTGCCATCATCAGTGAAAATCGAGTGCGATAACGTGTGGTGGTATACGTTAGTGACCACAGTACTATGGTTAAGGCTGAAGCAATAAGTGGAAAGAAGTAGTTTCTATGGAAACATTTCATTTCGTAAATTATTTTAAATATAAATCTCAGAACATGGAAGTCATGTATGGTTCGCCATACCGATATTTTCTATGGCAAACGATAACAGCCGCAAATTCAAACAGAGACAAATAATGTTTTGCATACAGCCCTGTGAATTGTAGAGTTCTCAAGACCTTAGACCTATTGGTTTTGGTGAAGATCGGTTAAGGGTAGTTTACCTGCAACATTTTATGTTTTAACAAGGGTAATTTTTTATATGACGAACGATAACTGCCGTAAATTCAAACAGAATCAACTACTTTTTTGCAAACCTTTTTGAATTATAGAGTACTCAAGGTTTGTTGTTTTTGTTGAAAATCGGTTAAGGGAAAGGGGTAGTTTACCAGCAAAATTTTATGTTTTAACAAGGGTAATTTTTTTTATGACGTAAGATAACTGCCATAAATTCAAAGAGAATCAAATAATTGTTTGCATACTTTCCTGAATTGTAGAGTACTCAAGGTCTGTTGATTTTGCTGAAGATCGGTTAAGGGAAAGGGGTAGTTTACCTGCAACATTTTATTTATATATGTACTACATTATCGGCAACAAAGAAGTAGTTGGTTTGTTGTTAAAATTCCTTCCCATCCTGTTTGGCCGTAGACCAAAGTTTTCTGCAAAACCAGATGTTTCCGCAGTGCTTTCGACTTCCATCATCAGTGAAAATCATAGTTTACCTGCCACCTTTAATGTTTTAACAAGAGTAATTGTTTCTATGACGAACGATAACTGTCGCACATTCAAACAGAATCAAATAATGTTTTACATGCATCCCTGAATTGTAGAGGACTCAAGACCTATTGATTTTGGTGAAGATCAGTTTAGAGAAAGGGGTATTTTACCTGCAACCTTTTATGTGATAACAAGGTTAATTTTGTCTATGATGAATGATAACTGCCGTAAATTCAATCATAATCAAATAATGTTTTGCATACGTCCCTAAATTGTAGAGAATGCAAGGCCTGTTGATTTTGGTGAAGATCACGGGGAAAGAGTACTTTTCCTGAAACATTTTTTGTTGTAACAAGAGTAAAGTACTTAATTTTGATAAATAAAGTATCCTGATAAGAAGATCTTAATAATCCACTGTAGAAACGTAGATGAAATATCTATAAATGAAGAGGCTAGTTGAAAAGGGTGGGGGTAATTTTCTATAAATGAAAATTATAGTTTGTAGGGGGAGGGGATAATTTTTATATGTGTTCTACGTTATCGGCATCATAGTAGTAGTTTGTTGTTAAAATTCCTTCCCGGACTGTTTGGCCGTAGTCCAATGTTTTCTGCAAAACCAAACGTTTCTGCAGTGCCGTCGACTGTCATCATCAGTGAAAATCAAGTGCGATAATGTGTGGTGGTATACGTTAGTGACCACAATACTGTGGTTAAGGCTGAATCAATAAGTAGAAAGAAGTAGTTTCTATGGAAATATTTCATTTCGATTATGATTTTAAATATAAATCTTAGAACATGGAAGTCATGTATGGTTCTCCATACCGATATTTTTAATTTTCTTTGGCAGTGGTATATGCAGAAATCAAGTGGGGGGGCTTGAACCTTAGCAGTTCATATATTAGCCTACTCTTCTACAACTTATAGTATAAGATAGGGTACATATGCCAGTTAATGGTTAAATTTATTAGTAGTCATATTATTATCAGTAGGTCTCACATTTTCTTTATTAAAAGTGTATTATTCGTGATTGGGGGACTTGTCTTGTGCTGGACTGTGTTCAGCTTTTAAAACCCGCACGTTCTCCACCGCATTTAAAACTCGCGCGACTGCCACTGCTTAGTGATCGCGCGTCGGCGAGTGCAGTGGGTGAGTCAGAGACTGTTTGTCAAGAGCGGCGACGATATCGGTTCGTTCACGCACAGCTGATTTTGGTCTCACAGTCACTGGCGTGTTTTTAGATTTCGTGGTTAGAGTACGTAGTTGATCATGTCTCATTGCTCATCTAACCCTTGACTGAAGCGTTTCGGGACTGGCGGCTTGATCTGTCTTTGTTCGTTTACTTCTACTTGTGTGGAAGCTTTATTCTAAAGAGTCCCAGGGTTCTTGGACAAGCCGATGAAGGGGTGTCGGAGGATGACCATCCACCTGTCATCCTCCCGTGCAGAGAAAAGATCTAAGCTCCTCGACCATAGGCATGCACACAGCGGGTGCCACGGCACCCACAAAAAACTTTGGAGAGGTGCCAAATTTGGATCGAACACAAATTTGGGGGAAAGAGAGTCCTACAGATCGATTGGGCTAGGTCTCATTTTCCGCAAAAATCGCCTAAGGCCTAAACCTTAGGTACTGTGAGTGTGAGTGTGCAGTGTACTGGTGAGTAAGCAAGCGATAACATAGTGTCGCTTTGCGATAAGATTCCTTGTGTAACAACAACAACAACGGAGTACAGACACTTTGTGTATGTTGAGTCTGTTTCCCTTTTGTCCATTCTTACAGCCTTCCTAGAACTCATATCAGTTACCGTTTTAATTACACCGTCTACAAAACTGCTCGCTCGACTTTTTTGGTGTGATTCAGCTAATTTATAGTTTTATTGAAGGAAGTCCGAAAAGGCATGCGGTATTCGAGGACATTGTAAAAACAACAAATACCAAGTTGAAAACACTGAAATCACTATCCGAAACCCGTTGGGCTTGTCGACCTGAAGCTGTCTCTGTGGTGCATGCTCAGCTTAATGCTATTCTGCAAGCTTTTAAAGAAATAATCGAAGATGCATCTGATTCAAAAGCAAGAGCTAAAGGCAAAGGAATTTTGCACCAAATCAAGTCCTTCGATTTTATAATTTGTTTAGAAATTATGCATCCAATTTTACAACTAGTATTAAAAGTAAGTCAAACTCTCCAGTCCTACGACATCGATCTTTGCCAAGCCATGGATGAAGTTTCTAGTTTAGCAATCGGTTTAGAAGAACTGAGAATTGAAGCTGCTATATTTGATAACATTTATTCAAGAGCAATAGATACTTGCAACCAACGGCATTGAAATTCCTGCTCCAAGAAAGCGCAAAGTTTCGATAAGATTGGATAATAACTCTGGCAATGTATTTGTTGTTCAAGATATGAAAAATGAAGATGAAATAAAATTCTTTGTATTTTATCCCATTTTGGACAAAATGATTGAGTCTTTGAATGACAGGTTTAACCAAGAGACAAAAGAAATAATTCATATTATTGGCAAAGTCATAACACTGGGCTTAGTTGATTATAAATTACACTCAAATGACTATAAATATCTCTCTGCTCAGTTTGGCTTAAATGCTTCAGAGTTGGAAGCCGAAATTAGAATTAAAAAAACTAAAAAAAGTGACAAATTTCCTCCTACAAAAGCTGTTGATTGGTTAGAGTGGCTATCTAAGCATAATAAAGAGTTAACATTTGTGAATTTCAAACTGCTAATGACCAAATTCGTTACCATTCCCGTCACAAGCTGCACTTGTGAGCGAAGTTTTCAAAGCTCGCTATTGTAAAATCTAAACTTCGCTCAACGATGCTGCAAGACCGTCTAGAAAACCTCATAGTTCCATTCATCGAACAAGAGCTTGCTGTGAATGTGGATGATGAGAGTATCATAAAAGAATTTAAAAAAAAATGGTACCATTTGAGAGAAGAATGGCATTATAATTGTTTTATTATATTTGTATCATCTTTGACCTTTATTACCTAAATACTTATATATTTTTACTTTGTTCTCATATTAGTAATCAGTAAAACAAAATATTCAAATTATACAGTTTTTATCTTTCAAATTATTATATTTCTATATTGTTTATATAACGTAAATAGATTGATTAAAAGTCAGAGTCTATTAGTATATTGAAACCATTATTCTAATAAAGCTGATTACCAAAAGTTTTTCTTAATTAATTTCTTTTAATCGAATTTTCTTCCCTATTACTCAAACTGTTTACTCTGCTTTTATAAGATAAAAAAGTAAATAATTAACTAGTAAAGATGTTTTATGCAAATTATCAATCAAAGTCGTAATATTTAATTGCAGTTTTTAAAGTATTTTTTAAGACATATCTTATCCTAGCATTGAAAATGAAAGCAGTAATGTGATATATAGACTTTTTGTTTCACGCAAATTTTGGGACCTTCTAACATTTTTGTAAGATTTGCTTTATAAACTGGCTTTCTCCCGGGTACTTGGGGTAAAGGCTTAGGTTACTTGTCTCCGTCAAGGACAAGGGCAAAAGGCGGCATTTAATTTTCAAGAGTAACCTGGACTCTAACATCTAAAGCAGCTCCAGGAAATAAAGCCGTTGCAGCAGAATTTTTGGCTGCACAAAGGAAGGTGGTTTTAGTCCGTAAAAATCCCCCCCCCCCCGGTGTCTTTTAGAAGAATTCCTCCTGCCTAAAAAAAAGGGCAAGGGCAGAAGGTGGCATTTTCATCGTTGGCACCCACAATAGCAAAATCCTGCGCACGCCTATGTCCTCGATGCCGCCAGTCATGAACAGCCCAACAGGTGAGGATGCAGCTCCAGAAGTAACCCTTACTGTCATCAGCTGTGTATCTGAACCACACGACCGGATAAAACCTAAAATTGGAAAACTCAGGTGGGATCTTTCAGTATTATATCATTTCTTCTGACATCTTCTACTTTCCTCCAGTTTAATCTCTAGAAACCATGTGAAAACAGACTTATAAATTGTAAACTCATGAAACATTAACCTGTAAAGTTTGGTGTGAACATGCATCAGGCATGTGTGAAACTGTAGTCTGGTTTTGTAAGATAGGATCCCATACTGAATTGATTGTGGTTTTACATTATTCAAATATTTTTGATACACTCATCTAAAGGAGTAACACACACACACACACACACACACACATATCTGACTGAGTAACTTAAATTCAAAGTCACATGAACACTGTTTAAATATAGCTGGGTATGAGTGAGTGATACGAATCCCCTTATGTAGCTTTTCAATCTTACATAATCTAGTG
Source organism: Magicicada septendecula (assembly GCA_034769895.1). NCBI lineage: Eukaryota > Metazoa > Arthropoda > Insecta > Hemiptera > Cicadidae > Magicicada > Magicicada septendecula. Next base: position 3,784,025 of record CM068375.1, read on the forward strand.
GGATAGATGATTAACCTACACATTTCGGGGATATGAATCTTAAAGCTGGTTTAATGAATTCTTAATTCTGTCTTGATGATTTCTTCCTGAGCACACTGACACTGGAGCTGGGTTCTTTATGAATTGCTGTTATCATACTTTACAGGGGACATTGGGTTATTTTTGGATGAATTGATGTTACACCTTGGGGAGATATTGATGTGGTGTTACCAGCAAGGGGTTTTCACCCAAGATAATTACTTGAATTAATTGTGGGTAGTATGTGTATGTTAATGTGTTGTGGTATATGTATGTATGTGTATATTTTTCTCAAGGGGGTTAATAATGTATAACTGTATAGTAGCACATGTGTGAACTGTTAAATGAGCTGGCTGATTCAATGCATTGGTACTTAAGAGATCTCAATGAGCTAATTTCTCTAATATCTTATAAATAATTGGTGTCGTGTTATATTTGCATATCTCTAAGCATGTCAGTCAACTTAAATGTCTGTATGAGTTGCAACCTCAGAGTATTCAACAACCAGATTCAAGTGTACTCAATTACTGTATAGATATACATTGCTGTATGCAGATTTGTGTATAAGAAAAAGAAAAATTAAGCCATTTTACTATCAGCAACTGTTATGTATTCATGAGATTTTAATAACTGAATTTCATTCAATGGATTAGCTTTTTGTATGTGTTGCAACTTAAGAGATCAATAACAGCTTTAAAGCGTATAATTGTTATACCATGTCGTGCAAGTGTTAGAAATTTATAAAAGAAACACCAATAAATAAGAAATTTGTTATTGTTATATGAGTATTTCATTCTGCAAGTCCTGTGACCATAGCCAGTAGACATGTTTCAAATGGTAGCTTGGGTTCCGGCACATTTTATGCTTCATCTAGGTTGAGTGCCTAGTCTTAAATACTAAGTTACACCCCTCAAAAAAAAAAAAAAAAACCTTACACAAAATTTGGGGGAGGTTTCAGTCTCATTCTATTTTTTAATCAGTAATTTTAAAAACTACTTTTTTCTTTCAAAAACTAAATACTTTTTAATTGAGTTTTTATGATCATTGTAATGTTTAAAGTCCGTTCAACTAAAGAAGATCGCTGACTTTTAAAGCCTGCCATTTTCAAATTTTCAAAGACAAAAAATAAATGAGCATATTGTTGGAATTGGCATTCCTTTCTGCGTTACTCGTGTACATTTCATATTTTTTTGATTCTTCGTTTTCATAACGTTAAGAGATATATTAAAAAAGTCACTTTTTTTAGCCCTTCTACAACGATTGTCAACTTTGATAATTCATTACAAAAAAAGTACAGCGTCAACAAATTTTTCCTGTTCAACGATTATTTTTACATTCATCCTACATCACATATTCCCATATTTGAACTCTCTGCGATTATTTTTATAGGCGTTATTAATTTTTTTGTTGACCTCGAACAACTCGTAAACGGGAGCACTGTTAGAGTTGAAATTTGTGCCAACACTGAGAAGACAACGCTAACGAAAGTTCAAGTTGAGTGAAAACAAGCTTAAACAGCTACTATATTTTACATCAACTTATATTTGAACCGCTCTTTTGCTAAAATGTAAAGCGACGGACAAAGCATGGAGTACACTCAGTTCCGTACTGGGTCCATTTTATCCACGCGCCGACGACAACATGAACCATAATGTTAATACTGTAATAACTTGTGTGTCGAAATCTAATAAATGAAAATAAATATTGTTTTTATTTATTTGTCTTTATGGAGATGTATTACTGCTTTGTATATATTTGTTTTTGTGCTGTACGGTATTATAATAATGAAACGTTTTCCATTAATGAAACAGCCAAAATTTTAAAAGAAATTAAGACATTTCTTTTGAATTATGCTAACCTTTACTCATCGTTGGACATTACCGAGATCCCTACCTAATTCAATTCAATTGTGCCACAATGTTAACATTAATAAGATGATTTCATTATTGTCAAGTATTGGTTATCGCATTTCAACAGAAATATCTTAATTATGTCAAAATTGCAGTAGTTCCATTTCTAGTACAATGGCCGCTGACTGTGCGGCGGCGGCCGTTACTTCTTAGAACTAAATGTCACCAAGTAATTGTTATAGGCGTTAAGTGAATGTTAATTACGGTTGTATATAGCTACACTTTGTAATATATTAATTAAAATATGTTATTAAAGATTGAAAGCACATTTATGCTTGCCCTCTGATTATGTAGGCCGAATTGCTTACCGCGCGCCACAACCTGATGAGTCAACCATCTATAACCTGATAAGGTCACCGCTATCACACACCCCACCACATACACAAAATACCAACATACTTTAGTTTGGTGGAGTGTTCTGTTTTGTAAAGTGTTGTCGTCTGAGATAGCTGAAGTGTTTTGTTCAATTATATTTTTTAATTTTAGAGATGGCGAGTGACGAAGAAAGTTTACCATCAACAAATGCCGGGAAGACTGTTTTTCGGAAAGGAAGTACGATAAAGAGTCAAGGAAGAGAAATGATCATGAGTGTCCGGGAGTTTTTTAAAAAAGAAAATGATACCTTGAAAAAACTGGTGAACCTATAATACCTTTTTCAAAAATAGCGGAGAGGACCGCACGAGCTTTACAAATTGGAACTGCAACAGTGACATGAGTGTGTCGTGAAAAATCAGCAGCAGTTAAAGCTGGCCAAAGCTCCGTCTCGACACCTGGGAAAGAGAGAAAACATGCAGCCAAAGTTACCGAACTAGACCCGTTTCAAGAGGATGCGCTTAGTCTATGGGTAATACAAACGTCGTGAACACCCCACACTGGATAAAATGCTGGTATCAGCGACAAATACAGGATTGTTTAGTGGTCCAAAAACTTCTCTCTGGACAGTTCTTCACGATCTAGGATTCCATTATTCCGAAGTAAACGGTAGAAAAGTTTTGATGGAAAGGGAAGACATCGTTGCTTGGCGTTGCCATTATCTGAGCAGTGTTAAACAAAAGGATTTTACACAAATTATATGGCTTGATGAAACATGGGTGAATGCTAGTCATAGCGAAAGTAAGGGATGGACTGACAACACTCTCGAAGGAACAATGACTGTTCCAATCGGCAAAGGAGGCAGGCTCATTGTCCTGCATGCCGGCACATCAAAAGGTTTTGTTCCCAATGCTTTACTTATGTTCCGGTGTAAGAAGACAGGAGACTACCATGAAGAAATGGACCATAACAGATTTTATAAGTGGTTTGAAGAGCAACTATTGCCGAACATTGACCCAAACTCAGTAATAGTTATGCACAATGCTCCATACCACACAGTGCAAATAGACAAAGCGCCTACAATGTCGTCAAAAAAATCTGCGATGATTGAGTGGTTGGAGAGACACGGAGTGCAAGCAGGGCCAGAACTCAAAAAAGGCGAATTATTAGATATGGTTTTGGCTCATAAGCCAAGATTTCCAATTTACAAAATTGACAAGCTGGCAAAAAGTCATGGCCACGAAATAATTCGACTGCCTCCTTATCATTGCCATTTCAATTGTATTGAAATGATATGGGCACAGTTAAAAGGAGACGTGGCAAGGAACAACAAAAAGTTTACTTTGACGTAAGTGGAGCGTTTGATAAATGAAGGGTTTGGGCTAATCGGTGAAAAGGAGTGGGCAGACGTCGTCCGACACGTGGAGAAGCTGACCAAGGAAGCCTGGGAAGCAGAGGGAATCCTTGATGAAGTAGTAGAGCGGTTCGTCATAAACATAATGGGAAATACTTCCTCAGAGTCAGGAGAGGATGACATGGACATTGGCGATGACTCAATTCTGGAGGGGATCGCACCTTTGCCACTATCACCTTAAGTACCCTTCATTGTGTTGTGGTATGTAGCCTATATAATTATGTAATTAATATTGTAGTACAATTTTTCTAATGTTTAAGAAATTTTATTTTGCCTGAAAATTGTTTTATAACGTATAAAATACGTTGAAACTTTAATTGTTATAAAATATAAAATGTTAAAAAGTCGTAACAATAATTTAAAATATTATTGAGGACAGTAACAAAAATATAAATGTTTATGTAGCCGTATGTCTTAAAATAAATAAATTCTGGTTACTTCAATGTTTTGGGACACATAATTCAGACACCAGAACATACGAACAGACATCTGGTTAATCACTACTTTCTTTAATAATTCATAATGCACTTTACGGGTAATTAAAGTTGGAAAAATATTTAAAGCGCATCATAAAAAAAATAAATATCACTATTGTTTGATGACTCGGAACACTAAGTTTTTTTAAAGTAAAATCGTAAAGATTTACCTTACAACCTAAACCGGCTTTCACCTTTAGAAGGCTTCATCAGAGGCTGCCGTAGGTAGCGCTGTCCGTCTTGTTGTTGGCGACGGGATAGTTTTCCGAAAGATCGATGCTGTGTGTGTGTGGTGAGATGTGTTTGAATAATGCGTGCGATTTGAATTGTGTCTGTTCGTTTAGGATGTCGTTTTTATTTGTTTTTGTGTGTTTGTATATTTCTAATTGTTCTAGAGTGTCTAGTTTTCGGCCTTTTGTGTGTACGTTGTAACGACACCAAAATTCTAAAAGAAATAAGCGCATCTATTTAAATCAAGCTTAAATAATATATATAGTAATATAATAATAATAATGGAGCACAATATTAATGACAAAAGCCTAAGAGAAATTTAATAAACTAATTAGAAAATGAACTTGCTGAAGAAGAGTTGCAGTATAAAAACAGATAGAATAATAGAAGGATAATTAAAACTACTATATTACAAGAGGTATTGAATAACAAAGGTGAATGACATTAAGGCTAATAAATAATTGAACTCTGAAGTGAAGTTATATAAAAGAGAAAGAAATCTACTTAAGAAAATATACCAACAGTAATATTGAATATAATAATTAAATGGAGTTATTGGAAGGCAATTTAGAATAAGAAAAAATATTCAGAAGATAAAAGATTCGAATGATGTGTATAATGATAAGATTTATAATTATTTTATTTATAGAGTGAGAAAGCTAAGGCGCCACTTTAGAATTATTTTATGGGCAGCAGCCAATGTGCACTGTACCAGGTATGTGAATGTTCGGATGAGCAATTGGACGTAAAAGTGCCACTCAACGCCGATATTCATTCATAATACCATATTAATATAGGGGGAATCATTTAACACTAGTATGGAATCAATTTTAATAAAAGAATGTAATATATAAATAGAATATACAATGAACCAAGAAAAAACACAAGAATTACAATTCGTTAAAGCCACTAATACAAATAAATAAACTCCAGAAATAAAGAAGAAAATAATTGGTATTGACAAGAAAAGTAGGTTTCAATTTGCCTATAATAATGAAGAATTTGTTTAATAAATGTCAATCTTATCACCAAAAGCAATATTAATACCATAAGATCATATACTTCAACTGTTGAAGACATCAGCAAGCAATAACAACAAGTTATCTAAACAAATCGAAATCAAAATAATTTGAAGGAAGAAACAATAATAAATAAAAGTGTGAACCTATTTCAAAACCAAAAGTCCTACAACAGACATTACTATGATAGATTAATATACTATATAGATAGTACCCAGTTAGATTTGGAGTAGTCCATAAACAAATAAATAATGATAATAAATTTAATGAATAATGAATGAATCAAATAGGAAGTCATATAAAGTACAATACAAATTTATAAGTAAATGTAAAATGTAATTAAGATGTGCTACAAATGTAATATAAAACAATTGTAATTAATTGGTAAGAGGATGTGAGATACAGTGGTATTCAATTAAGAAGAACTGTGAGTGGATAGTAATTAGAAACAATTATTTAATGAAATGAATTACTAATCCATAGTACCAGATGATACTAACATTAACATTTAGTTTTTTCTTTATTATTATTGTTTGAGTTATATAAGTTTGATAGATATTAATCACACAGACAATGGTTTAAAATTTAAGCCCTTGTCTTAACTGGTGCATTCAGTTAAGCCCTGAAGGGAATTATAGTAATTAAAATATAATTGTCAATTAATAGTTTGTTTATATTTAAAGAAATTAATTAATATAAAACAAGTGTAAGCAGGATCGATTATGAGTCTTCCAATATAAAAATATAATCAGTCAACATAGGCCTAGATGATTATGTTCAGTAAATAATAAATTATTCAAAAATATTTGTCAAATTACAAATAACTATAATATTTGATATTAAAATTGTTCATAGTTTTGTCAGATAAAATAATATGTAAATTGTATTAAGTATTATGATGTAATAACTAAAAAGCAACTTGTATGTAGAAGGTAAAATAATGTATTATATAAAAATAATATCCTATGACAACTAAATCTCAATTTGAACAGATATGACCAAACAGATATGACCAGAGTATTTATGTATCCAGGAAACCAAAAGAGAGAAAAAGAAGGTTGTTGATGATTATTAGAAAATAATAAGCCAAGAAGAGAGTTGACTGTAAATTCTGAAAACAAGCTAATTATTTATACAAAACATATGAATATTATTAAAAAATAATATAATAGAAAGTAAAAAAACCTAATATCAAACTATAACAGAATATAAAATTGGAGCAGATAAAAAAATATCATAAACAAATCACCTTTAAAACATTACTGATGCAACAACCAGAAGGAACAACTATACTTGGATCAACTTAATAACAAGACACTGGACTTCAATCACAATATCCCAACAGAAGGCTTCGGACCACAGAAGTGACAAGAGTTAACAATTTTTGAACACCAAAAGAAGTGGATTCTTTCATTTTGACAACATAAACAAACTGACATTGGAATTTTCCATCACGGATACCAGAAGGCTGTGTGAACTGAACTGAACTGATACACATTGTGTAACGTATATTTATTATTATAATTAATACTTAATTTATATTATTCATCATTATTATTGTTTGTAATGTAATGTAGTTTCTATACTTGTTTTTCCTTTATAATTACTGAACCTTTATATCAGCCAAAAGAACCTAAAAATAATATAAAAAAAGAGGAGAGAATCGACCCTGAGATTAATAAATTATATTAATAGTTACACTGAATAGACTATAGAAATTTTTTGAATAAAAATACAATATTATTATTATTACCAGATACTATTCCATGTGTTTTTATTTATATAGAATTAACAAGGTTTACTAATGGATGTACACAAAGAGAGGGATAAGTTAATTTAAAGCCCGTCTTGTGGTAATTTGACACATACAAGGTGAGGCATAAAGAACCTGTAAGTCCTGAAGGGTAATAGATTAGCGCTCACAACAGTGGGGAATAATCACGAGTAGTTACAACGTGTAGAATGTTCATGTTATTGTCGATGTTTTTATATGTGAGGTTTGCTTCAATGAGGTGGTTTGCAAAGGTGGATTCTGTAGTGGTGTGGAGTGCCTTTGTGTGTTCAATGTATCTCTGTTTGAAGCTACGTCCTGTCTGGCCTATGTAGAATTTATTGCAATTTGAGCAATTTAGCTTGTATACACCGGGTAGATCAATTTGTTTTGTGTTTTGTGCGTGCGTTTTTTCGAACACATCTCACCACACACACACAGCATCGATCTTTCGGAAAACTATCCCGTCGCCAACAACAAGACGGACAGCGCTACCTACGGCAGCCTCTGATGAAGCCTTCTAAAGGTGAAAGCCGGTTTAGGCTGTAAGGTAAATCTTTACGATTTTACTTATAAAAAAGTGTTCCGAGTCATCAAACAATAGTGATATTTAGTTAAGTAACGGACATGTCATGGACAACGAAATCCAAGAATAAAAAAAATGTCGGCAGTTTATTCATATCTCCGACAGGGAGGCTGAAAAGCCTCGTTTGTTAGGTTAATATAGGCTTACCGCAAACAGATTACAAACGCATTCCCTACTTACGGAAGGCCCCTGCATTCAGCACACCTAACTGGTGCTATGATGCCGACTGCTGCGCTGTGGTCTACTACGCCACGCCTGTTACTGTACGCGTCGCTTGACCTTTCTCTCTAAACTTATCTCACAGTTAAAATTCAGCAAAGCATCTTAAACTAATTTCAATAATTTAACCAACCTGTTGGGATTGTAAGCTTCAAAACGATATAACACTTGATTGTTAAACGTTTCTGGATTACGAGAAAACATGATCTTAGAAAAAAATTAATAACTAGTAACAAAAGAAAAATATGAAAACTTGAAACGTTTACATGTTGTGTAGAATGAGTGGGTCAACAATCCTTGAACAAGAAAATTTTTTCAAGGCATTACTTACTAAGAAATAAATTCATAAAATTGGCAGTTACGGTAAAACAATGAAAAAACCGTGACTTTTTCTAAATATTGCTTTACCGTGAAAAAACACTTAGCTGTAAAATTATGAAATATAAACCACTTAAAGAAAAGCGATTGACGATTATAACTATGTGTTTCTTTAATTTTTGGCTCTACTTTTGTGGAAATGGCAGGCTTTGAAAGTCAGCGATCTTCTTTAGTTGAATGGACTATAAGAATAGATTAATTTTACTTCAATTAGACTATAATATTTTATACATTAATGTCAGTAGCGGAATAAAGTTTTGCAACATTGGTATTTTAACAACTATATATTTCAAAATGACTTGCTAATAATTAATTGTGTCAATACAAAAAACAATTTTTCATTAAACTATTATACTTCTTATTGTTATACTACTATTTTAGTAATATTTTATTAATGAAAAATTACACAAGTAATATTAGCTAAATTTTTACAAAATTAACATCAGTATTTGAAAAATGAAAAAGAACCAGTATGCAGTAAATAAGAATCAAATTAACTAAGTTATTAATTTACAATAGGTAAAGCATTTGTGTCCAAGCCAAGCAATTTGTAATTTAAAAAGCCAAGTCCATTCTCATAATTCGTTGATTGGCAAACCACTCAACAACATCTTCAGGAGAGATGTCAATTTCCCTGTGAATATTGAGCGAAGCTTTCACAAAAAAGGTTTATGTACTTATTTAAGTTTCATAAAAATATTATTTAATACTTGAGTAAAAATTCTTAGGGTTCACTGATAGTAGTGGCAGGTGTCCGGTGTGATGTGTGTGGCTGCACCGCCACACCGTCAAAGAGAGCGAGAGAGAAAGAAAACAGGTAGCTTACTGAATGTTACTCTCAGCGTAATACACCGCTCAATGAACTATAAATTTATCTTGTTGTTGCATCCTCTTCGTTCACTTGTTAATTTAATAATATATATATACTTTCACTTATGAAACTATACTTTATTAGTGGGAAGTGACAATAGTAAGTTTCATAAGTGAAAGTATATATATATTATTAAACTATAAATTATAACTGAAGTAATAATTGTTATTATAAACTACTTATTTTGTTAGTATTTATATCCCCATCCAAATCAGCCAGAACATGGAATTTTGTAATTTTAAACGAGATCCTAAGTAAATTAAGGAAGTGCATATTATATTTTTGCAGTTGGGGGGGGGGGGGCTTGAGCTCTCTGAGCTCCCCCCTGCGTATGCCGTTGTTTTTTGGGAATAAATGTAACTTTAGTATACTTTACTTTATTGACTGACTCTTTATATTGTTATTAGATAAATTTATTTTTATTTTACTAAACTATCAATATATTTTATGCTAATTCTCCCTCTGATGCATCTAATACTTGGGATTATATTATTTCATGTGGTTTTGCATGTGGGTCATAGTTCTGAAATTTATGCTTCATTAGTTTAAATGAATCCTGATAAACATTTTAAAATAATTTAGCTCATCACCATTTCAGAATAAGACTTGCATAGTATTACATCTTATGTGTGGTTTTGATTCCAATCTGTTGATGAACTAAATTACTCAAAAGCCCGTATCTAACTAACTATTACAATGCAGTAAAAAGTGTTCTATATAGTGAATCTACAATCCAATCTTGTTTTCTTCTTGTTATTAAATCTGTTATGTAAAAGAGACCAAATAATATCATAATTACCTTCTGTGACTGGGTAGATAGTGCTTTGTGACAAGTTCCACTTCACCTTCCAGACTTGACTTTAAATAGTGACACTTGTTTACCTTACTGATATTGGCATTATTGTGAACTAATAATGTAAACAGGTCCTCGAAGGAAATCCATTGTTGGTATTCTCTGTAGAACGTAGGTGATTGAATAGCAGGTAACTTTGTTGTAGGTACTAAAGCTGATGTAGAAAATAAGTCACTGCTTTCAATTTCTATACCTTTTTCTAGACTGCTGTTTGGATTCTTCTATAGAACTTAATTTTTCATTAATCAATGATATCATATTTTGGTAAATTTCTTCACATCTATCGTAAATTGTAACCTCTGTTGAATGCTGTTGAATGTTCTATGTCTTGTTGTCTAAAGTCATTCCAATAATCTTCAAAAAGCTCTTTTTGTGTTAATAAATAAGCTTAATCTTTCTTTAGGGGTTAGCGATCTTGTTAATGGTGCTAAAATAATTTGACTATCTTGTTATAAGTCTTCAAAACTGCTGACGTTTCTTGATTTTTCAGGTCACCACTTTCTGCCATTTTTATGATTTGAAGTGTTCACTATTTATTTTTAATGTATAAATTGAACTTTTATTATTACAATAACTATTGTATAAGTATTATTTCTTGTAAACACTAGGTATAATGCATCCAGGGATGCAGGATCAAAATGTTTAGATCAAAGAAAACAATGGTTTTCAGTGGTAAGAAAATCTTTATTCAATAAAAATTTTTACATTAAATTATATTTGTTATAAAGATGCCAACAACAGCATGGAGATCAGAATTAATTACCGTAGTAACAAATCAATGAACAAAGGCTATTTAGCAGCATCTTGAACATTTAGTATATGTTTATTGTTTACCTGTTGCAGAGGTGATAACATTATGTCTCCTAAATACAAGATACTTTACTTCCCTATCACGGGTCTAGCTGAATGTATAAGGTACATTCTGTCATATATGGGTGAAGAATTTGAAGACGTACGCTTTGGATGGGACGAATGGCCTGAAATAAAACCAAGTGTGTATGCAATATCTATTTGAATTACTGCACTTTTGTGTAGAAATTGGTGCTTGTGCTTGTATTTGTAAAATATGTGTGTGTATTTTAGTAATAGTGTATTATATTGTATATTTTAGAAGCACTCCTGTTATTTCTAACATGCCTGATGTTTTCACAACTTGGTATGTTTTTTTTTTAATGTACATTGTTAAAATGTGAGCAAAAAACAGTTTAAAATAGCTGAATTTGTAGACTTGTAAAATCTTGTAGTGTAGGGAAAAGGAAATAAATATTATGAATCTGTGATTAAAATACTGATTACACGGCTAAAATTGTTACTTAAATATGAAAACAAATTTATATGTATTACTTATAGTAATTGTTATAAATTGTTTCAACTGTAGCTCACATTACAATGTCTTTCAAACAGAAAATTGTTAGTCCTTGACATGTATATGCTGAGTACTACCAATCCAGACCATGAAACTGTTTCCAACCAAAATACATTACTGTAGTCACAGTCCAGCTGTGTGGAGAGTCAACAACTAATTGCTTACGATTAACAGCTGTGCTAAGCCTAAATATTCTCATTTTACAACAGTTACCATTTTAAGCTATTAGGCAGCAGGTTCATGCAAGAGTATGTCCCAACAGCACATTTTTAGCATTAACAGAATTCAAGTTTACCCTTTCAAATATTTCAAGTTATTTATTTCTGTATATTAGCTGTGGAATCTTTGTATTTTGTTAACTACTGGTTGCAATTCTATACAATTGACATTTTAAGTATATTCAAAAGAAGTATGTTGCTGTCTTCAATCAGGTATGGTCTAATATGAGGTATAGCTAAGGAAAACTGGACTAATTTTTGTTGTTGTTGCATAGGCACAGTAAAGATGAGTAGCACAGTATTGATCTGTGCTAACCTCTCTACTTACTGTTATATTTGCAAGGCCATAAAACTCTCATTTCAGCTGTAGTGATTGTTTGAAGTGACTGTGCATCTGTGCTCTGTTGGAAAAATTTTAGGCGTTAATGTGGAGCAATGTGTCAATGTGAAATTCCTCATTAAACTTAGAAAATATGCTAAACAAATGTACTATTTATGAAAGATGTGTATCTATCACATACTCAAGTTTTCGAGTGGCTAAAAAACTCTAAAGTTGGGAGAGATGTGCCTGCAGATGATATGCACCCTGGTTGCCCTTGCACATCAAAAGCAAAGATACTGACATTGAAAAAGTTGGTAAAATTAGCAGTGTAAAATTATTGAGAAAATCAATGCCTGAGTGTTTGAACAATCAGTGAGCTTACAAACATTAATAAAGAAACAATTTTACGAGGTTACATGAAAATGTTAGGACAAATAAAGTGTCCTTAAAGATTGAGCCAAACATCCTCATTCCCAAGCAGAAGGAAGCTTGAATGAACACTTGTACTGACATCCTAAAAAACATTAAAAGGGATTCTTTTTTTCACATGGAATTGTAACGAGCAGAAAATTTAAAAAAAATTTAAATTTTCACCTCGGCAGAGTACGTTCACACGAGGCTGTGTCAACGACTTATGGTGGAGCAATAAATAAGGAGTAATGAGAAGGTGTCAGTGAAGCGTCCCTGACTTGACAATAGAAACACATTAAGTTCAATCCAACTATAGAATTTGGTGGCGTAAGTTGACAGGGAAAGTTTTGTCCAGAATTATTGCTCTCCGCAGCTGTAACAAAGTAAGCAAGGACATTCACACCCGTACCGAGAATTGTAGCAGATGTTGACCATGTTACGTCAGTAGACGATAAGCGACAAAAACAAGTGAGACTCCATACTACAATGAAACGGATGCGCTGCACCTTAAGAAACAATACTGGAAAATAGGCTGACAAAGACTACAGTCATGTTACACAGCTGGAGGTATCGTCTAATTGACAGACAAGAATTTACGAAGGGAAAGTTGGGGTGACTTCAATGACCAGCAGATGTTCGAAATTAGTAATAGCCAGAAAAAGGGGGTTAGAGCATAGAACAATATGCCAGGGAGACTGTAAGTACAGATAATGGGAATCTATAGAAACGCAGAGTTTACTCAGACAATAGGCTGATAGACAAGTGTTTAATAGCCGTAGTTTCTTCGAAGCGGGTCAACGATCGTCAGGGCAGAAATCGGGGAGACCTAAGGACCTATCAGAGGCCTTCAGCCAGCGAGAAATTTGATGGTGAGGGGTGTTTCCATAGCAACTGAAACGAAGAACCTATCGAGAGAACTATGACGTAGAATTTTGACATGGTGGGACAGTGTTTTCCAAGAATATCAAAGACTGACCAATCTCGAAATGAAGTAGGCGTGGAGCGCGCCAGAGACAAAATTTTGAGTAGGGACGAATTAATAAAACTATCTGCCCAAGACAGAGAGAAGCAGTGATACTCAATTTTTGGACAGTCTACACTCAATGTTTGAAACAGTTATACTAAAGTTTTACAGTCAGAATTTTTAGACAGTTTACATTCAAAATATCAAGTAGTTTAACTTCAAGTGCGAGAGACGGTACATCATAAACTTTCAATTGTTTACTCAAATCATTCGGAGTTAGTAATTATTCAGAGTTCAGAAGAGTACATTAAACGGCGGAACGCTAACTCGAGTTCGGAAGTTAGATCGGTAACAAGTAACTTAAAAGACTTAATAATACATTCATATCGCGGTAGTGATATTTTACCGGTGTGCGAAGTAACGGACTTAGTAAAAATTTACACCAAGTGAACAATCAGACCGTTACACCAACAGACAGCATCACTTAACGATATACAAATTATTTGAACATAATATTGTGTACGACACATTATCAACAACATAATGAACACGAAACATTAAACAAACTAATAAATTATATGAACGTTTAATGAAGCAGCGACAAATGGGACTAGACTTGCATATTAACATTAAAACGTACTCACAGCATACACAGTAGGATGAAACATTGATTGAACACCGAAATCCAATTATTCACATATACAAACGCCTACGCGAGTGATCGGAAGAATGAAGTGTTAAGTGGTAGTGATAAAACAGCTGACGACGGAATGTGTCTACGAGCTATTTTCATCACCAGAACGAGACTTCGTCAACAACTAATGGATATTCAATAACCAAGTAACCATTACTATTAATCATTGCTAATTAATAACTTCTACTGACCTGGTTTCTTTCAAAGAATTCACACCTGAGAAAATTATTAAGAAAAGTAATGAATAAATCTGAATAAAGTAGTTAATGAACGTATAAACGAAAGCTTATTTGGGATTTAATGAACGCATTAAATAAGTAGAATATTGAATTGTAATATTATTTGATTTATATATGTATGTATGTTTTCTTTGTTTTTCAGCATATATTGAGACATGTATTTGTTTATTATGAAATATGTATGTATTTCAGGTACAGCGACGTAACCTATGTACTATTATAATATGTTATGAATGATAATTAAACTAGTATTTTAGTTGATCATAAATATGCGTTCATTATTACCAATGCAACCCAAATATTAACCTAAAGTTTGAAGGAATACAAATAGATTTTAAGAGTTTCTTGTGTTCAATTAAAGTAAATGAATCGATACCTATCATCTATTAAATGATATCACGTTTGTGTTGATGAGAATCAGAATAGTGAGACATAATGTTAAATGGTTGCCGCACACGTAGCATGAAAAGAATCAATTAAAACAAGTAAATACACATTATTTATTGCACATGAATTTATATAAAATTCAGTATATAAACTGTGTTCCAACACGTGAGCATAGATAGTCAGAGTCATCAATAAGATTCAATTATACACATACATGTAAGAGATCGATAAATTTTGTATTTAAGAGCAAACACAATAACAATATTAATTACCGCAAATGTGATTTACATTTACTACACATTTGCATAAATTGACATTTATAATTTACCACTAATCAAATATGCAAATAAAAATTTATAAATTTACATTTATAAATGGCGCTTCCAACGCGTGGCATAATAGATTTATAAATTTATAATAATTTATAGAATGGTATGGAGATCGGGGAGGGAAGTAAATTGAAAGGGATAATGTTTCAACTTTAAGAAGTGATTAATTAAAAATTACAATGTCAGTCAAGTTATTTTCCAGCCACACATCATTTTACTGCATTCAAAACTTTCACTAAAGAGAAACAAAGTAACAACAGGATGGCCAGGTCTTCTGAAGTATTTTTCAGCTTTAGAAAAAGTGGCAGCAGTACCTTGTGTGAACTAAACAGATTATTTCCATTCCTACTTATCATCAATGTGTACCTACTTGTGGATGTAAGTGGACTATTTAGTATATTTGTGTACATGTGACAGTGGTGTTACTATAAGATATCCTTAAGTAAAAAGGCACAAGCAAGAACAATGGTAGTGGTTCTTCAAAGTGACAGATATTGCATAGTCAAGCTTGGACTATTCTCTTCAATGTTTATTAATTTTCTTTAAACAGTTTCAAGATATGAAGTGAGACAAACGCTTGACTTTGCTAAGTGTTGCTCTCCACTGCAGAAGCTTATGTCATACATAACTCACTGTATCATGTCTATGAATATATAAATATATATATATATATATATTGTAGCGTGACAGAAAATCCACTACATTGTAATTCATGTGAAATGATAAAATTTAATTACATCAAAAAATGATGTAATAATATTAAATGACATTTAAATAAATCAGAGGAATGAAACACAATAAGATAAAAATCCTCACTACATAATATATAAAAACCACTATTAAAAGAAACCAAAGAAAGTATTGAAGCAACTCAACTCATAAATAATACCAGTACATTACCCAGGAAGCTCAGAGCAGTAAACCAGTTACATAAGACAATATCCCGAAAAAAGAGACTCAATCAAAGAGTGGTGAATACCAAAATACTCGAAAAACAAATAGAAGAATAAAGTCAGTTCAGTGAAGAAATTCAATACTCCAAACTAAACCTCAGTCGTGATAACACCAAGTACCTTGGTTCCCAAGAATGAGGAAAGAAGAACAGAAGAGTGAAGACTAGACGAGGGACAAGAATGAAAACTAGAAGAGGGACAAGAATGAATACCAGAAGGAAGATCGGAAGAAGGACAAGAAGGAAGACAGGAGGAGAGGAAGACATAGTATGAAAGAAACACCGTAGTAAAACCTATTATTATATAAACTACTATCAATTCCAAACCCACAAAAACTATGCCAAAGAAAGTATAACATCCCCAAAATCTTATAAAAATGTAATTATTGAGAAAACTAAAGTGTTGTATAGCGTTATAAGAAGTGCACCAGCTAAAGCTATTGTGTAATAAAGAAAATAAACTAGTCTTAACGGTCCATGATGACTAAAGGTCTGGTCTGAGATAATAAGACTCAGAATATCAGAACCAACAGTGAAAGTGAATTTGTATAAGTGTTTTTTAAAAAATGCAATAAACTTAAAGTTGGTGATACTATAACTTAGTAGTATGCTATATCACGGCTTTAAAGTCTAATAATAACCAGCATGATAAAATAATAAAATGGAAGGTTTCCAGTATTTTATTATTTTTATGTAAATCCTTATTTAAAAGACCTTTGTAAAAAAGGATGATAATAAATAGAGTATGGGAATTAATGTTTGCTGATGTGGGGAATCACAATAATAATGATTTAAACCAAAAAGGACTGGTACTAATATAGTATGAATAAGTGTAACATGTTTAAATAGACTATTATTTCACAGTCCTAAAATCAATGTATTAAATAAATGTATTTGTAAGGTTTATTAGAAAATAAGATTTATGTTATGTGTTTTAAAAAAGAATTATGTTTGATAAATAATAACCTACATACCAGTAATAATGTACTAAAAGGTATGCTATGTTAGATTAAAAATAGTCAAAAGAGATATGTTTAAGCTGTATCTGCAATATGTTGAATTGTGCAGATTACTAAACAATGTTCATAATTAATTATTTTAATAACTGTAGTGTTAATTAACTACTACACAAAACAATAAGTTATAGATCATGTTATTTTCATATAATTGTAGTTATGTAAAGTCAGAGGAGGAATCAAGTTTAATTTATTGAGAAAGAAAGAAATATAAAATTCTAAAATCTAGGCCATTTGGTGAAATCAGAGAACCAATATAAAATAGTATAATTCACTAATAAATCCTGTAAACTACCCAGAATTATATAAGATAACACAATTAACTACTACTAGGAATGATCCTATGAATTAAAATGACAATAAGGAAATATACCTTAACATTTTGTAAATTGTCAAAATATATAAATTAATTAATTTTAGAGAGCAATATCAAATCTACAAATTAACACAAAAAACCAGTTCAAAAGTGTAATTTATATGTATTTAAGGAAAGGAAGAGAAATATGACTAATTAAAATTTATTATAATAGTATTAATAATATTTAAAATGGAAGGAATTTTATATAAAAACGGAAATCCAATTTTGAGCCTATATTTCCAAAATGTGAACAAAATTTGTTAATTTCCACAAAATGTCTACAGATATGAACTATAATACATCAAATTAAAGGGAATAAGATGATTAAACTAATAATAAGATTAATAATTCATAAAAGTAAGGAATAAAATAGAAAAATTCCATATATAATGTAATATTTTCTAATGTGTATGAAATCGAAAAATGTTAACAATACTTTTTCAAGGATTAACTGGGCAAGATTTATGACCAAGTTAATTAGTCTTTTGTTGAATATCAAGCTGAATAGGTGTGTGACAAAAACGTTCTTTAAACCGAGTCGAACATGAAGCTAACGTTTTAGCCTTTGAAATCAGTGAACGAGAGTTAGACAAATTAAACACTTTTTGAAACCAATAATATAAAAACATTCACGACAATAGTGAAAACAAACCTCTAACTTCACTATACGAGTGACAGTAAACGGTAAAACATTATATTAGAACTGATTTAATCTACAAACCTAACCGCAACTTGAAAATTTAACCGTAATAGTTGCACAAATAGAAAATAAACTAACTAACGCAAGTTTACACTGAACACTTCACCAGAATACACTAAATAGATTAACAGACTTATTACACCAGTGCGGGGACATTTTAGACATTGATGAAGGTAATTTTATAGTAATTTTCTGACTCGACGCATATACAATAGCCGAGACCAACCCAAGGAGCGGCCATCTTGAAAACGAAACCTGCCTACTACATCATAGAGACTGACGTCACATCAGTCTTCATTGGTTCGACAAAAAAACATTTATTCTAATATCATAACTTGAATTATTTAAATACTATTAAATAGTAATTATTGTATTTATGTGTTAATTGTTAATGTTATACTCTCTCAGCACCCTTCTCTGACTATTAATTCTTAATCGCTCAAAGAACCTGTCTTTAATATAATATAACATAAAATTTTGTTCTGTATGACAATCGATAATTCCTGAGACAGAGTCGATAATTGCTCTCCATCGATAAAATATCGATTATTTATCTAAAATTGTCAATAAATCTTTATATTTCTATTATTTTGTATCTGTATTTATTTCACAGGGTAATTTAAGGGTATTTATAAGGCTGAAGGTATTAAGTGAAAAGAATATACTCTATTTTGAACAGGATATTGGACCAGTAAGGAAGGTCACCAATCGATTATTACCTGGAGTTAATCTATTTAACTCCAGACTTGGTGCAAATCTTCAAGAAGTGCTCGACGGTCAATAAATACCTACCTGTTATTAAAATTTTACAAGAATCTTTTAAAAAACAGATTGATCTTGTATACATACCTCTATAAACATAAACAAAATTATTTTATTGTTTGGAAATTTTATTATTATTGAAATTTCCATTTTATTTTTATTCTTTTGTAACGACCGGCATACAGCGGTCTGGTGACCTAGTGGCTAGCCCAAACAGTGGGATTTGATTTGATTACAGTCATATATAGGGTCTTCTTACAAAGCGACAACCCAACGCTGGGTTTTAAACAAGAAGGCAGTAACCCTAAAGGTCGTCTTGTTACAAAGTGGCGCCCATCGCGGGGCTTGAACGGTAACGGATACAGCCACCCAAAGGTCACGTCGTGTTACAAAGTGGCGTCCAACTTAGAGGGCTTAATAATCTAAGCTTGGCAGCGATTGATTAATAGACAGCAGAAAGATGCAAAGACGAGCTACATCGAAAAAGAGGGCGGCAGAAGCCGAGAAAGAGGTTGACATGGGGGATAAGGAGGCAACACCTGTGGAGGATCCGGAAGTGTTACTAATCCAGGTGGAACCAAAACAACCAGCACCACCAGAGGAACAACCTGAAGTAACAACGCAAACAGGGGAAATCAACGTCCCAGAGAAGGAGAAACCATCACGAGCAGAGAATAGTGACATGCAAGAAATGTTCAGAATAATGATGGAAGCAATCAAATCCAGTAATAAGAAAACGGAAGAAAATAACAAGAAGATGGAGGAGAATTTAAGCAAGAAAATGGATGATGATAACCAGTCTCTGAAAGAGGAATTCAAATCAACTAAGGAAGAATTGGGCCGTAAGATAGAGAATACCAATAAGAGGATCGAAGAAACCAGTAAAAATTTGAGTAAGAAGATGGAAAGGAAAATGGAAGAAAATAATAAGAATTTAGAGGAGAAAATGGAAGAAACCAGTAGGAAAATAGAAAATGACAACCAACAATTAAGGGAAGAATTGAGAGAGGACAATTTACTGCTGAGAGAAGAATTAAGAGAAGCGAACCAAGAGAACATGAATAAGTTAGACGAGAGGATTGAGTTAGCCAAAGAGGAATTAAATAAAAAGATAACAGAGACCAAGAAATCAATAGTAAAGAAATTAGAACAGGAAGTTGTGGTGGTTAACCAGCAGATCCGAGAAGTAGACGAAAGATGTCGACTAACAGAAAACGAAGTGCTGGAAGTCCGTGAAGTAATCACAAAGGAAATTACTCAGGTCCAAGAACAGCAGAAAACAAAAATTGAGGAGACCAAGAATTTTGCTCTGGAGGAAGTAAATAAAGTAAGAACCCAAGTAACAGAAAGATGCGACGGCGTGGAAGCCGCCATGGTAAACATAACTGGACAGATGCGTCAGAGCCAGGAGGAGATAGAGTCAATCCGAAACAGACCATCGGGATATCACAGTTTCCCCATGTCAGAGAACCGAGAATGGCTGAATTTTCGACAATACAAACGGAAGCCAATGGAGTTCTTGGCACGAATAGAGGAGTACATCGAGAAACACCGAGGGAACCGATGGGTTCAGAATAGAGAAATCCTTGACGAGTCGTTTCGGGAGGTGAATGACCATTGGTGGATGGCAAACCGGAGCGACATCAATAACTATGAGCAGTTCAAGAGCATGTTCAAAGCCAAATACTGGTCAGAGACCACGCAGAATCTCATCAGAGATAATATCTGCCACGGCCGCTACCAACCACAAGTCGGCAGCTCAATGACAGCGTATTTCCTCGGCAAAGTGTGTATGGCCAAGCATTTAGAACCAGCCATACCGGAGGAATGCTTAATTAACAAGCTGTCTTATCATTATGATGAGGAAGTGATTCGCGCTAGGAGGGGCAGCCAGATAAAAACCATCCAAGCAATGACCGAACTCCTGGAGAATTATGAGAACGAAGATTACTACAGGCAGAGTCGTAGGAGAAGTGATGGGCCCGAACCAAGGACGTACCAGAATAATAACCAAGGTGCGAACCACGTAAATAATGGGTACCAAGGAGTTCGGACATACCCGCGAAATAATAATTATAATAATGGAAATACTGGAAATAATACCAATTACAATGACAGTAATAGAACGGGTCCCAACCAGCAAAACCCGAATCGACCCTCTAATGGTTATCAGGGTAACCACAATCCCAACCCTGGTAACGTAAATAGTCAGAGAAGCCCCAATTATGGTAATAGTCCCTACCATAATAATGCTAATCGTGTGGGTCCCAATAATAGTAATTTTAGTAATAATAGGTTTCCTCGCCCAAGAGTGAACTTCGTACGGGCCACAGATGGAAGACAGCGAGGTTTCAACCACCATAGAGGGAACAGTTACCGAAGATACGAAGAAAGGCGGAGGAGCCTAGAACGGGACCAACCGAGGTACTATCCGACGCGCAGGAGTAATAGTTTGGACAACACTGAACAGAGGTCGCACCATGAACGACCAGAAGACCATAGAACAGATCGGCAAGTAACCACCCTGAGCATCCCGAATGAGGCATCCAATAATATGGCTCAAAGAAATAATGATGCCGAGCCTTTAAACGGGCACAGGCAGTAAGAAATAACCAGAACCCATTACTGCTTCTGACTACTGGGTATGATAATGAGAATGAGTGCAATATAGTAAATAATCACAATCGTATTACCATCATCGGGTGCAACTACCTGAAGGACATCCGACAGGAGTTATTGGAAGAGGATAACAGGAGTCCCACCAATAACTTCAATAATGAGATTATACATGTTGACGCCAAGGTAGAAGGCATCCCAGCCAAGTTAATGATCGATACTGGGTCAAACGTATCAATAATAAATACGACGGAACTAGAGAGGATACAGCAAGAGTGCGGGAGAACTTTACCAACATTGCCGTTGAATAATATTGTTTTGTTGGGAGCAACCGGCCGACAAAACAAAACTATACGTAGACAAGTCTCCGCCAGTGTGATGAGCTGTGGTATAGCGATAGACATGGAATTCTTGGTGGCGAGCGGTCTGCCATTTAATATACTGGTCGGGTGTGATGTGCTTAGGAGAAATTCCGCCATCATTGACCTAAGAACTGAAACATTATCACTGTTTTCAAACGGACATACTTGGACGGCGAACTTGGTGGGTAGTGACCAAGTCGTTCCCGATAGTATCCATCAGCAAATCCGAAAAATCAATTACATCCAACCAACATCCATAATTGAACAGAGAATAGACGACACATCCAATGAGGATTTATGGTCGCAAAAAATCCAGGAGATCAGGGATTTCCGGAGCGGTACAACTGGAGAAGGGTTAACAACAAACCAAGCGAACAAATTAATCGATATATACAATAAATACAAATCAGTCTTTTCTGATGAGCCCGGTAAAGTGAAGAATTTCCAGTGTACTCTACAATTCCGAGACACTGTAGACTTTAACCGGAAGTCTTACCCCATTGCGCAATCACGAAAGCAGGCAGTAAGAGCTGAAATAGAGCAAATGATTAACCGTGACATAATAGAGAGTAGCCATTCCCCTTACACAAGTCCTATCGTGGCTATTCCTAAGAAAAACGGACAAGTCCGTTTATGTTTAGATGCGCGCGAGATAAATAAAATGATCATAAATGACAGGACTTCGCCCGGTGAGATTGAGGAGATATTAAAACGATTCCACGGTACCAAATACTTCACTACCTGGGATACGGTGTGCGGATACTGGCAGGTGGAATTACATCCACAGAGTCGCCAGTATCTGGCCTTTATATTCGAAGGGCGGAACTACCAGTTTAAGAGGTTGCCCTTCGGACTGGTAAACTCAGTCGCAGTCTTTGTGCACTGCATGGATCAGATACTTGGCCAAGAAGCACTAAAATTCACCACCGTATATGTCGATGACTTGCTAGTGTCATCAGAAACTTGGGAGGAACACTGCTACCGTGTGGAACATGTCTTACAGAAGCTAGCCGCAAACAATATTACTCTGAAGTTAGCAAAGTCTCATTTTATTGCTAAAGAGATACAATTCTTGGGCTTCATATTAAATGATAAGGGAATCTCACCGTCGGCTGAAAAAGTCGAAGCAATTCAGAACTTTCCTACACCAAAGAATCGAAGGCAGTTACAGTCGTTCCTGGGACTCTGTAACTACTACCGCAAGTTCCAGGAAAAGTACTCCGAACTGACAGCCAGATTCCAGCCGCAACTGTCATCTAAAAATAAATGGATCTGGGGTAATGAACAACAAAACATATTGACACTCATAAAACAAAAATTTCTTAAACATATTATACTCCGTCACCCAGATTTTAACAAGCCTTTCTTTCTTAATTGCGATGCCAGTGACATCAGCCTTGGCACTACTTTATATCAAGAAGATGAGGAGGGCGAGCATCTTGTAATCTGTTTTGCCAGCAGAGCTCTGAACCAGAGTGAGAAAAACTATCATGTGACAGAGAAGGAGTTATTGAGTGTCGTGTTCGCGTGCGGAAAGTTCCGTACATATATTCTTGGTTATCCCGTTACCGTCCGGACAGACCATAAATCTATCTCGTTCCTTAAGAGATGTAAGCTGAGCCATGGAAGATTAACGCGGTGGATACTATTGCTGCAAGAGTACGACCTGAAGTGGGAGTATATCCCCGGAAGGAAGAATGTCGTCGCGGACGTATTGTCTAGAGTTGACATTGACAAGCAAACGTTCGAAGGGGAGAAGGAGAGTATTCTGAAGGTGTACCATATTCTCAGCAGCAGCGCCGGTCTACAATCAGTTCTAGAACAACTAAGCACACACCAACAAGCTGACCCGAAATTAATTAATATTATCTCAAGATTGGAAGCAGGAGATGAAACCATATCCCGATATTATACTATACATAAGGGAATCCTGTTTTCCAAACCATCATTATTTAAGGAGGAATGGAAGGTAATAATTCCAACCCATATCGAGAAAGAGGTAGTGATCAGTTATCATGTTCGATATGGGCATATGGGCGCTTTAAAGGTGGTAAAGGCCGTGGAAGAAAACTGTTATATAAAGGACATCAATCGGAAGGTACGGAGGTATATTAGAAACTGTCGCATCTGCCAACTCGTAAAAACTAATAACGAGAAAAGAGAAGGGCAGATGATTCCAATAACATCACAGTTTAAACTTGAGAAAGTATTCCTGGATATCTGCGGGCCATTTCCCCGCAGTGGAGGCCGCCACCGATACAGATATATCGTCATCATTATGGACCATTACACTAAGTTCATAAAGCTATACCCAGCAAATCGGGCGACTACGAAGAAAGTTCTTAATATCCTGATCGACCAGTACTTCCCAACCGTCGGAAGACCGGTATCGATCATAACCGACCACGGAACGCAATTCAAGGGGAGGAGATGGCGGGATACACTGCTATCCATGGGGGTTCACACATACAAGACATCCGTATACCACCCAAGCAGTAACCCGGCCGAAAGAGTCTTACGAGAGGTAGGGCGCCTATTAAGAACATATTGCCATGATCAGCAGAGAAGGTGGCAAGAATACTTGGAGGCCACTGAAGAATTCCTCAACCTGGCCTACCATCCAGCCATAGGAATAACCCCATACTCCGCAATGTACGAGAGACAACCCCCTAGAGAAATTGCAGACATCTTGGAGTTCCCAAGAGAACATAAATATAAATTCAATAAAATTCAATTTTGTAATAAGGTGGCCGAAGATCAGGAGAAACGGCGGAGCAAATACAATAAATGCATGGGTAAGATTATCCATTATACCATTGGAGAGAAGGTGTTATTGAAGAATAGGGAATTACCCAGTTCCCTAGAAGGGATAACAAAACAGTTATTGCTCCTGTATACTGGTCCCTATATCGTCTCAAAAGACAATAACAACAACACCTACGAAATCAAAGAAATAAGTTCAAGTAAAGTCAAGGGTGTTTTTAACCAGGCATCCATGAAGAAATTTTATGATTAAAAAATTCCTCTAAATTCTAAAAAAAATACGTAAGTTCACCTTACATACCAAGAAAATGTGAAAAAACTTTATGGCTAGAATAGAAGAAAAGAAGTTTTAAAAAACATAAAATCCTCTAAATTCTAAAAAATACGTAAGTTCACCTTACATACCAAGAAAATGTGAAAAAACTTTATGGCTAGAATAGAAGAGAAGAAGTTTAAAAACATAAAAACCCCAAAATTCTAAAAAGGTGTGAGCCAATCTTACATAAAAGATTATTTGAAAGAAATTATTTGAAAAGAAGAATAATATAAGAAGAGTTTGAAATAAGTCAACAAAAATTTTAAACATAAATGAGATCACCTTACATACCAATTATCTAAGAAAAACTTTATGGCTATAATATAATAATAAAGAAGGAGAGAATTTAGAAATAAAACCATCTAAGGTCAAAAAACAAATAATTCTAGACAGTTTAATCATGTCTAAGTTCAATATGAAGAGTAAAAACCTTTCCGTAAAATGTTGTTGAAGGAAATAAAAAAGAAAAAATTCTTTAATACGATTTAAGTGAGTGAATAAAATAAAGTACAAAAACTTCTTTGGAATTATGAGAGAATGAAACTTTAAGTGGTATGAGGAGAAAATATGACCTCATAATGAAATAAATAAAAAAAAAACCAGCACTTGCAAGTATAATCGCAATGACCGGAATAATGTGAAAATAATGTCAAAAATGTATGTAATTAAATGAATTAATATAAAATGATTTATAAATTAAATGACAATTATGATAATGACAGTTATAAAAAATTCTAGAAAATAGAACAAGTGGAAATTTTAAGAACCAAGAAACAGTCTAAAAATGTCACGAAGATATGCTACTACAAATAATGCAGATTATAATGAAAAAACAGAAGGTAATAA
Organism: Magicicada septendecula; assembly: GCA_034769895.1. NCBI lineage: Eukaryota > Metazoa > Arthropoda > Insecta > Hemiptera > Cicadidae > Magicicada > Magicicada septendecula. The sequence continues at coordinate 3,809,704 of CM068375.1, forward strand.
AGAATTTATAACCAAAAGATTTATATGATAATAAAAGTATAAAAAGGTAATAATAGAAGAGCTTCCTACCATAATATCAAATGAAAGAAACATCCAGATAATAAGTCAGATGAACAACTGAGATAGAAATATTAAAATCTCTGAGAAGTATAATAAGTAATAAGTGAAGTATCCCAAAGATATTTTTAAATAGTAACAAATGTGTACTATTCTGAATAATTTTTTTTTTAATCTGTCTGATGATAATTCCAGCAGGATTAATATATTTTTTGAGCAGAGATGATTTGCCTCTGTACTCAAATATGTGTGAAGTATTGGACAGCAGAGGAAAGTAGCGTACAGTGCCTCTCTGAACTGAACCAGCTCACAAAGTAGGGAACGATAGGGAGAAAATATCCCAAGGAAAAAATACTAAGAAGAAATATAAAAATGAAATAATAAATATGAAACTCAGAAGACTATTACTATCAAGGAAGATCAAGCGAGAGTGATATAAACTCAGATATAAATAAGAGAATTTTAAAATGGAAGGAAGTCCAAAATAATAACAAATTTTGAATAATTATCATAAGCAATTATTTCAGACAAAGCAAGTATAGTCTGAAAAAATTACTTCTGGAGAAGGGCATTCTGTAGCGTGACAGAAAATCCACTACATTGTAAATCATGTGAAATGATAAAATTTAATTACATCAAAAAATGATGTAATAATATTAAATGACATTTAAATAAATCAGAGGAATGAAACACAATAAGATAAAAATCCTCACTACATAATATATAAAAACCACTATTAAAAGAAACCAAAGAAAGTATTGAAGCAACTCATCAACTCATAAATAATACCAGTACGTTACCCAGGAAGCTCAGAGCAGTAAACCAGTTACATAAGACAATATCCCGAAAAAAGAGACTCAATCAAAGAGTGGTGAATACCAAAATACTCGAAAAACAAATAGAAGAATAAAGTCAGTTCAGTGAAGAAATTCAATACTCCAAACTAAACCTCAGTCGTGATAACACCAAGTACCTTGGTTCCCAAGAATGAGGAAAGAAGAACAGAAGAGTGAAGACTAGACGAGGGACAAGAATGAAAACTAGAAGAGGGACAAGAATGAATACCAGAAGGAAGATCGGAAGAAGGACAAGAAGGAAGACAGGAGGAGAGGAAGACATAGTATGAAAGAAACACCGTAGTAAAACCTATTATTATATAAACTACTATCAATTCCAAACCCACAAAAACTATGCCAAAGAAAGTATAACATCCCCAAAATCTTATAAAAATGTAATTATTGAGAAAACTAAAGTGTTGTATAGCGTTATAAGAAGTGCACCGGCTAAAGCTATTGTGTAATAAAGAAAATAAACTAGTCTTAACGGTCCATGATGACTAAAGGTCTGGTCTGAGATAATAAGACTCAGAATATCAGAACCAACAGTGAAAGTGAATTTGTATAAGTGTTTTTTAAAAAATGCAATAAACTTAAAGTTGGTGATACTATAACTTAGTAGTATGCTATATCACGACTTTAAAGTCTAATAATAACCAGCATGATAAAATAATAAAATGGAAGGTTTCCAGTATTTTATTTTTTTTATGTAAATCCTTATTTAAAAGACCTTTGTAAAAAAGGATGATAATAAATAGAGTATGGGAATTAATGTTTGCTGATGTGGGGAATCACAATAATAATGATTTAAACCAAAAAGGACTGGTACTAATATAGTATGAATAAGTGTAACATGTTTAAATAGACTATTATTTCACAGTCCTAAAATCAATGTATTAAATAAATGTATTTGTAAGGTTTATTAGAAAATAAGATTTATGTTATGTGTTTTAAAAAAGAATTATGTTTGATAAATAATAACCTACATACCAGTAATAATGTACTAAAAGGTATGCTATGTTAGATTAAAAATAGTCAAAAGAGATATGTTTAAGCTGTATCTGCAATATGTTGAATTGTGCAGATTACTAAACAATGTTCATAATTAATTATTTTAATAACTGTAGTGTTAATTAACTACTACACAAAACAATAAGTTATAGATCATGTTATTTTCATATAATTGTAGTTATGTAAAGTCAGAGGAGGAATCAAGTTTAATTTATTGAGAAAGAAAGAAATATAAAATTCTAAAATCTAGGCCATTTGGTGAAATCAGAGAACCAATATAAAATAGTATAATTCACTAATAAATCCTGTAAACTACCCAGAATTATATAAGATAACACAATTAACTACTACTAGGAATGATCCTATGAATTAAAATGACAATAAGGAAATATACCTTAACATTTTGTAAATTGTCAAAATATATAAATTAATTAATTTTAGAGAGCAATATCAAATCTACAAATTAACACAAAAAACCAGTTCAAAAGTGTAATTTATATGTATTTAAGGAAAGGAAGAGAAATATGACTAATTAAAATTTATTATAATAGTATTAATAATATTTAAAATGGAAGGAATTTTATATAAAAACGGAAATCCAATTTTGAGCCTATATTTCCAAAATGTGAACAAAATTTGTTAATTTCCACAAAATGTCTACAGATATGAACTATAATACATCAAATTAAAGGGAATAAGATGATTAAACTAATAATAAGATTAATAATTCATAAAAGTAAGGAATAAAATAGAAAAATTCCATATATAATGTAATATTTTCTAATGTGTATGAAATCGAAAAATGTTAACAATACTTTTTCAAGGATTAACTGGGCAAGATTTATGACCAAGTTAATTAGTCTTTTGTTGAATATCAAGCTGAATAGGTGTGTGACAAAAACGTTCTTTAAACCGAGTCGAACATGAAGCTAACGTTTTAGCCTTTGAAATCAGTGAACGAGAGTTAGACAAATTAAACACTTTTTGAAACCAATAATATAAAAACATTCACGACAATAGTGAAAACAAACCTCTAACTTCACTATACGAGTGACAGTAAACGGTAAAACATTATATTACAACTGATTTACTCTACAAACCTAACCGCAACTTGAAAATTTAACCGTAATAGTTGCACAAATAGAAAATAAACTAACTAACGCAAGTTTACACTGAACACTTCACCAGAATACACTAAATAGATTAACAGACTTATTACACCAGTGCGGGGACATTTTAGACATTGATGAAGGTAATTTTATAGTAATTTTCTGACTCGACGCATATACAATAGCCGAGACCAACCCAAGGAGCGGCCATCTTGAAAACGAAACCTGCCTACTACATCATAGAGACTGACGTCACATCAGTCTTCATTGGTTCGACAAAACATTTATTCTAATATCATAACTTGAATTATTTAAATACTATTAAATAGTAATTATTGTATTTATGTGTTAATTGTTAATGTTATACTCTCTCAGCACCCTTCTCTGACTATTAATTCTTAATCGCTCAAAGAACCTGTCTTTAATATAATATAACATAAAATTTTGTTCTGTATGACAATCGATAATTCCTGAGACAGAGTCGATAATTGCTCTCCATCGATAAAATATCGATTATTTATCTAAAATTGTCAATAAATCTTTATATTTCTATTATTTTGTATCTGTATTTATTTCACAGGGTAATTTAAGGGTATTTATAAGGCTGAAGGTATTAAGTGAAAAGAATATACTCTATTTTGAACAGGATATTGGACCAGTAAGGAAGGTCACCAATCGATTATTACCTGGAGTTAATCTATTTAACTCCAGACTTGGTGCAAATCTTCAAGAAGTGTTCGACGGTCAATAAATACCTACCTGTTATTAAAATTTTACAAGAATCTTTTAAAAAAACAGATTGATCTTGTATACATACCTCTATAAACATAAACAAAATTATTTTATTGTTTGGAAATTTTATTATTATTGAAATTTCCATTTTATTTTTATTCTTTTGTAACGACCGGCATACAGCGGTCTGGTGACCTAGCGGCTAGCCCAAACAGTGGGATTTGATTTGATTACAGTCATATATAGGGTCTTCTTACAAAGCGACAACCCAACGCTGGGTTTTAAACAAGAAGGCAGTAACCCTAAAGGTCGTCTTGTTACAAAGTGGCGCCCATCGCGGGGCTTGAACGGTAACGGATACAGCCACCCAAAGGTCACGTCGTGTTACAATATATATATATATATATATATATATATATATTGCGACAGTACAACCATATATGGTACTGTGCATTGCCAAAATAATTAAAAGAATTAATAAAAATAAATAAATCTATAGTTGATAGACATGATTCAGATTGCAAGTTGGATTGTTTAAAATATAGGGAACGCACAGTTCAGGCATGTACATGCATATCTGGCCACCTGGCGCTAGCTGTGTGTATATGTGTATTTTGTTTGTATGTGTGAAACCTGTCTGTTCCTGGACAGTAAAGCGTTATCACTCTTCAATACAGTATCATATAAACAGTGAGATTTAACGCTTGTGTACACCACCCGAATATATAGTTTGACTACGCGGTCAGTTATAGTACGGCAGTGCACGCTGTTACGTGGACTGAGTTCTATCGTATTCATTGTGTTATGTGTTTGTGTATTGATGTGTTTTAATTATTATACTCTTGACACGTTCGTTATGAACTAGAAGAAAAAACGATTTTACCTGATGATGGGAACGTGTTCCCGAAACATGTCGTAAGACATCAAAGATGTAGTCGCAGCACGGATAAAGAAAAAGGTATTTATTAATTTCAATTTCACTGCGACTGGAGACCAAATATAATGAAATTAGTGAATCAAACGAGAGTGGGAGAAAGGATGCTTTCGACAGAATCTGACAAGAGAAATATTGTTCAAACAGGAGCTTTTGGATGATGGGCTATAAATACCAGGTTGCGCTAATCAGCTTTCTTCTTCTTAATTCAACCATTGCCGCAGGAGGCTATGTCAGTCAGAAACGCTGTCTTGAATGTACTGTAAGAGTCACAGGACGAACTGGAAGTCAAAGCAGAGTAGCAGAGCACATATGCAGAGGTTCTATGGACACACCTACAGCCCATGATGTGAGGAAAGACAGCCGGTAAGCAGTACATGCAGTGGAATCCTGGAAGAGGACACGGAGGACACAACGAGGACCAGAGGAGGACACACCGATAATTTACCACATCAAACGAGGTGATAAAAAAACCATAATAATTACCGACAATAATTAAAACTAGAATGAAAGACATTCGAACTGTTGATAAAAATATTTAAATTGTACATAGTAATGTAAAGGCAGATTGTTAATTTAGAATAATATCTCATGTATAGAAATTAGGATGTGAAGATAACGTAAATGCTATAAGAGCAACATCTGATTGAAATCGAAGTAAATTAAAGTACGGTAATTAATAAAGTCTTTATTTGATAAAAGTGCAATGCATATGCGGTAGAAAAGTATTAAAGCCAAGTAAGATTAAAGGAATTGAAATAAAAGTAAAATCATTGTTGAAATAAATTAATAAGCAATTGCAAAGATGACCACACTTGTAACGGTACGGAATTGTAAGGCCAAGGTAATATTTTAAAAATTATATTCCCCATCCAGTCATTGTTCACCTTTATAGAACCTCTAGTTAGTCAACCAAGTATGCAGTGTTTATTACAAAACAAAACGTCTATGTTTTGTCTCCGCACTCAAGCAGTCCAGACAGATTGTGAAATAACACACAGTGTTGCGTCCGCCGTGAATCACGGAGAAAATAACGCCAAGTTATGAATTGCACCAGACGACTAAATGCTGCTAAATCTTATGCCTGTGTAATAGCGCTCTTTTAAAAGCACCAATAGAAGCGCAGACTGACGATCACGTGACCAGAAAAAAAACGGTAGTTTGGCTTTAGTGCAGTACTGTAGCAGTTCCATTGCAACTCATGGTCGCGGCCAGACAATCAGCATACAGTTACAAGTTAACAAAAAACGGTAGCCTCGGACGAGTTCTTGGTAGGTCGAAAAATGTAAAAAAGTAGGCCTACCAAGTATTATAAAATGTACAAACAGTATTAAATAATAAAGTGACGAGTAAATGACGTAAGGTAACAAACTGTGGTCGGAGTGGAGAGTGATTAGTGAAAACAGTTCCGGACAATATCGTGTACAACGTTTGGATATTACGCAAATAGGTAACAAGTGTAAAGACAGTTTTGTTTGGCCAAAACATTATAATTAATAAGGAGCTCATTAATTAAATAGGAAGTTCTTAAAAATAAATGTAAATTGAGTGAGTGTGTGTATGGGTTATAAAAAGTACTGGCTCAACTAGAAAGATTTAGTAGTAGTAGTCTATACAAAATTATTGGACTAAAATTAGTAAAAAATTATAAATATAAAGAAAACATAATAATCAATGATAGAGTAAATGGTAAAAATTAAAAGGTTCATTCTTATATAAACATGTGTTAGTGTAGTTATTTCGCCGCAAACCATTTCCTATTCTGTGCTGAAAACCTCGCCTAACGTTCCTTGGGATTTTTCTGATATTTGAGGGTAGTTAGATAGCGGGATTTTTATAAGGGCAAGAGTGTTTAAGTTTACATGTTTATCTAAAAAATATGTTGGCGACCTGGGCAATAATAAGGTAAGTTTAACGGGGACGATGACGGTAAGTACAATTCTGGCAGCAGTGAGCAGTAAGTATTAATCTGAAATATTCTGATGGTAATAAGAGTTAAATAAAAAGGTAAAAAGTCAGTACCTTCACACACTGAATGAGTAAGCCGAGAGCAAAAAATTATTGATAGTTAAGAGTAGATAATAAGATTTTGTATAACCTGTTTAAATGTAATTTGTTCATCAGAAGTCACATGCATAAGATCGCACAAGCGATGAATAATGAATATTTTTGTTATTTCCGAAATAAGTAAAGAGGTTGTTAAATAAATATTGTAAATATTTGAAAAACATATTACGCATTCTTGTTATTACGATTACACCTTACATCATTGTTACATTATACATGACAAATACCACACAACATAAAAGTGTAGTAAATTTGGCGCTCCAAAAGCGTGGGGCTCCTCATGCAAATTTAAATTGCATTAAATTTGTTGTTATAATATATATTTTGAGACCACAAAGTCTGGTTCCAGCTGTACAGTGTTTCAGTATTTCTATCCACTAAGAACAAATTGGGCGAAAGAGGATTACCAACTTTGACAATTCTAACAAGGCTATAAGGATGTTTCTGATATTTATAATAAAGGTAAATTCCTAACATAGCAAAAAGTTACTCTAGCTGAAAGCCAATTTTTATATGAAGTCTTAATGTTGTCCATGTATAGAATACTATGAGGCTTGGTACAGTTCAGTATATAAACTGTGTTCCAACACGTGAGCATAGATAGTCAGAGTCATCAATAAGATTCAATTATACACATACATGTAAGAGATCGATAAATTTTGTATTTAAGAGCAAACACAATAACAATATTAATTACCGCAAATGTGATTTACATTTACTACACATTTGCATAAATTGACATTTATAATTTACCACTAATCAAATATGCAAATAAAAATTTATAAATTTACATTTATAAATGGCGCTTTCAACGCGTGGCATAATAGATTTATAAATTTATAATAATTTATAAATGGCTCCCAAAGAACGTGGGGCTCGGCAATTACAAATTAATTAATTCAATCACGGTTAGCATAATAAATAATCCCCATTATTTATATTTTATAAATGGCGCCCATCTGCACGGCATGATACGTATTAACAAAGATTGTTAACACGTACAGCTTAGGTAAAGAACAGGCAGTAGAAGTAGTAGAGAAAGTAGTGTCATATAAGTAGAAGTAAGATAAGTGTTATTAGTGTAAGTCAGTTTGAATGGTTACGCGTAGTAGGGCAAAAATGGCGAGTCATTCAGACAGTGTAGAATTTGACATTAATAACCAACTAGGCGCAGTAAATACAGAGGATAATACTACACCTAGTGAACCAAGTAGTGTGGTAGAGAGTCCAGAAGATAGGGCGCGAGGACAGACATCAAAAACAGAAGATGTAAGTTTACAAACGTTGATGGAGTTCATCCGTCAACAGAGTGAAAAACAAGAAGAAAGAAGCAAGAAACAAGAAGAAAGTAACAGATTAATTAGTGAAAAATTAGAGAAACAAGAAGAAAGTAACAGATTACTTAGTGAAAAATTCGACCAGCATAAAGAAGAGATGAAACAAGAGACAGCGGAACAGCTTATGCAAATAAGGTCAGAGATACGTGAAAGCCAGCAGACCTGGGAAAGAAAGGTTGATGAATTACAGAAAAAGCAAGATGATATCGTGAGAGATTTGAGAGAAGAAGCCGACAAGAAGTACGTAGAAATACAAGAAAAACAAGAAAACAATCGACAAGAATGGATGGCAGCTGTACACACCACCCAGACGACCGTTAAAAAGATTAATCACAAGTTCGATGTTCACGTTAAGGATTACAATAAAAAGCACGAAGAACTTAAGGCCGAGATACACGATACCATGTTGCAGAAACAACAGGAGCAAGAAGGAACAAATAATAATATTATACAGAAGTTAGAAGAAGTTGACGGTAGACAACGTTCAACAGAACAGAAGTTGGACGAGACTACGAAAGAGAAGACAACGAGGATCGAAGAATTAAAAGGACATTTGACGAAGGTAAGAGAGAACCAAGAAAGGTTGCAGCGACAGCTGATGGAAGGCGAGTGTGGAATATTAAATCGAATTAACAGACCTAACCACAATGATTCAAATATAATGGCACGGACAGATTCCCTATGGAATTCCTCAAAGAATTGTCCGAAATTCAAGAGTTATACTATCCCGCTGACAATATCAAGTGGATTGGCAGACATCTGGAGTTAGACGCAGGAATTTGGTGGCGAGTGATACGTAACCAAATATCAAACTTCGAAGAATTCAAGGAAGCGTTCTCTCTGAAATATTGGGGCCAGGAATGACAGGACAGTATCCGGGACCATTTGGAGTATGGCAGGTTTGATTGGCGCGGACCAGTTACTGCTATTCAATATATTGAACGCATTTTGTTGGAAAGTAGGCAGTTAACACCTACTCTGTCTGACTATCAATTGATACGTAAGATATCACGTCACTTTGGGCGCGAAATCCAGCTCGCGGTGGTCACAAGAGGGATTGTGACGATACCAAACTTCGAATCTCTGATCATCGAGTATACACAGATTCAACCAAGAATTAATAGAGAGTCGAACTATGCGGCGGCAAACGAGGGAAGAAATGCGTATAAGGAAAGTGAAAGCGGCCCGAACAAAGGAAGCGGTATACAGAAGAAAACGTGGGGTGACAGACCCGCCATAAATAACCAGCACCGTAACGCGGACCGGCGCGTTGTCAACACAATAGAGTTTACCAACGCGGCTGCCGGCACCTCGGGCATTCAACCCAAAAGGAATCGTCAACAACAAGAAGAGGAAAAAAAAATCCCTCCACCCATTAACGGAGATAGCCGTTAAAACAAATGATTACCAGACGAATATAATCCTACCGGACTTACGAAGCGATTTATTATGTAATGATGATGAAGAAATTTCTCAACGAATAATCAGGTGTCCAGAGATAAATATCAAGTTCAACAAAAATGTTAGTGTACAAGCGTTGCTCGATACTGGATCCGTTATAGCCGGATTATCTGAGTCGTGGTTTCACCAAAACCAACATAACATTACACCTTATGAAATATTACCGATGTCTAACACATTAATACTTAGCACAGTTGGTAATAAATCAAAGCTAATCAGAAAACAAATATTATGTGATATCTATATTGAAGAAATTAAATATGAATGTGTTTTCCTCATAATACCAGATTTGATAAAACCTTGCATATTAGGAACCAATTTTCTTCAAGAAACAGGGTGTCTCATTGACATGGGAAGAAGAATCGTCGAGTTAAGAAGAGAGGATAACGAAGCGACGTACACGGTGCCTATGATGCATATAGAAGTGGTGGACGTAGAAGAAGAAGAAGAGATCATCAGAAACATTAACAAGAAGATAGAAAGTATAGAATGCGGAGATAAAGGAACGTTGGAAAGATTAAGGGAGATTCTAGTAAGGAATTGCAGTTTATTCTGAGAATGCCCCGGAAGAATCGAAGGGTATGTTCACGAGTTCCGAGTCACCGACCAGACACCGTACTTCCAGAGAGGATGGCCTGTCCCATCAGCATATAAAGGGAAGGTAGATGATGAGATTCGGAAAATGTTGCGGTATGGGGTCATTGAGAGATGCAACAGCGCATATATCAACCCACTGGTTACGGTAATTAAGAAGGACGGTAGCGTACGATTGTGTTTGGATGCGAGGAAGGTGAACAGTATGACTATCCCAGACTACGAGGGTGCCCCTCCAATAAACGACATTTTGGCGAGATGTGGCGAGATGAAATACTTATCTACCGTAGACCTAACTAGCAGTTTCTGGCAAGTACCACTGAAGCCGGAGTGCCGGAACTTCACCGCTTTTATGTACGACGGCAAGTGTTATCGATTTACAGTTACACCATTCGGCCTGAGTACCAGTTCTGCTGCACTGACCAGGGGATTGGACACAGTACTGGACGATGAAGTAAAAGAAAATACCATTATTTATGTCGACGATTGCCTGTGTTATTCAGAAGATTTAGAAACGCATTTGTTACATTTAGACTTATTATTATCTAATTTAAGAAGGGCAAATTTAACCATCAATTTGGAGAAGTCGCAATTCTTCAGACAAGAAATCGCGTACCTCGGTTATCGACTAACGACGCAAGGAATACGAGCAACGGACGAGAAGATAGATGCCATTATGAAGTTCCCTGCACCTCGGAACCAAAAACAATTAAAAGGTTTCCTGGGGTTGACAAATTTCTACAATCGTTTTACAGACAAATACGCTGAAACCACTAAGCCATTACTTGAGTTGTTACGGAAAGGACAGAAATTTACCTGGACACAGGAATTAAATGAATGTTTTCAGCAGGTTAAAAGGTTATTCGTAGAAACAGTCATCTTAAAGTTTCCACGAATAGATCAAAGATATTATATGCAATGTGACGCCAGCAACTTTGCATATGGCGGACAACTATATCAATTGGACGAAGAAGGAAGAGTTGGAGTAATAGCTTTTACCAGCAGGACATTCAAGGGTGCGGAAATAAATTATTACACTACGGAGAAGGAGCTTTTGTGTATTGTAAAATGTCTTGAGCGGTTCCGTATATACATACTAGGACAACCGTTAACCATCATTACTGATAATAAAGCACTGACTTTTATGAATAAATGTCATTTAAACAACTCGCGTATTACACGCTGGATCTTAAGTATTCAGGAGTACAAATTCGACATTGTCCATTGTAGAGGTAAGGACAATATTATCGCTGATCTCCTAAGCCGAAATCCAGAAGATGCCACGCTAGAAGTAATGAGTGACAATATTTCCGAATACTTAATTAACCACCTGGCAATCAAAATGGATAAGAAGGTAAGCAAGATCCTGACGGACATTGGAAAGTATCAAACTCAAGATAAGAAGCTTAAGTATATTATTGATAAGATTAGGGAAAATTGTATAGATAAGGAATTAAATAAATTTTATAGATTCGTCGATGAGAAATTGTACAGATTACGCAAAAGGGAGTGGAAACTATACGTACCGAACAGTGTGTCTGGCGAAATAATTGCTGAAATACACCGTATGTATGGTCATCCCGGTGCGAAGAGATGTATCAAATTATTGCAGGAGTACTTTACCATAGACGGAATGTTAAAGAGGGTGAAAAATTACGTACGGGCTTGCGACACTTGTCAGCGAAAGAAAGATTCAGGCAACAGAAACTTGTTCGGTGGAACAAAAGCCATAATACCGTTACGCAAGGGTGACCTTGTGAGCGCCGATTATTACGGACCATTACCTGTTTCGTCCGCCGGGGTAAGATATCTGTTTATTATGGTTGACAACTTTACCAAATACGTACGACTTTTCACACTTCGAAGGGCAACGACCGTCGCTACACTGAGAAGAGTACACCAGTATTGTGAGGAACTGGGGTCTCCTAGAGTGATTATCACAGACAACGGAACGCAATTTTCATCTAAAAAATGGTTAGATGGATTAACTGAACTAAATATCCAACCACGATTTACCGCAATAAGGAACCCTTGTGCGAATCTGGCTGAAAGAATCAACAGACAGCTTGGGAACTTATTTAGGATCTTTGTTGGTGATCAACATACAAAGTGGTCGCGTTACGTACCAATCGTCGAGAGTTGTAATAACGAAACGTACCACGAGACGATAGAAGTAACACCGTACGAAGCTCAGTTCAGGAAAAAACCTCCCAGAGCGTGGGAAAAATACATAAACAAGGATATACTCCTAGTTAAAGGGGTAGATCATAACCAAATATTTATCAAAATGAAGAAGAGAGAAAAACAAGCAAAATTATGTAATGAGACTAAGACCATTACAAGATTCAACATTGGTGAGAAGGTGTTAATCAGAACATATCATCAATCGGACGCGGTCCAGAAAAGAATTGAAAAATTTTGCGAACTGTACTGCGGACCATATAAAGTGCATCAAATTCTCGGAGAAGCTACTTATCTACTCGTCCGATTGCGATGATGACAAGAAACTCTGTGGAAAATTTAATGCCAGACAATTGAAAAAATACTATGAATCAGAGAATTGAAGATGAAGGAAGAGGAATAAATTGAAGAAGATGTCTCAAGAAGTTAGCAGATGCTGATGAATCATCCGCGTTAGGGTAATTGACGCGATGATATCATTCAAGCTGGCTTAACCAAGAAATTTATGTACTTTAATTGTTGAAACATAATATAAAAATGTATTTAGTTAATTAAGCACTAATTAAATGTTAGATGATAAGATAAATTAACATTTAGTGTGACATTTTATAAAAATATTGCAGTGAATGCAAAGGACATTTTATTGCTATTATTTGATTTATATAGTAATAAGTTACGAGGACAAAGTGAAAAAATGGACACTTAAAATCAAATAAGTGATAATATTCAAAGAACTAGATAGTGAATGAACTTTATTAATGTGAGTGTATGTAATTAGTAGGCTAGGATTGTAAATGATGCTATCATGAAGTAGGTAAATCATTGAAACTAAATGTAATACGTGTATGTAAATTATTAAGATAATCACAATTAACGCAGCTATTGTGTTTAAAACAATCTAATTTTAAAATAACAGTTTGAAAGATTTTATTGGTAAGATCATTAGTAATGCACAAAGGTGTATATGCATAGGAGATTATCTTTGATATCATGTAAAGGTTACATTGAACCGCTTAACTGTTTGATAATATCTTGTGAGTATGATATTTTAGAAGGTAAAATTTTATTCAATTGATGAAATTATTTAATTGCTTATGGAATTTATGATTTGTCTTATAATTATAAAGATAAGGTATTTATATGTAGATTCGACAATGTGAAATGCGTTCAGCTATCCCAAATAGCTAGCAATAAATTCAGAGGACCGATTAAAACCAAAAGGGGGTGTACCACTGGTAATATAAGCTTTTGAAAGTAGGTTATTGTGTATACCTTCCCCTGAAGAAGATGGACACGGCGAGGCGACGTACAGGGCGCAGAATTTAGATTTGAGTTGTTCCCTGAGGTCACATCGTCAAATCGAAATTGAGGACACTGTAACGAGCAGAAAATTTTAAAAAAATTTTAAATTTTCACCTCGGCAGAGTACGTTCACACGAGGCTGTGTCAACGACTTATGGTGGAGCAATAAATAAGGAGTAATGAGAAGGTGTCAGTGAAGTGTCGCTGACTTGACAATAGAAACACATTAAGTTCAATCCAACTATAGAATTTGGTGGCGTAAGTTGACAGGGAAAGTTTCATCCAGAATTATTGCTCTCCGCAGCTGTAACAAAGTAAGCAAGGACATTCACACCCGTACCGAGAATTGTAGCAGATGTTGACCATGTTATGTCAGTAGACGATAAGCGACAAAAACAAGTGAGACTCCATACTACAATGAAACGGATGCGCTGCACCTTAAGAAACAATACTGGAAAATAGGCTGACAAAGACTACAGTCATGTTACACAGCTGGAGGTATCGTCTAATTGAGAGACAAGAATTTACGAAGGGAAAGTTGGGGTGACTTCAACGACCAGCAGATGTTCGAAATTAGTAATAGCCAGAAAAAGGGGGTTAGAGCATAGAACAATACGCCAGGGAGACTGTAAGTACAGATAATGGGAATCTATAGAAACGCAGAGTTTACTCAGACAATAGGCTGATAGACAAGTGTTTAATAGCCGTAGTTTCTTCGAAGCGGGTCAACGATCGTCAGGGCAGAAATCGGGGAGACCTAAGGACCTATCAGAGGCCTTCAGCCAGCGAGAAATTTGATGGTGAGGGGTGTTTCCATAGCAACTGAAACGAAGAACCTATCGAGAGAACTATGACGTAGAATTTTGACATGGTGGGACAGTGTTTTCCAAGAATATCAAAGACTGACCAATCTCGAAATGAAGTAGGCATGGAGCGCGCCAGAGACAAAATTTTGAGTAGGGACGAATTAATAAAACTATCTGCCCAAGACAGAGAGAAGCAGTGATACTCAATTTTTGGACAGTCTACACTCAATGTTTGAAACAGTTATACTAAAGTTTTACAGTCAGAATTTTCAGACAGTTTACATTCAAAATATCAAGTAGTTTAACTTCAAGTGCGAGAGACGGTACATCATAAACTTTCAATTGTTTACTCAAATCATTCGGAGTTAGTAATTATTCAAAGTTCAGAAGAGTACATTAAACGGCGGAACGCTAACTCGAGTTCGGAAGTTAGATCGGTAACAAGTAACTTAAAAGACTTAATAATACATTCATATCGCGGTAGTGATATTTTACCGGTGTGCGAAGTAACGGACTTAGTAAAAATTTACACCAAGTGAACAATCAGACCGTTACACCAACAGACAGCATCACTTAACGATATACAAATTATTTGAACATAATATTGTGTACGACACATTATCAACAACATAATGAACACGAAACATTAAACAAACTAATAAATTATATGAACGTTTAATGAAGCAGCGACAAATGGGACTAGACTTGCATATTAACATTAAAACGTACTCACAGCATACACAGTAGGATGAAACATTGATTGAACACCGAAATCCAATTATTCACGTATACAAACGCCTACGCGAGTGATCGGAAGAATGAAGTGTTAAGTGGTAGTGATAAAACAGCTGACGACGGAATGTGTCTACGAGCTATTTTCATCACCAGAACGAGACTTCGTCAACAACTAATGGATATTCAATAACCAAGTAACCATTACTATTAATCATTGCTAATTAATAACTTCTACTGACCTGGTTTCTTTCAAAGAATTCACACCTGAGAAAATTATTAAGAAAAGTAATGAATAAATCTGAATAAAGTAGTTAATGAACGTATAAACGAAAGCTTATTTGGGATTTAATGAACGCATTAAATAAGTAGAATATTGAATTGTAATATTATTTGATTTATATATGTATGTATGTTTTCTTTGTTTTTCAGCATATATTGAGACATGTATTTGTTTATTATGAAATATGTATGTATTTCAGGTACAGCGACGTAACCTATGTACTATTATAATATGTTATGAATGATAATTAAACTAGTATTTTAGTTGATCATAAATATGCGTTCATTATTACCAATGCAACCCAAATATTAACCTAAAGTTTGAAGGAATACAAATAGATTTTAAGAGTTTCTTGTGTTCAATTAAAGTAAATGAATCGATACCTATCATCTATTAAATGATATCACGTTTGTGTTGATGAGAATCAGAATAGTGAGACATAATGTTAAATGGTTGCCGCACACGTAGCATGAAAAGAATCAATTAAAACAAGTAAATACACATTATTTATTGCACATGAATTTATATAAAATTCAGTATATAAACTGTGTTCCAACACGTGAGCATAGATAGTCAGAGTCATCAATAAGATTCAATTATACACATACATGTAAGAGATCGATAAATTTTGTATTTAAGAGCAAACACAATAACAATATTAATTACCGCAAATGTGATTTACATTTACTACACATTTGCATAAATTGACATTTATAATTTACCACTAATCAAATATGCAAATAAAAATTTATAAATTTACATTTATAAATGGCGCTTCCAACGCGTGGCATAATAGATTTATAAATTTATAATAATTTATAGAATGGTATGGAGATCGGGGAGGGAAGTAAATTGAAAGGGATAATGTTTCAACTTTAAGAAGTGATTAATTAAAAATTACAATGTCAGTCAAGTTATTTTCCAGCCACACATCATTTTACTGCATTCAAAACTTTCACTAAAGAGAAACAAAGTAACAACAGGATGGCCAGGTCTTCTGAAGTATTTTTCAGCTTTAGAAAAAGTGGCAGCAGTACCTTGTGTGAACTAAACAGATTATTTCCATTCCTACTTATCATCAATGTGTACCTACTTGTGGATGTAAGTGGACTATTTAGTATATTTGTGTACATGTGACAGTGGTGTTACTATAAGATATCCTTAAGTAAAAAGGCACAAGCGAGAACAATGGTAGTGGTTCTTCAAAGTGACAGATATTGCATAGTCAAGCTTGGACTATTCTCTTCAATGTTTATTAATTTTCTTTAAACAGTTTCAAGATATGAAGTGAGACAAACGCTTGACTTTGCTAAGTGTTGCTCTCCACTGCAGAAGCTTATGTCATACATAACTCACTGTATCATGTCTATGAATATATATATATATATATATATATATATATATATATATATATATATTGCGACAGTACAACCGTATATGGTACTGTGCATTGCCAAAATAATTAAAAGAATTAATAAAAATAAATAAATCTATAGTTGATAGACATGATTCAGATTGCAAGTTGGATTGTTTAAAATATAGGGAACGCACAGTTCAGGCATGTACATGCATATCTGGCCACCTGGCGCTAGCTGTGTGTATATGTGTATTTTGTTTGTATGTGTGAAACCTGTCTGTTCCTGGACAGTAAAGCGTTATCACTCTTCAATACAGTATCATATAAACAGTGAGATTTAACGCTTGTGTACACCACCCGAATATATAGTTTGACTACGCGGTCAGTTATAGTACGGCAGTGCACGCTGTTACGTGGACTGAGTTCTATCGTACTCATTGTGTTATGTGTTTGTGTATTGATGTGTTTTAATTATTATACTCTTGACACGTTCGTTATGAACTAGAAGAAAAAACGATTTTACCTGATGATGGGAACGTGTTCCCGAAACATGTCGTAAGACATCAAAGATGTAGTCGCAGCACGGATAAAGAAAAAGGTATTTATTAATTTCAATTTCACTGCGACTGGAGACCAAATATAATGAAATTAGTGAATCAAACGAGAGTGGGAGAAAGGATGCTTTCGACAGAATCTGACAAGAGAAATATTGTTCAAACAGGAGCTTTTGGATGATGGGCTATAAATACCAGGTTGCGCTAATCAGCTTTCTTCTTCTTAATTCAACCATTGCCGCAGGAGGCTATGTCAGTCAGAAACGCTGTCTTGAATGTACTGTAAGAGTCACAGGACGAACTGGAAGTCAAAGCAGAGTAGCAGAGCACATATGCAGAGGTTCTATGGACACACCTACAGCCCATGATGTGAGGAAAGACAGCCGGTAAGCAGTACATGCAGTGGAATCCTGGAAGAGGACACGGAGGACACAACGAGGACCAGAGGAGGACACACCGATAATTTACCACATCAAACGAGGTGATAAAAAAACCATAATAATTACCGACAATAATTAAAACTAGAATGAAAGACATTCGAACTGTTGATAAAAATATTTAAATTGTACATAGTAATGTAAAGGCAGATTGTTAATTTAGAATAATATCTCATGTATAGAAATTAGGATGTGAAGATAACGTAAATGCTATAAGAGCAACATCTGATTGAAATCGAAGTAAATTAAAGTACGGTAATTAATAAAGTCTTTATTTGATAAAAGTGCAATGCATATGCGGTAGAAAAGTGTTAAAGCCAAGTAAGATTAAAGGAATTGAAATAAAAGTAAAATCATTGTTGAAATAAATTAATAAGCCATTGCAAAGATGACCACACTTGTAACGGTACGGAATTGTAAGGCCAAGGTAATATTTTAAAAATTATATTCCCCATCCAGTCATTGTTCACCTTTATAGAACCTCTAGTTAGTCAACCAAGTATGTAGTGTTTATTACAAAACAAAACGTCTATGTTTTGTCTCCGCACTCAAGCAGTCCAGACAGATTGTGAAATAACACACAATGTTGCGTCCGCCGTGAATCACGGAGAAAATAACGCCAAGTTATGAATTGCACCAGACGACTAAATGCTGCTAAATCTTATGCCTGTGTAATAGCGCTCTTTTAAAAGCACCAATAGAAGCGCAGACTGACGATCACGTGACCAGAAAAAAAAACGGTAGTTCGGCTTTAGTGCAGTACTGTAGCAGTTCCATTGCAACTCATGGTCGCGGCCAGACAACCAGCATACAGTTACAAGTTAACAAAAAACGGTAGCCTCGGACGAGTTCTTGGTAGGTCGAAAAATGTAAAAAAGTAGGCCTACCAAGTATTATAAAATGTACAAACAGTATTAAATAATAAAGTGACGAGTAAATGACGTAAGGTAACAATAAACTGTGGTCGGAGTGGAGAGTGATTAGTGAAAACAGTTCCGGACAATATCGTGTACAACGTTTGGATATTACACAAATAGGTAACAAGTGTAAAGACAGTTTCATTTGGCCAAAACATTATAATTAATAAGGAGCTCATTAATTAAATAGGAAGTTCTTAAAAATAAATGTAAATTGAGTGAGTGTGTGTATGGGTTATAAAAAGTACTGGCTCAACTAGAAAGATTTAGTAGTAGTCTATACAAAATTATTGGACTAAAATTAGTAAAAAATTATAAATATAAAGAAAACATAATAATCAATGATAGAGTAAATGGTAAAAATTAAAAGGTTCATTCTTCTATAAACATGTGTTAGTGTAGTTATTTCGCCACAAACCATTTCCTATTCTGTGCTGAAAACCTCGCCTAACGTTCCTTGGGATTTTTCTGATATTTGAGGGTAGTTAGATAGCGGGATTTTTATAAGGGCAAGAGTGTTTAAGTTTACATGTTTATCTAAAAAATATGTTGGCGACCTGGGCAATAATAAGGTAAGTTTAACGGGGACGATGACGGTAGGTACAATTCTGGCAGCAGTGAGCAGTAAGTATTAATCTGAAATATTCTGATGGTAATAAGAGTTAAATAAAAAGGTAAAAAGTCAGTACCTTCACACACTGAATGAGTAAGCCGAGAGCAAAAAATTATTGATAGTTAAGAGTAGATAATAAGATTTTGTATAACCTGTTTAAATGTAATTTGTTCATCAGAAGTCACATGCATAAGATCGCACAAGCGATGAATAATGAATATTTTTGTTATTTCCGAAATAAGTAAAGAGGTTGTTAAATAAATATTGTAAATATTTGAAAAACATATTACGCATTCTTGTTATTACGATTACACCTTACATCATTGTTACATTATACATGACAAATACCACACAACATAAAAGTGTAGTAAATTTGGCGCTCCAAAAGCGTGGGGCTCCTCATGCAAATTTAAATTGCATTAAATTTGTTGTTATAATATATATTTTGAGACCACAAAGTCTGGTTCCAGCTGTACAGTGTTTCAGTATTTCTATCCACTAAGAACAAATTGGGCGAAAGAGGATTACCAACTTTGACAATTCTAACAAGGCTATAAGGGTGTTTCTGATATTCATAATAAAGGTAAATTCCTAACATAGCAAAAAGTTACTCTAGCTGAAAGCCAAATCTGGGTTTGAGCCACAAAAAGACAAGTGATGGCCAAATTTTCCTAATGGAAAAGTATGACACTGTGGAAGCAAGGTAAAAATCTGTTTGCTTACCGGTAATGTCCCAAATTCACATTTCTGATGAGACGAGGCCAGCCTTTTATATAGAGATACATTTGTAAATCAGAATCATTAATTAAAATCGATATAGCATGATTCTTCAATAGCAGTGGACTGAAGGTGCCCTTAAAAAGTGGCTGCTTTTTATGTTATGTAGGTTCACTTAAAACAGGATTTGTACACAAGAGTAAGTGGACATTTTGGTTTATAATAAAAACAACTTGAGGAATCTGTCATACGATGCACACACACACACACACACACACACACACACAAATGTGATAACACTAGATAACACAAACCTGATTATCATGAGGAAGTAACAGCTGTAGCATTTAAAGAGTAGTAAGGAATTTGAATAGACTCCTAACTTAAAAGAGGGAAGAATAATAGTGCCCCATATCACTACCCCTGAGGGAAGAATAACAAGAATGGATAATCCCCCATATCAATTGGTCACTGTAGGCCAAAACATCCAGTAGAAAAGGTGTCATCATTGAACTGCAGCAACAAAAGGATATCTGATTTTTGGCAAGTGAAACTGGACTGAACTGAATCAGCTCACAAATCAAATGGAGCATAAATAATATGACTGCCTCCTTATCACTTCCACTAAACCCCACTGTTGTGTGATACCAAATAAAGCATAAGGTTGCAAGCAGGAGTAACACAATATGGAAGGACATGTTAATTAAGAAATTACCAGTCCTTCCCATTTCAAAAAGACTGTGTCATATTATTCTGTTCCATTCTGAATAGAAAAAATAATTATATAAGGCATGCACATTTACTATTGCCATACTATCATCTTTCTTCAATATCTTATTTATTTTCCCTACTCCCTGTGCGTGTAGAATGGATGTCTGCGAGAGAAAATTAAGTGTCTTCGATAACATGTATCCATCAATTGTTTTAATTTTCAACAGCATGTTTTGACAACAGTTCATAAAATATAATCATATTTTCTGTTGCAGCAACTCCATATGGCAAGGTCCCTGTGGTGACAATAGATGGGAAAGAGCTGACGCAGTCTGGAGCAATCTGCCGTTATGTAGCTAGACAAGCAGGGCTTGCTGGAGACAATGACTGGGAAGATCTACAAATTGATATCACTGTTGATACTTATGCAGATTTTCGTATAGGTAATGAAACAACAATAAGGGGGGAAGAAGGCTAACTTCTTTACAGGCTAAGAAGTTACTGATAGTAGTTAATTAGTTATGACAGAACCTTGGTGGTTTTTGCGATGCATATCATTCAGTTTGCACAAAAAAATACTGTTCAAAATATAATACTTACAGCAATGCCAAACAACTACTAGGTTATTTCATATAACTTCAATTAATGCCAAAATGAAATCAATGAAGTACTGTTACTTACTCTTTTGTACTCAGCAGTTGGGGAACTACAGATTGAAGGAAATATCCTAAATAACGAAAGAAGACCAACAGTCATGTAAGTGTCTATTCTGATATTGTTGTAATAGACGACAGAAGATCAGAGATCTAGCATGAATCATCAGATAGTGGACTCACAATTAATTAATCATGTCAGCACCAAGGACATGTAATGAAAACAAAAATACATTTGAAAAATACAAAATACTTGTAATTTTGAGACTGTGTTGAACTTCTCATTTGTAGGTGAATAATTATAATTCCATAAATACAGGAATTAAAACCAGAATGTGAATAGCAAATACCGATAGTGTCCTTGCTAACAAGCCACTAGTAACGTCTAAATATTAGGTCCTGATTCAAAATTCAAAATGTATAAAACTCTTATTAGACAGATTATTGCTTGTAGTAATGAAACATTGGTGCTATGTAAAAGAGACTAAAAAGATTTAAAAACCTCCAAACAGAAAAAAAACTGAAAAAATATTTGACAGGATAGTTCATTGAAACCTCCAAACAGAAAAAAAACTGAAAAAATATTTGACAGGATAGTTCATTGCAACTTAGGATAAACTTTGAGTTAAATCTCTTAATAAATAATGAAGATTTAGTTATATTATAAAATTCCAATAACTAAGGCATGTGTACCAAATGAAACTAGCTAGAAGCTAAAAAAAAAAAACCTTTTCAAACCTGAAGCAGAGGAAAGAAAGAAGGATAGCAGAAATTTGTAAGAGGAGAAATGTTGCTCAAGATAGAAGGAAGTGGTTGTCTACAATACATGAATCCACATAAAATCCACACAGGGTTGTTCCAGAGGGAGAAGAAGAAGCTTTAACGTATCCACACACACACACACACACACACACACTTGGGGGATTCCAAATGAATTTATGAGAAGTTCAGGTACTCTACACCGGGATCAGTAGAGGATAGGATGCAGTTAATGTATTTGAAACAGTGAAGTTAAGAAAGTGTTCAGTTTATTCTATTTAATTCACATTATTTGTAATGTAGTGATACCATCTTGAAGTCTGATACCATCTGCTTGTAAATGTATTTTTAGGGTCACGTGTAGCACAGTTATACAATATGTACTGCCTATTGTTAAATTTAATTTTATTGTGCAGAGATCTGAACTTACCCTTTGCAATATTAGTAAATGTGGCCAAACTATGGAAGATAACTGGCATGATCCAGATAAAAGTAATACTTTTATGACACTTACTGTAAGAACCATTAGAAAAGTTTCATTGAACATGAAGGGTTATGAAGATGAGTTGCAGAAGCCATATAAATAATCTTATTATAGTTGGGGTGGGGATTTAAGAATGCCCTACATCGCCTGAGGAAAAATTGTAATTATGGCCTCCATGCAAATGTAGCCAATCAACTTATTTTACTATGGATGATAGGGATGTGGGATGTAAGAATTTTCTGCATCAACTGAGGACAAAAACTATTACAATGGTTCTGCAGAGCATCATGACTAAAAAGTTATGCTATTGCACACCACTATATAAAAAAATCCCCTTTAGTGCTTGGGTCATCACCAAATATTTCCAATCTGATGATGAGCTGAGAGGCTTGAAAGTGCTAATCAGGAATTTGTTATATAGTGGTGTGGAACAGCATAATTTCTATTTATGATTATAACTACTAACACTATTTTATTATTTAAAAAGTGAAAGCAGTGGTTTTTAGTGACACAGTGATACTAATTCACTAAATGTTACTGGATACTAATCTTATGCCACTAAATCTTATCCAGCAATTTCTTACTTGATATTTTCAACTTCTCTCATAAAGATACATAAATATATTCTAAATTATTCCTTCATGTATAGACCTAAATGTGTTGAAGCATATGTGTTTTTATTACTATAATTTACATATTTGTATAATTTACTCTCTAATAATAATTTTTTCAGCAATTGGTGACTACTATTATGACCCTGATGAGACAGCAAGGGCCAAAAAGAAGGGTGCACTTGTGGATGTAACAGCTCCATTTTACCTGGGCAAGTTCGAAGAAATTGCAAAAGAGAATAATGGATACTTGGCAAATGGCAAAGTAAGTTACTGTTAGTGTCATTTTGTGTGTGTGTGTGGGGGGTGTTGTCTTCTAGGTCAATGATTGATAAAAAAAACACTCGTATCACTGTCAACACCTTGTTGTTTATTTACTGATATCACAAATAAAAATATAACGCACAAAATACAATTTCAATCCATAACTGTGATATCAAATATTAACACCGCTGTAATTTATACAAACAAAAAGATAACAGAAATATAATTTTGATTCACAGAAGTGGTATCAAAGACATGTACTAACTCTGTAACTCAGCTAACTGAACTTTCACTCAAAACTGACTCTATACTCCATCTTTTATAGTTTTGTATATAGTTGGTATGACATAATTCACAAACATATATCATTTGAATATCAGCCGCTTGCTAGTATAATAGAGGTCATTCCATGTTTGACTAGAATCTTGAAGAACATTCATTGTATGCTTACATATAAATGTATTGTATGCGTATGTACATCAATACAGAACATGTTTTTGTATTCTATAAAATAAAGTTCTTCAATATACATAAGTTATACATCAATTGTGGATAATGTAAGTACATTTGAGTAACATAACCTACATACTTAACCTTCGTATTGTTTTAATGACAAATACCGTACTTTTAATAATACTATGTGACAGTACAAAATGTGTATAATTATTTTATATGGTGCAATAATACGATCTATGTAAAACTGAATAAAATATGACTTTCGAAATTGGGATGGTATGAATCAGCCAGTGTGACGTAAACGTTACCGTCACAGAATAAATAAATATAAATAGCTCAAATTGCAACAAATTCTACATAGGCCAGACAGGATGTAGCTTCAAACAAAGATACATTGAACACACAAAGGAACTCCACTCCACTACAGAATCCACCTTTGCAAACCACCCCATTGAAGCAAACCATACATACAAAAACATCGACAATAACATGAAAATTCTACACGTACACACAAAAGCCCGAAAACTAGACACTCTAGAACAATTGGAAATATACAAACACACGAAAACAAATAAAAACGACATCCTAAACGAACAGACAGAATTCAAATCACACGCATTATTCGAACATATCTCACCCCACACACACAACATCGATCTTTCGAAAATCGATTCCGTCGCCCACAACAGGACGGACAGCGCTACCAGCGGCAACCTCTGAAGAAGCTTTTTAAAAGTGAAAACCGGTTCAGGTTGTAAGGTAAAACTTTATGTTTTTACTCATAAAAAACTTTGTGTTCCAAGTCGTTAGTGAAATAGTTGTATTTACTTAAGAAACAGACACGTCATGGACAACGAAATCCAAGAAATAATCCTAACATATATGGGCACGAATTTTTAGCGATCCCATTGACGTCATGAGAATATCACAAAATGAACACGTTTTTTATAACACGGAACGCAATTTGGGCGTTTACAAAAGTCTAGCACATTCGATGAACAACAGATGAGTCAGGGAGAAGAGAGCGAGGGGTACCACATGACCAGCTCATATAGTGTACACTCCGAGATCGCCATCTTCCAGTCTACGAACAACAGCCAAACGCCGTACTGGGTGTTTAACCCCGGTCTGCGGACAAAGTCGATTTAGGCCTTTAAAAAAGTGAAAATGCATATAAAACAGTGCTAAATAAATTTCTTGAGTATACAAGTTAATCACCAAAATTAATTAACAGTTTCGTGAGTGTTGAAACAAAAGTGCACTACAAGAACAATGACGCAACATGTGGAATAACGTATCCAGATAAGTACCTTCGAAACTAAATCAACCAGACAGCTATCAACAACTATGTATCCAGCATTAAACCCTAAATTCAGATCGTAATGAGAGCTCAAATATAGCCGCGTTCCCACGGGGCATGAAAACGAATGTGTGCCTTGCTGTCGTGAATCTGCTGCAGTGACCCCACCAATCTTGGGTTGTGGACAGTTCACATGGACTAAAGCGTCAACGAAAGCGTGATTCAGTTGATCGTAGAAAGCCGACCATGAATGAGCTCCTCATCAAGAGTTGTGCTGTGGTGAGTTCGGTTTTGGTGCTATTTTAGCACAAAGGATGATTCGGTTGCTCGAACCGAAAGAAAAACGGAAGAAAAGACGATAGTGGGTTAGAAAGTGGATACTTGAAAGGAATTCGGGGGCACATAATTTGGTTGACATGGAACTACGAAATAGTTACCCTGAAGATTTTAAAACTTATTACGAGTGTCTGAAGGCCAGTTTGATTACCTTCTGGAACGCGTTTCACCACTGATTTCAAAATCAGATACAGATATGAGACAAGCAGTAAATGCAAAATCAAAACTTCAAATGACTTTACGCTATCTAGCCACAGGAGATTCTTTCAAAAGTTTGGAATTTTTATTTCGTGTTCCAAAAAATACAATTTGTAAATTCATACCCGAGACCTGCGAAGCTATCAACAAGGCACTTAAAGAATTCATACAGGTAAGCAAAATAATGTACAACTTTTGGTTTGAACGTCTTTTATTATAGTAACTAAAATTAGAGTATTTTTTTGTATTGATTAATAGTAATTAGCTCGACTTATAAGTTTGTAAAAAAATAATCATCAGAAAAACCATTCATATTTGAATCTGTTCCACTTGTTGGTTGTGCTGACTGGTTGGGGGGAGTTGGTGGTGGGCACATTGCGTTAACTATGAGAAATGTAATTGTTTCTTGCAGTCTCATGGCGGTTGGAGGTCCAATACTATGTAACATTGACGCAACATATTTACTGAAACAGTCATAGCTGTCTTCTTTGGTAGTTAGTGCAGCACGCTTTGAAATATCTTCCAATTTTACAATGGCACCTGACATGAAATCTATTTCAGGGCTATGGAAAGCTTTTTTGATTTTTGACGATGAAGGTACAGTTGAAGGCATTTTTCGTTTTACGGTTGTCCTGGGTGTCTTAGTTTCTGCTGTGATCTCTGTTGTGCATGGTAGTGCCTCGTTGAGATCGTCAACAGCACTTTGATGTTGAGATGGATGTTGTGACTGCTCCAATTCTGAATGCTCCAGTTGTGACTTCATTTGTGTTCGTTGGTAACACCTGCAATCAAAACATTAATTTATTATTAATTTGTTTCAGGTGCCAACGACTTCAGAAGAATGGAAAAATATTGAATATGGGTTTAGAAAGCGATGGAATTTCCCTGGCTGTGTAGGAGCTCTGGACGGCAAACACATTGTCATACGTGCCCCTCCCGCTACTGGATCCGATTTTTACAATTACAAAAATAGTTTCAGTATTGTATTAATGGCTTTAGCTGACTCCGATTATTGTTTTCTGTATGTTGACGTTGGCGCTAAAGGTAGAGGTTCTGATGGAGGTATATTTCAAAACAGTTCGTTATACAATGCTTTCGAGACAAACTACTTTGCAATGCCAACTGATTTTGTTATTGTAGGAGATGATGCATTTCCGTTAAAACCGTATTTGATGAAACCCTACAGTCGGCGTAACATGTCCCGAGAAGAAAGAATTTACAACTATTGAGTTTCAAGGGCTCGTAGAGTAGTAGAAAATACTTTCGGCATCTTGTGAGTATATTCAGAGTGTTTGAAAAACCAATATCTTTGAAATTACAATCGGTGGACAAAGTAGTACTCGCCTGCTGCACGTTGCACAATATTGGCTGAGGAAAACGAATCCCACCTACATCTCAGGAGGTTTAATTGACTACGAGGATGAAATCCATCGTATTTTCCCTGGATCGTGGCGTCAAAAAAACATACTGGCTTACAGAACCTTCCGCTAACTGTCCACAGACATTCACAATGACAGGCACAACAAATTCGTGATAAGTACCGTGATTACTTTAATAATGAAGGAGCTGTGCCTTGGTAAAGTGTAGGGCCTACTACTCAATGATATGCCATGAATGAAACATTGTCGAATTAAAAAAGATAGTATATTTTGAACAAATACTATTTTCTATAATCATTATTATAAATATTATTATGTAATCAGGAAACTAATGCGATAATATATGGAGTTTTTTAAACGAAAATATGAATTTTTATTTAACTTACTAGATTTGACTGTGTGGGTCATTGCTGAACAAACGGGTGAATGAAAGAATGCATTTGCTCAAACCAGAAGAGTTTTGGTTTGTAAATTTCATCTGTGCCGGGTCCTGACCGCTCACTATTGGCTATTTTCTTTAACTCCTGGCAATACAAACTCCTCAAGTTTTTAAATTTTGAAACAACTTCTTTCAGTCCAAATCCAAGTATTTTGAGCGCATCAGAAATTCTTTTGGGGGCTGCCATTCTCAAATCCCTGTCTCTGTACTCTCCGATGCTTGCATCATACAATACTTACTCCCTAGCATACAATTCGAGAAACGAATTGCAGTGTGTGTGTGTGTGTGTGTGTGTGTGTGTGTGTGTGTGTGTGTGTGCTACACACTACAATGTTTTATAAATTTTTTTATATATTTTGAGAGTATGTGTGTTCAAAGATAATTAATTATGGTATATTAAAGAATTAAGTACTAAATCATATTTTTTACAATTTATTAGAGTTATGACTAGCGTAGCATGACTTGAGTTATTATTGCAGACTGTAGCTGTAAATTTAGTGTGTAAAGAAATGATCATACATAGTGTTGCAGTCTTGCTTTGCTGAAAAGCAGCAAGAGAGACAATGTGGTGGGAATACTGTCACTCAATGCTGGTCTGTGTGTGGTCCCACTATTGCACACATAAGCTGTGTTTTTGAACTCATGCATACAATGCTGACTTAAAGACAAACCATTGCTGTATAAATTACTTTGTAATTAATTATAGTCAGCATGACTTAAATAAAATTTATATGTTTTAATTAATATCTTAACTATATTTTTTTCTAATAACCTTTTATAAATACAATTTTCAGTGAAAATGTAAAGAAAAATTGTTTTCTTATGTTACATAAGAAAAGTATTATAAATAACACCCCTGCACCAAGTTACCCTACTTAAAGTGTAAACAAATGTTGTAAAAATAAAACAAAATATTAATTCATATTAATAATTATAATTATATCACTACTGACTCGTAACACTCATTTTTTATTGGTAAAAATGTTAAACTTTTACCTTGTGGAACTAGTTTTCATTTATTACAAGCTTCGTCAGAGGCTGCCACTAGGATAGGATATCATATTAATAATATTGTGGAGATAGCAGTTAGTTTTTATATTTTGTCAGTAATATTATGTAAGTAAGCAATTATTTCAGTGTAGAGGTCCCCCCAGCCAATGATCCACTATGTGGTCATCTATCCATGTTTCTGTACTCACACATGTGAAACTTGACTTTGCTAGTGGAGTCATGATTCTATAACCACATGATACATTGCTGAGTGTCAGCGATAATGAAAATAATTTTTTTTGTGAGTGCAAATTTGTAGTTAGTTGAGTACAGGGGTGGATTAACCATTAGGCTGACAAGGCTGTAGCCTAGGGCGCGGCACTTTGGGGGATGCAAAATTTTAGCTAAAAAATAATAAAATTTTACAGCTAAATGTAAAATTGGTAATAAATTACAAGGATAAAAATTTGAGTTCATTTTGAACACTGGCGCCTGTTTGCAAGAAATTATGGTAAAACTGTACATAAATAATAGAAGTTCTTTCCTAAATACTTCTCGATAGTTGTGGATTCAACGCCCGATGTTTCGCACACCGATCAGTTAACCTTTACCATTCGCTATGTTCTTCCAGATGGCACTCCTGTGGAGCGCTTTATCATGTTTTTACCAAATCCTGGGCATAAAGGTGAAAACCTAGTGGAAGCTATAACTACACTTATTGAATCTTCAGGTCTTGATTTGAACAACTGTAGGGGGCAAAGTTACGACAATGCCAGTAACATGTTGGGTTGCTACAAAGGTCTACAATCAAGAATTATTGAATTGAATCCTTTGGCAACCTATGTCCCTTATGCAGACTACTCTTTACAACTAGTAGGCTCTGCAGCAGTGAACAGCAGTGATTATTCAGTTGTTTTTTTTCTCTCTTGAACAGCAGCTTTAGAATTTCTTTTCCTCTTCTACAAGCAGATGGGAGATATTGTTGTCTCACTTGAAAAAGACTCTCTTATGCTAAAAACATTGTCTAAAACTCACTGGAGTGTATGTGCAGATGCAAAATGAAGGCCTTTACAAATCATACAATGAAATTATTTCCACATTGGAAGATATTAGTACGGATAACAACCAGACAAAGGATGTGCAGTATGAAGCAAAGAATTTGTCAGAAAAACTAAAAAGCCTGGAGATAATAATCATGATTTGTTTGTGGCATTACCTTTTGGAAAAGTTTCTCGATGTCAGTGAGAAGCTTCAAGGACAGAGCGTTGTCATGGATAGTGTGATTGGCTTATACAGCTACTTGCAATCATTTGTTTCCACGCTTCAGGAAGAGAGAGAATTCGAGAGATTGGAAAGCAAGGCAAAGGCGATGTGCAAATCAAATGTCTACAAAAAAGATGTAACAAGAAAAAATACAAAAAGTGCACTTTGATGAAACATTTGAAGACACTCCTGCTGCCGCTTTAGATGGGAACGATGGGAGCCATGTAACTACAATTTTATATATATATATATATGTCGCTGTTCGGGTCAGCATTTGTAACTAATTACTTCCTATTACTTATTTTAAATTGTTGTGACTTACCTTGTAACTCAATACACACTTGTTCTGTTTACATCTGTTATACACACGTTGTTGCCAACATAACTTTTTCTTACTCGGGTCCAGGGTTGTATTAAGCGAACATAGCAAAAACAGTTTGGGCGTTTGAAATAATGAGTCGAACAACATTTGGCTTAAACAAAACTTGTGGTTTAATATTCTGAATGCCTCAATTATTAAAATACAAAACAAAATAGAGTCGTAATCACATATATTGTAACTTTTATTCTTTTTTTTCTTTTTATTATTTTATTCAAATTAAATTAACCCTTCCACCTACCTTACGATTTTGATCTGGCCGGATCTCGTAGTGTAGGTAAACCCATTTCGTTCGACGAACTCTGACGATACATATAACGAAATAAGGCATTGAAAGAATTTAACTCTCAATTGTATGGAAGAGAAATCAGATTTTTCTTTATTACTCAGAAATGTTGAAATGTTAAATCTTCTTGTTACATATTGTGCAACTCATACACCTTACTGACTATCGCTTACCTTATCATGGACAATTATATAACTTCATTCACCCACATATACACTTAATTCAGCCCAGCATTGCACACTCACTACTCCCATTCCATTATAAAACCCCAATTACCCAATTGAATACATTATTTTAGATCACTACCGGCAACGCGTTCTTCTGTGACCTCATGGCCAGCCCGCGGTAGGTCGAAAACGTCTCGAAAAGGACGAAACTGAATCACAAATTTGGATATTATTGTTCTACCACTATCCTCCCATCCTGTCACTGGTTTTAGAAAATGACTACTTCACTTTCATTATCAAATACTAATGAAATTATATGAGCATATTTAGCTCGCGTGTCGGCGCCGACACAGTCAGTGACGAACTGGGCAATGTGCTTTCCTCGAGTCGCGGGAAATGAGCAGTCACGGCCATCCGGTTTTAGTCGCCGTTGGTGATTAATTGCGGTGGCATAACCATTTTATGCATGGATTATAACTGGCATGTGTGTGTGTCCAGAGGCCGATATTGGCATCTGCTCTGCTGATGTCGCTCACAGTAGGCGGAGTTTGACGCTGTTTTCCGGTAGCCGGTCACTTAGAACTAATAACTTCTCGTCCCAGCGCCATGTTGGTCTCAACTGCGGTGTCACTCACGGCGTCAGTGCCGATCCCCGCCCGGCTGAGTTGCATACGGGCGTCAAAACACATGCACAGAGTTCTTAGAATTTTGGGGAAGGTAAATTCTTCTGCCGTGTTACACCACTGAAATTGCGCGTCGCTTTTGTTCCAAACGCTGTTTCTCAACCTCGTGCTGTTGCTTGTTAAATAACGTTGCACAATACACTTACAGTTTTTTCAAATTTATTATACCAGTCCGCCCGAAAACGAAATAAGTAACAATATAATAATGCCCCAAAACGGTTAAAAATAAAAACACCCAAAAATGACCCGCTACAATACCCCCTCGATGAGAATTCTGCTGTCCGCGACAGAAGAAATCTCATCGATAACCCCGAAGAGGACCGGTGAGGAACTGGGGCCAACAACCCCCTTGTTCTTAATCTCATGGGTACACGACCCCCCTGGCTCAGCGACTATGGACTCATCCGAACGAGATCACTGGACTTCTCCGTAAGAGATCCCAACACCGAGAAATCGATCAGACTCGCACCACAGCGCGCCTCGCCTTCTAACATGCTACCCCCAAAAATCCTCAATCCCTGGCTAAAATTATTCCAGCTCCTCCGCCGATATGGATCCCCTTTTTGCAAGCTGGGCTGCCTTTGGCAAATACTGGGCTCACACACTCTAACATTACATATTACCATAACACATAAGAATAAAACTTTCTTTTAAAATTTATCAAAAATTTAAAAAATTCAAAATTCAAAAAAAAATAATCTTTTATCAAAAATTCTCTTCCTCTTTTTTCTAATTTTTGTTTCAAATGGCTTAACCTAGACATTTCTGATAATATAAACACATCCTTACTCTAACATGAGAACCATTTATAGTCTACCAATATAATACAATACAATACAATAAAATAAACATGGTTAATGCACATATAATAAAAGAATCATTACTCAAATAGTCACTCGCTGGCAGGCGAAAAATCAAGTTTTTTTTTTCTCACAAAAAATTTAAAATTTTCAAAATTTAAAATTCAA
This sequence comes from Magicicada septendecula, assembly GCA_034769895.1. Lineage (NCBI taxonomy): Eukaryota > Metazoa > Arthropoda > Insecta > Hemiptera > Cicadidae > Magicicada > Magicicada septendecula. The sequence goes on from CM068375.1 coordinate 3,842,067, forward strand.
AAAAATTTAAATTTATTCAGTAAAAGATTTTATTAAATTTATTTATTAAATAACATTTATTAAAATTATTCAAATATTAGTTTGAATTAATCAAACAAACAAATTAAAATTGAATTCCTACTCTACAAGCTTAGTAGGTGTATGACCTCATCAGCTGATCTTAACTAGGTCAAGTCCAAAACCCTTGACCTACATATGTTATGTATGATTTCTGAAAACACATTGAACCTCTGTAATATCCTAACTTTGACATACAAAACCTAATAACATACAACATTTAAAATAAACACAAAATATTAATATAAATAATAAACAGATTGACATTTAAATTATTTAAAACAAACAATTCTTGACTTTACATTATTCTGTCACTGGTTGAAAAAACAATTGTATATTCCTTATTATAAATTCCTCTCTTTAGTTAACAGTTTAATTCTACATTACTTTGGGTGTTATAAATCATTTATTCTCAATTACTGTATTAGATCTCTATACATATATAAACTTTCTCCCTCTGACTCTAATATTCATCAACTTCAACTAACATGACACCCAACTCTACCAAAAATATCTACTAATCAGGACACTCTAAACCCCAACTTATCATTTAACACAAAACGCCACCTTCTCTACATATATGAAAAAAAAATACTCTCTAACCCTTTGTATATAGGATACGTGTTTCCCCTACTCAAAAACTCAATTCCCTTATTTGGCCCCCGGATTTTACCTAAGGCGGCCCCTCCTCACTAAAATCTATTCCAATTCCCGTCCCAACCCTTGTTGCGGACTCCTACATTACACTACCCTCTAATACAAAATTGCCATCCCCAAAATTCTCAATCTCATTACCTCACTACAAATACACAAAATAACCCCTCATTAATTATAAACATAAATATGTATCACTCAAAACTCTACATAAAGTCTCCATTACCACTGTGTCAACATTAATGGTTCACCAACTTCTATAACATACCTTAACTCAAAAACAACATTACATCCTATTCATTATTTCAACTTCACTTGGAATTGAATTGGGACAGATCTACATGTCCCACTAAATATTTATCACCCAGAAACTATCTTTTGTTATCTTGCATAAATTGTTATTTTATTTCTCATATTCTTTTTATCTTTCCTTCAAAATATCTGTAGTACACTAAACATTAATTACTTGTAACATTTACAAACTACTATACCAGTGACATGGTATTGCTGATCAGCTGATATCCTAACATAATAAAAACACCATGAATACCATTCAAAATTGGACAATTACATGTAATACATTATCAACACTTACTTCTGTTATGTTGATTGCCTGCCAGGCGTCTAATTCTTGGCTTAGAAAAATACACACATAATGAAAATTACATATTCTTGTATACATTATCATATAATATTTACATCAATAATCGTCTAACCCATTCATAACCTTTTACCATTTAACTTTCTTGAAATTTTCAAAATTTATTATTGATAATCATTATATATCATTTTTCATTTATTATAAAAAAAATTGTTTAATTATCATATTTATTCAACACAAGGATTGCATTAAAATCTCACTATTACATTAACACCTCAATCACACCTGTAAACATTTTTTATTATACATGATTATAAAATTTTCATACTTACACTCCATTTAACACGATATACACACAAAACATAATCACCATCATTTCTGAAACATTTCACAAAATTTATTAGCTTCAATTAAATAATTAATCATTCATTACCAAATTTCCATCTCGTAAAACAAACTGAATTTACAAAAAAATTAATTATACAACATTTACATAATCAATTAAAATATATCAAATTATTTTAATTAAATTAATTATTATCAATATAGAATTCATTACCATCCAAACAAATATAATTCTCTGATTACTTGTTTTCAAAATTAATTTGGTTTATTTATTTAAATTGCAAATATTTTAACATTATTATCACAACAATCATCTTACATACACACATATAAATTCACTATATTTTATTTACAACTCTTGTTAATTATTATTCCATTTTTTCCACACTTCTGTCCAAATCTGCCATGTCAAACAACCATAAAACATAATGTTTATACTGTCTTTTATTGTTTTAATAGTTTAATCTCCATCGTTCCAAATCAACCTTGGTTCTACATAACATCGTTCAATTTTATCAGCACACAAATGACTGTTTTGTGTGTTGTAACCAAACAATTTCAATTTATCCGTTATACCATAATAATCATTCACCAAGTCTACGTTAAGTATTTCTGTTAAATCTCCGTCAGTAAATATTTCCAATATCGGGTTAGTTACTTTTGTATTATCACTTAAATCATTCTTGTTTAAATACACTTCTAATATTTCTTTCAACTCATCATAATCTCTCTTTAATTCATATAACTCTATCTCTCTCTCAACAAACAATTCTCTATTTAAATCTCTCTCATCATAACACCATCTCATACTTATAAAATCATTCCGCACAGAGGGTATAAACTTATACAAATAAAATAAACTCAAATCTTCTACTAACACGGGACTCTTGCCCTTCAAAAACTCTTGTGACCACATTAAATCATCATAAATAATAAAAGGAAAATTTCCCCTCTGTCCCCACTCTACTACAACATTATTTTTTCTCTCTCTCTCTAACTCACTGACACACATTAACATCTCATAATCACTGCATTCTGTACTTTCATTATTTATTTTTACCGTATCACTTTCTGATACCAATTTCTCAAACACATTATTATTCTCGTTATTATTATCATTATTATTTATTAATTCATTACCTAACACAACACTGTCATTACAACTTTCGTTTGTATTATTCTTACTCTGTTCTACTTTATTCGAACTATTTCTTGTCATTTCATTGGCATTTTCAAGACATACATTCTTGTCTTGTATGTTATTTATCAACTCGTCAAATTTTATATTTATATTTTGCTGAAACTGAATATTCTGTTTTTTAATTTCATTAAAAATAATATCATTTTTAATATTCTGCTGTTCGCATTTTATTTTCTGCTCTTTGAATTCGTTACTTAAAATTTCAAATTTCTCGTCATTAGTATCAAAACGTTTATTTATTACATTGAATTTGGTCTCAAAATTATTATTCATTCTTTCGAATTGGCTGAGCATAACACTCATCATATTTGTTTCCTCTAATTGTTTACTTTTATTAATTGAAACGGGGGTCAATTGAATCCCCGAATCAACGTCTATTTCGTTTGGTTGTGGTTGAGACGCAATCAGAGTGGAATGAACTATTACATTACTGCCGCCAGCTGTTTCTGTAACAGCACCCGTCTCCCCCCTCAACATACCACTTTCATCCAGCGATTGCGACTCAAGGCCACTTTCACTCATAATTGAATTTATTATACTACTTTTTTCTGTATTCTCGCACATTTTTACTTTATCTATTTTTTCTTACGTAACAACTGTCAATTAGTAATTTTATTTCAAAACTGATATTTTACCAAATCAATTTGCTTTCACTACCCTACTTCGCTATGCATCGTCAGATGTAGGCCGGTGTTAAGATAACCCCTCTTCAGTTATATTAAATCATGGTCACGGCACCAATTGTAACTTTTATTCTTTTTTTTCTTTTTATTATTTTATTCAAATTAAATTAACCCTTCCACCTACCTTACGATTTTGATCTGGCCGGATCTCGTAGTGTAGGTAAACCCATTTCGTTCGACGAACTCTGACGATACATATAACGAAATAAGGCATTGAAAGAATTTAACTCTCAATTGTATGGAAGAGAAATCAGATTTTTCTTTATTACTCAGAAATGTTGAAATGTTAAATCTTCTTGTTACATATTGTGCAACTCATACACCTTACTGACTATCGCTTACCTTATCATGGACAATTATATAACTTCATTCACCCACATATACACTTAATTCAGCCCAGCATTGCACACTCACTACTCCCATTCCATTATAAAACCCCAATTACCCAATTGAATACATTATTTTAGATCACTACCGGCAACGCGTTCTTCTGTGACCTCATGGCCAGCCCGCGGTAGGTCGAAAACGTCTCGAAAAGGACGAAACTGAATCACAAATTTGGATATTATTGTTCTACCACTATCCTCCCATCCTGTCACTGGTTTTAGAAAATGACTACTTCACTTTCATTATCAAATACTAATGAAATTATATGAGCATATTTAGCTCGCGTGTCGGCGCCGACACAGTCAGTGACGAACTGGGCAATGTGCTTTCCTCGAGTCGCGGGAAATGAGCAGTCACGGCCATCCGGTTTTAGTCGCCGTTGGTGATTAATTGCGGTGGCATAACCATTTTATGCATGGATTATAACTGGCATGTGTGTGTGTCCAGAGGCCGATATTGGCATCTGCTCTGCTGATGTCGCTCACAGTAGGCGGAGTTTGACGCTGTTTTCCGGTAGCCGGTCACTTAGAACTAATAACTTCTCGTCCCAGCGCCATGTTGGTCTCAACTGCGGTGTCACTCACGGCGTCAGTGCCGATCCCCGCCCGGCTGAGTTGCATACGGGCGTCAAAACACATGCACAGAGTTCTTAGAATTTTGGGGAAGGTAAATTCTTCTGCCGTGTTACACCACTGAAATTGCGCGTCGCTTTTGTTCCAAACGCTGTTTCTCAACCTCGTGCTGTTGCTTGTTAAATAACGTTGCACAATACACTTACAGTTTTTTCAAATTTATTATACCAGTCCGCCCGAAAACGAAATAAGTAACAATATAATAATGCCCCAAAACGGTTAAAAATAAAAACACCCAAAAATGACCCGCTACAATATAACAAAATGGCGGCGACGTATTTCCGCCGTATTAATTTTACATCAACCTCAGTTATTCATATTTTTTATCTTCATCATATAATCTATAATCAAGTGCATTTCTAATAAACTGTAGTTATCATTTGTTTCTATCTATTACTTTCTTACATTTGTACATAAACCAATACCTCGTGGCTTTGACTGTATGTGCTGGCACTCATTCGCACGCACACTCTCTCTCTCTCTCTCTCTCTCTCTCTCTCTCCCCACAGTAAATTAACGGTACATTTTTTTTATTTAGAATTTTGAGCTCAAATAATAAACAATGGTGATATAAATTTTAACTTTCCTGAATTTGGAGTGTTGCGTGTTTTCATCAGACGTTCTCCATTTGCCAGCAGGTGGTCGCCGAACTTTACTGTTTTGTGTCTATTCTTTTACTGCACTGATGTTACGTTACATTTTGTACTCTGCTTGTTCACTGATTATACTTGGTTACATTTTTGATCACATTTTATACTTTTAAAAAACTTTTGCTGGCAACAATTTGCCAGCGAATTTTATAACGTGCTCCTGCACTGATGGTAGTTTGTCGACTGGGACAGACATATTGGTGTAAATTCGCCAGGTGGAAGGGATAATTTGTCATCAACCTATTGTTCACAGCTGATGACGGCATTGTTTTACATCACAGTTGTTACGTCTGTCGTATTTATTATGACGTTTTAGCATTGTCCGTTTGTCGTTTCACATGCATATCTGTCGTATGTCACATACACCAGTGACCTTGACGTCGAGTCGTTCTGGCAAACTGCGCAGTATGATATATATTGGATAATTTAACCTCATGTTGTTTAATATATTAAATCACAATAAAATTATATTTGCATGTACCTACAAATTCCTACACGGACTTATGCACCATTATAAAACCCCCTCAATGAGAGGTTTCATGTCGAAACAAAAAACTCTCATTGTCTCATTCATACTTTCTAAAGGGATCAGCCCGGATATGTCGCCACAACCCCCTGTACTGTTTATATAAACAGGAATATCAATAACTTACCCTTGGTCCAATGATGGTGACAGTACCTGCCTGACCTTACTGGACTTCTCTTGTGAGATCCCAACACCGCAAGGCCATCCAGGCACTTGACGTTCCTGCTCTGAGGCGGTGGCCAGCTCAGGACCGCCGTCACAGCATCACTAAACTCTGAAACATCGAATACAAAAATTAACTAGTGGCCTTGTATAACCCCATATCCACAACTGATATGTCTCCCCTTAGCTGCATTGGTTTATGTTAAGAGGCGTTGGTTTTCTTAATTACTAATTTCTCAAACACAAAAGAAAACAAGATTTATGATAGAATGTCTCCTTCTCTTTTTTGCATTCCTACGTTTACCAAAATCTTGACTCCAGTCAACAATATTTCAACTCTTTTCACCACAAGAAAAATATACTCTTACACTAAGATAATAACAGGTAAAATAATTCCTTAGGTTTCCTAAAATCAACAATAATTATCTATACCTCTATCATATAGAATTCAAAATACAAGTTCATTATGGCAAACAATCTAACTATTTAAACTTCATTGATCAGTTTTCCTGATACTAATACTTCTCCAAAGCAAAGTCATAATTATTTTTTATGCTCAACACCATTATCAACATCATATACTTAATACTTAATATTGGTTACCGTTGCTACCCCTGTAGCAACCTCCTCGCCACACACACTATGACCCTATTTATGTTTAATCATTTACTATTCTTTAGATAATCTAAATCTCATAAATCATTTAACTTCATTTTCAATCTTTTTTATACAACATTTTAACTTAATTAATTAATTTATCTCCATTATATAATTCAATCAATTTTACAACACAAAGTTACTTTAATTAAGTTACTTGGACGTCACAATTATTCTCATTATTTATTTAGTCAAAAAAATATTATATATTATTATTAAATCAACTCTTACCTATTACCTACATGGTTTACATAAAAATACAATACACAACATAATGTAATACACAAATACCTTGACATTAACACACAAAAGAATATACAATCCAACTTATTATTTGTTATCATTGACCATAAATCATTTCATAAAACAATCCATTTCAAAACCACACTGTTCACATAATTACATGTTCATACACAATAAAACACTTATCCACCATCATCAAATAACCGTCTAATCTTAGGTCTATACAAGTCATTTATTATCGAATACATTATATTGTTACCATCAATATAACACTTATCTAATTCTTCATATATTTCCACAATACTATTTGAATTAATATGCTTATTCCATATTACTTCATCATGTAACATGTCATCATAGAGTATGGTCCTGTCGCCCTTAGTATAATTTTTCATAATCAGGTAAATTAATAATTCATTGTTATCAACATTATCTCCTACTGCTGCTATATCAGCTTCAATACAAGGTACGTATTCAATATAATTACCAGCTCTCTCTACATCTAACCTTTCTACAAATTCTTCATAATTTCTATTCACCTTAAATAATTTTATCTCTCTATCTACCCACAACTCTCTCTCTAAATATCTCTCACCGTAACACCAAGTCACACTCTCTCTCTCTCAATATATGCAGGGGACACTACAACTTTATTGCTGCACCACCTATCAGGTGCACAAAAAATCCAGGGACGGCTATTTGCAGACCTTGTGTCTTCCAAATACGTGCATGAAGCCTTTTCTTCACCCCCAACTACAACATCACGGGAAAAATTTACCCCCTGCAACCCCTCTACCTGTATACTTTTTCTCCACTTTCTCTCTGACTCATCACCACACACTAACACTCCATTATTACATTTTACTCCCTCTAAAATTTCATCAGTACTCTCGATATGCACACCATTATTTTCTAACACCATATTTTTACTTCTACTGTCATAATTCTCACCACTACTTACCTTATCGTCTTTATTTTCATTTAATTTATTTGTTTCTCTACTATTCTCTACCCCCATTTTACTCTCATAATTTTCGTCTACTTCCTTCTTTATAAAGTTATCAATTATGTTATTTACTCTGTTTATTTGTCTATCAAACACCTCGCTAACTGATGCTACTATTTTTTCCTGAATATTTTTGTAACATGCATTTATTTTGTTAATTTGTTTGTCAAAATTAAAATTTTGACTCTTCATTTCGTTTTTCACTTCATTAAACTTCTCATCAAATTTGTCACTTTTCGTTTAACCTTACACTCTGTTCATTGAATTTCTCATCAAAATTATTTTTTATTTCTTTAATTTCACTTTTCTGCTCATGAATATCCTTTGATGTTATTCGTAACATATTCATTATATCATTATCAAATTGATTGTTACATTTTGTCTAGGTTGGAGTTGACTGAGTACTCGAGTCATCTATTGCTGACTCAGTTAAGCTGTATTCTTTGGACCAATTTACTGGGGTTGAATGAAGCCCTGGTTCCCCCACACCAGCCGACTCGCTCATTTCAACTACAATCTCTTTATTGTTTGCCATTTTGAGAAGACAAAAAAATGTTATTTCTTACAAACTGTTGCTCTATCTATATCTCTAACCTAACAACAACATAACCTAACAATCGTAATACAACCTACTATTTACGTGTTATGTTATACATTAATCCAACACCCATTCTGTTTCTGCTTGCTGGCTTATTTATATAAATAAAATTTTATATAAAGTCACCAGTTCGGGCTGCCATTATAATGTGTCGGCTACGTTATAATCTAGGGAACCCGTGATAATTGACTCTGGTCAATTATACAGGCTGCCTTTGTTGTAACGAACTGAGAATTAATCAAATCACTATCAATAATTATAAGTACTCTAATAAAAGGAAACTGGGGAGGGAAGTCTGCTGATTTATGCACTCAATTTAGTATGTAACAAAGATGACATCTCTTTATTTATGTATGATTGATAATACATTACAAATAAAATTTTTAGCTTACACTGAAATTGTAAGGGGGTTTTCTGTATTAAAAATGATAATACAGATAGTGTATTTACCTCAGATCCGAGTCTCTTTAAACTAGTTAGGAATTTTCAAATTTACTCTACTTCTTTAGTCAATTACATTATTACTTAAAATACCATTTGAAGAATGGTTTTATTTTGTTGTGCGATGTTCCAAAGCTACATCACAAGATTTATGTTACAAAGTATGATTTTTGAAATTTCTTGTTACAACATTGTTATTCTTAACGCTTAGAGATTGTCATTTAAAGTCTTTTTTATTTAAAATTACTTATATTTAAAAGATACATTATTCACGGAAGACGAGCTTCCGCGTCACCTCTAGTTAATCGTTTCAGTCCATGTCCTGCCGCGTGATTCTTCTGTACTCTCTTAGTAGTGGGTTGTCATCATGGTAGTCTTTCCGGTGGAGGTCTCGGAGTCAACTAATGATGAAGTGGATGTTACGGTGTCATCTAGAATGAAGTCGTCCTGTTTCTCAGTGGTAGTGTAAATGCAGTTGAGGTCTTAGTCTTCACTTTTCACTGTTATTCACATCACATTTGTAATAGGACAGTAGTATTCGAGTTTACATATTCGTTACACATTATGACAGAACCCTAAAATAACTTGAACTATATTTTTAATAGGAGATGTCACCTTACACACTTATTTTATTCTTTCACATCTTTGTGTTAAAACACACTACATTTTAGTTACATAGATCTCCACACTGTTAGTTGAAGCTAATAACAAAAATATAAAAAACATTTTGTGCAGCGCTCCGCTTGGAGCTGTTTACAGATTGAACGTCGCATCTCAAGTCCTACATTGTTACAACAGGAAAATTGTAACGACGCGGAGTGAATACTCCGCCATAACATAGTTCCAACTTTTAATTAGTAATAGTCTTACAGTTCGACATAATAAACAATCAAGACTTTGCTTGTCTACAGAATTTATCACAACTACTACTAGTGACTTTGAATTATTTATTATTTACATTATAGTTTACAGGTATTTTTTATTTAATGCCGGGTCGGTAACCAAGTTGGATCCGGTATACACAGGTCATAGCATGATAATTTAATAAAGGGTTAACAGTTTTTAAACTCTTGCTTTCTCAGTTTTAGTTAATTATTTTAGTTAAATTCCCTTTTTAATTCTCATTACTATTATGAGTTAGTTCAGGGGTATTCTTCAGTTCAATAGTGCGATTTAATGGTTTTCACTAACTTCCCATTTTATATTTTTATTATTATTTTTTTTTTAATTTGTTTTAAATTTAAATTGTCACATACTCCGCCGCTTAAAGGAGACATGGGGGGGGAGAACTTTTAACAAGGTGAATTCGAAAGTAAGGTACTGGGGCACACTTGTAGTTACTGTGTGAAGTTTCTCTCCTTCTTCTCCCTTTTTATTTTATTTATTTAATTGCATGAGTTATACACAACTTACTTCTTCTGATTATCAAACTATATATATATATACTTACAAACTAATTCTTAAATTACGTAAAATTCACACTTTATGACTACATATTAAGACACATAAACTTCTTATTTCTACTACTTAAACTACTACCGGTTTTTTCTTTGGGTTTTAGTTACTCTATTCACAGAGTTACTCTCTAAATAATTTATTACGTAGTGGTCATGGTAGTGGTCAGCTGACTACTCACTTCGCTCATCTTTCGCTGAACAGCATCTAAGGTTGATCAGGCCTCCTAATTCCTAATTCTACGATTAGCACCTTGCATGGTTACTCAGGTACAAGATAACTTGTTTACCTTGTATTACCTTTTTCTAATTTTCGCTCTGCCATTTCCCTTTTTTTTTATACAGTTTTATCTGCGAAATATGTGTTCTTCGTACATATTCTTGAGTCGCAGGTTCGTACAGGGCTACTGTTACTGGGGTTAAGTACTTCTTGATTTGGTAAGGACCACACCATCGGTATGATAGTTTAGAGGTGGTCTTATCAATTGCACTACTAGTCGGGTGTGTTTTGTACATTACTAAGTCACCGACTTGGTACTTAACTAAATTGTTATTATTACTTCTCTCGTGATATTTTCGCGATTTCTCTAAGTTCGCTCTTAAATTTGCGCGAGCTTTATTCCAGATTTGTTTTATATGCTTATCCTTAATTTGCTGGGGTAGCAAGTCATGTATTTTCCATTTTGTGGACAAGGGGTGGTTTGGTTTGTACTTATACAGTAACTCAAACGGGGTCGATTTATGTCCTTCGTGATAAGCTGAATTGAAGGCGTATTGTATCCAGGATAGGTTCTGGTCCCAAGACATATGGTCGTTCGCATGGTAGGCTATTAAAGCAGATTTGAGGTTTCGCAAATACCTTTCAGCAATATTGCCTTGCGGACGTTACTCCGTAGTGGTAATATGGTCTATCCCTAACTTGAAACACATATTCTTAAATTCCTTTGCCTTAAACTGGGGTCCGTTATCTGACACTAGATGTACAGGTGTACCAAAATCTTTAAATAATCTCTCCTGTAATATCTTTACAGTGGTCGACGCTAACGCTCGCCGCATGGGATACATCCAAACAAATTTGGTGAACGAATCTACACATATGAGTAGCATAGTATTACCTGATTTAGATCGAGGGTAGGGACCTGAAAAGTCCAAATAAAGTTTAGAGAATGGGGTAGTAGGGATTTCTGAAATTAATTGGCTTATTTGACTATTTCTTGCTGGTTTGCTGAGCGCGCATAACTTACACTTTTTTACGAAGCTAGCTATTTCGCTGTTCATATTGTTCCAATGATATTCCTTACGAATGCGATGTATTGTTTTATTTATTCCCATATGTGCTCCAATGGTGGATGAATGGTAGTATTCCATCAGCATAGGCTTAATTACATCAGGGGCAATTATTCTTAATTCCTTTCCATTTGCTATTCTGTGGCATAGTATTCTTTTACTCAATACGTATTTATCTGATTTAATTCCTTCCTTGAGTTGTTCTATAATTGGCTTCAAAAGAGGGTCTTGTTGTTGATACTGAGCGATGTTGGTAAACACAAGGGGGAATTCGGTAATTACAGTGTTAACAATGGGTGTTTCTAGACTCTCAATGCTTTCGGGAGTATTAGTGGGCGACTGGAACATACGGGACAGGGTATTCGCGACTATATTTTGTGTACCTCTAATATGTTGTACTTTGAATTTGTAACAGTTTAACCTCAATACCCATCTTCCAATACATCCTAACTGTTTAGGGTGATTCAATAACCAAGATAATGCTTGATTATCAGTTTCTAACAGGAACTCTTTGTGTTCTAAAAAAGGTTTAAACTTCTCAAAAGCAAATACAATAGCTAAACATTCTAGTTCATATGCGGAGTATTTCTTTTCTTGGTCAGTCATAGTGCATGAAGCATAACTAATCGGTAGTCTACAGTTTTCTATTTCCTGATATATTACTGCACCTAAGGTTACACTTGAACTGTCGGTCTGAACTACAAAAGGTTTCGTAAAATCTGCTAATTGTAATACCGGGGGTGATATGATGCTTTCTTTTAGTTTTTTGAACGCAGTTTGGTGTTGTGGAGTCCATTCAAATTTCGCTCCCTTCTTTCTTAAGGCGTTCAGAGGAGCGGCTATTTCGGCTAGATGAGGAATATACTTGTGGAAATAATTTATCATTCCCAAAAATCGGACTATTCCTTTAGCATCTCGCGGTGGTAAAAATTCTCTGATTGCATGGGTTCGTTCGGGGTCTATGCTTACTTTGTGCAGACCAAATACACTTATATGTTATATTAGCGTATATGTTTACAAAGGAGGTCTACGTTTTTATAGCCTTATAAAATATGTAACTTAGTATAAATGTGTATCTAAGAAGGTAATAGAGTTTACTGATATTTCTAAAGCCCTTCATCGTCAGGTTAGCCGCACGACAATCGAATCATGTCACTCATGGTGGTGTCATCCCGGAGCCTCAATCAAACTCTAAGTGATGGTTTCGGTGGTTCGGACTTGTTAAAAAAGTTTCCATAATTTCATCATTGTATCGTCATATTGTTTGTTTCTTGACATTCCTTACACTTTGTGTCCAATGCTGTATGATGCCCAGAAATCAGCCCTCTCACATTCACATGAAGATATTACTATTGATTCCATAGCATATTTCAAGGTAGAAAGACTATCCAAAAAATTCTGGAATGCACATATTATAAGAAGCTCCCAGTCAATTCCCTTTCATGTAGTTTTAATTTTGAAGCAAGTTTTTTTATTTCATATTTTCCATAGGTTATTGGGACATTTTTTGAACGATAGTAGTTAATATAAAGATTAGTGCTAGTATTTGATTTTGACAAATGTTTAGTTTTGTAGTGGGGCTGATGAGGGGCACAATTTAAAAAGCAGTAGTAAATTTTTGTAATAATTAGGTTTTCTTTTTCATATATTTTTTCAGTAATTTATTTTTGGATCCATGAGGTTCCAAAATGCCGTTCCGGCACGTTCCCCCTGAAATCAAGCCCTGCTCACAATACAGAACAATGTAGAGCACACTGTAAATCTGAGACCACCACCATACACCACCGTATATGAATACCAGTAAATGTAGATATAATCACCACTTGCTTAACAGACAAATGACACTAATTATTTTGGTTTTCTTTTGCAGCTGTCATGGGCTGATCTCCTGTTTGTTTCACTAGGAGACTATTTGAGCTTCACTTCGTCAGTTGATTTTTATGGGCCATCCTATCCCACATTGAAAGCTCTGAAAGAGAAAGTTCATTCACTTCCTGGAATTAAGGAATGGGTTGAAAAGCGTCCTGATGATATTATGTTTGTACATCCCCAAACATAAGCATGTGAAACATAACACATGAAAGTGGTTTTATAATGTATAAAAATAATTGCCTACAATGTATTCATTTTTGTAAACGATAAATAAATAAAAACAAATTAAATGAGTTTGGTTTATAATTGTTGTTTATAAACATTATAACATAATAATATTATACAGGTATTTCATAATTACATTTATAATCACTACATTTATAATTATTAAATAATTATTATATTGTGCTTCCTTCTGTTTCTGTTTCAGCCATTTATGGTCTATAATTACACAACTTGCTCCTCTCTTCCTTCACCAGTATTCCTTCATTCTCTGACTCACTATTTCTCATACTTCTTCCAGTAACATCCTCTTGGCTTTCCTTGGTTTCTCTTCAGACAGTTACATCACCTCTGCATTGTTCTTTCTAAAGACTTTTCTGTTTCCATTTTTTCCTTCTTTGAGTTCACATTTTTCTAGATCTGATGGACTTCTTTCACCCTTGGAATAATTATATAATTATATTTTTATTATAATTATTATAATATATTTATTATATTATATACTTATATAATATTATATACTTATATAATATTATATAGATTTTATAATAAATAAATGGAACAGAAACGGTTAACATGGGTTAGACTTGTAAGGTGCACATCAATGAAATAGACTAAATGAGATACAGACTTTTTTCTATAAGAGTTAAAAAAAGTGGACGGTCCAGGCAAACATGGGAGTAGAATATAAGAAAAGTTAAGACCAGTGAGTGACCATTTGTACTAAGCACTGAAGCCAAATTTAATGGAATAGGCCAAACAAGATAGGAGCTGCCCAAGCGTAAGTCACTCGCAGCTGTATAAAAAATTCTTCAAATGAAGACAGACATTTTTCTAGAACTTACCTGCTGATGAAATTCTCAAAACTCAAAAATAAAACTTTCTTACAGAGAGACTTATTGATACCACTACTTTAAAATATTTTATGTATTGTATTTTATTAATTATAAAGCGGATGTAACTGTAACATTTCAATAGCACTGTTATTTTTCATCATTCCTTCTCTAAACATTTTAAGACTTCATGGAATTTCTTAGGCAATGGTATCAAAGTATATTCTAAGAGCATATATTTGATTGTTTTGCATTTCTGTCATTGATTTTCCAATTCCATGACCAACCAATTTAGTGGATCCAGCTTTATGGGCCTTGCATACAGTTAAAAAGAATGGCCTTTCAATTTTATTACGTGCTCACTGATTGAGACAAACACATTGTAGACAATAGTGGACAATGGATGGATTGGTAAGTACAGTGATAAGGAACTGATAGACAACTGGGGCTGTAAAGCAACTTCTTCTACTATGGCCTTACAGTTTGAAGTCGAACCTTAGCCTCCATAAGTAAATTATCAGCATCCCTCCCCACTGCGTCAATCCAGCGTGTCTTGAGTCTTCTGACAGGCCTTCTACCCTTGATTTGACTAAACAGCACCTTTCTGTGTAAAGCAGCACTACTGCTAAATTAGTTTAGTTTAATTTATAAACCAGATACATTCAAAAAATAAAAATTTTCAGGAAAGCTGAAAACCTAATATTTCAAAAATGTGAAATATTGGAAAATTGTAATTATAAGTATAACACTACCGACTCGGAACACAAAGTTTTTTATTGGTAAAAATGTAAAATTTTTACCTTATAGCCTGAACCAGTTTTCACTTATTATAATCTTCATCAGAGGCTGCCACTGGGAGCGCTGTCTGTCTTGTTCTTAGTGACTGCGCCGTCTTTTGAAAGATCGATGTTGCATGTGTGGGGTGCAATATGTTCAAATAATATGTATCATTTGAATTGTGTCTGTTTGTTTAGGATGTCGTTTTTATGTGTTTTTGTGTGTTTGTATATTTCCAATTGTTCAAGAGTGTCTAATTTTTGTCCCTTTGAGTATACGTGTAACATATCCATGTTGGTGCAGACTTGGAAAAGTTAATAAAAATTTTTAACTGATTAAAGTTAAAGTTAGTGCCACCAAAAATTAACTGAGTTAAAGTTAATGCGTGCAAAAGTAACTGATTAAAGTTAAAGTTAAAATCAAATTAACAGTTAAGTTAAAAATTTGTTTCCTTTTTTTTTGTTTTTTTTTTGAGCAAGTTGCTTTGGCTGTTGAAATAATTAACATCATTCTCTGCAACAGTCGTATACATTTGCACCTAGCCCATATGGCTCCTACAAGTGTAACAAATATGTAACAATATTCTCCCTGCATGATCAGTCTCTAGCCATATCAGTTTACTGTTGAGTATCATAATTACAACAGAAGAAAAACAGCAATGACTTCTAAATTACATAATAGCATATTAGCGAATTTGGTCCCAACAATGTTTTATGCAAACACTACTTGAGCACATATGAGTCAAAACAATCTTGCAAACAATGCAGACAAGTTTAGGTCTGGCCTACAGGAAACCAATAGTTAATCGATTACTCAACTCCAAATGGATTAATATTTTGTCTACTGTAATACGATTATTCTCTGTGTGTGTGTGTGTGTGTGTGTGTGTGTGTGTGTGTAATCTTCTACAACTTTTTCAAATCTACTCACCTAAAATATCACCTACCTTGGCGATTTAATTCTCGCACCTACCTTCCGCTTCCTCAACACGTCATAGGGTCGCCAGCATATTTAAAGTTAATATGCAACTATTCCACACTTTTCACTATACAATACCTGTATGATTTAAACACTTTATTTCCCTGGATTCAGAAGACTCTAGAATTCGTTAGGCGAGATTTGGATGCAGCAAACAAACTAAGGTTGCAGCGCAATAATTACATTCAACACGTGGTCTTTGTGATATAGCAATCGGTTTTTATTCTCATTTTTTGCAATTCAAACGGGCGTTGCCCTTATATATCTATGTGATTAGTAAATCACCCAACATTGAACATATATAATTTTTATTCGTACAAGATTACTTAATTTAAATCTATAAAGCCTAACCAGTACTTCGGTTTCACGCTCTCACTCACTCTTTGAAAACCCCCCCTTACATTTGAGCTCTCATTACGATCTGAATTTATTGTTTTAATGCAGGATACATCGTTGTTGTTAGCTGTCTGGTCGACTTAGTTTTGAAATTACTTATCTGGAGACGTTATTCCACATGTGGTGTCATTATTCTAGTAGTTCACTTTTGTTGTAACACTCACTAAACTGTCAAAACGGTTAATTAATTTTGGTGATTAACTTGTATACTAGGAGAAACTTAGTTAGCACTGTTTTATATGCATTTTCACTTGTTTGTAGACCTACACGCCAATTTGTCTGCGTAGGCCTCCTAATGGTATTAACCGGTTCTGAGTTGTTCGTAGACTGAAAGATGGTGATCTCGGAATGTACTCAGCTGGTCACGTGGTACCCCTACTTTGCTGGCCGGATCATACCGAAGATTCTAGAACATTGTCAAAGTTTGAATTGTGTCTCAGTATTATAAAACACTTGTTTGCGTCATTATATTGTTGTGACGTCAGATCAAATATAAAAATTTGTGCCCATGTATGGCTCGGTTTATAGCTCAAAGACGTCGACGCCTACGTCACTCTGACTGATTCATACACTTCCAATTTCGAAAGTCATATTTTATTCAATTTTACATAGATCATGTTATTGCACAACATAAAATAATTATCCCCATTTTGTACTGTCACAAGGGATGTAGGGAGGGAGAATGAAGGTAAGGGAGAGTGTACGTGGGTGTAATGTTCTTAACATAATCTATCAAAATCTTTGAAACAAATTAGATGTGACAAACAAACAATATTCATATAAATAGAAACCCTTTGTATTTTCAAATAAATATTTCCACTGAGAGATCTATTTTAGGTAACAACACATTTTGACACAAAATAAGTTGTTAAATTATTTTTTATTAGGACTATGGTTTGATAGTGAAACAGTATCAGACAAGGTTTCTCTGAAAAAGGTCAATATATCATTCTGTCTTGCCATGGCACTGATCCTTCTTGTGTACAAAAGCACCCTGGTTGTATGACAGGTCGATCTTCTTCCAATCCTACAACATCCTTCTCATGTTTGTGTTTTGCCTCTGTATGTGAAATTGTAGCAAATTAAGAAGCTGATTAAATGTGTCTTGTGACATCCTGAACTAGTTTAAGAATTTTGCATTGTCTGCTTTTAGCTCACTCATTAGTGTATAAAACTGTCCCACTACCAACCGTTCAGACGTTATCTGGTGCACCCATAATCGACGTTGTCTACGATGGCGTCACCGACGTACGAGAAGAACAAGAAGAAGAACTTCTTCATCAGAGTCCATGATGAAACTGATGTAATAACTAAATGAAACAATCTTTTATCACTGAGCAAATGGAGAGTGGCGTGTCTCTGAAGCGAACCCATTCACACGAGCCACTGCGTGGCACCACAAAGAAGCTGGTACAAGCGACTGAGTGGCGCCACAGAGTGGCCCGTTTGTCAGTAGCCTAAAAGTTAAATTAAGACCGTCTACTGTCTTAGTATGTTCATAAAATCTAGAAATTTGTAACCAATGTGATGATGCCATATTAATATAAAAATAATACGTAATACAAATAATAAATTCGTGTAAAAAACAAAAATACCGGTACGTAACAAAAACCTACTCTATTTACAAAACAATCAACACAAAACTGTAGAAACACAACAATACTGACTGCACAAATATAAAAATGACAACACGCACATGAGAATGGACAGTGAACGAAAAATTGGTGGAAGTTTGGCGTTCTTTGAACTAGCCAATCATTGCTAAACATTTATGATGCGCTTGCCTAGCAGCTGATAAATGTTGCCGGTTTGTGTCATCAAATGAACACTTGCAATATTCAACACATGTAAAGGAATTTCGTTTTAGATATCAGGCTGTTATTAAAATGTATGTTAGCAACACATTATTCCCACTATTTCAGATGTCAAAACAGAAGTTATTTGTTGTCTACTTCTCTGGGGCAGTCATGCAAATAATTCAACTAAAGACAGAAAAGCTATCCTTTCCACCCAGACTTTGACAACAAAGAGACAAAAGAGACCTAAAGATGCCATGGGGGAAAACCAGTCCATTGTCTGCCAAAGGGTTAGGAATACTTAGAACAAACTTTCTCCAACATTGACTTCAACAACTATTTTGGCTACTGTATCACTTGGGAAGCAAAAAAAGTAACTCGTTAATTTTTTAATGGTTAACAAAAAATTTAATGATTAATGATTAAAGTTAAACATTTTAAAATTGAATGATTAAGTTACAAAGTTAACAAAAAAAACCTGGTAGTCGTGGGACTACCGGTAGACATGGAATCATGGGCAGACTTGTGCTTTGGGAAGGAATGAAGGGTTGGTTAAATAAACAGCTACATAAGTTTCAATGTATTTTATTTATTCAGAATTTACAGAGTCACCTAACGCTGATGATGGTACGCACGGTCTTAGATCACTCTTGAACCACAAGCGCTAGCAGATCCCACACACCGAGCCGAACGGATTGTTAATAAAGTGCTTAGAGAATTCCTCGTCGACTCCTTTGAAGCGGCGACTTGGACCGGGCTGTTCTGCGCAGAGCATCGAGGGTCCAATGTTGTCGAAGCACAAGTTATAAATGTTCTCATCGTCTGTTTTCTTGCTAGCTAGCCGTACGCTCGATCTGAGTTGCTTTGGGGGCACGCCGGATGACCCAGGTATCGGAGATGCGGGCCGCTTGGGCGCTGATGGGGTTTTGTCAATCTTCAAATGGTTGCCATTGTCTAAGTTCTTGGCCGATTTCTTTGATTTTAGTCTCAAACGATAGGCCTGTTGACGCCCTGCATAGGATTTGCCGGTTTTCGGTTTGAAATTTTTGGTTCGAGTTTTATCGCGATTTTTAGGTCGAGCCATTTCAAATTTTTGAGTTCAAATGTTGTTATTATTTTCTGTGAGTGCTTCTGGTACTCGGAATTGGTGTTATTGGAGAGATTTAGTTCTTAGGATCACAACGCACTTTGTATTTTCGCGATCGGACTTGTAGTTCCCGAGATATTTAAGTTTTAGTGGAGCAATTTAGAAATTTTTGGCGCAAAAACACCCTCACGCAGATAAAGCCTAGACGCGACTGAAGTCAGTTGTCAAAATTCTCAGTACTATTGGTGGAAGGGGGCCGAGTGACTCGATCACCTGACACCTGGTTTGCTGGGATTGGTTGAGCGGTTCGTGAGATAGTGGTATGCCGAAAGTACATTTCGGTCGATTTTCGCGAAACGTGCGAGTAAGACATTACATACCTATGGATTCCATGTCAAAATTTAACGATTAATTTAATCATTAATTTTTTTTAATCGTTAAACCCAAGTCTGTGTTGTTGATGTTTGTGTGTGTGGTTTGCTTCAATGTGGTGGTTTGCAAAGCTGGATTCGGTAGTAGAGTTTGTGTGTTCAATGTATCTCTGTTTCTGGCAACGTCCTTTCTGGCCTATGTAGAATTTGTTGCAATCTGAGCAATTTAGTTTGTAAACACCAGGTAGATCAAAATTGTTTTGTTCTTTGTGTGTGTGTTTTGATAGTGTATGTTCTGTTTTGTTTGTAGTTTTCTATACGATTCTGTATCCTGCATTTTTAAATTTGTGGGCTATTTTTCAGTGTGGTTATTGATGTATGTTAGTGTTATGAATTTGTTGTTTTCCGTCTTTGTGTTGCTTGTTTTATGTTTTGTGTAGGAGTTTATTGACTATTGATCTGTTGTATCCGTTGGTTTCTGCTAAATATTTTATTGTGTTTAGTTCATCTTTGTAGTCTTTTTCATCTAGAACACAATGTATTTAAATATTATGTGTGAGTGTGTGTCATAATAAATATTTATAATATTTAATATACAGTATATTATTTTCATATATTGGTGTGTTTTATAAAAACATATAATTCAAATGCCTGAATGAATCCATATGTTTTTATAAAACACACCAATATATGAAAATATTATGTATTAAATATAAATACTTATTATGACACACACTCATACATAATATTTAAATACCATATATATTAAAAATGTGAAAATATATGTGACTATTTCAATACACCAAAAAAAAGTTGTTTGGTTGTATGGAAGGACACATTTTCATAATCGGAAAGATTAATTTTGTAGTTTTCGCTGACATGTTGCTTTCCAAGAATTGTAAGAGATATTATAGGTGAGAGGTTTTTAGTCAAAATTACAGGTGCCTTCAGTCATTCATACCCCTGGCAAGTCTCTTCTCCTTGGCCCTCACCAGCAGTATCTGACTCAACGTGAGCCAACTATGATCATACTCTAACTGTGTTCTATATGCCATCCACTACTGTGTTAACTAAGCTTGGCCGTCTCAAAATATTTGTTCCTTCTCCTGATAAGAATTTTCATAAACATTTTCTTTCCAACTCTTCCCAAAATTTTTCTCATTCCTAGTCCTGTCTGTCCACTGGTCCATCCAGATTTCGGAAGTATCAATTCGTCGCCTATCTGGTTTCCCATAGTACACCAATGCTGCAATAAAGTGTGACACTTCATACAACTAGTTTGAGAAATTGCTTCATAACATTTGAATCTACATTTGACATATTCATGGGTTTCTTTGTAAAGAAAATTGTGTTTGCTTGTATAACATCTTCCTTGGTTCTTCTGTATTTTGTGATTTTACTCCATAAGTAGCAAAATAATGTCATCTCTTGCACTTTTTAATATCTACTTTGATATTCAGTTTATTACTAACTGTAAGTTAGAAAATGTAAATTTTTTCAAGTACTAATGGTGATTTCCATAAGCAACTGTCAAATTTTTTGTTATAATGTAAGAACAAAGTATATGGTCTGACGACAATATTGTCGATAAAATTTGTACACAATCACTTTAATAAAATTGCTGAATATCACTGCAGTCCCTTCTAAGTAATTTTTATTAATGTCACAAGCACACATCTCTTTCAGCATTTCCTTTATTTTCAGAAAATAAAGCAATTGATTGGTCAGAGTAGGGTAGGTGTTTCAGCAATGTAATTTTTTTCTTCTAAAAATGCTCATGCAGAATACTGTGTAAGCAGGAGCATTATCATGATTCTGACAAAAATTTCAGGTTTTTTCATCTAAGTTTTCTTTATGTGGCCTTTTCACTTTCTTAAGTAGTACTTGAGTAAAATAATGAGCTGTTTTTGTTAAGTTAGTCATAAGCAGTAATGAGTTAATGGATAACCACTAAAGTGGAATATATTCATTTTTGTTAGCGCTTACTTGACTTCTCACCTGGTGGGTGAAAATCTCCCTAATCATTATCCAGTAATCTCCAATCAATACTGTCCAAAGCAAATCTTGTGTCCAGTGTTCCACAGTACTTAACTAGGCAATCCCTTTGCCTTACATAGAGTCATTGTTATGGCATCTTGGAAGATCCGCTAGTACTGTTCTTGACTGTTTACCTCTTCCTATCTAACCAAATACCCTGCACATACTATTTTATCTTCTTAATTCTGAAAACGGTAATCATGCATTCTAGTCTGGTTTGTTTTCCTATCTCTTAATTTTTATCGCTTCTGATGTTGCTTTGTGCAGTTAGCAATATCGTGTCTTCTTGTGTTTACTGTCCACATTTCTCTGAACTATAAGTTAGTCCAGAAAACACCACTGACAAAAACGCTCTTTTTAAGTAGTGTGTTATTCTTCAAAATACTGCTCCAATTTTTTAAAAAGCCAACTCACTTTCATCTTTGTGATTTTGGACGTAGCACTTCTATAATGATTTTATTATAAATAAATCAAATTTATGAGAACAAATTTTTTATCTCAAAACAATCCCAATCCTGTCTTGGATTGGCAGAACAGTTTTGGCATCATTTTTAACAATCTGGCAATAATTCCTATATTTCAGTTATTTGTACAATCAGTAGAGCACTCACATCAAATCCAATAGTTTGAACTTGACTCATAACATTTTGTACTACAACACAGTGAAACCCCCCTTTTATTTTTCTAAGTTTTGTAATTTTTTTTTGAATTTTATTTAATTTTATTTTTATTAAGTTTTTTTTTTTTTTTAAAAGGGGAGAGACATCATATTTAGAACTAGGTAAAAAAAACCTAGAGGAAGCAAAAGTGTGCAAGGCCCAAATACAATTACAGACATGTCCCCCCAGGTGAATGACAGGACTTGCAAATGAAAAACTCTTTTAACCAACAAGCGTGTGCTTTATTCAACCTGCAAGATTTTACATACATGACAAGTTCGTGATTGTGTGAGCACACCATTAAAGGCAGAATTATATATATATATATATATGTATATATATGTATATCCATTAATTCATAATGTCACAAAGTAAGTGAGTTGATATTAAACTAATTGCAAAAATTTCTGCCTGATTATGTATGAGTCAAAGTTAGTAATAATCTCATTCATAAAGCAATACTAATCCATCAGTGTTGTATAATATCAAATAGGCTAGCCTGTTGTCTCAGTAAGCACATTTATGGTTATTCTCTTTTTTAAATCCGTTACATATTCTCCAAAAAAAAGTATATATATAGTAAAATTACACACACAAACACATATACGACATGAATAACAAAACATCCCTCATTTCAGCACTAACCTCGTCATAAACCCATTCCAACTACAGTAAATGAATGAACCCTAATATGTATAGATAGGTACAAATATAAATGACAACGTAAATGGAATATCTCAGCTCCTAAGCATAGATTTGCCAGCATATTCACAAGCATAGTTCACACCAGAGAATGCAAGTGACCGCCCCGAAACTCAACCAGCCAAACGACCCCTTACCTTAATCATTAAGCGTTAAGTATGTGTGTGAAAGAAAATCGTTTCTCATCTACAGCATCAGACAACCCCCGCTACGTTATTAAAACTCAGCCATGACCAGATGACATGATAGCACGAGATAATTAACTCCCTAATGGTCTTAATTAGATGAAAGTTAGATCTTACAGCAAACTGCGGATGTGTGTGTATGTGTGTAACTTCTTACACATTATACAGTTATAAGATACTTCATTAGGTGTACTGTGGTAATGTTCACACATGCAATAACATAATTGAACACGAGAGTTTGTGCTAGAGTATAATGTTCAGAACTTCACGAGTGAGCTTCTGGCGGCTTCTGTGCATTCACATGTTGTAGAGAGAGAGAGAAATAGATAATCAGAATTTTCCCACCTGGATTGTCCGGTGTACTTAGTTCGTATAGGCGCAGATCAGTGATGTCACAGTCGTGTCACAAGTCCCTGGTGCAGCTTAGCATTGGAAAAGTCCTCGACTGACGGCATTGTGGCTATAAGATCGTCTCTGCCATTAGGGTGGACAGATGTTCGTCCACCCCTGACACCCATCTCGCCCTTGGTCGAGCACCTGGATATACAATAGGTTGTAGAGGGTGTCATAAAGAAAATCACGCCACTTAGGCCGTCCACATTAAATACCAACACTAACTTTAAGCAGCAACAGCGCACACACACATCGCCACTAATTCAGATTAAACAGTATTAAGCTCGTCTAGCAATTACTTTCTTAATGTTTCATTGAAATATTCAAATTGATTAGCTGTGTCTTTCGTAGTTATTAATTACATCAAAACAGCTGAGTGCAAGATACATTAGCATATTCTCTATTGAAATCAACTTGACCCACGACTCTCACATTCATAATTTAATTAAATTTAATTTAATTTGATTTTGTAATAGCATTAATGCCCAGATTAAAAACTGCTCTATACGCGCACACACACACAAGCATAACTCATAATGAAAGCTGAAACACAAAATATATTTGGGGTTAGAATATTTTCAGAACCCGCAGACTTGCACGTACCTGGAACAACACTTTATCTAGCCTATCATAGTGATAGGTTCGGAAGTCCTGGATAGAAGTTTGCCGCCAGCCGAGACCAGATGAACAGGTTGGAGGATCAAGTAGAAATGAGGCCGATACAACGTTTCGGTCCAGCCAAGTAACCTCCGAATGCAGGAATGTACAGACACAGCTGGCTGGCAGCGCCAGCTGTATTGCGTAGCTGCACAACCGTTTGTGTGTATAACCGACCGGCAACAAACTATCGTAACAGTGTGGCCGTGCGTGACGTCAGCGGCGCTCGTTTTTAAAATACTAGTAATACGTTGCCGAAGCCAGTTCGGCACACCCTCACCCCAAAAGGGCAACATGGTTGACCCAAAACAAACAAGTCCTCAAGCACGACGGCTGCGGGAAACCTGGAAAATCTCAGATTCTAAAACGCTCTTGGTGAGTTCAGTAACACAGGAAAACGAAAAGGCAGAAGGAAGAGGTGTGAGTTAGTGAGTGTGTGTCTGAAAGAGAAGATGTAAGTGTGAGTCCTGCATGCTCGCCGGGCCCTGGTCCGCATGCAGATATAAGAGACAGAAAAGAACAGGAGAAAGAGAAGAATCGCAGGATCCCGCTTTGAGTACTGACCACCAAGGCCTCCCAATTCCAATAACTGAGATCCAGGAACCCCAAATAGTATTCCCCCCTTTTTTTATGGGCCTAACTGTCATCCCTAACTCATGCCCTATGGCAAAACTTTAGCTTCGAAATATGAGTGGTTACTCTTTCAACATCCCCTCCGGGATCACCCAATTTCACTGTGACGGGCGACACAAACCGAAGAATGCGGTATGGTCCCGACCAATGATAACATAGTTTAGCGGCCCTCCTATCTATGGCTGAGCTGATCGGATGGCTCTGACAGTAGACCAAGTCGCCAATCTTAAATGGGTTCGGAATTCGCCCCTGATTGTAGCGACTACGGACGCGTTCGTGCGCACGAAGCAAATTCCTCCGGACCTCCCGCCATCTGTCCACAGTCGTGACCTCAGGATCGTTCGGCAGAAGATCATCAATGTGCCACAAATTGTCCAACGGCAAACTCGGCGAGAACCCAAACATGACTTCAAAGGGTACGGCCTTGTGACTCTCGTGTAGGGCCGTGTTAAATGCCAATTGCAACCACTTTAAATTTTGGTCCCAACAATCCTGTTGTTCAGCATGATAGGCGATAAGCGCTGAACGGAGATTCCGGTTAAATCTCTCCGCGTGGGACGGTTGAGGGTAGTACGGGAAGTGGCCACATGTTTGATGCCGTTAGCGAAACACATTCGCCGGAAATCTTTTGAAATGAACTGTGGTCCATTGTCAGAGACAATGGTGGACGGAAAACCGAAATGCTGAAAGACATGGGTCTGTAGCATAAGGATAGCTGAGCGAGTGTTTGCCTGTCGTAAGGGCAGTAGCCAGACAAACTTGGAAAAAGCATCCACGCAAACAAGTAGGTAAGCATTACCTGACTTGCTACGAGGGAAAGGTCCCACGTAGTCTATGAATAACTTCTCCATGGGTTTGCTCGCCACATCAGATGACAATAGACCCAATTTAGTGTTTTGAGCAGGCTTACTCAAGCCACAGAGATGACATGCTTTCACACGAGCCGCGATGTCCCTGTCCATGCCCTTCCAGATGAAATGCCTCCTAATACTGGAAATGGTCTTCGAAATTCCCTTATGGCCACCTATTGGGGAATCATGATAGTAGCTGAAGACCATTGGCACGAGCTTGCTAGGCAGCACAACCTTCGGGGCACGTCCTTTTCGTTCTCGGCAGCACAGGACGCCCTTGGACAGAAAATATGGTACCTGCACGTTACCCTCTTTTAGGTGTTGGATGATAGGACCCAACTCTTCATCATTTAACTGATGGGGTAACACATCAGTAAAAGCCAAAGGAAAATCCAGCAGAACGGAACAGGGTTGCTCAGAATTGGCCTCGCTGGGTTGGGAGAACATACGTGACAAGGCGTCTGCAACAACATTTTGTGTTCCCCTGATGTGTTGCACTTTGAATTTAAAGGATGAGATCTTGACCACCCAACGCCCTATTTTACCCAGCTGCCGGGGATGAGCGAGAAGCCAGGAGAGAGCCTGATTATCGGTCTCCAACAGGAACTCAGCGTGTTCCAAGAAACGCCTGAACTTATCTAGAGCGTACACAACAGCAAGACACTCTAGTTCATACACTGAAGACTTCCTCTCTTGTTGGGTCAAGGTCCGGGATATAAATGCCACCGGCTGCCTAGCACCATCGACTTCCTGGGACAGAACCGCCCCGAGCGCAACAGAACTCGCGTCCGTTTGCAAAATGAATTTTTTTGAAAAATCAGGCATCCTCAACACAGGGGGAGAGACGATCGCCTCCTTGAGGGTATCAAAGGCCCGCTGTTGCCTCTCTCCCCATACAAATTTGGTACCCTTTTTCCTGAGTTCGTTTAAAGGTACAGCAATCTCCGCGGCATTAGGGATAAATCTACGGTAAAAATTGACCATGCCAACAAATCTGGCAACACCTTTCGCATCCCTAGGGGGAGGAAAATCCCGGATGCCTTGTGTCCTCTCCGGGTCGACCGTCACACCCCCATATGAGACGAGATGCCCTAAAAACGAAATACTCCTTTGTGCAAACTTTACCTTGTCTGGATTGATAGTGAGGCCAGCACTCCTCAATCGGCACATCACCTCTCTCAGGTGACCCAGATGCTCCTCGAACGTTTTACTGTAGACCAAGAGGTCATCAAGATAATTAAAGATGAATTTAAATTTTACGTCATGGAATACAGTGTCAAGTAGTCGCGTGAGGGTTTGAGCCCCCACTGCCAGACCCATGGGTACCCTAGTATATTGATAAAGATTCCATGGCACACAGAATGCCGTATAAGGGCGGCTTTCCTTAGACAGAGGAATCTGATGATAAGCGGCATTGAGGTCAAAGATGGTGAAGTACCTGGCCCCACTAAACCAATCGAACGCGGAATGTAAATCGGGAAGAGGAACTGAATCCACCTTAATATTAGCATTGAGTTTGCGATAGTCAATGACCATACGCTGTTTACCTCCAGGCTTGGGCACCAGAAATGCTGGACTTGCATAACTAGAGTTGGAAGGTTCAATGACCCCTTGTTTAAGCAACTCTTGAACCTTCTCTCTTAGGACATCCATCTTTGGAGGGGCGAATTTGTATGGTTGTGAGCGGACTACGGCGGAGTCCGTTAAACGGATCTTATATTCCAAAAGATGTGTGAGCCCCAGGTTGGGAGTTAATACAGTGGGGAACTGCTCACACAAATGATCTAAAGCATGCCTCTGGGACGGGGTGAGATGGTCTCTTTCTGAATCGGGACACACAACCTCTTGGACACCTCCCTTAGCTCCCTGGTACCCAAGGAAAGGAATGACAACCTCCCGATTGAATTTAAAATAACAGTGGTGCGCTTGAAGATCTAAAACGAGACCACTCTTGGAGATGAAATCGGCACCCACAATGCAGTCGACTCCCAGAGCCGGAGAAACCAAAAATCGCCACACCCATGAAAAACACTCGATTTTAATACTCAGGGAAACCACCCGGGAGATGGGCAGAATTTCCCGCGATGCAGTCCAGCATACCACGGAAGACCGATCCGACCCTAATAGTAAGCCCTGTTGTTCAAGGTCCTCACATACTCTAGATGAAATTATGGATCGGGCTGATCTAGAGTCAACCAAGGCTCTGAGCTGACCCTTTTTCAACTCGACCAACAGGAAGGGGCATACTGAACTGTAGTTGGGGACAGTTCGCAGGACCTTGGAGCCGGATGACCCGGGATTAGCTATCCGCCTGGGGTAAAGTGAAACCGGAAGAGAACAGCCTAACGGGGAAGACCACTCCCGACTTATCTTCCCCGAGAATTTACGTTTTTTGAAAGGTTACCTTTTCGGGAAGTCCCTTGACGCTGTCTAGCATCGTTACAATAGCGCGCGACGTGACCGGATCTATGACACCTAGAACAGAATAATTCTCGTACTTCACAGCTCTGAACCGGCGCAGGCCTAGGACCCCAAGACCCGGGCTGCCCGACTCGTCGCTCGAAATTAGGGCGTTCTGAACGCCTCCTAGCCTCGTGGGCTCTAATATCGTCATTACCCTGTATAGTGGTCGACTCGGCGCACAGCCGGTCTAAATCAATAAAACTTTGGGGACGGGCAGCGAATGTCAAACATGACCGTTCCTCCGGCGTCACGCCCTGCAAAATAGTATGAATGACATCAGACTCTGACAACCCCAGCCTCAGGATCCGGGCCGCGTCTTTAACACTGGAAATGAAATGAGCAAGGGACTCTCCGCTTGCTTGAACTCTATAGAAATGTTTGTGTCGTAACCGGTCGTGTAACCTTCCCAGTACGAAAGCGTCCAGGACTTCCCGATGGAAATGGTCTATGCCACCACCATCCCTAAGGGTACTTGTCACGCGCTCAGCCATAGATCCCCGACAGTACGGGTAAACGAGCTCAAGCAAAGTCCGCTCCGACAGCCCAGGGAAATCGGCCAACTGAAAAAATACGCGCAAGAATCTCAAAAGCGCCTCAGGATCCAGACCATCGACAACTGGGAGACGCTGAATGACATCCGACAGTGGGTTAGGAAGCTTGTGATAGCTTGCGGTGGCCATATCGGAAAAGGCAGGAACATGCACAGGGGGTTCCACCCTGGCTGCCGTCTCAACAGAAGAAGAAGAAGAACCGGAATTCGGATCTACGTGGCGACGCTGGCCGAGAGAAAACTCCCGCAATGCCATCGCCACTTGCTCCCTAAGAGTGACAACATTTTTCTCTAATTCCGAGGTGGTAGCCTGTGATTCAGTATTCTGTAAACGGCATAGAACGTGTTGTAAACGTTGGCGCACCCTCTGTCTAGCCGTAGAGGTGGGTGCCGCCGACTTCAGGCCTTCGGCCAAATCGAGCAGTTCTACAAATTTTTCCGAGCACAGCTCCACCTCGGCGGTGACATCCGTAAGTAATACTCTCCCACTCGGTGCCTCACCGGAGGCAAGAGCCTCACGGAGTTGCTTCCTTAATGAAACAACAGTCTCCTGCGGCTTCCGTCCCCGGAACCGGACCTCCCACTCGAGCTCATCTTTTACAAACAAATCCACATTTACCGAAATGGACATGACCGCGCAATCCACACACACACCACGTAAAAGCAAGAATTAAAGAGAACGACAGGAAGAACTTGATCATACAAGTGGCTCCAGAATGCTCTAGCGATACGACGAGATGGGTGTCATAAAAGCAGAGAAACAGCCATGCAAAATGCCCAGAAGAGAACACAACACAAAACAACCAAACTAACTCACTAAATACAACACACAAAGTACACATAAAATTCGATATAATCGAAAATATAAACTATCACATCCATGCCCTTGGTCGGACCATAACCGCATTCAAAATACACGATACCGCAACGCAACGCCCTCAATAAACAATTACCATATAACTGGGATGCTACCAAACACGTTGTCTAATCCAAGAGACAAGTCATAATCAAACTCAACAAGTACCGACGGCCCTCATCATGTCCAGACTCCGTATGAGCCCCAGGGTATGTGCAAGTGCAACCAATCAGCACACATTCATTAAAAAAAATTAATCACATTCTTATAACCCCTTTTCAAAATTCATCTCACACTCAACATCACAAAATAATCACTTAAACACTAACACATATTAAATTATTTTAAACTTCATTAACCCCTTATTCATTTTATAAAATGTGCTCTTTTTTTCTGGTTGTTCATTCTGTTAATTTATTACACTACCATTAAGTTTTCTTACAACACTTGGATTCTAATCAAAAATAATTTGAAATAATTTGCAAGTCCTAACACCAGCTGACATGTCTGTAGCCACACTAAGTTTCATTTAAGAAAATAAATATAAGTCCCCAGATTCTAAAATTTCTCAAGTTCAACAGAGAAAAATAAGGCAGAAATAATACCTACTATCCACCCAGAATCATAACAACCACGCTCTGCTACCATTTGAAACCCCCCTTTTATTTTTCTAAGTTTTGTAATTTTTTTTTTTGAATTTTATTTAATTTTATTTTTATTAAGTTTTTTTTTTTTTTTTTAAAAGGGGAGAGACATCATATTTAGAACTAGGTAAAAAAAACCTAGAGGAAGCAAAAGTGTGCAAGGCCCAAATACAATTACTGACATGTCCCCCCAGGTGAATGACAGGACTTGCAAATGAAAAACTCTTTTAACCAACAAGCGTGTGCTTTATTCAACCTGCAAGATTTTACATACATGACAAGTTCGTGATTGTGTGAGCACACCATTAAAGGCAGAATTATATATATATATATGTATATATATGTATATCCATTAATTCATAATGTCACAAAGTAAGTGAGTTGATATTAAACTAATTGCAAAAATTTCTGCCTGATTATGTATGAGTCAAAGTTAGTAATAATCTCATTCATAAAGCAATACTAATCCATCAGTGTTGTATAATATCAAATAGGCTAGCCTGTTGTCTCAGTAAGCACATTTATGGTTATTCTCTTTTTTAAATCCGTTACATATTCCCCAAAAAAAAGTATATATATAGTAAAATTACACACACAAACACATATACGACATGAATAACAAAACATCCCTCATTTCAGCACTAACCTCGTCATAAACCCATTCCAACTACAGTAAATGAATGAACCCTAATATGTATAGATAGGTACAAATATAAATGACAATGTAAATGGAATATCTCAGCTCCTAAGCATAGATTTGCCAGCATATTCACAAGCATAGTTCACACCAGAGAATGCAAGTGACCGCCCCGAAACTCAACCAGCCAAACGACCCCTTACCTTAATCATTAAGCGTTAAGTATGTGTGTGAAAGAAAATCGTTTCTCATCTACAGCATCAGACAACCCCCGCTACGTTATTAAAACTCAGCCATGACCAGATGACATGATAGCACGAGATAATTAACTCCCTAATGGTCTTAATTAGATGAAAGTTAGATCTTACAGCAAACTGCGGATGTGTGTGTATGTGTGTAACTTCTTACACATTATACAGTTATAAGATACTTCATTAGGTGTACTGTGGTAATGTTCACACATGCAATAACATAATTGAACACGAGAGTTTGTGCTAGAGTATAATGTTCAGAACTTCACGAGTGAGCTTCTGGCGGCTTCTGTGCATTCACATGTTGTAGAGAGAGAGAGAAATAGATAATCAGAATTTTCCCACCTGGATTGTCCGGTGTACTTAGTTCGTATAGGCGCAGATCAGTGATGTCACAGTCGTGTCACAAGTCCCTGGTGCAGCTTAGCATTGGAAAAGTCCTCGACTGACGGCATTGTGGCTATAAGATCGTCTCTGCCATTAGGGTGGACAGATGTTCGTCCACCCCTGACACCCATCTCGCCCTTGGTCGAGCACCTGGATATACAATAGGTTGTAGAGGGTGTCATAAAGAAAATCACGCCACTTAGGCCGTCCACATTAAATACCAACACTAACTTTAAGCAGCAACAGCGCACACACACATCGCCACTAATTCAGATTAAACAGTATTAAGCTCGTCTAGCAATTACTTTCTTAATGTTTCATTGAAATATTCAAATTGATTAGCTGTGTCTTTCGTAGTTATTAATTACATCAAAACAGCTGAGTGCAAGATACATTAGCATATTCTCTATTGAAATCAACTTGACCCACGACTCTCACATTCATAATTTAATTAAATTTAATTTAATTTGATTTTGTAATAGCATTAATGCCCAGATTAAAAACTGCCCTATACGCACACACACACACACACACACAAGCATAACTCATAATGAAAGCTGAAACACAAAATATATTTGGGGTTAGAATATTTTCAGAACCCGCAGACTTGCACGTACCTGGAACAACACTTTATCTAGCCTATCATAGTGATAGGTTCGGAAGTCCTGGATAGAAGTTTGCCGCCAGCCGAGACCAGATGAACAGGTTGGAGGATCAAGTAGAAATGAGGCCGATACAACGTTTCGGTCCAGCCAAGTAACCTCCGAATGCAGGAATGTACAGACACAGCTGGCTGGCAGCGCCAGCTGTATTGCGTAGCTGCACAACCGTTTGTGTGTATAACCGACCGGCAACAAACTATCGTAACAGTGTGGCCGTGCGTGACGTCAGCGGCGCTCGTTTTTAAAATACTAATAATACGTTGCCGAAGCCAGTTCGGCACAACAGTCATTTTTATTACCCTGCAATTGTTTTGTTAACAGAGTAATTAACAAATATTTACTCTGACAATATAAGCATAAGTGAATTTTCACAGCTGCAAGTCTAAGAATCATAACACTGCGCACTATCAAGTGGTATAATTGCTTGCATATCACCTAATCCAGTTTTGCATGTTTCTTGAAAAACATTTAGTTTTGGGGGCGTCAAATTCCAGGCAGTACAGGTATCATACACAATAGAAGCTATTACGGGCTGAATAAACATTTTAAATCAAGACTATTAACCACAGAAACTAAAGCCACACTTTATAAGGCCTGTATTGACAAATGGCTTTGAGTGCTGTGTACTCAAGAAAACTGATGAACAGAGGCTGGTTGTGTTTGAAAGGAAGATACTGAGAAGGATTTATAGGCCAATTTAACAGGATGAAGTCTGGAGAAAGAGAAATAATAATGAATTATATGCTAAGTACAATGACATTACAGTTGTCCAATTTGCCAAAATTAATAGATTAAGGTTGGCAGGACACGTTCAGAAAATGGATGACAAACGTACAGCAAAAATAATTATGAAACACATCCCAATAGGAAAAAGGAAGATTGGAAGACTAAAGAACAGATGGTTGGACCAGGTCGGCTATGATACGAGGAAGCTGTATGCAGTGAATTGGTGGCGGATGGCTGAGGACAGGAATGGTGGAGGCTATTTCTTTTGGAGACCAAGGCTCGATCTAGGCTATAGAGCCAAGGATGTATGTATGTATGTGCAGGTGTCATGCACACAAACAATTTATACCGTGAACACAGATTTTATCCCTCATGAGATTGCATCAGTTGCTTGGCATGTGTTTGATATTCATTACGAGAATACAATAGAAGTTTTGGGGAGGGGAAGCAGATATGTATACAAATTTGAATTTGGTAAATTCAATAATGTGGGTAACAAGAAGCACAGAGTAAGCTGAAGGACAAATGGATGGAACATTATTTAAAATTAGTGTGAACGATCTAGTTTATTTCACTCGTTGATATGGAATGGGAGAGAAATTTAAAAAACATACATGTTATCTGTGCTTGTGAATATGTAAACATATTTATGTTAACAAATCGTTAATAACCTTTGATAAAAATGAAAATTCCTTTAAAAATAAAAATCATTGATAACCTTCATGCCAAAAGTAACTTATTAAAGAAAGCAATAACAATGATATAAAAATAAATAGTAATTATATAACGTTATGCCATATTTGTTAACAGACTTTTTTTATTACAGTTCTGAGTGCAGTGTATGTTTTTGTGTTTGTTGTATGACTTTTACATTTCACTCGTTTTTTTTAAAGCAAAGTACGGTATTACATGAAACAAATTGTTATGCAACAGAACTTTCTCGAATAATGGAGTGTTATTCTGCATATCTTTCAGCTATTCCAGCAAAGCCCAGCTGTAATGTTTGTGTGCGTACATATGCTACTTTGAGAAGAAAGACAATTACATAACACTTATCATACATCAACAATCGACCACAATATTCCAGATTGGAGCGGTTAATGGATTGTGTTCAAGAACAGACATCAACACCATTTCTAGTGGATTCGAGAGCGTCTGTAATAGGCAGTTATTTAACATGTCATCCCAAAAGTAACACTTTATTCTGACATCTCAGCGGGGTATAAATAAATATAAGCGTCCAGCGATGGTCAGCCAGTTATAAGTGGCGATTTATTCAAGTTTGGTTCGAAGTACTGTGGCAAAGTGTTTACTGTGTTATTGTGGAACTCTAATAGTTGACATTATTATTGTGTGTGGATAAATTAACTAGAATTATTGTATGAGTTGATTACAAATTATTATTTGTGATCAATTACAGCTGGTTATTAGCAACTTCATTGGTGTCTATATTTTGTTTACCACTGTACCATACAACAATCGGTGAGACTGTCATAAACAAATAATAACTCTATAACAAACATACTATATAAAAACAAAATTATTATATACACACCACCAAAATCAGTAAAATTCCATTTTCAAATCAACGAATAAGGCCTTTTCGAAATATTAAAATTTCATCCTCAGTTCGTATACTGTAATGTTCCTGTTATGATGTTTTTCTGTAAATGTATAATTGCTGTTAACTGTGTCTACTACCTCTCAGTTAACAGCAATTAACTCAGTTAACAGCAATTATACATTTACAGAAAAACATCATAACAGGAACATTACAGTATACGAACTGAGGATGAAATTTTAATATTTCGAAAAGGCCTTATTCGTTGATTTGAAAATGGAATTTTACTGATTTTGGTGGTGTGTATATAATAATATTATAACAAGTCAGTGGTATAATGTTTGGCAAAATAAAAACAAAATTGTGAAAACGAATGTTTTACTGTAGTTAAGAAATGTAATATTTCTTAATTATTACGCTGGGCTGAATCGAGTATACATATGCGCCACCAAGCAGCAGTACTACGTACTTGCCAGAGCATTACGTACTACGCGGCCATTTGCTGTGTACAAGCACAAAAAAAAGGTAAAAATTATTATTTGGGAAGCTATAAAAGAACACTGTTGTCACAAGTTGATAGACCATGAAAATATGAGTATTATAAAAAAAAAACTTTGTCCTGTGATGTCAGGGTGATGACTGGACCCAATTTTGAGAAATTTCTCTTTTCAACTTGAAAAATTTATTGTGGATTAATGACAAAACATTTCGGGATAAAAATTAATATGGAAATTAGTCTATGGAATACTATATTCTACAATTTTTTTATGAAGAAAAAATCATTATTTCACTCATTTTTTACGGAAATCTGAAAATGCACATTTTTGCAAGTTTCAATTTTTTTGTAGGTTATGTTGCCTTTAAAAAAATGCACGACTAACACAGATCGATAGGAAATTTTCTGAGGAACATGCTGGTATTTTTATTTTTCTGATTTGGTGAACTTATCATCGGAAAAATTGAGGAAAACTTCAGTTCCGCGCTCCACTGTTTGCCGGAAGTGAAAAGTCAGGGAAAATCGGGAAAAGGGGGGTCTGGAACTTGGATAAACTTTTAGGTAAACACTAAACTTATCATTTAAAAAAAAATCAGCTCAAAAGATGCTGTTTCTGGAAATTTGCTATTTTTAAATTAGTCTTACTCGGCTATCACTGAAGTGTTGTAAAAGTGTGTGTTGTGTTCTTATATTTTGTCTAACAAAGTAATTCATTTGATTAGTGTAAACATTAATATTTAAATTTAAAAAGATTTTCATTTTTAGTCAACCTGAGAAGAAAATTATTTTGTAGGGACCCTTAAATAGGTGCTATGGTGACAAAGAGGGATTTGTAACTAGTAATTGATACCTATATATTATGTATATAAATGGGGTTTTCTGTATCATGACATCAACAAGTAGTTTGCTTAGTGACATCAACTTAATGTACTGGAAAAAACATACAAAACTTTTAGAGAATCTATATATTTCATCCATACAACAAATTAAATCCAAAATTTTACATCACAAAATTAAAAGTCCGTTTTTGGTCTCTTGTCAATCCAAGCTTTTATCTTTGGAATTGACTGGATTGTCTTCACCAGTGCAACCAGATGAGCGTAAGGTGTGATATCTGTTCCCGCGAATTCAGCCATGAATTCAATGATAGACACAAAATAAACATCTGCCCATGATAACTGCATTAACAAAAAAAAAACATTAATATAGAAAAAAGAGATAACTAAAAGTTATGCATATATGCCCTGCTATTTTTTACATGGTTTGTAAAATTAATAAGATCATATATCTTTGCAAAGCTTTGTGAGACGACTATAATACATTGAAGTTAAATAAAGTCATGGAGAGGGGTGCATTTTTGGGCATACCTGGGGTAATAACAGAATTTGTATTTTTTTTTTTATAAATAATAATTAACTTGTTGAGTGATAGGAAAATTTTGTGACCGAGAGGTAAATTTGTTATGTGGAAGCGATCGCAATGTGGCAGCATTGACTGTGAGAATTGTTTAATAATTGTGTGGACAGTTTAATAACAACTGTAAATGTACCAGAATCAGTTCAAGGACAATGACGAACCCGGAAAACGTAAACACGTTATGTAACAACAAATGACCTAATCGTGTCAGGCGATGTGTTGCGTCAGCAACTTATATAACAACTGTGTGTCATCGGTTCGTCAGAGCCTATCCTGGGTGTGTCACGCCAGCAACATTGGGACACAACAGAAAAAACAGTCGCAAAACAAC
Organism: Magicicada septendecula; assembly: GCA_034769895.1. Classification (NCBI taxonomy): domain Eukaryota; kingdom Metazoa; phylum Arthropoda; class Insecta; order Hemiptera; family Cicadidae; genus Magicicada; species Magicicada septendecula. The sequence continues at coordinate 3,879,080 of CM068375.1, forward strand.
ATCTGAATTATACAGACGCTAACCACTGTGCGTCGCCGGTTCGCCGGTTTTTCGGGCGAAGTTATTGTGCGTTCGCCGACGCGCCCGTATACAACAATTGGTTTCAAAATGTGAACTTTCAACAAAAAAAACAAACAGTTTTATAGAGTTATAGTTCCGGAGAATGAATAAATAAGAACATGTGCGGAATCGGAATGAAATACGTGTTAGAGACGGACTCATCAAGATCTTTGGCAGATAAGTAACCAACATTGGTTCAATCTAAAACCTTTTAAAAAAAAGCAAATTTTGAGAATGGTTAACAAAGAACTGGCAGCCTACAAAATAAACTTAAATTAATTAAAATTAAAATTAATTAAAATCAATTAAAAAATGGAAGGGGAATAGAAATGTAGAGAGAGAGAGAGAGAGAGAGAGAGAGAGTGAATATAGAAATTAAACGAAGTGCTGGTTTGTGTAGGTATATAATGATTAAATTTAATTATGGGGGAAACATAATCAAAGAAATATAATTAATAAATAAGACCAAATCAATAATAAAAAAAAAAAAAAGGATGTACGGAAATTAATTTTAATGGCATTTATTTCATGAGTTCATAGTTAAGTTGGCAATAGTATGTAAGTGTAGTAAAAGAAGTTTTATTTTTTTGTTGTGTGCATTTTAGAGTAAATAAACCTTTTGTTCATTGCCAATGTGAATTAAATTAATCATTACAAATAAACCATTCTGATCTCCTAGTTCGCTGATACGAACCTTGGTAAATTATTTTCTTGCAGTTGGCAAGATGGCGCCCGACAAAGTAGATAGTACAATTTTGACAAATTCGAAATCACATTATATTTAGTTATTAATATCAATAAAACGAAATATCACATTTGGCTTCTGGAACAGGGACAATTTTATATTAATAAATTTATATAAAATACGGCCTACGGGGAGAACAGAATGATTGTTGAGGTAGAATAAATTTTTTTTTTTCGTACATAAAATAGACGCAAGTATGGGGTTATGTTTTGATAGGGTTATGTATGTAGTGCATTATTTGTTTATGTGTTTATGAGTATTGTGAGGGGAATTAGTGTGTATGAGATGAATTATATTATATAAAGGGTATTATAATAAAATTTTTTAATATGGCTAAGATACAAGAAAATGATAGTGGCTTCGTATGGAAGGAGTGGGAAAGCGAATTTAGAGGGGTTGTAGGTGAAATGACAGACGAGGAATGGGGGAGGTTAGACGATAGTTTAACACGAATGGAAGAAATGGAAGAGGGAATATTCGCGGAAATTAAGAAGCACAGTGATGATATTGATAGTGAGGTGACAAGTAATAGAGGTAAGATCGTTGAAGCGATAGTAGTAGTAAATAAGGCAGTAAATAGGCCTAATGTTAAGGATGATAATATAATGGGAGCAGAAGGTGGTGGAGAAACAAATCAATTTAACAAAATTAAAGTTGATCAGGTGGCAGATAATGAGGTAAGCAATGAGATGAGTGAATCTGATTATAAGACGAATATGATGAATATGATATTTATGATGTGCAAGGAACGTTTGGATCAACAAAACGCAATGTTAGATGACATGATTAGTGATGTCAAGGAATTCAATAATAAATTGAAAAAACAAAACGAGGAGTGGAGAAGGGATAGATATCAGGTAAAAAAGAATACAGAAGTTGAGTTAACACAGGTAAGTGGTGTCTTTGATAATAGTGAAGAAATAAGTAACCAGGTGAGTGACAATTCGAATAATGAGTTAATAGCTAACAGTGATCAAATAGTGGGAGAAATAGTGTTGACTAGTGATGATAATGGTATTAATTACAATTCTGAGGTAAGTAAGAATGATAATTATGACAATATAAGTGAAAATATGATGTTAAAAAATAATGGAGTAAATATAGAGAGTACTGATGAAGTTTTAGAATGCGATAATGAAATGTTAATGAGTGTTTATGAAATAGAGAGAGAGTGGAAGAATAATGTAGTAATTGAATGGGGACAGAGGGCAAATTTTCCCCTTATTGTTTATAATGATGATGATGATTTAATGTTGTTTTTTCAGGGCAAGAGACCCTTATTGTTAAATGAAGTAATGTTGTATAATGTTGTACCCTCTGTCCGTAATAATTGTGAGAGTGTGATGTGGTGCTATGAAGAAAGAGAGTTATATGTTGAGAATGAAATAGAAATATATAAGTTAGAAAGAAAGTATGATGAATTGAGAAAATTACTAGAAGGGGTGATGATGAATCATGTGAAATACTTATCTGTTGAAAGAGAGACAGAAAATAATTTTGATAATATCTTACCTGACTATAATGACTTACCTGACGTAGTAGTTGAGGAATACAAAGATGAGAAAATAATTTACCTGACGTTAACAAATAACACTGATATAGACTGGACAATCCTAACCTATGGTAACAAGATTTATAGTGGTACAATGGATGAAATAGAGTTGATGAGTTATTATGATAGTAACAATTATCATAATTTGTGTGTTGATAAAAATGATGAATGTTACAAATACACTAGATATATATATGACGATGGAGGATGAGCTAAAAGATCAGTGTTGGGACATTTTTAAATATTGTAAATTTTTGGTAATGACCTTGCTGATTTGGACATCTGAAGTGAGATACACTTGAACAGTTTTGACGCATATTTTGTAAATAATATTGAATTCATTTGTGTGTATTGTGAAATGTTAGAAACGTAATGTGTATATGTTTTAGAAAATGTTGTGTTAATAATAATAATATTATTAATATTTTTGCATTATAATTAAATGTTACAATAATTATGAAGACAATAATTACTGATTTGTAGAATGTTGATAATAATTGAGATATGTTATTTTAATAATCAAATGAATATTCAATTTTAGTAATCAATAGAAGTAAATAATTTGAGATCTTTAGATATTGTGATTGAATGTTATGTGTTTGAATCTTATAATGAATGTAAATTGTGTGATGAGATTTTAATTTAATAATCATGAATAAATAAATGAATGTTAAATGGTTTATTTTGTGGAATTTTGTGGAACATAATGATTAAAAATATGTGTTAATAATAAATTTAGAATTTTTGAAAATCTGATTGCAACACAGGATAAAGTCAATAATGATGATAAATAAAAACAGTTAATGAAAAATTTTAAATAATAATGTTTATAAATTTTTATATAAATTAGTTAAAAGAGAATTGTTGGTTCAATGTATATTTGTGTATTATGTTATGTAATGTATTATAATAGTGTGTGGCTGGGAGGTTATCCAAGGGGATAACGTATTAAAAATTTGATATATTTTAATTAATAATGATGATTTGCTACTCAATAATTTTGTTTGAATTTAAAAAATAGATGCACTAAATACTTCTTATATTGTGTTATTATGTCTTATTGTGTTGATTGCATTAGTATGTTAGGAATAAGTATTATAAAAATATAATAATATGTTTTCAATGTGTTTATAGATTTTAAAAATAAAATGAAAAATAGTTGTAATAGGTAAAATTTTCAATAGGTTGCAAAAGATAGAAGTGGGTGATAGTAATTGTTTGAATAAAATGTTTGAGTCAGTCCAAGTTGAATTTTGTGGGACATAGATTTGTCCAAATCGAAGTAAGAGTTAAAGTAATAGTGGAAATGAAAATAATGCAATGTTGTTTTGAGTTAATGTATGTTATAGAATTTTGAGAAGTATAAGTGGAGACACAGTAGAAATGGAGAATTTATGTAGAGTCTTGAGGGATATGTTGCTGTTTATTTGTTGATGTTAATTTGTTGTAATTGTAGTGAGGTTATGAGATTGAGATTTTTTGGGGATGGCAATTTTGTAGTAGGGGTAGTGTAATGTGGGAGTCCGCAACATAAGGGTTGGGACGGGATAGGGACCGATTGGCGCCGGAAAGGGTTACCTAGGGGGAGTCCAGGGACCAACATAAGGGAATGAGTTTTGGGAAGGAAACACGTATCCTATGTACAAAGGGTTAGAGAGTATTTTTTTTTTTTTATAAGAGTAGAAGGTGGCGATTGGAGTTAAAATAGTAAGTAGTTAGAGGTAGAGAAGGATTAGTAAAATTTTGATAGAGGGGTGTCATACTAGTTAGAGATTTTGTAAGGGAACGTTAGAGTAATAAAAGGGGTAAGATTATGAGTAAATGCCAAGTGGATAAAGTAAATTATAATGAATAACGTAGAATCACCCAAAGTAATGAAATGGAATAATGATGGCCATAATTGAAAAAAAAAATATATAAAATAAAATAATTTTTGTAATTTTGAGAATAGCATTAATAAGAGTAAATCAAGTTTAAAAGTAATTTTTTGATTTTATATGCCAATTTAATAATGTAAAGTGTGTAACATTTTAAATACCAGTTGTTTATTTTAATGGGAATTAGAAGTGTACTATGTTTCTTATTTTATGTTTTATGTCTATGTTTTCTTATGTTATGTTGTGTTTGGTAGTGTAAGAGAATCTTATCATGTTGTAGTTAGGTATTCATATATATGTTAAATATAAATAAAGAACAAAACCAGTGCTTCTTAGCGCAAACCAGCACCGCTAGGGGGAAACAGATCAGTTGGGGATATGGTGTTGTGTAAGGCCACTATTTAATATTTTGATTTGTTGTTTCAGTGTTTGGTGGTGCTGTGGCGGCGGACCTGAGCTGGCCTGCGCGTCAGAGCAGGGGCGTGGAGTATCTGTCTGACTCTACGGTGTTGGGATCTCGAGAGAGAAGTCCAGTATTGTCATGCAGATGCGGTCACAGTCACCGGACCAAGGGTGAGTTGATTAGTTTTTTTTTGTAAACCATACAGGGGGTTGTGGCGACATATCCTGGCTGATCCCTCTAGCAAGTATGAATGTGTCAATGAGATTTTTTTATGCTTCGGCATAAAATATCTCATTGAGGGGGTATTGTAGCGGGGCATTTTTGGGCATACCTGGGGTAATAACAGAAATTGTATTTTTTTTTTTATAAATAATAATTAACTTGTTGAGTGATAGGAAAATTTTGTGACCGAGAGGTAAATTTGTTATGTGGAAGCGATCGCAACGTGGCAGCATTGACTGTGAGAATTGTTTAATAATTGTGTGGACAGTTTAATAACAACTGTAAATGTACCAGAATCAGTTCAAGGACAATGACGAACCCGGAAAACGTAAACACGTTATGTAACAACAAATGACCTAATCGTGTCAGGCGATGTGTTGCGTCAGCAACTTATATAACAACTGTGTGTCATCGGTTCGTCAGAGCCTATCCTGGGTGTGTCACGCCAGCAACATTGGGACACAACAGAAAAAACAGTCGCAAAACAACATCTGAATTATACAGACGCTAACCACTGTGCGTCGCCGGTTCGCCGGTTTTTCGGGCGAAGTTATTGTGCGTTCGCCGACGCGCCCGTATACAACAATTGGTTTCAAAATGTGAACTTTCAACAAAAAAACAAACAGTTTTATAGAGTTATAGTTCCGGAGAATGAATAAATAAGAACATGTGCGGAATCGGAATGAAATACGTGTTAGAGACGGACTCATCAAGATCTTTGGCAGATAAGTAACCAACATTGGTTCAATCTAAAACCTTTTAAAAAAAAGCAAATTTTGAGAATGGTTAACAAAGAACTGGCAGCCTACAAAATAAACTTAAATTAATTAAAATTAAAATTAATTAAAATCAATTAAAAAATGGAAGGGGAATAGAAATGTAGAGAGAGAGAGAGAGAGAGAGAGTGAATATAGAAATTAAACGAAGTGCTGGTTTGTGTAGGTATATAATGATTAAATGTAATTATGGGGGAAACATAATCAAAGAAATATAATTAATAAATAAGACCAAATCAATAATAAAAAAAAAAAAAGGATGTACGGAAATTAATTTTAATGGCATTTATTTCATGAGTTCATAGTGAAGTTGGCAATAGTATGTAAGTGTAGTAAAAGAAGTTTTATTTTTTTGTTGTGTGCATTTTAGAGTAAATAAACCTTTTGTTCATTGCCAATGTGAATTAAATTAATCATTACAAATAAACCATTCTGATCTCCTAGTTCGCTGATACGAACCTTGGTAAATTATTTTCTTGCAGTTGGCAAGATGGCGCCCGACAAAGTAGATAGTACAATTTTGACAAATTCGAAATCACATTATATTTAGTTATTAATATCAATAAAACGAAATATCACAATCCCCCAACCCCTCTCCCAATCAAGCAAAGGCTGGGGGTTTCTAACTCAAAACTATTACAAAATATTATCTTTTACCAAAACGATATATTGATTGTAGGTAGTTATAAACTAAAAAAATAAGGATTTCTGACAATAAATCACTAATTAATATTTTCAGTATATTTTCCTCCAAAAATTTTCTAAATGTCGCCAATGGCAACACGATCCCCCCCCCCTGTAGGCACCCCTGGTTATGGAAGTATTATTTAGGAATGAAAGTGTAAAAAAAAATTAAATCTGATATAATAATTGGAAACAAAATTTATAATTATGTTATAAAATAAACAAACTGATAAGAAATTTGAAAAAATTCTGTAAACGCAGACTGGCCTGTAAAACTTAAACATGTGAAGAAACAAACATTTATAAATTCAAAATAAAAATAATACTGCCAGAACCTTACCTTGCGATCTTTCTCTCGAGTTCAGGGCCGCCACCAATATCTTTGAAGGACAGATAAGGAGACCTTTATACTTTACCTTAATTAAAACACTGGACAATTTTCCAATCTGACTTCCCACAATTCAGAAAATTCCCAGGAAACGTTTAGACGAGTTTTTCAGCACAGAACACTAGGAAATGGTAATGGCGAAATAACTACACTAACACATATTTAGGTTAGAAATAATCGTCTTATTTATTGTTATTCAACATGAAACTTCTCTTTTCCTTATAACATATTATTTCATCTTATTTCTATTATGTAAAATTTTCTTATACTAATTTCTTTTCGCTAACCAGTACTTGGATATTTTTCCCACTCACACACACTCTTACTCTGTACAATTTCTTAATACCCCCCCCCCCCGTTTCATTAAAGAGCTCTTAATTATTTGAAATATACAAAACTGTTAATCAGACTGATTGTTTTCAGAATACCTGCACGTGCTATTCTGTCATGTTTCTATTTCACTCTCACAAACATTGTTTTTATACTTCACTTTTACATTTATTATTCATTCCGCGGACACTATTTCTGCTTGTTGTTGTTCTCTGACACAATTACATATTTAGGTAGACCTTGGCTACTCAGTTCACTTCGGTCTACTGAAATTCCGAGGCTGCATTATATCACATCTGTACTGCGTGATTCGTTGTGACGAACTGCCCTGCGACCACTGTCGACTGTCTGTGTGTGCTTGGTTGCCTACCCGCCATGCGTTAGGCATCGTCGTCAACTCGTACTCTGTGATGCGTTGTTTCCATCGCATGATCGGCTATGGAATTTTTTGTACGTGACTTTCACGTTGTGAAAAGGCGGCACACTCGCACGCTCGTACACATTCCCTGTCGCTAACAGCTTTTTGTGCCTCGTAGGGCTTGGCATGAGTGGACTACAGGGTGTTCAAAAATGTCAAGCGTTTGTGATCAAAACGTTGTTCAGTTTGGGTTGCTACTGCTTTTTACAGTTATTATGAAGAATAACATAAACCCCTGGGTTTTGCCTCGTTACAAACATACATCAATCACATTTGGATAATGTTTTGCCAAAGCAATGGAAACTAAGAATTGTGAAACTAGTTGTTGGAAGTCTGCCCAGTTATAATACTAGCACTGGAAACCTGGTAAACTAGAATCATCTGAGTCCTGAGTCTTTAAGAACAAAGTGTAAGAAGTAGAACAGAAATTATAACATCTCACTGCATTTGTGTTTGTAGTTGATTATATATTTTTTAACTGTTATATAAAAACAGCAATATACTTACTTTTTTGTTAGCCAGGTAACCATTGTTTGCCTTGGCAATGGCATCAAGTTTCTCAAAATAAAATGGAATTGTTTCTTTTGCTAACTTTTCCTTTTTCTCTGCCTTGGCTTTCTCATCAGTTTCCCTGAAGACAGTACTTATCTCTGAAATATTCAGTACAATACATTTTGTAGGAGTTTTTTATTTTGTTAAATTTAGTTCTCAAGTTTCTCAATGAAATTTCAAATTTTCTTAAATTTACTTACAAATTTTACTAAAATGACATTCAAAAATATTTTTCAGTAAACGAATTTGTTACATTTTTTAAATACATATGACATCAAATTTAAGATGTAAAATGTGTTTTCTGTTGTTATTATTATAATTTTTTAAATATGTGTTACATCGATATAAATGCACAAAAAATGTAGAACAAATACAATGCTTGACCTCACACAAATAACCTACAAGAACAAAATTGTGAATATGAATGGTTTTCTTAACTTTTGCTTGTAAAGTTGTTGACTTCTGTAATAAAAAAAAAAAAAAAAAAACTTGTGCACATAGAAGCCTTGATATTTGTATAGTGTAATTATTTTTTGAGTAACGTCAGTAATCAACAACCAGTATATTACTCAAAATACAGGTGAACGAAGTATGGTGATGATAGGTGATGAAGATAATCTGTTCTGTTCTCTACCTCTATTTCTATATTTAATTTAATTACTTATTTACATGCATACCTTGTCGGATATCTCCAATAGTGTCAACAATAATGTCTATTTGCAGGTCTTCCCATGCATCCTTTCCTCCAAGGCCAGCCTTCTTGCCCAGATACCTTGACAGAGCTACTGACTGTGCACATTTCTTGCCATCGATTTCTAAGAAAGGAAGTTTACCAAAGGGCGAAGCTAAAGACAGAGCAAACACAGTAACTCATCTAACAGTAATATCACTACAATTTAAAATCGATCACCACATCATCACTATTATTATTATTATTACTGTTATCATTATCACTTTCACTACTATTACTAGTAAAATAAAGTATACGTAAGTTATTAATGTTTAAACTATAAACATTTTATAAGAGACCAAATTGGTACACCTTCTCATATACAAAATAACTGTTGGGAAAAAACATCTTGAAAAATCCTATTTACCCTGTTCAGAGCTGCTAGATGAATGAGTGAAGTGAATACACAGTTTTAACTGTTTGGCATTTGTCTGTCTCTTGTTTGGGGTATGTTTCACAATAACTTTTGAATGGATCAACTGATTTTCGTAAAACTTAGTATGCCTTAGTATGACACTTCATACTCTTACCCTACACAGCCAGCCTTATTGTTGTTGAGATTAGTTCCTCCAAAAATAGGGGGGGAGGTGGCAAAAATGTAGAGCCCAAATAATGTAGAGGTGGCAAAATTATGACAAAAGCCCATGTAGGGTATCACATTAAAGGAAATTAAAACCACAATATGAGTGAAGTGTTCATTTTTTAAGATATCAAAAAAATTTTGGTATCAGGGTCCAAAAGTGGGTGAAAAATTTTATATAAAATTCCGTGTGGGATATCAGAATCCCCCATTCATATGCGATATAAAATGAAAAAGAGAATTTAAACTAACAGTCTGAATGTAGTGTTAAGTTTTGAAAATCTCACAATTTTTGGTCGCAGGGCCGAAAAAAGAGATCCAAAGTTTGAAAAAATTGTGAAAATTGAGCAGAGTGTCAAACTAAAAGGAAATGTAATCCAAATCCAAATGTTTCAAATTTTCAATGTTTATTGTATGATTGTATGCTCTGTAGTAGTTATATTACTATAGAAATAGTATATAAAATGGAATTACTGTTTTTTTCCTATAATTGAAAAATTGTCTAATATTGAAAGTTATGTAGTAGCAGGTAATAAATGTACTTCATTCAAAATAGTGAGCAACTCAGGGAGCATACTATAATAGTTATGCACACTTCCTTGCCTGCACTTGGCTTCCTCCAGACATATGCACAAGTACGTGCACAAAGAATTCATGTAAATACAAGTATATCATAACTGGGGTTCAGATGTACAGAATATACACCATAATGGTTTTATATTGAACATAATTATGCCCTAATATTGTTTGAGGCAATGAAAATTCATTTTGATAAAGAGTTATATGCCTAAAAATAATGGTTTCCAAGGAAAAAGTTGCTAACTGTAGTTTTTTACGTAGTAACCATTCTCTTTTAACGTAAAGAGGCTTATGGTGATTTGGTAAGATCAAGAAGTTTCCTATTTAATAACCAATTTCCCTTAACAGCTTATATCCTAACACAACTGGTGCTGGGACTGTGTTTTCCAAAGTAATTAAAGACAGCATATATCTGCATATATTACATGTCCACATGAACATAAATGAACGCATGCACGCACGCACGCGCGCGCGCGCACACACACACACACACACACACACACACATTGATTAAAAGTAGTAAGTGATGTTAGTCAAATTGACAGTAGAACAATTTTAAATAATTAACAATACATACTAATTTATTTAATTTATAAACATAAACATTAAATAAGTTTAATGATAATTATCATATTAAGTAGTCTAAATCTTTTACAGTTCTATTGGTTTAATGGACAATGTGAAAGACATTAATACTAAAATGCATGTATATATTAAATTTGAATCATATAAATGTGTATTATATTTGTATCATAACTTAAAGGTATAAATTCACATTCTAGAGTATACATACTTGGTTTTATTGCTGGCCATTCTTCAAATGTATAGCGGTTATCTTCAAATTCTTCTCCTAAATATGAAAGCAGAAACCTAATAGGTTCTGAAGCACCTTTACCATTGAAATAGTGAAGTTTGTAGTTAGGAGCCATGTTTGTATAATCCAACCTATGAGTGAACTGAGAAATGTCAAGTCTATATAAACATCTTCCCCCACTAAACACTCCTGTAATGATTCAACACAAATCAGTGATCTTGAGTACCGGTAGTTTTTATAACTGCAACAGTTATTCCAATTCATCTCTTAATAGCAGTTTTACATACATATTACACAACAATACACACAAAATATCATAACTTGTCACATCAATTGTGTATCCACAGTGCCTGGATGAAACAAGCCATTTTACCAAAATCAATTTGATTTTAACATATTTTGTTAGTTATATTCATTTAAATCTGAAACTTATCTTCAAAAACAATATTATTTTTTTAATTAATTGTTTTCCAAATTCCACGCTGGTTGTTTAAACCATCTTGTCAAATAATAATAATGCTTCAACTACATCCTTTATTAACATATATCCTTATAAATCATGTACAGATCCGCAGATGGATCCTTTACAAATTCTTTAATAATTAAATTAAATTTAATTAATTTATTGATTCTAGCCTAATTAATAATACCTTTAATAACTAATAATTGTGTTGACTAAATACAACATAAAAGCAGTAACATATGGATAGTAATTAATACTTGCACAAATAACTATAGTTCAGTCACAATGAAAACAAAGTCTTGCATTAAATGTTGTGTTATCACTATTGATATGACAAAGCAAATCCAAGACAGATGTAAGCACTGACAGACAGCATATATGGTGTAGTGTTTATTATATTAGATAAACATATTATGTTTATTAAGTATGTATGTTTCTTCTCAATTTAATTTTCTCTGCCTACTTTTTCTGACCTGTTTCTGGCATGCAAAGCTGGTTTCTACAGCTCATTACAAGCTAAAGCTAGTTTAGGCAGTAAGGTAAAAAAAAATTAATTATTATTATTGAAAATAATTGTGATCCATCTCAGTATTATCTTACATAATTTTTTATTTTCTTTATTATGATATTTTATGGTGTAACGAATACTGCTAAAGTAAGACATATTAATTGTGTACTCACACTTTGGACTGTGGAGACATATCTACAAAGTAAAAGTTACTTTATTTCAGTGAAAGAGGTGATGCGGAAACTATAATTTTAGTTTCATGTCTAGGAGAATAATTTCCAAGATATATACTATGAACTTGAAAAATGGCCAGCAATTGAATCAAGTATGAATTTTATAGAGTATACATACTATAATTTATGATGCAAATAAAGTTAATACATATTTATTATATAATACTTTGTTACTATCGACTTATTATCTAAATAGAATTTATGACTCAGTTTATTTATAATAAAGTGTTTTTTATTGCTCTAAAGTAAAAATTTAATTCTTGGATTTTGTTGTCCACGACGTGTCCGTTGATTAACTAACTATAACACTATCAAGTCAGAACACAGTTGTGTTCCGAGTCAGTAGTGTTATACTTATAATTAAAATTTAAATACCAAACACAGTTAAAATCATTATTAATTACTGTATATTAAATAGTCAATAATTTATTCACAATTTGTTTGTGTGTATGGTATGGATTCCATACACACTCATATTCTGTTGGGCATATTTATTTGTAAATATTAACCAGAAAATGGGTTTTAGTTTATAAAGTATATGGAAGAACGTAAAAGTGAATTAATTAATTTTTGGTTTAAACATTTCTCAAAACCTCTGTAACTTTAAAATAAATGAGACACTTTTTTAAGATAATGTTTGAACTTGTTTTTGTAACTGAAACGTTTTTTCTAATACAATCCTTTGAGTGAAAAAATGGAATGAATAATTTTATATAACATGATTAAAAAAGGTGAACACTCACCTAAGTTAGCATAAATATAATTAAAAATAAATTATTAATTACAAAACAATGAAATTAAAATAGAAAAAAGTTATTAAAGCATTTTGGTTTGTTTATATAAGATGCATTTGTGTATAAGTATTTGGCAGCCATGTTCTTGCTGGTTCCTTTGAGTGGAGAAGATAAACATAAAGAGTGGAGAATTATAAACATTTTGTAACATAGGATGTAGACTACAGTGCAATGCTTCTACAAACACGCTAGTGGTGCAATTGTGAATGCTTCTACAGAAACATAAGACTTTCATGATCACTGTAGACGCATTTCGAAGTTAGTTCAGATTTAATCATAGTCATTCTGTTCCATCAATTCATATTATCAGACTTGAGTATAAAGCTTTGAAGCTACTGACTATACATTAAAAGTGAGCAGTAACAGCATGAGTGACATAATGTGGGACATGCAGGGGGGGGTTGTAAACTTTATTCAAAACAGCCTCTCTCGTTACTGCTAAATATTTAAATGTGCAAACTCATTTTAAAGTACTGCGTTTCTCATTTATGTATAGCCAGTACCTTCAAATTTTTAACTCATATCTTGGTAGTATGGTTTAACGCAATAGAAAGATAGTGACTAAACCTGAACTGCTTTCAAAATTCGCAAAGAGTAATCATAAAATTGGCACTTCTTGTGTAGAAGCATTCATAGTAAAACCACATTTTACTGTGGATTCATTACTCAATTGAACTAACCACTTCACAGTGAGCCTCTGACTAGCAGTAACTGTGAGAAGCAAATAAAGCCAAGTCAGCTAGAATACTGTTAACAAAAGTGCTAATTCATTGATCCCTCTGAACAATACAATACATATAACAAACTGTATGAGGCTGAGTTATATACAGATTTTGATATACACAACCCATTTGTCGGGTAGTGCATATATTTGAGATACGCAATATAGGACCAGTGTAAGACAAGGAAGTGTGGGTGACTATGTCAGAGTTAATTGTGTTGCAAGGTCAGGGGCCACTGCTAAAATGTTCGCTGCCTGTGCGTGGCTTTGCCCCCCCCCCAACCACTGTAACTGCACATATCGTATACCAATTTTTTCTCACAACTTAGTATGATTTTATTTATAAATTGGTACAGAATATTAGAACTAAAGTCATTTGTTCAACAAAATAAAACATAATTTTATCAGGTATGTAAATTGCAATTTGTAGTGTTTAAAATTTGTACAAACTACAGCTTTAAATCAGATAAAAATATAAGCATCACACATCAATTTCTACACGTTTTCTTGAAAATCAAAACAAAGGCTGAAGCTAATTGCAGAACAGAAATGTACAGCAATGATAGCATTACAAAACAAATATTAACAGCAACACAAAGAACGTTAATGTCATATACCTAAACTTAATTAGATTTAAATTATTCTACAGTACCCACTGAAATGAATTTGGTGCCTGTAGCCATGGAAAGTTTGTGGCCATTCATGCATGATACACATTTTGCACAAATAGTAGCAATGACCCTGTACTACAAGTAAAAGTAGATTTTAAATCCTCATTTTAAATTATCATTCCACTTATAACTTATATATTCCACTTATATACTCTCAAACTATATAATTATAAAACGTTAGTAGTTTAAATATTAATATGTCGGTATTGAGATGGCAAGTCCCCTAAGGACGTTTGGCAATACTGGATTGGCAATATTGGACAAAAAGAGTAGGAAGACTTATGAAGTATTGGTAAAGTGAGTGTATTTCTTTTGGAACTGGAACAGCCAATTCCCTTATGAAAGAAGATGAATGGGAATAATAATGTAATTAGAACAATGATGGCAACAAGTTGTCCTGTGGCAATATCATTCAAAATTCACAGGAATAATTGTGAATTTAACAAAAAAAAAAAAGATGTTCATATATCAAATGAATTTAAACACTAACTTTGGTCAAACCTGTGTGTGTGTGTGTGTGTGTGTGTGTGTGTGTGTGTGGTCATATCGTAGTGTATAGGGTTGAGTATTTTCGTATCATAGTGTTATTCTATGGCAAGATATTTAATAAGTTTTTCCTTTCTTTAGCAAAACCCTTTGGAAAAATTCCACTTTTAGAAATTGATGGAAAAATTCACAATCAAAAATTGATTCACAATCAGCAGCTCTGTCAAGGTATCTAAGCAAAAAGGTTGGGCTTGGGGGAAAGAATGAGTAGGAAGACCTGCAAGTAGATATTATTGCTGATACTATTGTAGATTTCCATCAGAGTATGTACAATATACAAATTAAAAGTAAACACACACGCGTGATACGCACACGCACACGCACACGCACACACACACACACACACACACACACACACACACACACACACACACACACACACACACACACACACACACACACACACACACACACATACACACACACACACACAATAACAGTGTTTAATTTTTTCCTTGTAACATATTCCTTTAACTGGGCTTATTATATTCAGAATACATTTTCTGTACAACACTGGTCTGTATTTGACTAAAGCTCTTTACTCAGTTTAGTTTAATTTGTTTATTATTATTATTATTTACTATAATAATAAAATAAATTATTATCATATTTAAATGAGTTATAATAATAATAATAAAATTAGTATTATTTACTATTATTATTAGTATTACTGTATAATAATTTAATTAAAGCAAAATTATTATTATACTGTTACTGTGATCTTGGAGTAACAAAGCTTTTGTATAAGCTCATTCTGTAGGCAAACATGAATAACACTTTAAGTGTAAGTTTCTAAAAATATTATAGTCAAGATTTTGTTCTTGTAGAAATATCCATCTGAGGGAAGTCATATTGTTTCTTCTGTACTGGTACGTAGTAATCTGATATTTGTTTACCTGATTAGTACGTTTTCATTATATGTTTACCTGATTAGTACGTTTTCATTATATGTTTACCTGTATTTTTTTACTTAAAACAACAATTATTATATGATTCATATGATTTTCTTAAAGTAAAAAGTACAGGGTTTTCTAAGTAATAAGTACAGATTTTTCTAAGTAAAAAGTACATTTTTAAAAAAATGTATAACAATTTTTAATTTAATACTTGCTGAAGATGATGATGATCATCATCATATGAAACACCATAGTAGTTGTACTGTTTCTGGCTACTGTCCATGGTACTGACTCATTAAAAAAAAAACACATTAAAATAGTGTAACACCATGTTATGTCTAATGTTAATTATGTCTAATGCTCCAGTCCATTAGAATGCACAGTTCCATGCAGATTGAAGTGCTTACTCACTCTAAGATTTCTTGCATGTCATTGTTATTACCAAGGTTATTACTATGCCACTGAGTCAAGTCACTATGTTATTATCAGTTTTAGCCATCAAGGCTATCAAACAGTTTTGTTTACATAAAAAAAAAACATTCGCACAACTTCTTTTTAGTCTCCCATGTGACTATTAGTAACATAATGCCAGAAATAGAAAGTTGGTACAGTGGAACCCCGCTGGTCCAAACTAATTGGGACCAAGTCCTGTTCGGATTGGCTTAAATTCGGATTAACCGGGTTATAGGTTATACAGTACTTTATATTATAAACATAAATTGTATAACGTGTATAAACAGTACCACATTCTTGCCTACAATCAAAGTAATGTAGTACTTTTTGATCTTGCAATCTCTCTTTTATACTATAAAAACACAATGAATATCAGTTAAATATTGCATTGGCTACTGTTAATTCCAATACATAACGTGTCTCGCTTCAATGAACGACACTGAACAACTATAGACGCCAATTCTACACTGGCAGACGTCTTATTTTTGAGGCCCTGGCGGAACATCGCGGCATCTGCTGGATTTACAGCTTTGCAAAAATGACTCATTTTGTGCAACACCTTAAGTAGTGTCTAGTTATGTAGTGTGTATTTATTGTAGTTTTTTGTGTTTTATATACTTTTACTGGCACTAAACTGTAAGTACCAATATCTTTTCCATTCATTTTACAGACGCTAATTTCTTGATAACGTAATTCAAAACTTTATTTTGCCATATATTTAAAACAATCTAAAGTACTTAGTTTTAATAAAAATGTTACTAAAACTGCATTAGTGTGAATTAATCTAAGCTTTTTATGTACAAATTATACTGATATGTTCCAGTTATTTTGTCGTATTTTTTTATTTCTTTGTCAAATTTTTAGACCCTTTTTTCAAACTACCGGTTCAGATTAAGCGGGTTTTCGGACTAGCTGGGTTCGGATCTGCGGGGCTCCACTGTATATGGGTATGTGCAAATTAAAATGAATAGTAGGTTGTTCATCAGGCAATCACATTCCAAAATACCCTCAACTTAAAAATACTTAGTACCCCAACCAATGATGATATACTCCAATGTAGAGAAATTATTAAATACTTCTATACTGCAGGAAAGAAACTATATTGCAGACAGTCCAATCAATTGTGATATTGAAGAAAATGATTGACAGATTTACTGGCTAGCAAAATGAACAAAAGCCTTCCTGTTAAATCTCAGTACAATCCTGTATACAAGTATGTGACGGGTACAGTGGTATAGAAAATTGTTCTGTGATGTTGATTATCACATTTCTGTGGTTCAGTGGGATAAAATAATTGAATCTAGAATTTGGGGTTCAGGGTCGGTCAGGTTCATAGAAAATAAAAAATTTAAGACCAATCAACATTACTATCTTTAAAGTGGCTGAAATCAGTCCCATTAAAGTAAACGGTAACAACGCAATCAAAATACGTGTTATTGAAACAGTATTGTTTCAAGATACTTATTGACTTAATTGATTTTCCTATATCTCATATTTCAAACATATATGTTAATGCTGTGTAATAAACCTGTTTGTATATTTAATAAAGAGTTACTACTCTATTAGTGTACACAGCTGAAAAAATAATAAAACAGCCTGAAAATTAAAAGATTAACAAAATATATCAACTTTTTTGATACCCTGAGAATGATTCGGTTCCATTCACTCCCCCCCCCCTTGTAAATATGCCTCTGTCAGTAACTGTCAGGAAACCGGCAAGAGAACTGGCAATATCATCAGGGCACCAAAACAACACCTCCCCAAGGAAATCCTGGGATACAATGCCTTATGTCAACTGCAGTAAAGTTCCTCTGTTGTCCAGAAAACTGAACACAAATGCCCACTCCTCCCACCAACACACTGATAGTCAATAAAAAGGAACAGGCACAGCACTAGAGTTGGGTATGAACCAGTGACAAAGTTCAACAGAGGGCATCAGGCAATATAAGATAAGCTATCCTAAATAAATTCCACTCTCTTGAAGAAGACACTAGGAAAGAAGGTTTATGAAGTGTCATGTGAAAGACAGCAACCAAAGACAGTCAAATCCATAATCCAAAAGAATTCTACCACACTGGGTAATTGAAACCTAGTACTGTATGCAAATGTGCATTTGCACACACACACACACATACAGAGGGGAGAGAGAGAGAGAGGGGGGGGAGAGAGAGAGAGAGAGAGAGAGAGAGAGAGAGAGAGAGAGAGAGAGAGAGAGAGAGAGAGAGAGAGAGAGAGAGAGAGAGAGGCACTCAAGTATTTAGTTGAACATAAAAAAGTTGGTGATAAGCCAAAAAATTATATGCAACATCATTAACCACAATATCTTATATAAGGAGTGATGCACGCACGGCACTAGAAATTTCAGCATAACAACACATACACTGAATATGTTTTCCCCCACCCATACTTGATGGATTGGTAATTTCATCTATTTTGAGGTTTAAAATATGGACCATACACTGATTCATCTCACTACAGCGGTTTGTTAAACAATTTAACTGACACAATATTAATAAAATATTAAAAATAAAATAAAAGTAATGTACGTGAAAATGATGGGAAGCAGTATGTAAAGTTAAGTGTATTATGTTAAAAGGAAAAATAGTTATACTTGGTAAACCAATGAATTCTAGAAACATTACTATTACTTAGTATAGTGATTTAACAAAATCAACATTTCAATCAACCTCAGTGAAGACAACGAATAAATAATTCACCACATTGTGGCCAATTTGACACCACTACATCCAATCACATTTCTCAAATTAATTGTATGGTAAGTATTAACAGAATATTATCTGAAAATAGAAGCCGAGGTTTCACACTTGAAAGAGATATTAAAAATCAATATCATATGAAGGGAAAATATTCAATTGACTACTTTCATAAGACATAGCCTGAAGTTGGATAACAAAAAAAACTTGTAATATTCTGTTCAATTATTCAATTTGAACCTTAACAATTTTGATCTTTATGTAAGAATTTTATTTGATTATTATATAAACTATTTCTTAAATTTTACACACACACACACACACACACACACACACACACACACACACACACACACACACACACACACACACACACACACACACACACACACACACACACACACACACACACACACACACACACACACACACACACACACACATAAATGTATGTTACATCTGACTGTGCTAGAAATATTCATGTACTCCTTCCACAATATAACATTCTGTAATAAATTTTACTCAGCATTCATCTACTTTTTTAGTCACTTCCTAAAACGCTATCATTTCGAAAATGTAGAAACTAAACAAAAAGCAGCAGATACTCAGTTGAACCATTTTCAGAATCTTTTGTTTTATTATAACACAGCATACAATAATAATGATAACTGTCACTCATACTTTTCCGTTGTCACATCCTCAATGAGTAAATGTTGAATAGGTGCCTAATTCAAAAATGTTAAAATGTAACAAAGAAACAAAAATGCACAAAAAAACAGTATTTTTAACAGTATTAACTTAATTATCTTGATAACGACTAATTATTCACAATATTTTAATTACATTTCAAAAATATGTATTCATTTATGTATTAGTGTAAAAATGAAAACTGTTACAGTTTCATGTCAACATAGAACATTAAAATTAAAAATTACTTAATATTTAACTTTTTTCAATATAAGTTTAACATTTTGGTTACGTTTTATATTTTTTAACATAGAACGATATCACTTTAAATGTATTTCTGCATATGATGATACATCAAATCACTATTATTAATAAGTTTTATATTTCTGTATATTAAATTTTAAAAAATTATTAATTTTAAATTGTCTGTCTCTAAGTTTATATTCTAAAAACTATAAAAACTTTACAACATTTTTTTCTATAATAATTGGTTCAAATATAATTAAAATGTTAATTTGTATATGAGCTTTAAATATTTAATGATATGGTGAATGTCATATCATGTAGTCTGTTTAAGGTTATAGTTTATGTTGTATTTACATATGATTTTATTAATGACTAGTGTAATTTGACATATTGATAGATTGTGTACTTTAAATCTGACAACACCAGACTTGTGTTTCAGAAACTGGACACAAACTGTAGGCAGTTACTGATGAGAAAATTAAAATTAAGAAGAAAGGTACGATTAGCTTAAACATTATACAGAGTAAGTGAACATAAGCTTTCATGATTGGTGTTTACTCTGTCACAATTTTCTAGGATGTTAGAGTAATGGACAAACCTACTGTAAGTGAATATAGAGAATCTGGACCATGGCCTAACAGCCTGGGAAAATTGTGACAGTATACAGCATACTTTGTCAATATCAGCACCCCTCTTGTTTATGTTACATCATATTAATAATTCCCCTCTATGGAAAAATAATTTTTTTTAGGTTATAATAATTATCATAACTTTAATACATTGAATGCGTTAATAATTATGTTAATTTAATTAAAATAATTCATTAAATTCATTTACTAATTTATAAACATAATTGTTACTTAAATAATAACTATATTAAACTATAATCAGACAAAATACGGTACCGTATTTAATTCTTTACAAAGCATGCACATAAGGTGTTATTTTTATTGTAGAAAATTGTATAAATACATTTTGAAAAACAATAAACTTGAAAATTAATAAGTTTTTAAAATTAATTTCGAGAGCTTTGAAGATAAGTCTGAAATTTTATTTTAAAATAAATATAAATAATAAAATGTATATAAGATATTATGAATTTCACTTTTATCAAAGCTGTTACAGATAATATTTGACCTGACAATGGTTTTATGTTGTGTTGTAGGCCTAATATGTAAACAGTTCAGCTGAACCGAAAGGTATTAATAACAAATGATTCCTTGTGTTTCTTATCTTGTGGGGGTGCCTGTGTTAAGATTTGAAGTGAGTTCAATACTGCCACTGAGTTATGCTGGTTGATTTTTGTTGAATCATTGCATCCGTTTTGGTGGGGGAAAAGGTTTATATGTACCTGGAAGTTGTCAGTTTACTCTGAATTGTAGAGACATGGCTCCCAACTACAAGCTACACTATTTCAATGGTAGAGCTGCTGCAGAACCTATTAGATTTCTGCTTTCATATTTAGGTGAAGAATTTCAAGATATACGCTACAAGTTTGAAGAATGGCCAGCAGTAAAACCAAGTATGTACATATTTTGAATTAATGATACAGTAATAAATGTAACATTTATTTTGCATTGCATTTTTTATTTGTGTATGCATTTATTTTATTAATACTTTCTGGTACCATGAATTTATAAAAGACTTGTATTATTTACTATAAAATCATTTTATTATTGATACCTTTTATTCATTAATAAATATTTAAAATAGTAAAATGTTCAGTAACGAAAACTAATAAAAGGCATTGTTAACTTTAGTCTGTATTTTAAATGTAACTGTGTAAATGTAGCTGCCTAAGCGTAATTAGAATGCTTGTTGCTAATTTGACTAATATCACATGTTTGCTATTTATGTTGCACAAAACTCAGTGTGTACTTCTTGAGTACTATTACTACTACTATTACTACTACTACTACTACTACTACTACTACTACTACTACTACTACTACTACTACTACTGCTACTGCTGCTGCTCATGCTAGTAGTAGTAGTAGTAGTAGTAGTAATAAGTAGATGGAGTCATTGTGGTAGTATTGAAAATGATGATATTTCTAATATAAGGCCTCTAGGTTTCAATGTTATTATAAAAAACAAACAACAGTAATAAGAAAATAATAACTTGCATGTATCAAATTCATGTAGGTATGTAGGGTAGGATTTACTCTTTATTATGTTAGATCCTAATGTGTGTGTGTGTGTGTGTGTGTGTGTATTCGTAACATGGTGTATAGTGTTTCCATATCATAGTGTTATTCTATGGTAAGTTATTTATCTAATTTTGTCTTGTCTTTAGCTACACCCTTTGGTAAACTTCCTTTCTTAGAAATCGATGGCAAGAGGTACACACAGTCAGTAGCTCTGTCAAGGTATCTGGGCAAGAAGGCTGGCCTTGGAGGAAAGGATGCATGGGAAGACCTGCAAATAGACATTATTGTTGACACTATCGGAGATCTCCGTCAAGGTATGCATGTAAATAAGTGGTTAACCTACACACACACACACACACACACACACACACACACACACACACACACACACACACACACTTATTCAGGTATATAATACTGTAGACTGGTGATCTGTAGATCAATTTTAGAATGTATTATCACCAACACATTACATTGATCTGTGTTTGAGTAAATTATTCGTTTAGTAGTGTTTCATTTAAATTGTTACAACTACTGTAATATACACAATTACTGTCCTTTACGAATATCTCTGTTGCATAATTAGCAGAAGTCTCAATAAGATTATATTTATTAGTTCTGAAAGCATTCATCTTTATTGTTTTGTTCATATGAGGTAGAGCATGTTGTGTGTTCCATATGTTTTATTGAAATTATGTTTTACTTGAAATAAGTAATTATAAGAAACACATTTTTACAGTATAATCATTGTTCATTCAATAGTAGTAGTAATATTTTCTTGTCACTAACAGATCTGTTGAAACATTTAAAATGGTCTGTTAGATTGTGCACACTACAGATTATAAAAAAATATTCTATTCAGAATTAATTAAAACTTCTTTATTCCAATAGTCATCAACATATCATTATTAGTGCTCAATTGAATGAATCAGTTTTATACAGTAAGGTTATCACAAACACACACACAATAAAAAATTTGGCAGAAATAAGGATTTTCACAAACATATAATTGGTTATGTAATTAAACTGCATATAAATGACTTTAAAAATTATGACTTATGGCTAATAAACTACATTAACTAGAAACAGTTTTCCCAAACAATTTTTACTTACAGTATTGCAACATTCGTTATAATGTGTTTTTGGTAAAGATGACAAGAAAAATTAATTTATTGAAAAATGTATTCATTTTACTGTAATTATGTTAAATTTAAAGTACATTTAAGAAAATTTTAAATTTAACAAAAAACTTAAGATCTTAATTTACAGAAATGGAAAACTAATACAAAACATATTGAATATTCCAGATATTGTTGCCTTATTCAGGGAAACTGATGAGAAAGTCAAGGCAGAGAAAAAGGAAAAGTTAGAAAAAGAAACGGTTCCATTTTATCTGGAAAAACTTGATGCTATTGCTAAGACAAACAATGGTTACCTGGCTAGCAAGAAAGTAAGTACATCGTTATTTTCCACTACTGTGTGGTACTTTATTTGTGTGGGGCTGTGTCCTTGACATAAGTTATAAACTTCTGAAAAGAATTAATCTCTTTTCAGTTTTGTCGTTACACGTTGTAGAACTGCTATTTTGTTGTGGTAGACTCCACCACATTATCAATTCCTAAACAGCAGTAACCAATTGCTCAAACTTAAGTTGTATATAACTTGAAACTGTCGTATCCAGTACAAAGCAAGCAGTGGTTACGCAACATGTAACAACAAAATTGGGATTACAAAGGCTGTTAACATCATTAATCTGACTGAGAATAATCCCCTTTTATTGGCACCCTTTTACCACACCATACCAACTCAACTGGAATGACTTTAACTTCAATTACATGTGTACCTCACAAGGTTTTATAAAAGTAGTTTTTTATTTTCTCAGAGAGTACAATATAAGCATAGTTTATTGTACTTCTATATTATTTGTATATAATATTACATATATGTTGTTTTTAATATTAATAAATATATTTTTTTAAATATAGTTATCATGGGCAGATGTTTACTTTGTATCTGTTGTTGAATACATTACGGGACCGTCAGGAACGGACATCGCACATTACCCCCAGCTGGCTGCGTTGGTGAAGACAATACACTCAAATCCAAAAATAAAAGCCTGGATTGCCAAGAGACCAAAAAGTGATTTTTAAATCTGTGATACAACTTTTGTAATTAACTTATTGTCATATAAAAATATATTTTTGAATAAATAGTTTCTTAAAATGTTTTATATGAAAATGTCTTTCAATTTTTTTTCATTTCATAAAGTTTGGACCCCAATGTAATAGTATTGTGTTGATAACATGGATACATTTTTAGCTGAAATAAATTCTCTACTTCTGATTTAGGTATTCATTATCACAAAGTAAAGATTCAGTGAAGTAATGAAATAATTCAAATGAAGCAGTGATTCTCATGACTAGATCACATACCAGAATACTTTGGTATTTGTGATCATTAATAATGTGAAATTCTTTAAATAAAAAAAAACTTATTTTCTTAGGTAAAGTATAACCACAAAACTGTATAAAATATTGCGCCATTAGTTATACAATTGGATAATTTTTAACCTTCCTACTAAATGTGAATTTGCCCTGTGGGTTTTTAATTTATGTACAGGAATTTTGGTAAGACAAAGTAGCTTGTAGATTTACACTTCGTTCAGTGTTAAAGGGAAGTGTAGAGTTGACAACTGCACGTCTACTTCTCAGGCGCATATCTGAGCAAAATTCCTGTACTTGTAACTAGAAAGATGAATTTTGTGGCATAATTAATAAAGCGTATATATGAATGGACGCAGAAACATAAATACAAAATATATTTGTAACTATACATACACACAAGTGTTGCAGAAATGTAGGTTGTATAATTTTCCAGCTAGGTACAGGTTACATGACTTTAGTGTACTGGTGTATTTTTAGTGTTCTGTTTTTAGTTTGTTTTCCACTTCCTGTTGTTTTGAAGCCTTGCTGTTATTGAAGTATCTGTGAGTTCCTCTTCTTGTTGTCCCAATAACTACCTGAAGTAGCTTTCCTAGTGCCATTCCTGGTCCACTGGGTAGATGTCCTCTTTCTTCTCTGTAGCTCCTATGAGTTCTTTAGTGTCATACTTCATTTATGTTGTTACACATTCTCAACCATAAGTTATAAGCTTCCAGAAAATATGTGATAACTGAAACAGAATTTTATATTGTATTGTGTGGTGTTTGTAACATGTCAACACAGTGACACAATTGATCTATCAATTGTGAAAAAAAATGGTTTATATATAGAAACTATGGTAGATACTATTTTAACAGTTATTTACAACTATGCAGAATGTTGTTCGAGGAGAGTAAATCTACAGAAAAAATGAAAGCAACTTCTTGGATCCACTGGAACTAATTACAAAGAAAAATTCAGACATTACAAATGAACCTTCTTCTAAATTGCCAGTTACACTTCATGCAATTCAAAGTACTACTGAACATTATGTCCAACAAGCTACACAAAAATAAGAAAAGTTCACCAAATACTATATTGCCCTCATAGCTAATGATACAACAGACTCTTGAAACAAAACAATTGTTCTTTATATTTAGACATTATTTATAAATTAATATTTTTGAAAAGCTACTTGGCTTTCAAGTTTCTAAGAAATTGGGTGCCAATTTTTGTTTTATATTCTTGGTTAGACTTATCAAATTGTTAAACAAATATACAAATCTGTTGTTCAAATGTTCGATGGTGTTTGATTGTTCAAGAGTAACAATGTGAGAGGGGGCACTACTTAGAACATTGTCATTACCAACACGCTTTGTATGCCTGTATACAGAATACCAAAAATTATGTAACATTAAATCAATTTATAAAATTTCTTTAAGCAACCATAATCAAAATAATCTTACAGCGCACGCACGCACGTGCACACACAGTCTCTCTCTCTCTCTCTCTCTCTCTCTCTCTCTCTCTCTCTACTTTCTTGTTACTTTCGATGCAAATATATTTTGTAATGTGGCCTACACAAAATTGTACCAAAATTTGTGTTATAAAATGACAGGATCTTTTACTTTTACAAAAACAAAACAAAAATATTTTGTTACACTATAAACTATGAGAGTAACAGTACCGTACTTATCAAGTTTATGGTAGCACAATGCAACATGATGCCACAAATGGCATGCAGTTTTCTAAATAGCTCCAAACTTAGTACAATAATATTATGCAGCTACATGGTTCAGAGACTTCCTGCTTTCAGGCTGTGCATATCTGGTTACATGGTCTAGCGTGACTGAATGCAGTTAGAAACGAGCATTTAACTCTCCCACCATGACTCAGTTAAGAAGGTAGAAGGGAGTTGTCAGGCAATGGTCATATGGCTCCCTATGTTGTATTTTTGCATTTTTCTCCAGACTTTCCATTATTACAACATACAGCAACCATCTGAAACCAACTATTTTATAAAAACTCATTATTTTGAAATTTTCTGGTAAAATATGTCCCCCTATGTTCATTCGACCACCGCTATTAACAGGTGATCCACTCAACCTTCAGTCTTTTTTAATTGCTAAAGGACTGCAGACTATTTATACCTACTCCATGAATCATAGGCTGAATCCTGTTGGTGGCTATTTATGAAGACTTCAATCAGCTACACTCTCTTGCTATGTCTATATATTTTATAAATGGATCAAATGTGTGTAAAATTCTTTTAATGTAAAATGTAAATGAAAAAGACTAAGACTGAATTAAAAAAAAAAAAAACTGAGTGACACATGACACCACTATGCTTCCTGCCTGTAGTAAAGAAGATGCTTTCTGTTCCTATAACATGGGTAGAAACTGAAATTTCTGAACTAGCAGCAGAAGTCTCAAGTCTTCATAAAATTATGGTATTTCCTTTTATATTAAATGTATTTACAGCTATTTAAAAAGTGTGTAAATATTTAATTGTTTTAAAGGTAAAACTAATATAACCCATCCTATGAACCTGACTAGGGGTCCTCAGGATACCTTTTAAACAGCTGCTTAAATTGGGAATGGATTTCAAAAGTCTTGGGGTTTTCAAAACTTACTGTAACAACAACAAGTACTGAAGTCTCACTTGACTGTTCAATGAAAAAAAAAAAGAATAAGAAATTATCAAGCATCTACACAGTTACACATTTGACTTATTAAGTTATGAGGACTGATGATCCCTGGTGATTCAGAACTTGTGATTGTTTAATATTTTTAGGGCAATTAAGAACCAATTTCCAATATAATTATAACATATATGAAAAGCATAAATCATCTAGATCTGAACTTTGTGACTTATTACCCACATTAAAAATTACTTCAGTGTGGCCAACCAGATATTAGACTGGTCCAGTTTGGGTCTGTGAAAAGGTAGAGTTGCCTCTGAATAAGCAGTATTCTACACGTCTCTAAAGATTTCAAAAACATTACATACCAACAGCAAATTATGAATATTAGTTTATCTACAAATTAGTTTATATATTCACCCTTAGTATTAGAGATACACAATATGGTACATCTTTCTTCAAAACTTCTCTAATACAAAGATGAGTACCATAACCACATGTATTATGACAAAATACAGGAATGACTTGAGAGTGCTTTATAGTATGTCGTATCAGCAGCTACCGGTACTCTATACTTTCAAATTAAATGGCAACAATTACTTACTTCAAATCTTTCATTCATAACAGCATCATTTGGATTTTCATAATTGGAAATTATACATTCAACAAAATCAGCTAATCTAAATTATCACTTTTGCTATAATTACCATTAGTATATTGAAACTCTTTGTCATAAATACAACATATTTCAGAGTTTGAAAAATTCAACATTTCGTCTTCTGTTGTTTGGTCAATTTGTATTATTTTATTCCTTGAATTAAATTTTGTGACTTATGAACTTAGAAATTTGTGGTACCTGTGAAAATAAATTTTCTGAAACTTTTTATCTATCTTTATCTGTTTCATTTCAAAAGTCAATTGGTTTAACCTCATTACTTATTTTTGAAGAAAGATAACTTTTTTGTCACTAATATAAATTGTAGTTTATGAACATGAGTCTTAAACATAATTTTAGGGGTCTTATTTACAGGTTTTGTTAGGAGAATTTTCAAAAATCCATGTATATATCTTATGGTTGATTAGTTTTCTTGTATTAATTTTTAAGTAAGTTGTCTTAAATAATTATTTTTGAATTGTTACATGTGTTTTACAAATTTCATAATGTGAATATAAGTTTTTTTTTTTAAAAGAAGATAAACTATTTTGACAAAGATATTTTGTAACTCCTGTTTAGATAATTGAGAATTTACTGATTTGCGATAAGTATCGCACTAGTGTAGTGGAGATTATCTCTTTTTTAGTAAGCAGATAATAATTTTACAAAGGAGACGCTAAAGTTCCCCACTTCTTCACTGATGTGTGCACACTGTGTGTGTGTGTGTGTGTGTGTTTTGGGAAATCTTTTAACATTTTTTACAGTGGCTGAAGAGGAAAATTGAATTGAGAGCAATAATTTATACACTTACATCAAACTCCGTTTAATTCATTGAAATATTTTTGAAAAAACAAAAAATTATACTTTTTACAAATGTTCATTGCTTACTTAGTCTTAAACATTTATCAATTGAAACTGGACAAAATGCAATAAGGTACAAAGTACTAATAAAAACGATTATAAATTGTAGCTGTGAACATAGATGTAAATTTGTGGAGGGGGCAAACACAAATATTCAGAGCCTTTATTCAATTCTATTTCTAGCTATTAGAAATGAATAGTAACAAATACTCAAATAAGTGACTGTATACAAGGTTGCAAGTACAGCACAGATAGTCATCATTGTTTGACTAATTTATGGCAAAAGTAAGTTGTTCCCAGTAGATTAATTATTATTAAACCAGTAAACCCATGCAAAACTTTCACACATTGAACCTTCCCCTCACCCCTCCAAAAAAATGATTTAGTCTTTTGTTGGGTTGTTGAAATTAAATACTCAGCGAAGTGTATACACAAAATAGGAAAGAGATTAATGTGAACGTATTTATAATTTACAATACCTCTTTATATACAATATTTGATGTCAGAATGCAATCATCTTGCATTTTTTGTTTGTCATTTTCGGTAATTGATACAACAATTTTTCCAGAACAGTTCTGCGAAGTGTATACACAAAATAGCAAAGAGAGTTTATTAATGTTGTAACGAAACAAAATGTTACAAAAGAATAGTAAATAATAGTGGAATCCGATCCAGAGAAGAAACAAGAAATAATAATTGAAAGCAAATTAAAGGAAACCTAGTTGGTTTGACTTATATAATATTATCCAGAAACCCAGAAATAACCCAGTAGAATAGGGCATAAACAGAAAAAAGTGAAATAAATAAACCTAGTAGGCCTAATCAACTTACCCTGAATAATAACAACCAAACCCAATAAAGAGTACCTAATCATAAATTAAAATTGTATTAACAAAATTGTATCGACATATTTTAAGGATAGAAAAAGGGACACAAACCTTACAGTTATATGAGTGACAGAATATAAATAGTGACACAGACTACTGTTAAACAGTGTTAATTATTTTTCTATGAAAAGTGTTTTATTGTTATTATTAGACAGAATTTTAGTTTATCATACAGACAATAGTTTAGCAGTATAAATAAACTAAAACTGTCAAAAACAATTATTATTATTAAGAGTTTTGTTGTATGTTATAAGATTTTATGTCACCAGTTAATTTATGTAAATATATTTATCTCAGGTAGTCAAAGTAGAAATTACAATCATTCATAACAAATTGTTCCACCACATATCATAGAAATTCAAATTAATAAGGTTTTACAGTTATAAACTGAGGCATGTTTAGTATCAAATTGTTTATAATTATCTAATTAATAATTGTATAAACATTGCATATATAATTAGAGTATAATAATAAAATTATCTATTAAAGGTAATTTATAAAATATAAAGTAGGTAATGGGTGTTGATCCTATAACATTTAACCTGTACATAAATGACCAATCAAAATTTAAGAAATTTGTATGAGTTCTATGACTAAAAAAGAAGAAATAAGACTTAATTGTTAATTGTGATGGAAAGCAGTTGAATAGTGCGTGTCTAGAGGTAATTAAAAGTATATAAAAATAGATGACCCGTGTGTGAAAGAAGATCTGAAGGACCATCATCGAAGATAATAATCCTTCCACTACCATTTTCATGAACAAATAATACACACAATCAAGAAAAATATTCAGAAACGACCAGGAACCCTTCAGCAATATCGTCTAGATGTGTAAAGTATAATTTGACAATATTTTTTTTCAACAAGGAACAACCACTAGACAATATAACAATTTACACTAACACTAATCACTAGTCAACATTTTAAGGTGCAACCAAATTCAATATATAAGCTAACAGTGATTACAAGGAAACATTTATTGTACACATTGATAAACTACATTATTTTCTGAGACGGACAAATTGAATATCGTCAAAACTTGTATGTAACTTAATATATAATTTGTGTAAATTTTTAGATTATAAGTAATATATTGTTTGTAAAGGTACTCTCTATTATTAATCAACATGCAAAGGAACTTTTCGTAGCAGCCACAAGAATTCCCACGAAATATATTAAAATTATTTAATTATAAATCCTGAGATAAATATCGACCCTGCGACAACCTTATGTATCGAATGGAATTTTCCAATAATTTGAATTTATGTTACACAGATTAAATCATTATGTTATTAAATCATATCCATGAGTTATAATTCCATTAAGATAGTGTTATAAATTGGCGCACCAACTAGTGAGGCTGAAATTAGGGAATATTAAGTGAAGAAATTGAATTGAGCAAATTAATTTCCTAATTTTTAGCTGGCGACTGCTATAAGTTCCAAGAAATTGTAAAGATGCGTAAGAGGGCTACGTCATTGAAACGGACGAAGGAGGCAGAGAAGGAAGTCAGGATGGAAGAGAAAGAAGTAACATCGGTGGAGGATGTGGAGACGGTAGCAAGAAAGGAAGATAGGGGAGACCCGAATCTTATAAAATTAATGGAATTAATGAATAGTATGAGTGAGAAAATGGACAGAAATAAGGAAGAAACGAATGACAATTTTAAGAAGCAGAAGGAAGAATTCACTGAAAACTCAAGGAAACAAAATGAAATTTTGAGTCAAAACTTATTAAAACAAATGGAGGAAAAATTCGATAACATCAAGGAAGATAACAGACAAACGAAGGAAGATTTGAAGAGCATTAAGGAAGATCACAGACAAACAAATGAAAAAATTGATAGTATCAAGGAAGATCACAGACAAACAAATGAGAAAATGAGTGAAAATTTAATAAAACAGATGGAGGAGAGATTTGACCAAAACAGAGAAGACACTAACGAGAATTTACAACGGATAAATGAGAAAATCGACAGTATTAAAGAAAGTACTAACGAAACCTTAAGGCAAACTATAAGTGACAATAATAACCAAATGAAGGAAGAGTTCAGACAAATCAATGAAGAGAATTTAAGAAGAATTAATGGTAGAATTGAACAAGTCAATGATACAATTAACCAGAAGATGGACAAAATCGATGAGGAAAGGAAGCAAGAAATAGCTGACACTAATGAGAGATTGAGAAAAGCTAACGAAACCATCATACAAAATAAAGCAGTGATAAATACTAGAATAGACCAGGTCCAAGAAAATAGTCGTATTCAAATAGAAGGAATACAAAAGGAACAAGAAAATTTAGTGAATTTACAGAAACAAACCGGAGAAAGGTGTGACAATATTAACACTACGGTGAATAATTTAACTGGTCAGGTACGCCAAAATCAAGAAGAAATTGAGTTAATTAGAACCAGACCAAATAATATTACTCATGTTTCCACAAATGAAACCAGAGAAGGAATTAATTTCAAAAATTATCGCAGAAACCCCATGGAATTCCTGGCCAGAATTGAGGAACATTTTAATAAACATCGAATAACTATCTGGAGCTCGATTAGAGAGATGTTGGATGAGCATTTTAGGGAGATTACGGACAACTGGTGGACAGCAACCAGGAATGAGATAGTGGACTACGCTCAATTTAAAAAACTGTTTAAAGAAAAATACTGGTCCGAAGCTATACAAAATATTATAAGGGACAACATTTGTCAGGGAAGATATGATGGAAATAGAGGTACATCTCCAACTACTTACTTCTGGGGAAAGGTGTGTTTGGCGAGACACCTAGAGCCAAGAATACCAGAAGAATCCCTAGTAACTAAAATGGCATACCATTATGACACAGGAATTGCCAGAGCACGCCTGGGAAGCCAGATTAAAACGGTCCACGCAATGGCTGACTTATTAGAAAATTATGAACACGAGGGTTACTACAAAAGAAGCAGACAACGAACTGATCAGTGCGGTTCAAAAAATAATAACCATGGTATGAATCATAATCAATATAATAACATGAATAACCGGAATAGTTATGTCAACGATCGTAATTACAACCAAAATTTTATCCCAAATAATAACCAACCAGCAAACTTCAATCGAAACCCAATTAACAATAATGATAACAACAGGCCCAATCAAAATTACCATCCGGGTAATAGAAACAATAATAATTATAATAACTACCGAACAAACCAAAATTATAATAATTTTAGGAGTAACTCAGGAGTTAATAACAATAATAATCAGGGTAATTATAATAATAATCGTTCGTACCGACCCCGAATAAATTACATCAGTGCCGAAGAAGGGGATTACTGGAGATACCATCAACCTCGGAGGAACAGTTTTAATAACGGTTATGATCAAAGAGGAAATCCCAGAGGGATGAGTCACCATTATAACCGAGTCAGAAGTAGAAGCCAGGAGGACTTCCGAGAATCAAGGGGAAGTGAACAATTAGACAACCGAGAGGTTGAACAACCAGGAACCAGCACACCAGTCCAGGCAAATCAACAGTCATGCCCGGAAAATAATCATGATAGCCTTAATTTAAACGGAGTGAGGCAGTAATAAACCCTCGCGACCCCTTACTGCTACTAACTACTGGGTACAATAACCACCAAATTCAAAAATATAGTAATAACAAATTACTACCAACTAATTATGAAAAGCTAATTATGGAAAATAAAAGAATTTTGAAGTATAACAACAACCAAAGTTTAAGGACGGACAGTCAAAATCTTACTATTATTTACAATTATTATTTGAAAAATCTTCGAGAAGAACTGTTGGAGGAAACGGTGACAAGTAGAATCAACCAGCATAATGAAATTTTATACATAACCGCTCAAATTGAAGGAATTCCTACACGAATAATGATAGATACTGGTGCAAATGTATCACTTATTAATGACGCTGAACTGGAGAGAATACAGAAACAAAGTAAAAATATAATACCTACCTTACCTGTCAATAATGTTATTTTAATAGGTGCCACTGGGCGTCAAAATAAAACAGTGAGAAAACAAGTGTCATTGGAAATAGAAAGCAAAGGTGTTACAATTAATATTATATGTTTGGTCGCAATCGGCCTACCATTCGAATTATTAATCGGATGCGATATGCTGAGGAAATACTCAGCCATTATTCATTTGAGCAAGGAGAAGGTGTCCTTGAACTCAGAAGGTGTTATGTGGACGGCAGAGTTAATAGGAAGCGATGGTGCCCCTCTGAACCGTACCCATCACCAAGTTAGGGAATTAAATTTTTTAAATAATGACACCCAATGCAGAAAAATAATCTATAATATGACAAATGAAGACCTGTGGAACAGTAAATTACAGGAGATAAGAGAGTTTAGACACCAAGGCACAAATAATTTGACAGCAAAACAAGTAGAAGATCTCATCATGATATATAAGAAGTATAAACATGTATTTTCAGAAAACCCAGGAAAAGTAAAAAACTATCAGTGTAGAATACAATTTAAAGAACCAGCAGAATTCCACAGAAAATCCTATCCTATACCATATTCATTGAAGGAGGCGGTTAGAGCTGAAATTAATAAAATGTTGTTAAATGATATAAATGAGCATAGCCAATCACCATATACTAGCCCAATAGTAGCAATTCAGAAGATTATAATCAACAATCCATGAAAAAATATCATGAGGAAGAAAAGGTAAAATAACATAAGTAATTGTGTCCTCACACCTAATGAAGTGTTCAGAAATAATTACTTCTGAAGGGAGGCAATTTGTAACGAAACAAAATGTTACAAAAGAATAGTAAATAATAGTGGAATCCGATCCAGAGAAGAAACAAGAAATAATAATTGAAAGCAAATTAAAGGAAACCTAGTTGGTTTGACTTATATAATATTATCCAGAAACCCAGAAATAACCCAGTAGAATAGGGCATAAACAGAAAAAAGTGAAATAAATAAACCTAGTAGGCCTAATCAACTTACCCTGAATAATAACAACCAAACCCAATAAAGAGTACCTAATCATAAATTAAAATTGTATTAACAAAATTGTATCGACATATTTTAAGGATAGAAAAAGGGACACAAACCTTACAGTTATATGAGTGACAGAATATAAATAGTGACACAGACTACTGTTAAACAGTGTTAATTATTTTTCTATGAAAAGTGTTTTATTGTTATTATTAGACAGAATTTTAGTTTATCATACAGACAATAGTTTAGCAGTATAAATAAACTAAAACTGTCAAAAACAATTATTATTATTAAGAGTTTTGTTGTATGTTATAAGATTTTATGTCACCAGTTAATTTATGTAAATATATTTATCTCAGGTAGTCAAAGTAGAAATTACAATCATTCATAACAAATTGTTCCACCACATATCATAGAAATTCAAATTAATAAGGTTTTACAGTTATAAACTGAGGCATGTTTAGTATCAAATTGTTTATAATTATCTAATTAATAATTGTATAAACATTGCATATATAATTAGAGTATAATAATAAAATTATCTATTAAAGGTAATTTATAAAATATAAAGTAGGTAATGGGTGTTGATCCTATAACATTTAACCTGTACATAAATGACCAATCAAAATTTAAGAAATTTGTATGAGTTCTATGACTAAAAAAGAAGAAATAAGACTTAATTGTTAATTGTGATGGAAAGCAGTTGAATAGTGCGTGTCTAGAGGTAATTAAAAGTATATAAAAATAGATGACCCGTGTGTGAAAGAAGATCTGAAGGACCATCATCGAAGATAATAATCCTTCCACTACCATTTTCATGAACAAATAATACACACAATCAAGAAAAATATTCAGAAACGACCAGGAACCCTTCAGCAATATCGTCTAGATGTGTAAAGTATAATTTGACAATATTTTTTTTCAACAAGGAACAACCACTAGACAATATAACAATTTACACTAACACTAATCACTAGTCAACATTTTAAGGTGCAACCAAATTCAATATATAAGCTAACAGTGATTACAAGGAAACATTTATTGTACACATTGATAAACTACATTATTTTCTGAGACGGACAAATTGAATATCGTCAAAACTTGTATGTAACTTAATATATAATTTGTGTAAATTTTTAGATTATAAGTAATATATTGTTTGTAAAGGTACTCTCTATTATTAATCAACATGCAAAGGAACTTTTCGTAGCAGCCACAAGAATTCCCACGAAATATATTAAAATTATTTAATTATAAATCCTGAGATAAATATCGACCCTGCGACAACCTTATGTATCGAATGGAATTTTCCAATAATTTGAATTTATGTTACACAGATTAAATCATTATGTTATTAAATCATATCCATGAGTTATAATTCCATTAAGATAGTGTTATAATGTGAACGTATTTACAATTTAAAATACCTCTTTGTATACAATATTTGATGTCAGAATGCAATCATCTTGAATTTTTTGTTTGTCATTTTCGGTAATTGATACAAAAATATTGTTAGATTTAGTGACTCTTGAAAAGGCTACATAGAGTTGTCCATGAGTAAATACAGCATTTGGCAAGTATAATACAGCTCTTTGAAGCGTTTGTCCCTGAGACTTATTGATAGTCATTTCAAAGGCAACTTTCAGTGGGAACTGTCTTCTGGTCATTTGGAAAGGCATGGTTGGGTCGGATGGGGTGAGGTTAATTCGTGGTATGACAACAGTTTTTCCAGAGTCAATTAACCGAGCAGTGACAGTGTATTCATGGAGGTGCGTGATGACCATTCTTGGCCCATTGATTAAGCCCTGTTTAGCATTTAAATTTCTGATCAACATGACAATAATGTTTTTCTTCAAAATTAATTTATGTGTTGGCAAGCCTGATGGGTTTAAACTATTTAAGAATTCTAGAGGATACAATTTGTTGTCAGTCCCCTCATCGGATTGGATGGAATCACAACTGTAGTAAACTTTGCAATCTCCTTCTACAATGTTTTGCACAATGTGTTCATTGATTTTTGTACAGTCTTCATTTTTTTGGCATAATATGGCTGTGTTGATAAAGTCATTGACATTGCTGGCATTAATGCTGCCAGTTAGGAACACTTTTGCAATTATCTCGTTTTCGTTGCAGTAGAATGTCTTGGGAATCTTGACTGTATTTGGTGAAACATTGTGTTTCACTTCGAGTTCTCCTTTTCCTATCTGTAGCAGCTAATTGCTGAATTCTGGATCATCTGTTCTCATATTTTGGATCAGTTTTCGTTTCTGTATTGTTCGCCACAGTGGTGATTGTTGTATGTTTTCTTCAGTTATGGTCATTCTGTTTCCATGCCTGACAACAGGAAGTACCTGCCTGAAGTCGCCACCGAAAACTATTGTTTTTCCTCCGAAGTGTGTATTTACATTGGAAATATCTCATAGGAGTTGATCAACAATTCCTAGAGCGTGTTTGGGAACCATTGAAACTTCATTCCAAATTATCAATGATGCTCTTTGAAGTAGGTCGGCTTGTTTTGAATATGGCCTGATAGATGATACTGAAGTGTCAAGGACAGGTACAGGTAATTTGAATAGGGAGTGAGAAATTCTGCCACCCGGCAATAAATTGGCCGCTATTGCTATCCAAGCAACAGGTAAGACAATCTTGTCTTCTCCTTGTAAAATGTGGCATAACGTTCTGTAAAGGAACGTTTTGCCAGTTCCACCTGGTCCATCGATGAACATTAATCGCTGTGTGCCACTTCTGACTGCTTGCAAAATGTCCTCTGTGATTTGTTGCTGTTCATTGTTCAGTTTGGCGTAAGCTTCCATTCCCTTTTGATTTTCTTCTTCGATGTTGTGTCTGTTACCGTCGTCGTGGAAATTGCAATCTGTAGGTTTCGGCAATCCGAAGTCTTTGCAATGGTGGCCGTGTTGTTTAAAAATGTCTTCTAAACAATGTAAAGCAAAGTTTTTGCTAGTTTCAACGTCATGAGTTCTGCGGAAGTCCTCTGATAATTGCTCATGGAACGTTTCCCAAAGTTCAGGAATGTTTGTTGGTGTACAAAATAAGCACACAATGGCGAACAGTTCACGTAGCTGCTGAGGCATTTTGAAGTTTGTGGCCTCTTGCAAGCAGTCTACCCATTCTTGATCATTGTCCACCAAATGCAATTTTTCTGCAGCCTCCAGGAACGACATACATAGTGTTCCATCAACCGTTCTGAGGTGAGCGTAGCTTGTCGCACCTTTCACATGCAGTAGAAGAACACGTAGGAAATATCTTTCGTGGTCAGCAGGGTTTACGGTGTAAATTCTCCCAATGGAGTTTGTGAATCGTTTTCGTGGTTTCCACTCATCCTTGATCCAGGTGTAATGTTCTGGGATTTCTGAGTACAACTACTGTCTCGCAATTTCTTCTTTTTGACATAATTTGAAATAAGCTGTAATTTTCATTGCTTTGTTCATCTTTGCTTCCAAGTCTCTTCCAGGTTCGAAGTAAATCATTTGCTCTTCCTCTAAGTGCACTGGTAGACATACGATGGCATGTGAACGATCAAAAAGGCGTCTTTCATGAAGCCTCCACATAGCCTCCGGGGGACTGACATACCGACAATTCAAGTAAAGGTTGATTTCATCAACACTGACTTGTTGTTGATCTTCTGGATTGTTATGTAACTGATGTGCAATCATGACCTTGTATACGTATTTGTACAAATATTTAACAGACCTTACCGAAGAACAAATTTTGACATTAATGTGTGCGTCATATTTTAGTGTCAAATATCGATTATACGGCACAATCCAATGGTTATCTACCACTGACTCTCCCACTACAAAATTGATTCCATTATCTGTCCTCCGGTATAAGGGATACCCATTGAGAATAAGGTTTGTTTGATAATTGAAATCTTTAGGAAACCCTTTAGTGCACTGTCCATCTTTCATACAGGGCATGTTTGGATTGATTTGTCCACATGGGTTGTGGACCATACATTTCTTAACAATGTTGTAAAGTATGGGATCTGTTTGAGGATCAGGAATTTCAGCTGTAATCAATGGATCTACATGTTCATCTTCAGTTAATTTGTCGGACTGCCTTAACATAAGTAAAATGTGTGCATGAGGCAACCCTCTCTTTTGGAATTCTATGACATAGACATAAGATATTACAAATCCCTAACCCCTAACACATGTTTTTTGAGAAGATCATTGAGCAAAGATTTTAACTTCAAGCTAAAGACTCTTATCAGGTCTGATCTGTGTTGAACTTGTTCAAACGGCTGTAATTCACCTGTTATTTCAGGCCAGTTCGGATTTCATGTGAATGTCAGAAAAATATCAGGCTTGCCAAAGCGAGCAACAATCGACATAGCATCTTGGTAGTTCTGGAGCATATTTCTTAGAGAGCCTATAAAAGATGATGGCAAAACCACTGGAATTCCTGGTAACATACCCCTTTGCTGAGCATTACTGTGAATGAAATCAGTCAAACCTTTGTAACTTTCACCTCGCAATTCCTTCTGATGAGATCTTACATAAGCAATACGGGAGCCTTCTACTTTTACATAACTGGAGTTAATGCTCCAGAACTTTTGGGTGCACCATCGTCACTAATAAATACTGCTGCCACCTGACTTGTTGTTGGCAAATTATACCTTCTTGGATCAAAAGCATTTTCTGTTGTGAATTGTAATTGTACATCTGGAGCATTCACCATGTAATGTTTGACAAATTTGAATATTTGTGCATAAGGATTGTGATGTGTCAACATCGTCTGCAACATGGCCATTATTTCTTGGTCACAGGGTGTATTTGCAACATTTCCAAGTCGTTGCTCTAAAGCCTCGTCAGAATCCATAATAAATAATCCAGCGTAAGATGGATTATGACCTGCAGGTGGCTGCAAGCCACTGATCGTGTGATACATTTGTCCATGAATTTTAAAACAAAATGGGCCATGTCCTGGAATATGTACTAAGTTTACTTGAACAGAGGCCATAGCTAAAGCACTATTAAATGGACGAATGTTGTCTAAATAGTTTTTAGTTGTGTTGTCATTACGCTCAAGCAAAGTTTTAAGTTCATCACAAACAACAACTTCTGGTACATTAATCTTACCCTTGTGACAGCAAAGAGATGACGATCCCTCTGAGACTTCTAAAGAAAAGAGTTTTGCACCACAATATTTGCAAATTTTGTCCATGGGACCAACAGAGTGTTTTGACACATCACAATCCTTTTGCAAAAGCCTTGCACAACAATAAGTCATTGGCAGCTTGTCTTGCACTCTCGTTCTTTCAATGTCTATTTTCAACCGTTGCAGTTGTGAATATGTACTGGTTGTAGGTTGTGTAAGTTCTCTGCTGCCATTGCTTCATTACCTGTGCTGGTTGTTGTTTGTGGTTATAGTAGATCGATTCTCCTGAGACTGGATGCTTTTTGAGAGTTTCTCAGGGTTGGAAGCCGTTGTTGTCTTTGGCCAGGGATCTGGTTTGTTGCCAGTCTTTTGGAGTGACGTATCTCACTCACTCCTTCAAGAGTTCTTTTCCTCGGCATGATTTCAGATATTAAGTATGCCACACAGCAGAAAATAAAAAAAAATAAAAAATGAAAACATCATAGATTTTTCTTTTAAATAGATTTTTATTTTAACTTAAATTTTAAACAAACAATGTGTTTTAACGTAAACTGAGTATGCTATGTCAGAAGTCGGTAAAAAAATCCTGTGCCGGGACTTGAAGTTTTCCCCGGCATATTTGAAAAATCGTGCTGAGGCGAGGTAGGCTGTGGCGGTTGGCGGCAATGATGCTTTGATGAGTGAGCGCCAATGCAATAAAGTAGGCTGGTCGACCAGCTGATCGACAATTTGTAGCAGGTTTTTTCCGAAGCCTCGTGGCCCTGCACAAACCGTGAATCGCTCTCATTCCAACTTCAGCTCTCCGACGGGTACTCTGAGGTCTGATGGCGGGGCAAAGTATATCATCAACTGCTAAATTCTCTTTATCTATTATGCGTGATTAATCAGAAAGTGTCTCAGGTAAAGATCATTATTTATTCTCTGTTAATTGAGAAAGGGGTTGTGTGCTTAAATTAATAAAGGAGAATTGTGTATGTTAATTGTTAATTGTGTGAGGACGTGTCTGTGTGTGTCTTACAAGTTACTTCCGGTATATATTGTAACGACTCGATTTGTACGTACTCTGTAAATTCTGTAAAAGTGTACGTTTTGTGTGTTCGCCTCACACGAGTGGTCGTTACTTATATGTTGCGCTGACAATGTCCGTAGCGATACTTCGAATTACCAGTACACGCAAGTGGGAACCTTACCTCAGGTCCACACCGTACATAAGTGCAAAATCGTGCGGTGCACGACAGCGCCGAGGTGCCGGGGGCGTCGAAAGGCCTCAAAACCCAAAAGTAAAAAAAAGTAATATACCTACCTAACAAACAAAAAATCATTTGTCAAAACAAAATTTAGAATGATAAAAAACAAAAAAGAATTGCAAGCTATTACATCGTTCTTTATTTAGTTAGTTATTTGTTATTTATTACTTAGGAAATACACTTATTCGCCAAACCTCAGCGAAATGCACCTACAAATGCGAAGCTATTGTTTGTGTCGCGCACCCACCTATCAACACGCAGCGCGCGAAGTGAGGCTATATTACCGGGGGAATAAGGAGAAATTCAAGATAAAGAACTATGTGTTTATGTCTGGAGAATGCCGTAATGAATACAATTCTCAGAATGAATTGAATTCTGTTTACGTTTGTGACCGTAGCCTGCTAAGCTAGTCTCTACTCGCTAACCTTTAAGCAAATCGCGTCCAGTATGAACGTACCCCGAGCGCTACATCAGTCGCGACTTTATTGGTTGCCCAATGCCCAATAATAAACTTAATGTCAAACGTGAAAAGGTGCATGAGTGGAAAGATATTTTTTTTGAAACCTTATTTTTTATAGTTTTACAGACTTTATAGTGGTGTGTTTTGTGTTCTGAAAATCTTTTATTCATTAAGGTGAGTTCAGCTACAATTTATTTTTTATTTTAGATTTAAGTATTAGAAGCCAAAAACTTTCATCTCAAAAGTCATTTTATTATTGACATTTTTTGTTTGATTATGTAAACATCATTGTTGATTGACGCAAGTTCATTAATCGATAAGCACTAATAACAATATTTTCAACAATTTTCATAAGTTTTAATTTTTATAAATTTTGAAATAAGTATAATAAGTTGATACAATACTTTCCGAGTTTGAGACGTTGAAACATTTCCATAAACAATTGAGAGGCGTTTTACGTACATTTTTTATATACGTACTTAATAGAAACAAATAATTCCATGATCATGTTAAGTAGACTTTGCGTATATTAGCTCCAAATTATGTTTGAAACACATAAACGTATGTCAAAACAAATATTTTGTCAATAGTTGTAACCTTTATAATTTTAAATATTAACTAACTTTAAGTATTAACTTTTGTTAAGTTTTCTTAACGTTTTTCGATGTATCACTAAATTTATTACAAGACTATATGAAAAATTCATTTTTGGAAAAATTGTAGATTTGCAAAGAAAATTTTGCAAAAACACCCCTCAATTTATCATTTTGTTTACTTATGTATTAATTTTTTTACAGTCTATAGGATGTCAGAAAAAAAGAAGAAATTGTCAGGACACCAAAATTTGTTGAAGAAAATAAGAAGAGAAGAAGAACTAGAAAAACTCGTCAAAATTACGCAGTTTTTTTTAAAACCCGAATCTACTTTGCCAAACATTAATGACAAAAATGATACAGCTGAACCACAACATTCTGAACCTGTACATCTTCTGGAAGGCATACCATCAACTTCTTCAAGTCCCGCTGATAATGAGGAATCAACACCTTCAAAAATTACCACAACAGAAAATATAAGTGAACTTTCCAAAGATGCTGCAATGTGGCAAAAAAAATACGTCCGAATAATATTCAAGAATTAGTAGAACGTGGCCCTACTTATTATCAAAACAAAAAGGATCTTTATCCGAGAGATAGTTCGGGGCGTAAGTTTTCCAATAATTATTTCTTTAGAATTCTACCGAACAAAGAAAAAATTAAACATTTTTGGCTGTTGTATTCCGAAACAAAAAATTCGCTTTACTGCTTCTGTTGCAAAGTTTTTAATGATAGCGATTTGAAATCTGTTCGCCTTAGTGATGAATCTGGTTACAACGACTGGCAGCATTTATGTGAACATTTAAATATTCATGAAAAGAGCAAGTTACATATCGAAAATGTTCTAAAATTGCTAGATCTTTCCAACCGTTTTAATAAAAATCAAATAATTGATTCTGAAACTCAAAATGTAATAAACAGAGAAACTAAATACTGGCAATCTGTTATAGAAAGAATTTTCTACTTGATTCAGTTTTTAGGTGAGCAGAATTTAGCTTTTCGTGGAAGTAGTAACAAGTTGTTTGAGAAAAGTAATGGTAACTTTTTAAAATGCATAGAAATGATTTCTAAATTCGACCCGATTATGTCAGAACATACAAAACGGTCTCAAAGAAAAGATTACAAAAATTATCTCGGGGATAAAATACAAAATTAAGTAATCAATTTGATGGGCGAAAACATCAAATCCAAAATTTTAGAACTAACTAAGAAGGCAAAATATTTTTCAATATTATTAGACTGTACTCCTGACTCTAGTCATCAAGAACAAATTTCAGTTTGTATAAGATTTGTTAACTTAAAAAGCACAGGAATTAGTATAGAAGAACATTTTTTATTATTTTGTCCTATAGATGATCCGTCAGGCGAGGGTTTGACTAAATTTCTTTTATCGGCGTTAGAGAAAGAAGGCTTAAATATCAACGATTTGCGGGGTCAGGGTTACGACAATGGGGCAAATATGCGTGGTAGGCATAATGGCCTACAAAAAAAATTTTGGATTTGAATCCGCGAGCGTTCTTTGTTCCTTGCTGCAATCATAGCCTAAATTTAGTCGTTAATGATGCCGCAAAATCAATTACTTTGAGCATCAATTTTTTCTTTAGTTGAAGAACTGTTTGTATTTTTTTCAGCTTCTACTAAACGATGGTCAATTCTGAAATCTAATGTTACAAATTTAACTTTAAAACCTTCATCGGATACTCGATGGTCTAGTAGAATAGATGCAATAACTCCTTTAAAGTATGAACTGGAGAGGTATACGATGCTCTGTTTGAAATAAGCGAAGGAAGTTTTGAAAATAAAGTAAAGAATTTGGCTGCATCGTTGGCCAAAAAATTGCAAAATTTTGAGTTCATTTGCGTGCTTATTTTGTGGTATAATATTTTAAGTAAAATTGACATTGTTAGTAAAATTATTCAAAAACCGAACTTTGATGTTGCTCAGTGTTGTACTCATTTAAATAATCTGAAGAAATTTTTGAAAGCTTATCACTCCGATGAAGGTTTTAATGATCTATTGATTGATGCTAAAGAAATAGCATCCAGCTTAGACATAGAACCTAAATTAATAAAACAAAGAGGCTTAAAACCGCGCAAAGTAAAAAAACAGTTTGACTATGAATGTGACGATGAACCGATGTACGACGAAACTTTAAAGTTCAAAGTTGATTGTTTTTTTAATGCTCTAGATGTAATCATCACATCAGTGGATGAACGATTCCGAATTCTTTCTTCTTATTCTAATAATTTCACGTTTTTATGGAATATTGATAAATTTAAAAATTATTCTGAAAAAGAACAACTAGAATTATGTCAAAAAGTTGAAAATGTATTAAACGACGAAACTCGCAATGAACGAGATATAATTGCTGTAGAACTTGTTAAAGAATTGCAATATTTACAAAATTTTGATGAAAAAGTTATTACGTCTCCAGAAGAAATTTTAAATTATATAACAATTAACAACTTAGTGGATTCTTTCCCTAATACGAGCATAATACTTTGTATTTTATTAACAATGCCGGTTTCTGTTGCTACCGCAGAACGTTCTTTTTCAAAACTCAAAATAATAAAAAATTATTTAAGATCGACCATGGGGCAAAACCGACTAAGTAATCTTGCTATCATCTCAATAGAATCGGATCTATTAAAAGAATTAGACACCCAAGACTTAATTAAACAATTTGCAAAAACCAAAGCACGAAAAGCTCAATTCACTTAGTTAAAATAATAATACGAGTTATAACTGGACATTAACCTTTATCTTTAAAAGATGACGTATTGCATTGTTAATATAATAGATTGTTTTTATTTGTTGATCAGTTCTGTTCTATATGATGCATTGTATGTAAACAAATATATCTAATGTTTCAAATATATTTTTATTTCTGTGTATAAATGTATACTTACATACCTCAATGAGGAAATACTTGTTCGGTACCAGTTTAGTAAGTGCCTGTTGTAAAATATAAAAATGAAAATAAATTCATGAAAATACTTTTTAAAATAATTT
The DNA here is from genome assembly GCA_034769895.1 of Magicicada septendecula. NCBI lineage: Eukaryota > Metazoa > Arthropoda > Insecta > Hemiptera > Cicadidae > Magicicada > Magicicada septendecula. Next base: position 3,923,732 of record CM068375.1, read on the forward strand.
TTGGATAGTTGATAATACTTAACATGTACCTTTACCCATATATTAGCATTATAAAAATTGTAGGCGACATATACAAAATTGCACAAGGGCGCCAACAGTGCTAGGCGCGGGCCTGCGCTTACCTGTTCTTCAATAGTGTTCATAAATCCCGGGTGGCGCCAAATTGTTTAATTAAACAATTAAATTAAAAAATAGGACGATTAAGCGTTCTTAGCTATGACGGTATGGCGAATTCAAATTTACTCCCGCCTTTGTTCGACCTTCTTAATCGAGCTGTTATTTCGCCGAGTTTCCGACGTGAGCGCTTACCGTCACCCTTGCTTTTCGCTAAAATACACAAATATTATAATACACTTTCCTATGGAATAAAGAACAGTGGTTACAATTCTGTACTAGTTTATTTAATTGTGATTGGTAATTATTCAGTGTTATACAAAATTATATTTTGTTATTAAACAAATTTGCACCGGCAATTATTATAAGACAAAAATCTCAAGGTTCGGCAAAGTGGCTCTGAACGAATTATTCAGTCAGACATGGCGACTGCAACCGTTTGTTTACTTTTACTTTCGTTCAGATTCTGATTCTTGTGATTACGAAAAAAATATTAATAATGATTACAATAAAGTACACTACCTTACATTAATTGTACTTATATAATATAATGTGTAATTATAATTTGTTCTTGAAGTGTTATAAAGTGTGTTTCAAAAGTTCGTAATTTTTATACAGGTTATTTTTCTTAGTTAACATAAGTTTAGTGTTTTATTTTTTATTAATCTTTGAAAGAAATAAGATCATCAGTTTATAGTGAGAGTACAAAGTGTTATCAGAAAAATTTAAAGAGAATTTATTTCATAAATTCGGGTAACTCAGCAATACTTATCAAATCAGTCGACTTAGGGTGTAATGTCATTCAGTTGAAATGGGTTGTTGTCTTCGATAATCATCAATTTTCAATCATCTTGGGAGTTAAGTACGTCTGGCTTCTTTTTCGTATTAGTTGGTTTAAATTTATTATTTTAGAAATTATTCATCAGGTATTAGGCGTCAGTTGAATGTCCTCATCTTCTTACTTCTTCATTTTTTTCAAATTTGGATTACTTTTAAACACTTTATATTAAAATTTTGGTCATTCACGGCTTGGCGTCTATTCCTGTTGAGCGTCAAAATGGAATAATAGGTTCTAACGGAAAATTCATAAATAACATTTCAGTTGTCATGGTAACTGATTGATCCTGATTGGCTGTACTTGACTTAAGACCATTGTTATCATATTTGAATTTTCATTCAAACTGACTGTATATCTTCTGATTGCTATTATTCTTCTGTCTTCTTATTTATGTATGAGATATTATCACAATTGTTCGTATTTTCTTTCAAAGATCATTTTGACATTCCACAAAGCTGGGTTTTCTTATGTATTATTGTTTGAACATTTATTTTGATATTATCTATTTACATTTCTGTCTTATTTTATGTCCTTAATTTAACATTTATCTTTTAATATGATTCACTAATTATCCTTGACTAGTTACTTGCCTTGGATTTGTTAATATTCTTGTTAGTTTTTTACAATTTGTAGTTATTGGTTTTATACAGTTAGGCTTTTCATAGGCCTAAGTAGTAATCGGCTATATTTACTTATTTTATATAAATAACATATTAACCCTCATACATGTTTTGTTTTGGTATTATAAATGATTTGTTTACTTGTTGACTTGTTTTGGATCTGTTTTATAATAATTGTATGTTTTGATTAGTTTCTACATTATGGTTTGTCTATTATTGTCTGACTGCCTCTCCAGTATTAATAGATTTATATTACTTTATCTTTTTTCTTTATTTATTTTGCCATTGTTTACAATTTGGCTATTATCTACTATTCTCTATAAAATATAATATAACATTTAGGTTTATGGTCTGTATAATCCCTTCAGCCATATTCCTATTCATAGATTTAATTGAACAATTCTTTAACAGCTATTATGCAACGTTTGTTTTATTCTTATTTATTTTTTGGTGATAAACATCATCACACCATTTAAATTTACTTAACTGACTATCCCTTAGAATATAGGGTGTTTATTGATTTTGCCTTTATTTTCTTTACTATATATATTTTTTTTTATATATATACTTTACTCTCTAGCCATGGTAACACTAACTTTTGACCTTCTATGGGATTCCTTCCTTGAATACTATTGTATCCCTCATTTACAATTAATCTTAATACTATCAATAACAAAATTCTTATTTAATAATACAGTTCACCATTAAACCTTTAGTGTTCATCACAGATTATTAGGTGTTTATGCCTATCAATAGGGTTTCTATTTATTTTGGGGTTTTACACTGTCACTTTGCACTTCTTATATTTTATTTAAGTGTTATTAGTGGGTATTCCCTAACATTATATTCTCTTGGTCACTTACTTATGTTCACTATCTTACTATCTCTCTATCTCTCACTTTACAAAGGTTAGTTATACTGTTAACAAGTTCATGTTATTATCAGTGGCGAAGCTAGTAGCTAATGAATGGGTAGGCAAAAATCTTACCTTAAATTTTTTTAAGGAGTCACTAAAAGGACAGTGGTTCAAATCAGACGCCGAGGTAGAGTTTTTCTGTTAGCGAATGGTTCCGAAAACAGCCGTAAGAATTTTACTCGCAAGGAATCTACAGATTAGTGCAACAGTGGGACTCATGTCTTAATGTTAATGGAGACTTCTTTTAAAATCGTTGAATAAAAAATGCTTTACAGCTCTAAACATGTTTTTATTTAACATTCCTTGTTTAAGTCATACACAATAATACAACTGATTGAACTTAAAATTTTTAAACTTGATTGGTTTCTGTATATATGTTTAATGTTACAAATAATTCAAAAAACAATCTTGATCATCTGTTAGTTCAGCGGAATAACAGGCACACTTTTAATAACCGCATAAAATAAACACACTTATGAACAACACAGCGTGCTTTAACTTAACTGTTTGGACCACAGAAGTGAGGCATGCCTCAACGCTCTATGTGTACAGTTTGGAACAATCCCCCCCCTCCCAGCACTTCGCAGTCGCGCCAGCACATTGCTTACATACGATGTACAGTATACAAAAAACGCTGAGGCAAGTTCACGTTACCTCATTTGCTTTAAACGAGCTATGCCGAATCTCACCTGTCATCATGTAGAGGTCACTCAGTAAAGCACGTTTCGGCTTAATAAATTCGATAGTTACAGTAACAATGTATAATCTTAACGTTACGTAGTTCATACGTATTTATAATTTTTATTCTACAAAATTTTTTAGGGTAGGCATTGCCTCAAATGCCTCCACGTAACTTCGCCACTGGTCATTATAGTCCTTTATTACATTTAAACTCTATTTCTTTGGTTAGTGTACTTTGTTTGCCTTTACTTTATCAATTTTCATTCACATTGATTATTTAGTCGATACTAATAATTATCTTTTACATTTGTTATTTATTGGTTTCTTTTTCATTATTATATTTGAGTGTAAAATTTCTCCTTTTTTGTTCTATATTATTTGTTTGTGTCTTTTCATTACTTCTTGTTTTATTTCATTTATACTTGGTTTGTTTCATTTTCATTTACCTTCTTCTTCGATTTCATTTTATTTCGGTTTTTCCCTTCTTCTTTGGTTTTATTTTATTTGGTTTATCTATTGATTCAATCACTTGGGTTGGGTCACGTAGTCATTTGTCGCGTCATCGTCATTTTATTTTCTTTAGTTTAAACATTTTATATATAGTTGATTCATCGTTTTTCCCCTGGTATTGGGGTGGCTTGTTTGTGTTGTAACAATATATATATATATGTATATATGCGAGCATGTGGTGATTTTTGCACTTGACTATTTGAGAAATTTAAAAGTAAAGAGGATAGCCTATTACACACATATTCAAGTACCATTTGAATGTAAAAGAAATAAAAGATAAAAGTGAAAGCAAAAAGTGAAGGTAATTCGATTTAAATGTTTTTAAGATTGTACATGTTATAACATTGCCAAACCCTGATCACATTTGATATAAAGAAGTATGTAAAAAATGCCAAGAAACAATATATTTTGATAGATAAATGATAACGAGAATGAAAGTAGTAAATATAATCAATAGTGAAGGAGGAAGAATACCACCAAAGGTGGTTACAAAACAAGAAAATACGAACTAGACTGACAGGCAACTGACATTGACCCAACCCCAGAGATTGGCCAGATATTAACCAAAGTAAAGCGAGACAAGAAGACAGTGAAGAAAAAAGAAAAAAAAAATTACATGGCCATAACAATTAACTCATAAGATTGTTTTAAAAGAACATAATTTTTTATTATTATTAATAATTTATGTTTAAATTTTTATTAGTGGTAACTTGTAAATGACAGTATCTCAGCAATTGTTATACATAAAAAACCAAGTGTAGATATGATTGTATGTATATCCTTATCTATAGGTGATGTGTCAGCTGTTATGTTTAAAATTACACTCATACAGACAGGGAATAGAAATGTGTGCGTGATTCAATCAGAGAACAAATTGTATAGCCTACTATATACTTTGGAACTTTTACTAGGATTATTTCAGCAGTATGTATGTTATTTCAGCATTATGTGTTTGAAAGTATAAGGTTTTGGAGAGTTTATTTATTCGCTAATATTATTGCTGTTGCTACAGATGTAGTATGTTTCAATTAACACAATATATTTTAACATTATTAAATTGTTGTTATTATTATTAATTATGACATTTCAGACCAATTTTTATCACTTTAATGACAATGTATACAAAGTTATGTTTTATTAGAAAGATGTATTTACAGTACCATGTTGTTTGAATATTATAAAATGATATGTGACAGTCTGAAGTTAACAAAAGAGACATGAACTCATTAGATAAAAAAACTTTGTAATAATAGTGAGATCGTGAGAAATATAAGGGTAATTAGAGATAGATAGGGAGTGACAAAGATGAACAGTGAAGTGATAAGTGTAATAAAATAAACAGCATATAATCTTAAGAAAAAAGAGTTAAACAAGTGTGACAAACCCAAAACATAAGCACATGTTAAATGAGCAATTAAGTTAAGTATATTAGACTGAAAGACACAGAATAATTGTGAATGTAAAAAACAGAAAAAATATTATCTCAGTATAAAAATCACCAGGGTGATTACTGTTATAAAAGAGATGGTGTAGGTATAACACTCACCAAATTTGTTCATTTGTTAATTTAAAGAAAGAAGTTATTGGCTTAATGTTTAAGGCAATAAATACCAAAAGAAATAGTTTTACAGTAATATGTTAGTATGTTTTAAGTAAGTAAGGAATTTATAAAGAAAATAATAGCAATACCTTTATAAGAAATAATAGGCAAAATATAATAATTATGTGTAACGAAAGGGAACATGGCAGAATTATATTAAAACTTAGAAATAAGTAAATTATGTATTAACATAGTATTATCAATTTTGGACTAAAACATTAATACATGGCTTAGACCAATCTTGTAAGATATCAAACTAATCTTTGAAAGAAAATAGGAACATCTATGTAAAGATTACAACCATTGAAATTATCCCCAAGTAAATATAGCCATTATAAAATATTTATTCAAATTAAACAAAAAATTCAAAGTTTGATAACAATGTGTTTATTTTGAGATCGACCAGGGAGAATAATTACGTTACCATGGAAACTGTGGAGTAACAAGCAAAAATACCGTTAGATTTTTTTACTGAATGCATGACGCTTTAATGGTATAGACGCTAATTTTCGAGTGACCAAAATTGTCAATTAAAACATAGAAAATATCAGAAGAAGTTACTACTAAGTGTATACCAAGACATAAGACAAGGACTGGAACCATATTATTGAAGTTGAGACCAAATTAACGAAAAAAGAAAATAAATCACTACCAATTAAACTGGAAAAGATGCCTGATGTCCTGAACCCAGCAAATTAAAGAAGATTATAGTATAACCCATGAATAACAGATCGTATGAATTCGCCATAACTACGGAAGTGATAAGTACCTCTTAAATTACCCAAAATATATAAATAAACTCACGTTAATTATTTCTCACTAAAGGTCGAAATCTCACTGAACTGAAATTAATTACTTTCAAAGATTAAAAAGAATACTAAGTCACTGACAATTTATAAACTAACCAATATAAACTGTTGTTAATGATCCATAACTTGTAAACACTTTTACTACACTGCGCTAAACAAATTATACCTACACAATATGTTAGTTAAGTTTACTTGATGTAAGGGTGTATATTTTTATTGTTTTAAACATTTGTAATCCTTTTAACGTAACCTCAAGAACCTATGACAAACCAACATTAATAACTTGTATACAATTTTCAACAGACGCCATTATTAAACGTCTGGGTATCAATTCAAATATCGATTTGTCAATCCCTGTAGATGTCTCATATAAATAACCGGAGCATTTTGTAGTAGAATAATTTGTATCAAATGAATAACTAATCACTAATAAAAAATGTATAAGTATTGAGTGTAACCACGGTGTTATAATTTCATTAGGAGGTGCACAATATTTTATGTACATTTCAGCAGACAACTAACGATTTACACAGCACACACAACGAATTGCTGAATGCTACAGTTGGCCTAGGCGGGCGGAAATATTTGAATTATTCAAACCGCCTGAGCTGCGCTGGTCATACACCTTTGAATTTTATTTTAATTGTTTTAAGAAAACAATTTGGCGCCACCGGGATTTTCTCACCCCTAGTGAACAACAGGTAAGAACATCGAGACCTGGTTATTCGTATGTTCGCAACGGACGAAATCTGCGGAAGTTGCACGCATTTGAACTACGGATAGAGAAGACACGTTACACCCATTACACACAAATTGTACATTATCCACATTTTACAGAGTAAAACGGTAGCTGTACACATGTCTATATTACAAAGTGGCTTCCATCGCGGGGCTTGAACGAGGCGGACGTCCCGTCTACATTACAAATTGGCGACCAACCGGTGGAGCTAGAAGAGAGAGAAATACGAAATTCTAGCGGCGATTACGAAAGGTTACAATATGCACACCAGAGGATTGTCGAAAAAATTGGCAAAGGAGAAGGAGATGGAAGAAAACAGAGGGGAAGAAGAGGAAGGAACACCGATTGAAGAAGTGGAGACAGTAATAACCACAACAGAACCAAGCCAAGACGAAGAAATGGAAACACAGGCTGGAGATAGGGAGGAAGCCAGAGGAGGAATGGATTTACAAAAATTATGGGAGTTGATTAATGGAAAATTAGACAAGAAGTGAAGGAGATGAACAATAAATTCGACAAGAATGAGGAGAGTTTGAAGGAGATGAACAATAAATTCGACAAGAATGAGGAGAGTTTGAAGGAGATGAACAATAAATTCGACAAGAATGAGGAGAGCTTGAAAGAGATGAACAATAAATTCGACGGCATGAAGAAAGAAACCAGTGACAATTTGAAACAGATCAATAAAAAAATAGTGAGTACTAAGGAAGAATTGAGGAAAACAGTCAACCAAAATAATGAAACACTACAACAACGATTACTGGAGGAAATTCAGCAAAGAAATGAAGATTTGAAGGAAGAATTGAAGGAACAGCTGAAGGAGGACCACGAGAAAAATAAAGAAGAAATGAAGCTACAGATGGCACACCAATTAATGGAGTACCGAGAAGAAGCAAAGCAGCAGATTACGGAAATAAATGACAAATTAGAGGAAACGTTGGAGAAGCTAGAGAATACCAACGAAAATGTTTCTGGAGTCCGCAAGGAAGTACTCGATAAAATGAACCGTCTCGAAGGAGAAAATAAGAGAAGAATTGAGGAGGGTCATGAAGAAACAGTCAGAAGATGTACCCAGATAGACCAGGACATACACCAAGTCCGGGAAGAAAACCAGAAAGAGGTAGCAGCTGTACGAACAGACTTGGGAGAACGAATGGAAGGAGTTTACAGTAACTTAAATAAAGTAGATAGCAAAGTAGACAAAAACCAACAGAGGATTGACGAAATGCGCAGAATAGAAGAGTCATTACGGGAAGAAGTGGATGCCTGGCGTGACCGACCATGTAATAATAATCATGTCATGAACACAGACAACGGAGATACTATTAATTTCCGTAATTATAAAAGAAACCCTATTGAATTCTTGAAGAGGGTAGAAGAGTTAATCATCAAGAATCGAGAGACTCGATGGACTACAATAAGAGGGATGTTGGACGAAATGTTCAAGGAGACATACGACAACTGGTGGACTGCCACTCGACCAGACATCCAAAACCTTCAAGACTTTAAGACTCAGTTCAAGGCTAAATACTGGTCTGAATCAACTCAGAATATGGTCCGCAATAACCTGAGCAATGGAAGGTATGAAAACCAGAATGGACAATCCCTTACCTCCTACTTCTTGGGAAAAATCTGCATGGCCAGGAATTTGGAGCCACGTATACCTGAAGAGTGTCTGGTAATACAGTTATCTTACCACTACGACGACGCCATCCAAAAGGCACGGATGTACAGCCAGGTAAAGACCATCCAAGATATGGCTAGCTTACTAGAAAGCCATGAACATGAGTGGCAGTACAGGAAAAATAGAGGGTACAGTTTCAGAAATAATAGAACCAATGAGGGACAATTGTCACAGAATCAACAGGGAGATACTAAACCACCGATAAATAACCCTAACAATTACCAAGGGAACGCACGGGGCAATAACGTGCCCAGAAATTTTAACAGAAGTGGAAACCATAATAATAACAACTTCAGGAACAACCACAGGGGTAATTTCCCGTCGAATGGTTACAACAAAAATTATCGCCCTGGAAACAACAGTAATCAGAACAATAATCCAGGATACCGGCCACAGGTAAATTACATAAGGGGGCAAAGACAAAGGAGCCCAAGAAGAAACTATCCCTCATCTAACTATCGGCGAACGTACTATAACCAGGTACCAGATACGAGAAGTCACCCATTCGAAGAAGATCACAGGCACAGCGTGGATGACCGGAATAATCAACAGAAACCGAACGCTAACCAACCATCAAACACTACTGATGTTGGGGGCAATGAGGTCAACCCTCATTTAAACGCTTAAGGCCAGTGAAAACTGCGGACAGCCCATCACTGGACCAATCTCTGGGTGAATATAAGACAACACATGACAAGAAGATCACAATAATATGTACTAATTATTTGAAAAATATAAGGGACGATTTGATCGAAGAAAATGATAACATGATGCCCATTAGAAACAAGAAATAGTGTATGTGAGTGCCCAAATAAATGGAATTCTATCAACCATAATGATCGATACAGGGTCTAATGTCTCCCTGATCGACCAAATAGAATTAAATAGACTACAGCAGGGAAGTAGTGTACCCATATCAACCCTGCCCATAAACAATATAACTATCATTGGTGCTACCGGCCGACAAAACAAAACCGTCCGGAAACAAGTATCCTTGGAACTTAATAGCAAAGGTATAATAGTAACTATGCCATTTCTTGTTGCCAGCGGCCTACCTTTCTCATTACTTGTTGGGTGTGATGTACTCAGACAACACTCTGCCATAATTAACCTGCGGCAGGGAGAAGTATCACTAACCACAGAACAAGGAATATGGTCAGCCGATATAGTGAATGGTGGCAACTTACCATTGATAACAAACCACTATAACATGATCCAAAACAATTATTGCCGACAATCACCTGAAAGAATATTGACAGATTGGAAGAATGAAGAATTATGGTCAAGCAAGCTGGATGAGATCAGAAACTTCCAACGAGAAGAACAAGATCCACAGATTAGTGTGCAACAGTCAGAGGAACTCATAAGAATATACAACAGATATAAACACATTTTTTCTGACGCTCCAGGCAAAGTAAAGAATTATCAATGCCAAATACGATTTAAAGAACCCGTTGACTTCAAGAAAAAATCTTACCCCATTGCTTACTCACAAAGAAATGCAGTGAGGGCAGAAATCATTCAAATGATGGAAGACGATATCATTGAATTAAGTCAATCACCGTATACAAGTCCAATAGTGGCGATACCAAAAAAGGACGGAAAGGTGAGAATCTGCCTCGACGCCAGAGAAATTAATAAAATGATAGTGAACGATAGAACATCACCGGGTGAAATAGAAGAAATCCTTAAGAAGTTCCACGGTATAAAATACATTAGCTCTTGGGACACGGTATGTGGCTACTGGCAGGTGGAGCTACATCCGAACAGTAGACAATACTTAGCATTCCTGTTCGATGGGAGGAACTATCAGTTCAAAAGACTGCCATTTGGACTGATAAATTCGGTCGCAGTATTTGTTAAATGTATGGACCAAATACTGGGACAAGATGTACTGAATTTTACCACCGTGTACGTAGATGATCTGTTAATAACATCATCAAATTGGCAAGAGCACTGTGCCAGAGTGGAAACCGTACTAAAAAGGTTATCAGATAATCACGTAACCCTTAAGCTGGACAAGTCAAAGTTTATAGCCCGAAAAATACAATTTCTAGGATTCAATCTAGCAGAGGAAGGCATATCTCATTCGTCAGAAAAAGTTGAGGCGATACAACGATTCCCCACGCCAAAAAACAAAAAACAACTTCAATCCTTCCTGGGAATCTGCAACTATTACCGTAAATTTCAAGATAATTATTCCAAACTAACAGCAAAATTCAAAAAACAATTATCAGTTAAGGACAAGTGGACTTGGGGGTCCGAACAAGATGAAGTATTTAACCAAATAAAAGAAAAGTTCTTGAACACCGTGATCTTACATCATCCAGACTTCAAAAAGCCATTCTTCATGAACTGTGATGCGAGTGATGTCAGTGTAGGTGCGGTATTATACCAAGAAGATGAGAAGGGACAGCATATGGTTATTAGTTTTGCAAGCAGAATTTTAAATGGATGCGAACGAAATTATCACGTCACGGAGAAAGAACTACTTAGTGTCGTGTTCGCCTGCAACAAATTTAGGACTTACATTCTGGGATACGATATAACAGTGAGAAGTGACCATAGATCCATTTCATTCCTTAAGCAGTGTAAACTCAGCCACGGAAGATTAACTCGATGGATATTGTTGCTACAGGAATATCACATAAACTGGGAGTACATCCCAGGGAAGCAAAACGTAGCTGCGGACATCTTATCCCGTATAAACGTCCAGCAACAAACTTTCGAGGGGGAGAAAGAACAATTAGTTAAGGTGTATAACATTATTAAAAACAGAGTAGATCTAGAAAAAATAACCCAAGAAATAAGAAGATGTCAAACTGTGGATCCAAAAATAATGAGTATCCGGGAGAGAATGTTAAAAGATGAAGAAACCATTCTACAATATTATAAAATACATGACAACTTGCTATTTATTAAAAACAATCCTGCAATCGGAGAATGGAAACTTGTAATACCATCTACAGTGGAGGAACAATTGATACTAGACTACCACATTAGATACGGCCATATGGGGGCTATAAAAGTGATAAAAGCTTTACAGGAACAAGTTTACATTAAAAATATTTATCGAAAAGTAAACAAAATCATTCAAAAATGTGATATTTGCCAAAAGGTAAAATGCAATAATTCAAAAAAGGAAGGTATGATGATACCTATCACATCAAGTCAGAAATTAGAAAGGGTATTCCTTGATATATGTGGTCCGTTTCCTATCAGTGGAGGAAGACACAGATATAAATTTATAATCGTTATGTTTGACCACTTCACCAAGTATACAAAGTTGTACTCCATTAACCGTGCAACAACAAAGAAAATAATTGAGATTATCTTAACCAAGTTTATACCAGAAGTGGGAAAACCGACGGCCGTTATAACAGATCATGGAACCCAATTTAAGGGAAATCTCTGGAAAAATAAGCTCTGTGAACATAATATTAAAACTTACAAAACATCCGTTTATCACCCAAGCAGCAACCCAGCTGAAAGGGTACTCAGAGAAGTGGGTCGTATACTGAGAACCTACTGCCACGATAAACAAAGAGAATGGCACAATTATGTGAAATCCACTGAAGAATTTATAAACTTAGCTTACCACGACTTTACGGAAGCTACCCCATACACAATGATGTTTGAGCGGCCACCGCCTAGAGAGATAACTGATATGATCCAATTCCCCACCAACACCGAATATCAATTCGAGAAAAAAAGATTCTATAACAGAATAGCCGAAAAGGTAGAGCAACAAAAGAATAAATACGCTAAGAGCCAGAAAAAGACTATTAAGTACGAGGTAGGAGAAAGGGTACTGTTAAAAAACAGAGAATTACCCAGCTCCATAGAAGGCATCACTAGAAAGTTACTATTATTATACGTGGGACCATACACTATAACAAAAGACAAGGGCAATAACACTTACGAGATCACTCACCCCGTCACCAAGAAAATAAAGGGGGTATACAATCAAGCCTCAATTAAGAAATATTATGACAATCAACAATAACTGTAAAAAAAAAAAAAACAATTTAAAGTAAAAAACCAACAAAAATACTTTAAATAAAGAAAAAAAAATAAAATAAAGTGACAAACAAACAAGTCTGCCAATGTCATAAAGAAAAGATCTCTAAAGAATGTCAAAATTCCAAAACATTCGTAAGTACAGCTTACACTAAGCATTAGAGAAACCATTATGATGAATAAAAAATTGTAAAAAATCAAAAAAGATATGTAAGAAAAGCTTACCCAAATATCTCGATAATATTTTAGAACAAGTAAAAATGGAGAGATAAAAGTTACAAGGCATTCATATAAAGTAAGAGCAACCAACTTACTACAATATTTAAATAAAAATTAACAATAGAGGAGTGTAGTTACAAAACATTCCTACAAAATAAGGTTAAATTACCATGATATTTAGCCAAAAAATGAGGCATAAAAAGCATAACATACTGTAAAGGTATAAGCTACAAAAAATTCCTAACTAGTAAGAAGCCATAACTTACTATGATATTTAAAAATTATGAAAAAAAAAAAATATATCAATCAAAATGATCAGCTTCCACAACTATTTAGAAAGAGGGGAAGTAAAATTACCCAAACCAATGATCACAAAACAATATAAATTAAATCAACATTCTAAGAGTCATAATGTGAGATGAGATGAAACAAAGAGTAATTAAAAATGAATAAAAATGTGAATTGTATCAATAAAAAACAATGCTTCAAATAGTATCTATAAAGAAAGATGAAACAATATATGATTCGAACTGAGCAATAATGAAGTATAAAAGTAAAAGATTCCCAACAAATATTATGATTATGATTATTATTATTATTATTTTGAGTCACGAGTTGACTATATGTAAGAATTATTAATTGAGATTGTCTGTTGAATGAACCAGCAATCATTTTACTGAGCAGGGATAATGTTCCCCTGATATCAGTATAAGAGTAGTTTTGATGAAAAATAAGATTTATAGGGAATAAGTTATAATAAAAAATCAATAAGCCAGTTCGCAATGTGAGAAAATAATGAAGAAAAGACTAAGAAGAATGGAAATAAAAGATACCGAATTAATTATAAAAAATGAATGAGAAGCAGGAGAATTTGAAAAAAAAAAAAAAAAATTGATACGATACAATTGATAATTTCATCAAACTTAAATTCACGTTTTATAAAATGATCAATTTTGGTGGAAGGGCATTATATAACATTGCCAAACCCTGATCACATTTGATATAAAGAAGTATGTAAAAAATGCCAAGAAACAATATATTTTGATAGATAAATGATAACGAGAATGAAAGTAGTAAATATAATCAATAGTGAAGGAGGAAGAATACCACCAAAGGTGGTTACAAAACAAGAAAATACGAACTAGACTGACAGGCAACTGACATTGACCCAACCCCAGAGATTGGCCAGATATTAACCAAAGTAAAGCGAGACAAGAAGACAGTGAAGAAAAAAGAAAAAAAAAAATTACATGGCCATAACAATTAACTCATAAGATTGTTTTAAAAGAACATAATTTTTTATTATTATTAATAATTTATGTTTAAATTTTTATTAGTGGTAACTTGTAAATGACAGTATCTCAGCAATTGTTATACATAAAAAACCAAGTGTAGATATGATTGTATGTATATCCTTATCTATAGGTGATGTGTCAGCTGTTATGTTTAAAATTATACTCATACAGACAGGGAATAGAAATGTGTGCGTGATTCAATCAGAGAACAAATTGTATAGCCTACTATATACTTTGGAACTTTTACTAGGATTATTTCAGCAGTATGTATGTTATTTCAGCATTATGTGTTTGAAAGTATAAGGTTTTGGAGAGTTTATTTATTCGCTAATATTATTGCTGTTGCTACAGATGTAGTATGTTTCAATTAACACAATATATTTTAACATTATTAAATTGTTGTTATTATTATTAATTATGACATTTCAGACCAATTTTTATCACTTTAATGACAATGTATACAAAGTTATGTTTTATTAGAAAGATGTATTTACAGTACCATGTTGTTTGAATATTATAAAATGATATGTGACAGTCTGAAGTTAACAAAAGAGACATGAACTCATTAGATAAAAAAACTTTGTAATAATAGTAAGATCGTGAGAAATATAAGGGTAATTAGAGATAGATAGGGAGTGACAAAGATGAACAGTGAAGTGATAAGTGTAATAAAATAAACAGCATATAATCTTAAGAAAAAAGAGTTAAACAAGTGTGACAAACCCAAAACATAAGCACATGTTAAATGAGCAATTAAGTTAAGTATATTAGACTGAAAGACACAGAATAATTGTGAATGTAAAAAACAGAAAAAATATTATCTCAGTATAAAAATCACCAGGGTGATTACTGTTATAAAAGAGATGGTGTAGGTATAACACTCACCAAATTTGTTCATTTGTTAATTTAAAGAAAGAAGTTATTGGCTTAATGTTTAAGGCAATAAATACCAAAAGAAATAGTTTTACAGTAATATGTTAGTATGTTTTAAGTAAGTAAGGAATTTATAAAGAAAATAATAGCAATACCTCTATAAGAAATAATAGGCAAAATATAATAATTATGTGTAACGAAAGGGAACATGGCAGAATTATATTAAAACTTAGAAATAAGTAAATTATGTATTAACATAGTATTATCAATTTTGGACTAAAACATTAATACATGGCTTAGACCAATCTTGTAAGATATCAAACTAATCTTTGAAAGAAAATAGGAACATCTATGTAAAGATTACAACCATTGAAATTATCCCCAAGTAAATATAGCCATTATAAAATATTTATTCAAATTAAACAAAAAATTCAAAGTTTGATAACAATGTGTTTATTTTGAGATCGACCAGGGAGAATAATTACGTTACCATGGAAACTGTGGAGTAACAAGCAAAAATACCGTTAGATTTTTTTACTGAATGCATGATGCTTTAATGGTATAGATGCTAATTTTCGAGTGACCAAAATTGTCAATTAAAACATAGAAAATATCAGAAGAAGTTACTACTAAGTGTATACCAAGACATAAGACAAGGACTGGAACCATATTATTGAAGTTGAGACCAAATTAACGAAAAAAGAAAATAAATCACTACCAATTAAACTGGAAAAGATGCCTGATGTCCTGAACCCAGCAAATTAAAGAAGATTATAGTATAACCCATGAATAACAGATCGTATGAATTCGCCATAACTACGGAAGTGATAAGTACCTCTTAAATTACCCAAAATATATAAATAAACTCACGTTAATTATTTCTCACTAAAGGTCGAAATCTCACTGAACTGAAATTAATTACTTTCAAAGATTAAAAAGAATACTAAGTCACTGACAATTTATAAACTAACCAATATAAACTGTTGTTAATGATCCATAACTTGTAAACACTTTTACTACACTGCGCTAAACAAATTATACCTACACAATATGTTAGTTAAGTTTACTTGATGTAAGGGTGTGTATTTTTATTGTTTTAAACATTTGTAATCCTTTTAACGTAACCTCAAGAACCTATGACAAACCAACATTAATAACTTGTATACAATTTTCAACAGACGCCATTATTAAACGTCTGGGTATCAATTCAAATATCGATTTGTCAAACCCTGTAGATGTCTCATATAAATAACCGGAGCATTTTGTAGTAGAATAATTTGTATCAAATGAATAACTAATCACTAATAAAAAATGTATAAGTATTGAGTGTAACCACGGTGTTATAATTTCATTAGGAGGTGCACAATATTTTATGTACATTTCAGCAGACGACTAACGATTTACACAGCACACACAACGAATTGCTGAATGCTACAGTTGGCCTAGGCGGGCGGAAATATTTGAATTATTCAAACCGCCTGAGCTGCGCTGGTCATACACCTTTGAATTTTATTTTAATTGTTTTAAGAAAACAATTTGGCGCCACCGGGATTTTCTCACCCCTAGTGAACAACAGGTAAGAACATCGAGACCTGGTTATTCGTACGTTCGCAACGGACGAAATCTGCGGAAGTTGCACGCATTTGAACTACGGATAGAGAAGACACGTTACACCCATTACACACAAATTGTACATTATCCACATTTTACAGAGTAAAACGGTAGCCGTACACACGTCTATATTACAAAGTGGCTTCCATCGCGGGGCTTGAACGAGGCGGACGTCCCGTCAACATTACAATGTTAACGAAAATGTAAATGTAAACTTTCATCCTCGCTTATTGCATAAAACTGTATTGCTGGTACAGAATATTAGGGTGTATAAAATTGTGACAGTGTGTGTGTGGTCTCGGTGTTATGAGATGAGACATAATTGGGGCAGTTATACGTATGTCTTGACAGCTACTGTACATAAAAACGTTACAGAGTCCTCGATCAGCTGAAAGGAAGGAAAAAACTAACATGGTGACCTGAACATCTGTCACCATTGGCAGAGAAGTCTTCTGGAAAGCTCCCCCAACGCCGTCAGACACACACATGCTCCAGAACACCAGGACAGTTGCCTAGAAGGAGGATGAGTACCCACCTCTAACTCACCAGCACCACCATTACAGGCTGTAACTGCAACCAGTTTGTTAAAACAAAAAAATACAGGTGGGAAGTTAAGGGCATCTACTTCTTATATGGTGGGATTAATTTACATTATTAATATTATTTTTAAATTCATGTTATTACTGCACATTGAATATATGTATATATTTGTCCAGAAAATGAAAGATAGTGAATGTTATAATGATTAAGCTATGAAACAGAAGGAATCGTTGTTAGAACAAGCCTTGTAAAAATATATATTGCAGCAATACATATATTTGCATATTTGCCCAGGGCGGTATGTTTAATATGTAATTGTTTCCCCATTTGTTCCATGTTGTGTATGAATATTTCAGCTAGCTAGAACAGAAACATATAATAAACAACAATAAATACACCAACAAAATCATTTATTGGCACAGAAACGTAGATGATATATTACTTTTCTATAATGCCAATACAAGACAGGTCGAAAATTTCCACAAATATATAAACACAATACACCACAAACTAAAATTTACACTTGAAATAGAACAAAACAATAGTATACATTTTCTTGACCTAACAATTCACAAAAAAAACAATACACAGTTATATAAAATATACAGGAAACCAACCACAACTGACATGGTCATACACAACACATCAAATCATCCAACGCAACACAAACATGCTGCATTCAACCACATGCTCCATAGACTAACAAAAATACCACTAAGTAAACAAGATTATAAAGAAGAACTCAACACAATCAATTATATAGCAATAAAAAATGGTTATAACCCTAATTTAATAAACAAACTACACAGACACATCAAAAACAAAAACAACAAAACAATAAATACCAACAACACACAACCAAATAAATACATCACACTCACATACTACAACTCCAACACACACAAAATCGCCAACACATTCAGGAAACACAATTACAAAATAGCCTACAGAACAAACAATACCATCAAAAAACACATCAATGATACAAACACGGACATAGACAAATACAACAAAACAGGGGTATACAAATTAAACTGCAATGATTGTAATAGTTTCTATATAGGCCAGACGGGAAGATCTTTTTCTTCAAGATATTTTGAACACCTAAAAGCTTTATCCAGCAACAACATACACTCTGTGTTCGCCGCACACATACATACAAATAACCACAGCTACACCAACATAAAAAATAATCTTGAGATCCTACACTACTTACCTAAAAGTCGAAAACTTAACACAGCAGAACAATATGAAATATTAAAACGTTACGAGTTTTATTAATTTATTGAAATACTGAATTCTGTCACTTACCTTTACTAAGTAAATGTAATTATTTACCAGGGTGTCGTCTGATGTACTTAGGCAGAGAAAAACGACAGGCAGTGCAATGACAAACAACAATTTTGCAAGCACAAATAAATGGTACTTTATTTTTTGTAGCATGTCAATATTTCTGTTCACCTTTCGGTTTAAATTTACTAAAATAACATTCCAAACAATATTTGATTCACCTAGCCATACTAGTTTTATTAATTTGAAATAGATATATAAACTTACGACTAACTATAATAAGTTAAACGGAAACCAGCGCTTTCACACACACACACACACACACACACATATCCACCCCCAGATTTTAAGAGCTCAACTTTATAATTTATGAAAAAGCCAGTATTTTAAAATGTTGAAATGGTATACATATTGTTGAAATGTCTACTTCCCTTGATTATGATGCGTAGAATTTCACCACACGGGACGTCTCCTCGTGGCATGCATTGTTCTGCTGTTTTCACTGTTACATTTTAACGTATTACTGCCGAACTGTCAATTAATTACTGTTATTGATGAATATTTAGCCAAATACTGTTTTCACCTTGGAATATATATATAAAGATTCACATTTTTGTTGTATGCGGGCGCGAAAATCACGCACAGCCGGCGGACACACACACTGCTCGTGTCCGGTATGTTAAGATGTTCTTGTCCGACTGACTTTGTTTGCTGTGTGCAATGAAAACTAGTGGCATTGCTGCACCCACATTCCTCGTTATGTAAGGCGCTGACGTAAGATCGCCTGACGTTCAATTACACAACTTGTTTATGCTGTTTTGTGTGTCATTGGTTGACCTTGGCACAATTCCAGCTTATTGATTCTGTTCGCTTCAATATTCATGAATAATTGTCACACAGCTGTGCTACCACCGTCGCTATCGTCGCTACCACTGAATTTACCTTTCGTTTATAAGTTTTGTCCCAATTATTGTAAAAAATGTTATTTGTTTTATTTAAAATTACCAATTTCTTTATATTGCCTCAGGTAGGCCAAAATGTACCGTTACAATACCCCCTCAATGAGATATTTTATGCCGAAGCATAAAAAATCTCATTGACACATTCATACTTGCTAGAGGGATCAGCCAGGATATGTTGCCACAACCCCCTTGATGGTTTACCAAAAAAAATTATATAATTAACTCACCCTTGGTCCGGTGACTGTGACCGCACCTGAATGACAATACTGGACTTCTCTCTCGAGATCCCAACACCATAGAGTCAGACAGATACTTAACGCCCCTGCTCTGACGCGCTGGCCAGCTCAGGTCCGCCGCCACAGCATCACCAAACACTGAAACAACAAATCAAATATCAACTAGTGGCCTTATACAACACCATATCCCCAACTGATCTGTTTCCCCCTAGCAGTGCTGGTTTGCGCTAAGAAGCACTGGTTTTCCTCTTAACCTCTAACATATATATGAAGACCTAACAACACAACATGATACCCATTTTAAAATTCCATAATCTCATTCCGTCTACTTTCTCTTATTAACTTTAAAATCCCAAAATTCAAAATTATTACCCTGATTCCCATCAGAATTTAAATAAACATCTCCCATTACCATATTATACATCTCTGCATCCCCAATTTGCATTTAAAATATTTAAATTCATAAAATTGTCTTACACTAACAAACACAATACAACATAAGAAAACATAGTACATTATTATTCACATTGTTATTATTACATTAAAACAAACAATCCACATTTAAGTTTGAACACAATCTACACCCTTTACATCTTTAAATTTGCATATCAACTCATAAAGTTACCTTTTAATCTCAATTGACTTTTATTAATTCTCTTTCCATTTTTTTTTTCGTCTACTTGGGTGATTCTCAGTTATCCATTTTAATTTACTTTATCAACTGGGCATTTACTCATAATCTTCCCCTTTTACGACTCTAATACTCACTTACAAAATCCTTATCTAATATGACACCCCAATATATTCAACTTGGACTG
Source organism: Magicicada septendecula (assembly GCA_034769895.1). Lineage (NCBI taxonomy): Eukaryota > Metazoa > Arthropoda > Insecta > Hemiptera > Cicadidae > Magicicada > Magicicada septendecula. Next base: position 3,944,107 of record CM068375.1, read on the forward strand.
ACTCAAACGTTTTACTCAAACAATTACTATCATCCAGCTTCTGTCCCTTATAACTCATTGAAAATTTCAACTATCATAAATTTATTTCATTTTTTATTATTTCATCCTTATTCCTAACATACTACATGCAATCAACACAATAAGACATAATAAACACAATATATAAAATATCTAGTGCATCTATTTTTTCAAATTTTAACAAAATTATTTAGTAACGAGTCATCATTATTAAAATACATCAAATTTCTAATTCGTTACCCCCCTTGGGTAACCTCCCTGCCACACACACACATCTTGTATAATACATTACATAACATAATACACAAATAGACATTAACCTTGATTATTAGCATACATTAAACAAACAATTCTCTTTTACATAATTTATATAAAACTGATAAATATTCTTGCTTGAAATTTTTTCATTAACTTTTTTTATATATCATCATTTCATTATTTATCCTTTGCTGTAATTAGGTTCCTCAAAATTTTCAAATTTATTATTAACATTTATTTTTAACCATTATGTTATTCCACAAACTAAACCACTTAACATTTATTTATTCATTAATTGAAATTTCATCAAATAATTTATTTACCTTATAAAAATTCAAACATATAACATTCAATCACAATATTGAAACATCTCAAATTATTTACTTCCATTGATTATTAAAACACAACATATTTCTATTATTATCAAAATTTACAAATCATTAATTATTGTTTTCATAATTATTTCTTATTATTTATTTAAACTGCAAAATATTAATAATATATACACAAATGAATTCACTACATTATTTACAAATTATTCGTCAATAACTGTTCAATTGTTTCACACTTCATATGTCCAAATCTGCAAGGTCATTACCAAAATTTACAATATTTAACAATGTCCATACACTCATTTTAATTTCAACCTCCATCATCGTATAGATATCTAATATATTTGTAACATGCATCATTGTTATCCACATACAATTTATTATTATTATTATTATTATAATCCATTAACTTAATTCCGTTCATTATGCCATTATAATTTATAGGGTTATTCCCTATTAATATTTCATAAACCTTGTCAACATAAGTTACTACTGTCCAGTCTCCATCAGTATTATTGGTCAACGTCAGGTAAGTTGTTTTATCATTTTTATATTCCTCTACTATTACGTCATGTAAGTTATTATCGTTTACAAAGATATTAGTAAAATATTCATCTATCTCTCTTTCAACAGGTAAGTATTTTATATGGTTCATCTTCACCCCTTCTAATATTTTTCTCAATTCATCATAATTTCTTTTTAACTTATACAATTCTATCTCTCTCTCAATACACAACTCTCTCTCTTCATAACACCACATCACACTCTCACAATTATTACAGACAGAGGGTACAACATTATACAACATCAATATACATTTCAATTCATCTACCAATATGGGTCTCTCGCCCTTCAAAAACAACATTTGTGAACACTCTGGTTCAGAAAAATTAATGGGAAAATTTACCCTCTGCCCACATTCAACTACTATATTATTTTTTCACTCTCTCTCTACTTCATCAATACACCTTAACATCTCATAATCACATTCCACAAACTCATCAGTACTCTCTGACATGACATTTTCAATTATATTATTATTCTCATTATTTTCAACAACATCATTATTATTTATTAATTCTCTATCTGGCATCGTATTTTTGCATTTGTCACTACAATTTTCGTTTGTTTTATTTTTCGCTTTTTGTTTTTCGTTAATTATTTTTCTATCGTTTCTCATTTCGTCTTGTACCTTATTTATAACACTAGTCAGTTCATCTCCCATTCCAACAATAGTCTTATTCTGTTCTTCTAACTTATTGTCTATTTCTCTTAATTTTTGGTCTTGTTTGTTTATTTCTGTTTTCAATTCTATGTTACTAGCATTTATTTCTGATTTGATTTCAGTTTTCATTCCTGACATCATCTCCATTATTAACGCTAACTGATTAAATATATTTACATTATCGCTTATTTTTGTGTCTACTGTCTCAATCGTTAATTCGTGTGTTGTATTGTCTACACTCTCATTAATATTTGTCGATATTAAATTGTCTTGCGTAACATTTAAAATTGACCCCTCCACAACATCTTCACATAAATTTACACTCTCGCTTTTCTCTGCCATTTTCGATCAGTTTGAAAATTTTTGTTAACTTAATTTACAAAGTCCATGTTAGACGGGCGCCATTAAAACGTTACGAGTTTTATTAATTTATTGAAATACTGAATTCTGTCACTTACCTTTACTAAGTAAATGTAATTATTTACCAGGGTGTCGTCTGATGTACTTAGGCAGAGAAAAACGACAGGCAGTGCAATGACAAACACCTATTTTGCAAGCACAAATAAATGGTACTTTATTTTTTGTAGCATGTCAATATTTCTGTTCACCTTTCGGTTTAAATTTACTAAAATAACATTCCGAACAATATTTGATTCACCTAGCCATACTAGTTTTATTAATTTGAAATAGATATATAAACTTACGACTAACTATAATAAGTTAAACGGAAACCAGCGCTTTCACACATACACACACACACACACACACACACACACACACACACACACACACACACACACACACACACACACACACACACATATCCACCCCCAGATTTTAAGAGCTCAACTTTATAATTTATGAAAAAGCCAGTATTTTAAAATGTTGAAATGGTATACATATTGTTGAAATGTCTACTTCCCTTGATTATGATGCGTAGAATTTCACCACACGGGACGTCTCCTCGTGGCATGCATTGTTCTGCTGTTTTCACTGTTACATTTTAACGTATTACTGCCGAACTGTCAATTAATTACTGTTATTGATGAATATTTAGCCAAATACTGTTTTCACCTTGGAATATATATATAAAGATTCACATTTTTGTTGTATGCGGGCGCGAAAATCACGCACAGCCGGCGGACACACACACTGCTCGTGTCCGGTATGTTAAGATGTTCTTGTCCGACTGACTTTGTTTGCTGTGTGCAACGAAAACTAGTGGCATTGCTGCACCCACATTCCTCGTTATGTAAGGCGCTGACGTAAGATCGCCTGACGTTCAATTACACAACTTGTTTATGCTGTTTTGTGTGTCATTGGTTGACCTTGGCACAATTCCAGCTTATTGATTCTGTTTGCTTCAATATTCATGAATAATTGTCACACAGCAGTGCTACCACCGTCGCTATCGTCGCTACCACTGAATTTACCTTTCGTTTATAAGTTTTGTCCCAATTATTGTAAAAAATGTTATTTGTTTTATTTAAAATTACCAATTTCTTTATATTGCCTCAGGTAGGCCAAAATGTACCGTTACAATATACAAACACTACACAACACAACCAACAACATACTTAACGACCAATTACACTTTAAATCACACGCACTCTTTGACACAATTATACACAAAACATACAATAATTCGGAATCTCGTGCCAACCCCTACCACCTCCACACCCCTCCACACAACCTACCAACTAGAAAAAACCGTTACAAGTTCCAGACATTCTGTATCACACCTCGCTGAGGAAGGCGAACATCATGCTGAAACGCATACGAGGTAAATAAACAAAGAAAGTTTCACAAGTGAAAGTTTAGCAATTAAGTCCATAATACTGTAGATTGGAAGTAAATGATAGATTATTTTATTTTTATTTTGCCAAACATTATGCCACTGACTTGTTATAATATTATTATATACACACCACCAAAATCAGTAAAATTCCATTTTTAAAATAATGAATAAGGCCTTTTCGAAATATTAAAATTTCATCATCAGTTCATACACTGTAATGTTCCTGTTATGATGTTTTTCTTTAAATGTATAACTGTTGTTAACTGTGTCTGCTACCTCTTACTGTACTTCATTCTGAACTTTCCACTGCCATCATTATTGGGTGAAACCAAGCCAGATATGTGTTGAAATAATTGATCATTTTCAAATATTGTCTGTTGATTCATCAATTTGTCATATTTTTTATGAAGGTATATATATATATAATTTTTCTAACTTTATAATGTCATTTTTATTATTGTTTATTTCCACTATTTCCATATTGTTGGTTATATTTGTTATACTGTATTTGTTATATATTATATTCATACTAATAAGGTGATCTGCTATGTTGGCCTTATTCATTATTTTAAAAATGGAATTTTACTGATTTTGGTGGTGTGTATATAATAATATTTTATTTTTGTTTATAGCAACAATAAATTCATTCTTGAAACTTAATATTATTTTGTTTGTAACTGAGTTGCTATCAGTATTTAAAAGTTGAGTTAATATCAGACACACAGAAATAGCATAGAATATTCAAGAATTTGAATAGCATTGCAGGTTACAGTATATTTGTAACAATTGAACTTATTTTCATTTATCTTTCCCAAACGTTTCGAGGTGATGTTCCTCTTCCTCAGTGGGATTAAATACTGAATGTCATTTTAACAGTATAATGGTTATGGACTGATGTGTGTAGTGGGGGTTGATGGTGGGAGGGAATTGGCGCTGAGGTTCAAATTGTGTGTTTGGATCAATGTATCGAATAGTATATGTGATCTATAATGTAATTGTTTATTTAATATGTTGTTTGGTGGTAGTGCGTGATGTCTGTATATTTCAAATTGTTCAGCTGTGTTTAGTTTTCTACTTTTAGGTAAGTAGTGTAATATTTCCATGTTGTGTTCAACCCCCACCACACACACCAGTCCATAACCGTTATACTGTTAAAATGACATTCAGTATTTAATCCCACTGAGGAAGAGGAACATCACCTCGAAACGTTTGGGAAAGATAAATGAAAGTAAGTTCAATTGTGAAAGTTTATATTGTAGCGTGACAGATGTATGCATAATATTGAATGGCAATTGATCATTAGAATAATGAAGTTATAATGTTTAAATTTGGAAGAAAGCATTAAATTTAATATAAATAGATTAATTCATAGCAACTGTGGAAAGAAATCATTATTATAAAGAAAATCCAAGTTCAAGTAAAAGGAGTTACTAGTGATGAGTCATCCAAGACCAGTCTCATAACCAAAGGTTTTCAAGGTATAACCCAGGAAGGTAAAATAGTAAATAACAAAGCAGTACACAATATGACCAAACCCACAATGAGGGAGAATAAATAGAATAGAAACCCTAAAATAAGCCAAGACCAACCAATACAGGTTGTGTATTTCTGTAATAAAGAAGAAGATGGAGAAGATACCAAGAAACCTGATGGCAACAAGAAAAAGATGGAGAAGATACCAGTCCCAGAAGGCAGGAGAAAAGAAGACTGAAGAAAGAAGAAGAGGGCAGCATCCTGAAGAAGATGTCATGCTCTTATAAAAGACACCCAAATCCCTATATCCCCAAAATAAAGATCTAAAAATGAAAGTATAACGAAATAAAAACCACATGTATATAAATTTAAGAGAGAGGAGAGTATAAAGTAAAAGTTTCCTGTGAACTAAGATGAAACAATAATATAGTACCCATGGAACAAATCTCCATTGAAAAAACGCTAACCAATTTATTATGTTAATAAGACTATACGACCATTTAGCATTAACATAATATATAAGTGCAAAGTGAACCAGTGATAGTTTTGGGTATTATAAAAAATGAACCTTGTGTTTCATTCTTGGCAATCACAAACATTGGATGCAATGAAATAGGCATTTTTCAATGACTTAAAATATGTACTGTGACAATATGTTGTTCATAAGACATGAATCTGTTTAAAATAACATTTTGTTTTACATGAAAAAAGAAAAACAGAGTTCATAATACCTTTTGAACAATTAATACTATTTATTTGTTAATGACAGGGTACAATTCCCCAAAGACAATGTATAAAAGACGGTATAAAAACTGTAGAATCCTACTTATAATAATAGTTAGAAATAAGAATATAAATATAAGGTTTTAATGTATATAGTACAAGAATGTTTAAAAATGTTTTAGATATAAGGCCATTTGTTTGGGTCTGAAACAACTAACATCAGAACTATAAAAATAATTACCACTTGTAAATAGTAGAGAGTAATTAAGATGTTAGTTAGTACAAAACCTTTGTTGTAAACCATATTTCCATGTTGGAAATGGGAATTTTGTTGCAAAATGTCTGATTTGAAGACAACCATTTATTTAAAAAAAAAAAAATATTCTTTATTCTGTTATTTGTATTGTAACCAATACTAATTGTTTTTGTGTAATTTGAAAACATGTTTAATTTATAATACTATTTGTAAAAGTCAGAGAGGGTATCACACATCATATATTGTTTGTAAATTATTTTGTAAGAAAAATTGTTAAAAAATCATAGGCCAAAAGAATGGAAACCAAACTTCATCAAAACAGAGAAATTGCTCATTTAAATGCAAATAAACAAAAGGGGTTTAGACAAAATAAACTTGAGATCATGCCATATAATTGCACATACCATTTAGAGAGATTTTAATAAATTATATTCAGAATTATAAACAAAAATGAGAATGACTAGACTCAGAAATTTGGACATGGGAGTCATATATTTCAGAATAATGTTTCCGAATACAACTAATTCAATTAATTACCAGAAAATAAGGGAATATGAACCTTTTGATACAATATAGGATTATTAATATTAAATATAACTGATAAAATGGCTGAATTTATATAATGACAGGAAGTAAATTTTAATGTTTTGACTTCCAAACAGAGTATACCAAACTGAAAGTGAAATTACTATTTTTTGGACAGAAAACACTATAAAATGGCATTATTTAATCTGAAAATAACCAGAATGAACTGAAAGATTAATTTAAATCAAATCTAGTGAATAAAATTGACAAATAACCAAAGTATAGGCATTCATATAGTGAAAATGTAAAAGTGCATACAGGATGTGAAAAATATTTGAACAATGTTAAGGATAATATTATATGGGCTAAGAGTTTAATTGAAACTGGAGGAAAGAGTTAGTTAATTATTGGTTTTTGAACGGTTAACATGACATACGTTTGGTAATGTGCATAACCTAACCTATAATAGACATACCAAGCGAATGTATAGTACGTTATTGTGAAATCGCGAGTGACTTGTGGAATACTTCTAAAAACTATCATATTATAACAGAAACAATCAAGAAACACTCCATAAACACAGAACAATACATATCTACTCTGAAAAACACCACAAAACACTAGAAAACTGTGTAATACATTAACCCAAATTAGTGATGGAATCGGGGAAAGTGTTTGAACTAATAATTATACGAATACACTAAATACAACTCAGAAACAGTACACTAGACACTACACAACATTTTACAAGAGATTCGCAGACATCAGAACAGGAATACTACAGGAAAATCTTTTATTTGGAACGCCCAATATACGAATGACATCTCACTAACTTCACGGCGGCCATTTGCTTTGACGATTTCAGTGCCTCTTCTTGGTTCAGCACAGTTGTTTGGTGAAAACAATTATTATATTTACAATTTATTATTCAATGTCTGTGTTTATTAATAACTATTAATTTGATTGTAACGTTATACTTTTTAAATATTAGCCCGATTTCTCTGACTTTGGTAATAACTGGCTGTTTAAAGAACCCTATATAATTTTTATAACATATACTTGTAACTTTTTTCGATATCCTGAGAATCGATACTAATCGATAAGAGTCAATATTGCTGTTACTTAATAAAACATTAATACTTTTCAATACTTAATAGTTCTTTATTTCTTCAATAATACTAATTACCAATAATATAATTCTATTTGATAATCTACAAGGACTTTACCACCCGTAAGTGAAGATAACCTAAAAAATAGAAAGGTAAACAAATATCGATTGGTTTACAGACAGTCTTATGAGTGGTGATAGATTATTTAAATTATACTAAAACTTTAATAAAAATTTTCAGAAGAGCATTACACTGTTTAAAACTTCACAGCCCTATATTAATTAATTGATCCTAATTAATTAATTAATAAAATTAAAATTTTTTTTATTATTTTTTTTTTATAAACATAATTTTTTTTTTAATTTTCTTCAAAACAATAATTTTTGTTTTGAAACTTTCGGTGAAGCTGAGCATATATATTTCTTCATCAACTTTACGCTACTCGACCGGTCTTGCTACCATTGGGACTCGACCAGCTGGGAAACTTAAGGAAGTGTTTCAGGCCAGTAAGACGTCGAGAGCCACACCAATTACACACCAATTAAACATTACAACTTACAGTATCACATATCAATTATTTATTTTATTACAAATTGGCTAGCCCAAACAGAGGGGCTCGATTACATCAGAATCCATACTTCTTACTACAACAACTTATTTATTTATATTATTACAAATTGGCGCACAACTTTAGGGGCTTTAATTAGCGATTGACAGGCCAATACATTCTGCCCAATCACTAGTTGGAGCTAGGCAACAGCTACAAAGCCAGAGAATTTCAAGGGAAAATGCAACGACGTGCAACATCTAAGAAACGGGCGGCGGAGGCCGAGAAAGAAATAGAAGTTGACATGGACAACAAGGAAGCAACGCCAATAGACGCGGAAGAGTCGTTGCCACCAGTGTTGTCCAAACAACATGAACAACCAGGGGAACAACCTGAGATGCCTACTCAGACAGGGGAAGTAAATGTCCAGGAAAGACATGTAGAGAAATCCAAGACACCTGAAGAAACAAAAATGGACAGATTAATGGAAATGTTCATGCAGATGAAGGAAGGAGTGGACAAGAAACTGGACGAAAATAATAAGAAAATGGAATCCACAAGTAAGGAATTGAAGGAAGACTTGAGTAAGAAAATGGGGAGTGATAACCAGTCCTTGAAAGAAGATTTAGGAAATAAAATCGAAACAACAAACAGGAAGTTGGAAGAAGAGATGGGGAAGAAGTTAGAAGAATTGAAGGAAGACAATCAGTCCCTGACGAAGAAGATGGAAGAAAACAGCAAGAAGATGGAAGAGAAGATGGAAGAAAACAGCAAGAAGATGGAAGAGAGGATGGGAGGAAAGTTAGAAGAATTGAAGAAGGATAATCAATCCACAAAAGAAGAGTTGACTGGGATGAACAAGAACATGGAAGAATTGAAGGAAGACAACCAATCGTTCAAGGAAGAATTCAAGGCGACTAAAGAAGAGTTGATTAATAAAATTGAAAATACCAATCAGAAAATAGATGAAACCAGGAAGAAGATAGAGAAGAACAACCGACAATTGAAGGAAGAGTTGAAAGAAGATAACAGGAAGTTGGAAGAGAAGATGGGGGAGAAATTGGAAGAATTGAGAGAGGACAATCAAATTCTAAGAGAAGAGTTAAGGGAGGTAAATCAGGAGAATTTGGACAAACTGGACGAAAGAATGGAATTGTTGCGAGAAGAAATGAATAAGGAAATCAAGGTTAACAAAAAAGCGATGGATAAGAAGATGGAAGAAGAAAATATAATGGTCAATCGACAGATTCGAGAGATTGATGGAAAGTGCAACCAGACCGAAAAGGAGGTGAATGAGTTTAAAGAAGTGGTGAACATCAAGTTCACAAATATTGAAGAACATAGTCGTAGGAAGGTAGAAGAACAGAGAAAGGAAAATCAAGAAGAATTCGGAAAAGTACGCAACCAGGTCACAGAACGATGTAATGATATACAAGAGACCATGGCCAATATCACCGGTCAGGTGCGACAAAGCCGAGAGGAGATGGAAGCGATTAGAAACAGACCGACTCATTTCACCGGATTGCCCGTCAACGAAAGCCGAGAGTGGCTCAACTTCCGGCAGTACAAACGCAAGCCGATGGAGTTCCTGGCAAGGGTAGAAGAATATTTGACCAAGCATAAAATTACCCAATGGAGCCATAGCAGGGAGATATTCGACGAGTCCTTCCGAGACATTACAGATAATTGGTGGATGGCCAACCGGAGTGAAATTTCCGACTACCAACAGTTCCGGAAAATGTTTAAGACAAAATACTGGTCTGAGACCACCCAGAACTTGATACGTGACAATATTTGTAACGGAAGATACAGGTCACAATTAGGTAGCAGTATGACGGCATATTTCTTGGGGAAGGTGTGTATGGCAAAGCACCTTGAGCCAGCAATCCCAGAAGAATGTTTAGTGAATAAGATATCTTATCACTATGATGAGGACATTATCAGGGCCCGGAGAGGTAGTCAGATCAAGACGATCCAGGGAATGACTGAGTTATTGGAGGGATACGAGAATGAAGAGTATTATCGGCAGAGCAGGAAGAGAAATGAGAGACCAGAAGCAAGGCCGACTACTTACCCCAATAACGGCAATAACCATACAAATAACCGGAACCAGCCCAGTAATTACGACGGCCCTAACAACCAGCCGCGTAATAACCAGTTTAACGGAAATTTTAACGGCGTGAGAAATAACAACCCCTACCCAAATAATCGAAACCACTTTTATCAACAAAATAATAATGTTCCATACAGTCAGAGAAATCCATATCCCAACAATAATGGTAACAGGCCTTACCCACCTAACCGAAATTACTATAATGATAATATTAATAATAATAATAATAGCAATAGTAATAACCGAGTGTCGCGCCCTAGGGTAAATTTTATAAGAGCAGAAGATCGCGGACCCAGGAGATATTATCAACCGAGGAGGAGCAGCTTCCACGGCGCTGACCGAAGATGGCGGAGTGCGGAACGAGACGGCCCAAGATACGAACAGGAAAGACGAAGTACCAGCCTGGAAGATCTTGGCAGACAACCGAACAGGGCGTTAAACATCAACCAGGGTACAGAACGTCAGGAAACAAACCAGAGTTTCCCGAACGATGCCTCGGTCAACAATAACTTAAACAATGACCAAAATGCTTTAAACGAGAGGAGGCAGTAATCAACAACGATGACCCGTTACTGCTTATACTTCCTGGGTTAGAAAAGGATGATTTGCAACAAGCAAACAATGATAAAAACATCACTATTATCAGTAACCATTATTTGAAAGACATACGAACTGAACTTTTGGAAGAGAACGAGAAGAGTCTCAGCAACAGTAATAATGAGATAATTTATATAACAGCGGAGGTGGAAGGAGTTCCCGCTAAAATAATGATAGACACCGGAGCTAATATTTCAATAATAAACTCCAATGAGTTGGAGAGAATACAGAGTACATGTGGTAAAACTTTGTCAATGTTACCAGTCAACAACACTGTATTGGTAGGTGCAACTGGTCGCCAAAATAAAACCATCAGGAAGCAAGTTTCCTTAAGTGTCGTTAGCCGTGATATAGCTTTAGACATGGAATTTTTAATCGCCACCGGATTACCATTTGACATCTTAGTCGGTTGCGATATTCTTCGTAGATATTCGGCAGTAATCGATCTCAATTTAAATAAAGTATCACTTTTCCCAAACGGAGTAACATGGACCGCAGATCTGGTAGGAAGCACAACTATACTTCCCAGCCCTATACATCAACAACTTCGTAAAATAAATGTTATTAGAAACAGCCCTCTTTCTAAACCCATAATATACAGTCATGGTGGAGAGGATTTATGGTCAGTTAAGATCCAAGAAATACGGAATTTCCAGTGCGGAAGCGATAACAAGAAAATACCAACACATCTGGCTGATCGTCTAATTACAATATATGAGAAATACAAGGCGGTGTTTTCTGATGAACCAGGGAAGGTAAAAAACTACCAGTGCCAACTTCGTTTTAAAGAAAACGTAGAGTTTAACCGGAGGTCATATCCAATAGCGCAGTCGCTCAAAGAAGCCGTGAGAACAGAGATAAACAAGATGATTGAAAACGACATAATTGAGATTAGTCAATCACCTTACACTAGTCCAATTATTGCTGTTCCGAAGAAAGACGGACAAGTCCGGCTCTGTTTAGATGCGCGTGAGTTGAACAAGACAATTGTGAATGACAGAACATCTCCCGGTGAAATAGAAGAAATCTTAAAGCGTTTTCATGGTACTAACTTTATTAGCACCTGGGATACGGTCTGTGGTTATTGGCAGGTAGAGCTGCATCCACAAAGCCGCCAGTATGTAGCGTTCATTTTCGAAGGGCGCAATTACCAGTTCAAGAGACTGCCCTTCGGACTTGTCAATTCTGTCGCCATATTTGTGGCATGCATGGACCAGATTTTGGGACCAGAAGCGCTCCAATTTACCACCGTCTATGTTGACGATTTACTAATCACATCCGGAACCTGGGAGGAGCATTGTTACAGAGTGGAATTTGTACTAAACAAACTAGCGCAGAACAACATAACACTGAAGTTGGAGAAATCCAAATTCATAGCGCGCGAGGTACAATTCTTAGGCTTCAACCTAGATGACAGAGGTATTACCCCATCAGCAGAGAAAGTGGAGGCAATTCAGAGGTTCCCGCAACCAAGAAACAGGAAACAATTGCAATCTTTCCTCGGACTCTGTAACTATTACAGGAAGTTTCAGAGCCGATATTCCGAGTTGACCGCCAAGTTTCAACCACAGTTATCTGCAAAAAACAAATGGACTTGGGGTGAAGATCAAGATATTACTTTCCGATTGATAAAAGAGAAGTTTCTGGAGAGTGTGATACTTCGTCACCCAGATTTTAAGAAACCGTTCTTTCTAAACTGTGACGCTAGCGATCTAAGCTTAGGAACGACATTATACCAGGAAGATGAGGAGGGACAACATCTGGTAATAAGCTTCGCTAGTCGCACACTGAACCAGTGCGAAAAGAACTACAGTGTGACAGAAAAGGAATTGTTGAGCGTGGTGTTCGCATGCAGTAAGTTCCGGACGTACATTCTCGGATATCAAGTCATGGTACGAACTGATCATAAATCCATCTCGTTCCTTCGTAGGTGCAAATTAAGTCACGGCCGATTGGCTAGGTGGGTACTCGCCCTACAAGAATATGACCTGAAATGGGAATACATTCCAGGAAAGAAGAACGTGGTAGCAGATGTGTTGTCACGTATAAATCTGGAAGATCAGACTTTCGAGGGAGAGAAGGAGAGCTTAGTAAAAATTTATAACATATTCACGACCAGAGCCGATTTACAAGCTTTGTTAATAAACATCAGAATCCATCAGCAGTCTGATCCTAAGCTGAAAAACATTGTGAGTCGTTTGGAAGCCAATAATGAAACCATTTCTAAATATTACCACCTTAACAAGGGAATTTTATTCATAAAAACCACCTTAGACGATGAGACTTGGAAGGTGATAATCCCACACCAAATCGAAAAGGAGGTCATCATCGATTACCATGTCAGGTATGGTCACATGGGAGCGTTAAAAGTGATACAAGCTCTAGAGGAAAATTGTAAGATCAAGAATATCAACCGCAAGGTGAGAACATATATCAAGTCCTGTAAGATCTGCCAATGTGCAAAAGTAAACAATGAAAAGACAGAGGGTATCATGATACCGATAACTTCCAACGCAAAACTGGAAAAAGTGTTTTTGGATATCTGCGGGCCATTTCCCCGTAGTGGTGGTCGGCACAGATATAAATACTTGGTAATCATAATGGATCACTACACCAAGTATATAAAGCTATATCCGGTTAATCGGGCAACGACAGCAAAGGTTTTGGCGGTGATTATTGATTTGTATATCCCAGAGATCGGTAGACCATTTTCTATTATTACCGACCATGGTACACAGTTTAAGGGGAGGAGATGGCGAGACACTTTATTAGCACTTGGGGTCAAAACATATAAGACATCAGTCTACCACCCAAGTAGCAATCCGGCTGAGAGAGTACTAAGAGAAGTGGGTAGGATATTGCGCACGTACTGTCACAACCAACAGAAAAAGTGGCAAGAGTACCTAGCAGCGACAGAAACATTCCTAAATTATGCCCACCATCCAGCTATAGGAATTCCACCGTACTCAGCCATGTATGAGAAGCCGACTCCCCGAGACATTGAACAAATCATTGAATTTCCAACGAACAACAATAGGAAATTCAACCAGTTGAAGTTTTACAATAAGGTAGCAGAAGATCAGGGAAAACGGCAAGCCAAATACCAGAAGGCAATAGGGCGAATTGTAACATATAAAGAGGGTGAAAAAGTCCTCCTAAAAAATAGAGAGCTGCCTAGCACCTTAGAAGGCATAACCAAAAAACTACTATTACTATATACTGGCCCATATGTTGTGGTAAATGATAAGCATAACAATACATATGAGTTGAGGGAAATCATTTCAGGAAAAATCAAAGGAGTGTACAATCAAGCTTCTATGAAGAAATATTATGAAGAATGAGTTGTGAGTTTTAGAATTTTGAATTTAATTATTTTAAAAATTCGAAAATAATGTAAGTACATCTTACAACCTAATATTTTGAGAAGAACATTTTGGAGAATTATAAGAAGAAGGAATTTAGAATTTTTATTTAAAAAAAAAAATTCAAAAATAATGTAAGTACATCTTACAACCTAATAATTTTGGAACAAACTTTATGAAAGAAAAAGAAAGACTTTTGAATTCAAATATAATTATGAAAATTTAAAACTGAGTAAGTACATCTTACTACCACTGAATTTTGAGAAGAACATTTTGGAGAATTATAAGAAGAAGGAATTTAGAATTTTTAATTTTATAAAAAAATTTTAAAATAATGTAAGTACATCTTACAACCTAATATTTTGAAAAGAACATTCTGAAGAATTAAAAGAAAAAGAATTTTAGAATTTTTATTTTAAAAAAATTCTAAAATAATGTAAGTACATCTTACTACAACCTAATAATTTTGGAACAAACTTTATGGAAGAAAGAAAAAGAAAGACTTTTGAATTGAAATATAATTATAAAAATTTAAAATTGAGTAAGTACATCTTACTACAACCTGATAATTTAGAACAAAACTTTATGGAAGAAAGAGAAAGAGAGAGAATTTTGAACTTAATTTTACAAAAAATTTAAAAATGAAGTAAGACCAACTTACTATAACTAAGTTTATGAGAAAACTTTATGGTAAATAATTAAGAAGAATTTGAATTTGGAGAAATACCAAAACATTCAGAAATAATAGTAAAATCACAGTACTATAAACAATTCTGGGAATAAATGAATTAAACAGAATTTGAATGTTGATAGAACGTCAGTACTTTGAAACAAGATAAGATCAACATATTACAAGGATTTATGAGAAATATTTTTCAATTAAATAAAAAGAATAGTTTGAATTTTATATTAAAACTAACCAAGTTCCAAAAAATAATTATGTGTCAATTATGATTGAATTGAGAAGAAAATAAAGTGATTAATTCAGAAAAGAGAATTAACGTTAATCCAGAATAAATGCTAGACATTCACAATAGCATTTGAAGGAGTAGAGAAGAATAACAAAAAAGAGTGTAATATGCCAGAGAAGGAAAAAATTTGGAAGCAAAGAGACTAATTACCTATGAAACGATAATGAAAACAGTTAATTAAGAGCGAAGAAGAACAACTCATACCAAACAGATGGAGAAGATGATTTTGAACAAATGATAATAATAAGACCTATATGAAATGCAAAGAGAAGAAATACCACATGAAATATAATACAAATGAATTAATGTTAATGAATGCGAAGGCAGATTAATAACTTTCTAAGAGAAAGGAAAGAACCAAAATGTTTAAATAAAATGATCAATATAACAACCTGTATATCTAATGTAAAGATACAATGTCAAAAAATTAAATATAATATATTAAGACCATTCAAATAATGAATACGAAAGACTATTTATAAAGACCATGCTAATACTATGAGTAACCAGAAGAAAGTATAAAGAGAATTCAGATGGAGAAGAAAGAGAGTTACACTGTAAACAGTAACCAGAATTATTAAAAGAAAGGTTTTCAACCATAATTAAATTAAATATATCAGACAAGTTAAGAGTTTTGAAAAAATATATATATAATGAGTATAATAATGATTATGAAGATTTATTAAGATAGAAAATGTGAGATAATCTGAGAGACTACGAAGTGGAGAATCCAAAGATATTTTTATTAGTCGAAAATGAGACTACTTTTTATTTATTTATTCGATGACTGACTGAAGATAATTCCAGCAGCATTATGTTTTTTTTGAGCAGGGATGGATATGCCCCTGTACTCAATTTATAGAAGTGGTGTATGGCCAGCAGAGAAGTAGCGTACAGTGCCCCTCTGATCTGCCCCAGCCCACGTGATAGGGAATGTTAGGGAATTAATATCCCAAGGATACAACACGAAGTTGATATAGAAAGAAAATGTATTACAATTATAATATATCTCAGAAGACACTAACTATCCGAAAAGGATCAGTAGTAAGACAAGTAACCATATATATAAAATTAATAAAACTCTAATATAAAAAAGTCGATATAAAAATGGAGAAGAAAATGAATTATAAGAAATGATGAAATTATCATAAGAAATTATTTCATCCATAAACATGTCTGAAATAATTACTTCTGGAGGGGAGCAATCTGTAGCGTGACAGATGTATGCATAATATTGAATGGCAATTGATCATTAGAATAATGAAGTTATAATGTTTAAATTTGGAAGAAAGCATTAAATTTAATATAAATAGATTAATTCATAGCAACTGTGGAAAGAAATCATTATTATAAAGAAAATCCAAGTTCAAGTAAAAGGAGTTACTAGTGATGAGTCATCCAAGACCAGTCTCATAACCAAAGGTTTTCAAGGTATAACCCAGGAAGGTAAAATAGTAAATAACAAAGCAGTACACAATATGACCAAACCCACAACGAGGGAGAATAAATATAATAGAAACCCTAAAATAAGCCAAGACCAACCAATACAGGTTGTGTATTTCTGTAATAAAGAAGAAGATGGAGAAGATACCAAGAAACCTGATGGCAACAAGAAAAAGATGGAGAAGATACCAGTCCCAGAAGGCAGGAGAAAAGAAGACTGAAGAAAGAAGAAGAGGGCAGCATCCTGAAGAAGATGTCATGCTCTTATAAAAGACACCCAAATCCCTATATCCCCAAAATAAAGATCTAAAAATGAAAGTATAACGAAATAAAAACCACATGTATATAAATTTAAGAGAGAGGAGTGTATAAAGTAAAAGTTTCCTGTGAACTAAGATGAAACAATAATATAGTACCCATGGAACAAATCTCCATTGAAAAAACGCTAACCAATTTATTATGTTAATAAGACTATACGACCATTTAGCATTAACATAATATATAAGTGCAAAGTGAACCAGTGATAGTTTTGGGTATTATAAAAAATGAACCTTGTGTTTCATTCTTGGCAATCACAAACATTGGATGCAATGAAATAGGCATTTTTCAAAGACTTAAAATATGTACTGTGACAATATGTTGTTCATAAGACATGAATCTGTTTAAAATAACATTTTGTTTTACATGAAAAAAGAAAAACAGAGTTCATAATACCTTTTGAACAATTAATACTATTTATTTGTTAATGACAGGGTACAATTCCCCAAAGACAATGTATAAAAGACGGTATAAAAACTGTAGAATCCTACTTATAATAATAGTTAGAAATAAGAATATAAATATAAGGTTTTAATGTATATAGTACAAGAATGTTTAAAAATGTTTTAGATATAAGGCCATTTGTTTGGGTCTGAAACAACTAACATCAGAACTATAAAAATAATTACCACTTGTAAATAGTAGAGAGTAATTAAGATGTTAGTTAGTACAAAACCTTTGTTGTAAACCATATTTCCATGTTGGAAATGGGAATTTTGTTGCAAAATGTCTGATTTGAAGACAACCATTTATTTAAAAAAAAAAAATATTCTTTATTCTGTTATTTGTATTGTAACCAATACTAATTGTTTTTGTGTAATTTGAAAACATGTTTAATTTATAATACTATTTGTAAAAGTCAGAGAGGGTATCACACATCATATATTGTTTGTAAATTATTTTGTAAGAAAAATTGTTAAAAAATCATAGGCCAAAAGAATGGAAACCAAACTTCATCAAAACAGAGAAATTGCTCATTTAAATGCAAATAAACAAAAGGGGTTTAGACAAAATAAACTTGAGATCATGCCATATAATTGCACATACCATTTAGAGAGATTTTAATAAATTATATTCAGAATTATAAACAAAAATGAGAATGACTAGACTCAGAAATTTGGACATGGGAGTCATATATTTCAGAATAATGTTTCCGAATACAACTAATTCAATTAATTACCAGAAAATAAGGGAATATGAACCTTTTGATACAATATAGGATTATTAATATTAAATATAACTGATAAAATGGCTGAATTTATATAATGACAGGAAGTAAATTTTAATGTTTTGACTTCCAAACAGAGTATACCAAACTGAAAGTGAAATTACTATTTTTTGGACAGAAAACACTATAAAATGGCATTATTTAATCTGAAAATAACCAGAATGAACTGAAAGATTAATTTAAATCAAATCTAGTGAATAAAATTGACAAATAACCAAAGTATAGGCATTCATATAGTGAAAATGTAAAAGTGCATACAGGATGTGAAAAATATTTGAACAATGTTAAGGATAATATTATATGGGCTAAGAGTTTAATTGAAACTGGAGGAAAGAGTTAGTTAATTATTGGTTTTTGAACGGTTAACATGACATACGTTTGGTAATGTGCATAACCTAACCTATAATAGACATACCAAGCGAATGTATAGTACGTTATTGTGAAATCGCGAGTGACTTGTGGAATACTTCTAAAAACTATCATATTATAACAGAAACAATCAAGAAACACTCCATAAACACAGAACAATACATATCTACTCTGAAAAACACCACAAAACACTAGAAAACTGTGTAATACATTAACCCAAATTAGTGATGGAATCGGGGAAAGTGTTTGAACTAATAATTATACGAATACACTAAATACAACTCAGAAACAGTACACTAGACACTACACAACATTTTACAAGAGATTCGCAGACATCAGAACAGGAATACTACAGGAAAATCTTTTATTTGGAACGCCCAATATACGAATGACATCTCACTAACTTCACGGCGGCCATTTGCTTTGACGATTTCAGTGCCTCTTCTTGGTTCAGCACAGTTGTTTGGTGAAAACAATTATTATATTTACAATTTATTATTCAATGTCTGTGTTTATTAATAACTATTAATTTGATTGTAACGTTATACTTTTTAAATATTAGCCCGATTTCTCTGACTTTGGTAATAACTGGCTGTTTAAAGAACCCTATATAATTTTTATAACATATACTTGTAACTTTTTTCGATATCCTGAGAATCGATACTAATCGATAAGAGTCAATATTGCTGTTACTTAATAAAACATTAATACTTTTCAATACTTAATAGTTCTTTATTTCTTCAATAATACTAATTACCAATAATATAATTCTATTTGATAATCTACAAGGACTTTACCACCCGTAAGTGAAGATAACCTAAAAAATAGAAAGGTAAACAAATATCGATTGGTTTACAGACAGTCTTATGAGTGGTGATAGATTATTTAAATTATACTAAAACTTTAATAAAAATTTTCAGAAGAGCATTACACTGTTTAAAACTTCACAGCCCTATATTAATTAATTGATCCTAATTAATTAATTAATAAAATTAAAATTTTTTTTTATTATTTTTTTTTTATAAACATAATTTTTTTTTTAATTTTCTTCAAAACAATAATTTTTGTTTTGAAACTTTCGGTGAAGCTGAGCATATATATTTCTTCATCAACTTTACGCTACTCGACCGGTCTTGCTACCATTGGGACTCGACCAGCTGGGAAACTTAAGGAAGTGTTTCAGGCCAGTAAGACGTCGAGAGCCACACCAATTACACACCAATTAAACATTACAACTTACAGTATCACATATCAATTATTTATTTTATTACAAATTGGCTAGCCCAAACAGAGGGGCTCGATTACATCAGAATCCATACTTCTTACTACAACAACTTATTTATTTATATTATTACAATATATATAATATTATTTAAATGATTTATTTCATGTCAACAACATCTCACTCCTCTTTAAAAAGTATTTAATTATTGTGCAACTACATACCCTTGATGCAGCGAGAAACAAAATCCTACGACCTGGCCGGTGTAACACATATTTAGTTGCGTTGAGTAGATGGTAATATATTTGTATAATTGTTGTAATGTTGCAATATATTGATTCATATTATTGACTGTATAAAAGCATCCACTTATCAGACTGTTAATTTTTATTGTTAATAGGATTAATAATTATTAGTATGAAAAGGTTATTCATATAAACAGTATTTTCATTTTACAATGTTTAAAATTTTTGGCTAGAACATGTCCTCTAAATATTTACTGTTGATTAATTTTCTTGGCTAATGGTACTGGTAATTGCTATCCATGTAAATTCAATATATATATATATATATATATTTTTTTTTTCTACATAAAACGAAAGAAAGTAACAAGATAGATAAATACAAGGATTCATTGTTTTACACTGTAGTGAAATATGTTATGATTATGAAGCACTAATAAAAAAGATTGTTACTGTTTAAACGAGTGTTTTATTGCAAGTCCTGTCACTATGGGCTCCAGCACAATTTTTGCTTCATCTAGGCCAAAGGTCTGGTTTTAAATTTTAATGTAACAGCCTAACTGGCAACGTTACAATCCTATCCACTGATACCTTATTAATCGCTGTAGGCTTTGTATTAGTTGAGAAAAAGGGATGTTGACAACAGAAATAACATATATGATCTTTCAAAGAAATTTGTTTGGAAAGATAAAAGAGCAATATATTTGCTGAACTTTTCTGATTTTTGTGTACACTGTTGGACATAACATTCAGTAGTATTTTTGGATTTCGTTGTCCATGACGAGTCCGTTACTTAACTAAATATCACTATAATATTGACGACTCGGAACACTAAGTTTTTTAAAGTAAAAACGTAAGGTAAAACTTTACGGTTTTACTTATAAAAAACTTAGTGTTCCGAGTCGTCAATATTATAGTGATATTTATTCAGTAGTACTTTGAATTGCATTATGTGCAAGTGGCAAAGTAGAGTAATGTTCTTTTGTAATGTCTGAATTTTGCTATGTAATTAGTTCCAGTAGCTCCAAGAAGTTGGATTCATGTTTTTTGTCTGTAGATTTCCTCTCTTCAAACTATACTCTGCTTAACTGTAAATAGGTGTCAAAATTATATTTACCATAGTTTTTATTTGGGACATATAGAAAATGAAACACATACGAAACAAATTTTTCCCATATTCGATATATCAATTGTCACCTTGTTAACATATTAGTGTATTCTGATGATCACAAAATAGGCACCATACAATATACAATTCTGTTTAAGTTATCACATATTTTCAGGTAGTTTAAAACTTATGGTTGAGAACATGTAACAACTTATAGAAGTATGACACTAAATAACTCATAGGAACTGAGAGAAGAAAGGGGACATCTGCACATCTACACAGTGGACCAGGAACAAGACTGGGAAGGCTATTGGAGGGATTTAATGGGACAATAAGAAGAGGAAAGACAGAAACTTCAATAACATAGAGGTTTTAAAACAAAAGGAAGTGCAAAACAAACTAAAAACAAAACACTAAATACACAACAGTACACTAAAGTCATGTAGCCTATACCGAGCTAGAAAATTAAACAACTTACCTTTATGCAAGTGAACTCTTGTATGTACGTATAGTTATAAATATATTTTATATTAATGTTTCTTTATTCCTTCATGTATAAACATTAATTATTGTGCCACAAAATACAGCTTTCTAGTTAAAAGTACAGGAATTTTGCTCAGATATGTGGCTGATAAGTAGATGTGGAGTTTTCAACTCTACACTTCTCTTTAAGACTGATAGAGAATATGAGCTACCAATACTTTGTTTGACCAAAATTCCTGTACATACATTCCTGTAAAAACCTGCAGAACAAATTCACATTTGATAAGAGGTTTAAAAATCGTCCAATTGTATAATTAATGGTGCAATATATTATACAGTTGTGTGGTTATTTTTACATAAGAAAATAATTTTTTTTATTTAAAGGGTTTCACATTATTAATGATCACTAATAACAAATCACTAATAGCAAAAGTTTTTTGGTATATGGTCTGGTCGTGAGAATCATTACTTCACTGCAATTATTTAATTACTTCACTAAATCATTACATTGTTTAATTAATTTAAAATATACCTTATCTGATCCATCATTGTGATAATGAAAACCTTAATTAGAAATAGGGGGTTTATTTCAGCTAGAACTGAATCAACACAATACTACTACATTGAGGCTCCAAATTTTATGAAATGAAAACAAAATTGAAAGACATTTTCACGTAACACGTTTTAAGAAACTATTTATTCCAAAATATATTTTTATTTGGCAATACATTAATTACAAAAGATGAATCACAGATTTAAAAATCACTTTTTGGTCTCTTGGCAATCCAGGCTTTTATTTTTGGATTTGAATGTATTGTCTTCACCAACGCAGCCAGCTGGGGGTAATGTGCAATATCCGTTCCTGAGGGTCCCGTAATGTATTCAACAACAGATACAAAGTAAACATCTGCCCATGATAACTATATTTAAAAAAGAAAAATATTTATTAATATTAAAAACAACATATATATAATATTTATATACAAATAATATAAAAGTACAATAAACTATGCTTATATATACTCTCTGAGAAAATAAAAATCTACTTTTATAAAACCTTGTGAGATACACATGTAATTGAAGTTAAAGTCATTCCAGTTGAGTTGGTATGGTGAGGTAGAAGTAAGGGTGACAAATAAAAGGGGATTATTCTCAGTCAGATTAATGATGTTAACATCCTTTGTAATCCCAATTTTGTTGTTACATGTTGCATATGTGCCTTGGGAATTAAAATAGAATCCTACGGCGTACGCTAGTTGTTTTTAAATCCATCCATATTTCGCGTGGGCTAGTGTCGTCTGCTACCTGGCCTGCTGAATTTCGCCGCTCTTGTCTGTGAGCAGTGAAGAGTAAAATTGTCGCGCTCTGTCGACGAAATATAGTCAGCTCCGCTCAGCTGTTTCCGTCCAGCTACTTCATGCTCGCTAACCAGTTTTTCTGTGCATTCACTCATCACCATGCTTAGCATTAACTTCTACAGTACTATTAAAACAATCTGCGTCTTCTGACAGCTAAGAAGCACGTGGTGCTCGGCACAGCTGCGGGAGCGCTGATTGGTCAGTGTGAGACTGTTGACTGAGGAGAAAGGGGGAGGGAAAGCGTGCCTGCCGCTGATTGGCTCACCTCGGAGTCTCGTCCGAGTTACCATAGCAACTACTTCTTGTAAACATGCAAGGAGAACTGTCAGAAGACGCAGATTGTTTTAATAGCACTGTAGTCCGGCGGCGGAATAGACCTTTGTTATAATGGTTTCATCTTCTATTATGGGCGAGTAGACTCATAAAGTGCCTCTGGTAAGCTTCTTTAATTATTTAATTGTCACTTAATAAAGGGGAAATGTGTTAAAGTATATTTATTGTTAGGATGAAGTTGGATTTAAAAATGTGTGTGTGATCTGAGCTGGTTTGTTCTTGATTCAAGCCACGTGGCAATTTTCAAGTAATATGTTCAATGCTAAGTTAAAAATAAAATCCATAAACTATTTATAGTTGTTAATTGATATTCTGTAAAGCAAATGTGGCGAAGAAATGTTTAACAAAAAACAAGCAATCCATTGACAGAAATTAACGTAACTTAAGGGGCTTAAGCCACATGGCGAAGTCTTAAATGAAAGTAAATTATGTTTTGGAATTGTAACAACTGTTGTTTAAATAAGAGGCAATCATGATATTTTGCAGTGGCACAATTTAATTGTTAATTAATGCAGTTCAATTTAATTAATGCATGTGTAGGTAACTTTATTGTAATTACAAGTATAAGGTGCCCATGATTGAATGGTGCGTATGTGTGGGGTTAAGGTCGAGCAAAAGGAGTTGATTTAATTTTTGTTGTGTGACGGCGTGCTACATGTGTTTTAGGGTTCCCGCCCCAGCCAAGAGTTTTGGGAGCAATCTGATGGTGATGACTACACCTTTCACCATCACCGAGCTATGCTGACAGGCTCTCCTTTCGCCGTCGGACACACACCAACGAAGCCCTGAATTACACCGAATTAACCTTCTCAACTTCTGAAGTAGCAGACAGCTACAGGAACACCATAGAGCTGCAACTACCATTTACCAGCTCATCCGGTAGCATCATAACTCCAGGTGA